>OX336401.1:14384429-15075429 GCA_946902985.2 Meconema thalassinum | reverse complement strand
TGACTCAATGTAAACATGTGGTGGTGCTGCCACCTTGCCGCGCCAATAATCGCACTGCCTGCCACCAGCAATTCTGGCCGCGTCACCACCACCACCACGTGTGAAAGGCTACACTTGACTCAATGTAAACATGTGGTGGCGCTGCCAACTTGCCCCGCCAATAATCGCACTGCCCGCCACCAGCAATTCTGGCCGCGCCTCCACCACCACGCGTGAAAGGCTACACTTGACTCAATGTAAACATGTGGTGGTGCTGCCACCTTGCCGCGCCAATAATCGCACTGCCTGCCACCAGCAATTCTGGCCGCGTCACCACCACCACGCGTGAAAGGCTACACTTGACTCAAAGTAAACATGTGGTGGTGCTGCCACCTTGCCGCGCCAATAATCGCACTGCCTGCCACCAGCAATTCTGGCCGCGCCTCCACCACCACCACGCGTGAAAGGCTACACTTGACTCAATGTAAACATGTGGTGGCGCTGCCACCTTGCCCCGCCAATAATCGCACTGCCCGCCACCAGCAATTCTGGCCGCGCCTCCACCACCACGCGTGAAAGGCTACACTTGACTCAATGTAAACATGTGGTGGTGCTGCCAACTTGCCGCGCCAATAATCGCACTGCCTGCCACCAGCAATTCTGGCCGCGCCAATAATCGCACTGCCTGCCACCAGCAATTCTGGCCGCGTCACCACCACCACCACGCGTGAAAGGCTACACTTGACTCAATTAAACATGTGGTGGTGCTGCTACCTTGCCGCGCCAATAATCGCACTGCCTGCCACCAGCAATTCTGGCCGCGCCTCCACCACCACCACCACGCGTGAAAAGCTACACTTGACTCAATGTAAACATGTGGTGGTGCTGCCACCTTGCCGCGCCAATAATCGCACTGCCCGCCACCAGCAATTCTGGCCGCGTCACCTCCACCACCACGCGTGAAAGGCTACACTTGACTCAATGTAAACATGTGGTGGCGCTGCTACCTTGCCGCGCCAATAATCGCACTGCCTGCCACCAGCAATTCTGGCCGCGTCACCACCACCAACACGCGTGAAAGGCTACACTTGACTCAATGTAAACATGTGGTGGTGCTGCCACCTTGCCGCGCCAATAATCGCACTGCCTGCCACCAGCAATTCTGGCCGCGTCACCACCACAACCACGCGTGAAAGGCTACACTTGACTCAATGTAAACATGTGGTGGTGCTGCTACCTTGCCGCGCCAATAATCGCACTGCCTGCCACCAGCAATTCTGGCCGCGTCACCACCACCACCACGCGTGAAAAGCTACACTTGACTCAATGTAAACATGTGGTGGTGCTGTCACCTTGCCGCGCCAATAATCGCACTGCCCGCCACCAGCAATTCTGGCCGCGTCACCTCCACCACCACGTGTGAAAGGCTACACTTGACTCAATGTAAACATGTGGTGGTGCTGACAACTTGCCGCGCCAATAATCGCACTGCCTGCCACCAGCAATTCTGGTCGCGTCACCACCACCACCACCACGCGTGAAAGGCTACACTTGACTCAATGTAAACATGTGGTGGTGCTGCCAACTTGCCGCGCCAATAATCGCACTGCCCGCCACCAGCAATTCTGGCCGCGTCACCACCACCACCACCACGCGTGAAAGGCTACACTTGAATTAATGCAAAGACGTGGTGGCCCCGTGTGAAAGAGGCCTTTCACCCAGTGTAAACAGTACTTACTGTTAATGCTCGGTGGATCCGTGGTAGACTGATTCCCGGTGGCGTTCGTAAAAGACCTCTCGTATCACATTTGATGATTACAAGACAAAATTAATTAAATCTCAGCCGCAGACTACCCTATACAGTTCCGGTTTCGCTGCGTCGAAATTGGGGAGTAAATCACCTACTGTAGCTCCAAAGATCTACAACAGGTAGCTTTGACCATACGATAATAATAATAATAATCTCCACGTGTTATTCGCCATTTTACGGGATTGGGGACGAAATTATGAGAACCATTCACGGGGGCTGACGGTGGGATGCGAACCATTGTCTTTGCACGTTAACGCGCGTATCCGATGACAGCAATATCTATTATAGTAATATATTATTGTTACTTTGAACAGTCTGAATGGAGGAAAGTATTTTGTGTTTGAATTGTATTCACTATATTGTATTTTTTGGATAGTTATAAGTATATTATGTTGTAAAGTATTTTGTACCTAAAATATTTTTGCCAAACTCTGTGAGGCCTTAACTAGAGGGTGTAGGATTTGGGCAGGAAGCGGCCGTGGCCTTCAGATATGAACTATCCCAGCATTTGCATGGAGTAGGAGTGGGAAGTAGGATGGCTGAGTTGTTCTTCACGAGCACTCAGACCCGAATTCAATATCTTGGGTGACCCGGGAATCGAACCCGGGTCTCCGCGGTAACAGCCAATAAAGATAGCCACTACGCAACGAGGCGGACAGGTGCGGTACCGGTATGGCTGGGCTTCTTATATTCCATGGTCCAAATCGGTAGGAGACGGGTAGGTAATTTGTGCGTAAGGGTTTATGTGGCATTATCCGGGAAAGAAGATGCCAACTAAGAGATAAGGATTTGCGTGGCATTAAGGGAGTTGTAAGCTGCAACAAACATCACCAGTGCACGGCATTTTCATAGCTGTTTAGTGAGAATAATTGGCTCAAAACGCAATGATTGGTTTTATCCGACTTGGGTGCAGAATCACTTGCAACGGAAGACCAGGCGACATCTCTATTAGATGAAAGCACACTGGCATGGAGGCACAAGGTTTACTGAGTGAATCAACTTGTCCAAGTCCATCCAGTACACAGTATATAAGAAAGTTTATACATTTCGTCAGACAGTGGTGCATGGATCATGGGATATAATAGATTCGTCACTTTTGGTTATAGAATTGCCTTGGGATAGCATTGCCTGAGGCATTATACCGTTTTACCAAGTCTGGCAACATTAAAAGTAAAAAGCAATACGAATGTCGCTTTTATTACACGTAATTGAACAGTTTGATTTGCGAAGAGTTATTGATTATTGATGAAAATAACACGCCTTTCGCTAAGCGCAGAAATATACATCCAGAAAGGAAAATAATGCGTTTTGAATGTTGTCAATGTTGGCAATAAATTAGTCACGAAGGACACAGTTATTCTGTTCTTGAGCTTAATTCACCTTTATACTAATTAAACATTGCTCGCCTACTCTACAGAATTGTTAGGATGTTCATATGAATATAAAAAGCTGTCCGAATCCATAAACTCTCATTTCGTCTACCATACCGGCTGCCACCCATCCCACCCCCGTCACCCTACACCGCAAATTGCATTGCAATGAAAAGGAGAATGAAGAGAAAACAACAGGAGATGAAATGCTCACATTTATTCTATGTTTTATCACAATGAACAAAACATACAGGGTCATCGAAAAATAATGCTAACATTTCAAAACATGATAGCACCGAAACCCTTTATGTGAAACGTGTAATTCTTTCACTGAACGCCAGCTGGTTAAAGTAAGTTTTGTTTTGGAGGGGACGCGACCTTGATATGCGCACACTAGAAGCGCAGTAGCCATGGTCAGCAGCGGGCACGTGCGCCACTGACTGCACCACCCGGCGAACTGCACCTGATTACAAAGCTGTCATTCGATGGTTTAATCTGTTTAAGGAAACAGGGACTGTAGAGAAAAATTCCAGGCCAGGCCGACCACCAACATCAGCATTGAATGCACGCTTTCTCAATGGCTGGATTGGTACGTGCAATCATTTAGTAGTAACTGTCAAGATGGCGGCAGAAATTCGTTCCCGCAGGTGCTCCAAATTCCGATTTTATTCCGCATGCACAATGTTTTAATGTACCCCCAGAAAAAAATCCAAAGGGGTGAGGTCAGGACTTCATTGGCGCGCGCGCCCCCAGCCGACCTTGGCTACTGCGCATGTAGTGTGCGCATAGCAAGGTCACGTCCCCTCCAAAACAAAACTTACTTTAACTAGCGTTTAGTGGCGTTTAGTGAAAGAATTACACGTTTAACATAAAGGGTTTCGGTGCTATCATGTTTTTAAATGTTGGCATTATTTTTCGATGACCCTGTATATTCGAGATAAATCCATGTGGTCCACTCATTTTACACATGGTCAGCACCAAAAAACTAGAGGAAATATTCCAAGATCAGTGTACAATACATTCATGCACACCTGTTTATAACATCACGTTTTCAAACATACCGGGGCGTAGTGGGTAGCATGCTGAGCTTCTATGCCCAAGATCGCGGGTTCAAACCCGGCCGAAGTCGTCGGATTTTTAATAGCGTTAAGAATCCCTCAGTATGCCTTCCTACTAAGGGGAAGTAAAGCCAGCGGTCCCATATCATAGATTTATGGCATGTTAAAGAACTTTCCACTAATTACACCTGTGTGAAGCTAAATTATAAGGGGAAGATGACCTCGTAGTTCCACCCCTTAAAACAACAATAACTAACTAACTAACTAACTAACTAAAAGCTAAATTATAGTTAAACATTAACAAACACTCTTAGGTTTCAACGTTCGACCCAAGGAGCCGACTGCGATGGTGTCTGGTAACCAAGTTCTGAACTAGTAGTCGTTAATTGTGGCGTTTGGCGGCAAAAGTAGGAACTACCTGAAAAATTAAATTTCTGCAGTCCTTACTTGAATTGAAAACAGAAACACACACTAATGCAGTCACTACAATTAACACCGGTTATCAGACAGATTCTAGACACAGCCAAAGTACACGGGGCTGCATGACCGCGTTGTCGCAGCCCCTAAACTAAGGAACCAACCAACCATCAAACATACCGATGGTTCGGATTGCATTTTATTTTGTCACGCAAATTTCATCGTTGGCTGTAATTCGTTTCCGAGTGTAATGTTCTTCCTAATGGTCCTTTCCATCAAATGTACGTACACAAATATACAACACTCAATTATGAAATATAATTTCAGTGTCATTCTTTAGACAAATGGTGGACTCATTGGAGTAGGCTACGTATGGATTGCATATTGTATTATGGCACTTGTTTTTCTCAATTTATTGCAACACGATACTCGTACTTCTTTGCCAGCAGCAAGAGCTCCAGAAATTGAAATCTACTTCTCTCACTGTAGTTCAGTGGTTGCCTGATTTGGTGGCCCATATCATAGAGGGGTATTTAACTGGAGAGGGGAAGAGGGTGAAATGTCAAGTCTTCTATGAAGGTGCATGCTATTAAGTCACCAAAACGTCAGCCTACTAAACTGGCTAACTAGTTGCGCCTTCATGACTCAGCGAATGCAAAGAGAACCAATCTTCGTGCTTGCGTAGTAGAGAGCAATTGATTGATTCCGTGATAACCTTATAGCCATTTGCAAACTTTCACAGAAATGTAATAAATGGATTAGCCTAATAATAATAATATCGCATGGCCTTGGGTGCCGGGTGCAAGCTTCGTAATTTGACACCCAGAGGGTAGCTTGCATGTCGAAATTTCGTTGTTCCTTGAATCACTATGAAAGTCAAGGAGGGTAGATATCTAAGCTCCTTGAACACTATAGCGCTTTCTAGTAGAGAAATGAGGAACTTTGTGTTGGCGGAAACTCCTGAGATTAATTTTTGCCATTATGAACACGGCCTACTGAATTCAAATGGGTCTTTGACATGCCAACATCGTATGACTTGCGAGTCGTATTTTTGCCGCCTTTCAAAAATCACTTACCACGGCCAGGAGTGAACCTGCAATCTCGGTGTTAGTAGACCAACACGCTATCCACTCACCCACCGTGGCAAGGTATAAATGGAGTGACATTGCTTCTTACAGAAATAGATGGAAAGTTGGATGCCACCCCTTGAGATAATGTTGTCATGGTTACCGATTTCCATTCCTTCATTAGTTTGTTAAATTAAATTAAATTAGTTGTCTGGGAATATTTCAGATACGGTTGGTTTTAGAGCCTTATAATGTAGTTTTCGAGGACCCTTTAGGGCCCCCAAGTTTTGTTTCTGGCACCGAGGGACTTTGTCTCCTCGTTGTACGCCATAATATAATAATAATAATATTAATATAATATAGTGATAGGAATATAATAGACCTGCCGTACCACACCCGCAGGTGTAAATCGCGTGAAAGAATTCGAGTGTACCCCTTGACTCCCTTAAGCGCATTATACGTATTGATGAATTTTACAGCTTAATTTGGTTCCGTGACAACCTTCTAGCCGTTTGCAAACTTTCACACTAATGTAATTAAAGGAATTGCATTGCTTCTTACAGCAATAGATGGACCTCTGAGAATCTGTTGCCATGGTTACCGGCTTGTATTCGTTCATTAGTTTCTTCTTCTTCTTCTTCGTCTTTTCCCGTTCATGCGGGGTCGACGTTTCTGACAAGTCGTTTCCATTTTCCTCGGTCCCAAATAGTGTTTTCTGTTAACTGCTTCTCCCGGAGATCATCATGCACGCAGTCCATCCATCTTCTTCTAGGCTTGCCTCTTTCCCTTTTGCCTTCCACCTCCAGACCAAGCACTCGCCTTCCTACATAACTCTCATCCCTGCGCTTAATGTGGCCATACCAGAGCAAGCGTCTTTCTTGCACTTTTTTTGATATTTCAGTCACTTTTACGCTGCCTCGTATGAAGGTGTTTTTGATGTGATCGTTCCTTGTAACACCACACATCCATCTTAGCATCTTCATTTCAGCTACTTCCAGTCGCGTGCACTGTGACTGCACTGTTGGCCAAGTTTCTGCTCCGTATAGCATTGCAGGTCTCACTGCACATTTATAGGCTCTACCCTTTACTTGGATATTCAGTCTCCTGTCACAGAGAATACCAGATAACCTTTTCCAGTTTAACCAGGCAGCCTGGATTCGGTGGGTAATTTCCAGATCTAGATTGCCATCGTTAGATACAGTGGATCCCAGATACTTGAAACTGTCCCTTGCCTGTAGCTGGCTACCATCCATCTGAATAGTTTCATTTCCAGTTCCTCCAAGGCACAGGTATTCGGTCTTATTCCTACTGATTTTAAGGCCTCTGTCCTCTATGGCTCTTCTCCAGCATTCCAGTTTATATTCAAGCTCTTCCCTGTGTGTGCTACATAAGACAATATCATCTGCAAATAGCATACACCAAGGAGCTGGTTCTCTTAAGTTTTCAGAGAAGACATCCATTATTAGATCAAAAATATAGGGGCTTAGTGCAGATCCTTGGTGAAGACCTACTTGAACCGGTATAGTATCTGACAATCCTACACTGCTTCTAATTCGTGTCCTTGCTCCACGGTACATATCCAGAACAATGCGCACATACTTCTCCGGTACTCCCTTGCATCTCATGCATCTCCATACCACTTGACGGGGCACTCGATCATACGCTTTCTCTAGGTCTATGAACACCATATGTAGTTCTTTTCTCTTCTCCCTGTGCTTTTCCATGACCTGCCTAAGTGCAAAAATAGCATCTGTTGTTCCCTTTCCCGGCATAAATCCAAACTGTTCATCTCCTATTGTCCTCTCCACCCGAAGCCTACTTTCAATAACTTTCTCCCAGATCTTCATTGTGTGTGACATGAGTTTTATTCCTCTGTAATTTGCACAATCCTGAATGTCACCTATCTCCTTATAAATGGGAATAATGGTACTCTCCCGCCATTCCTTGGGCATTAGATCCTCTTGAAGTACCTGTTGGAATAGATTCCACAACATATCTATGCCCTCTTCATCCAGACATTTCCAAGCCTCCACTGGAATTTCATCGGGGCCGGTTGCTTTTCCACATTTCATTTTCCTAATTGCAGTTACAACCTCTTCCCTGCATATGCCAGTTGTTACGTTGTGATTTGGGATACTATCCTCAAACACAAGACGGGCATTTTCCTCATTTAGCAACTTTTCAAAATATTCCTCCCATCTCTTCTTAATATGCTCTACATCTTGAATTACAATTCCTTGTTCACTTTTCTTCTGCCTGATGTGTGTGAGATCTTTTGAAGCCCTGTCTCGTGCCTTAGCGATTCTGAAAAGCTTGGTCTCCCCTTCTGTGGTCTCTAGTTCTTCATAGACTTCCTTCCATGCAGCTGTCTTTGCTTTCCCTACAGCTCTTTTCACAACTTTATTTGCCTTTCTGTAGTGTTCTCTATCTTCGTCATTCCCAGACTCATCCCATTTCTTTTTTGCCTGTCGGTTTGCCTTGATGGCATCCTGAACCACATCATTCCACCACCATGTTTCTTTATCCAGGGGAGCACCTTTCCCAGACGTCTTCCATAAAACGTCTACACCTGCTTTCCTGATTGCTTCTGCATTTATTGTCCACCATCTCTGAACTCCTTCCACTAGCCGTGTTCCTTGCAACACCTTTTCCATGAATTCACTTCTCAAAATAGGATCTTTCAATTTCCACCATTTAATTCTTGGAGTAATTTTCCTTGCTGTTCTTTTCTTAATGCCCGTGAATTCATAATCAATAACTAGCACTCTGTGTTGTGGTGTAACATGTTCCCCCACAAAAACTTTACAATTCTTAACCTCCTTCAAATGCATTCTTCTGCACAAAAGGAAATCTATTTGGCTCTCTCTTCCTCCACTTTTGTAGGTCACCAGTTGCCGTTCGTTTTTCTTGAAGAAGGTGTTACATATTGCTAGATCTAATGCCAAGGCAAAACTTAGCACTCTGTCACCCTCCTCATTTCTCGTACCAAATCCCCAGCCTCCATGCACTCTCCTCACTACTTCCACTTCCACACTGGTGCCAACATGTCCATTTAGATCTCCACCCAGAAATACCCTTTCATCTGCTGATATACTAGAAATTTCCTGCTCCAGGTCCCTCCAAAAACCATCCTTTTCTTCCTCCTCACAGCCAACTTGGGGAGCATAGGCACTTACAATGGTAAACCCTTCCCCAAGGCACAGCTTCACACTCATCAAGCGATCAATTCTTCTGTTTACACTGACTAGAGAGGGGATCAAATCGTTAGCCAGGATAATTCCAACACCATTTCTTCCCGCTCTGTTTGCTCCACTGTACAACAATTTAAAGCCACTTCCAAGCTCTCTTGCTTTATTACCCTTCCACCTAGTTTCTTGGATACACAGAATTCAAATTTTTCTTCTCATCATTAGGTCCACAACCTCTCTTCCTTTCCCAGTCATCGATCCAACATTCAGGGTTCCAATTCTAATCTGGACTTGCTTCTTCAGCCGAGCCCGCCCCTGACTCGGTAGCCTTTGCTCATTTCTCACAAGGGGTTAGCGGGACCCTTGCGCGTCGCTTCCGGGGAACGCCCTAGCAGTTTCCGAGGCTAAATTTACAGAACTTGTCATACTTGTACGGTTTTGGCAGTTTGTTTTATAGCCGGATGCCCTTCCTGACGCTAACCCTTTACTAATTTCTGGGATAACAGAGAATAGAGCTATCTATAATAAAACAAGTATTAAAAAACCATAGCCTACATATAAAAATTGTAAGTAATATATAAAAGTTAGGGATCGACAGCTACTTCACGGTGGACGCATAGAAGCGTACGCTATTTAATCGCTTAGTATGCATGCGATGAATCCGGTAATGACAATAGCTTAAGGCTATAATTGTAACTGCTGGATTGATGTGGATATTGCGAACATAACCTTATATATTTTTCCATTGATTGACTCCTGGAAAGATCGACCAACATATAAATGCGTGTGGGTATTAGACGTCAGGAGTTTCAGGTATCAAGGTGGCTGTGGAAGTTCATGATCTTTGAAGCTAGGAACTATAAACTGTCCAATCAATATCAAACAAAAATAACATGGCTGCTATTTGGACATCGAAACACAAATCACAAATTGATTTAACCACTCCAACAAGAAAACACCAATCCGCGAGACAATATGCACCAACAGTCCTTGAAAACATGCGATGATCCCTAAAGAAAGGCACAAAACACCATCAAAAGGCAAAACTGTGGCACCACATCGCAGCCCAGGTCTTATCACGGCCTCCTAGTTTATTCGTTCATTAGTTTATTAAATGAAATTAGTTTTCAAGGGAATATCTCAAAAACGGTTGGACTTAGGACCTTAAAATGTGGTTTTAGGGCCCCCGAGTTTTGTCTCTCACATTGAGGGGCTGAAAATGAGCTTTGTCTTGTCCTTCTACTCCTATTTCAGCATGTATTTTAAGGGGGTATGCCCCCTTTTATGAGAGGTACAGAGAAGAGTTACATCAATGATTAGTGTCGTGCCTCTGATGGATATCTGTACCAAATTTTACGTTGATACACCCAGCCGTTCTCGAGTTATAAGGGAACAAAGTTGTCCACAGACAATCAAACAAACAGACAGACAGACCAAAACATTATTTTCGCGCGCATCTGCCATAAAACAGTCTGAAACGTGTAAATAACTCAAATTTCCGTAGAAATTCAGAAAAAACAGACAAATTTTCTTTTTTATATTATGTAGAGATATACTGCACCGCTCGGTGTTGACCATGTTTTATTGCACAAATATAGGTTTTACTCGCTAACCGTTGGATACACGAAAAGTGATAAGGACCTTTTGGATAGAAAATTAAATGATAAAGCTCGTGTACACCATCAAAAGTTTGCTATTTCTTAGCGTTCTCTTTTTATTTGAAATGGAAATATGAAATTTTGAAACCAAAGGGTGTAGTGACGTCATAAAAGTAGGTTTTACTCGCTAATCGTTGGAGATACACGAAAAGTGATAAGGACCCTTCGGATAGGAAATTAAATTTCCTAGCTCAAAGGTGCCATCAAAAGTTTGCTATTTCTTAGCGTTCTCTTTTTATTTGATATGGAAATATGAAATTTTAAATCAAAGGGTGTAGTGACGTGACTAAAAAGGTCGCAATTTCTTAATAGTGCAAAATATCGAAATTCTATATGTTATTCTATATGTTAACCTGGTATTTCAGCTACATCCATGCAAAATTTCATTTAAATCGGACCAGTGGTTCTTGCGTTATTAGGTAACACACAGACAGACAGACAGAAAGACAGACACACACCATCTCATTTTTATATATTAGTATGATAAATAAAAATGGAAGTTTATATAGGAAGAATAAGGAAAGATAAGAGAACGTTCATAGTATTTGTAGACTTAGAAAAGGCTTTTGATAACGTTGATTGGTCTAAATTGTTTCACAATTTAAAATCTATTGGAATAAAATACAGGGATGGGAGGGTGATATACAATCTATACAGAAATCAGACAACAGTCTTTCGAGCTGAAGGATATGAGAGAGGAGCTGGTATTCAGAAAGGCGTAAGGCAAGGCCGAAACCTATCCCCCATACTTTTCAATCTTTACATTGAACAAGCAATGAAGGAAATTGGAGAAAATTTTAAAGTGGGAGTGAAGATTCAAGGAGAAATAATTTCAACTCTGAGATTTGCTGATGACATCGTCATCTTGGCTGACACGCCTGAGGATCTGAATGAGTTTTTGAATGGTATGGACTCCGTCTTACGGAAATAATTCATGATGAAAATTATTAAAAGTAAAACAAAAAACACTGGAATGCAGCCGAAATAAATCAGAAACCTCTATGGACATCAAATTGGCAGGTGAAAAGCTGAAGGAAGTAGGAGACTTCTGTTACTTAGGAAGCAAAATAACCAGTGATGGACGAAGCAAAGAAGATATAAAAAGTAGGTTGGCTCAGGCATGGGAAGCATTTCTACAAAAAAGGAATCTGTTGAAATCGAATTTAGGTATTAGGAAGTCATATTTGAAAGCCTTTGTCTGAAGTGTGGCGCTCTATGGAAGTGAAACATGGACTATTGGTGCAGCAGAAAAGAGGAGAATTGAAGCATTTGAAATGTGGTGTTACAGGAGAATGATGAAGATCAGATTGGTAGATAGGGTTACAAACGAAGAGGTATTAAGACGAGTGGGAGAGGAGAGATGTTTCTGGCGACTGCTAATGAAGAGAAGATATAGGTTGGTAGGACACATACTAAGACACCCAGGAATAGCAAGCTTAGTTATGGAAGGAAGGGTTGAGGACAAGAACTGTAGGGGTAGACCATGGTTAGAATATGTTAAACAGATTGCCTCAGATGTAGGGTGTGGTAGCTATGTAGAGATGAAACGATTAGCTCAGGACAGGGAGGCGTGGAGGGCTGCATCAAACCAGTCAAAAGACTGAAGACTCAAACAACAACAACAACAACAACATAGGAAAGCATCCCTTTCGACCTTATTCTGGTGTGAATAAGCCTGCAGAGGTTGTCAAACGACTAGCACATCTTATTAAGAATACTGGAAGGACCTTCACTGTGGGTATTTTTAGCCTATTTTCAATTTTGAAAAAATAGGCTTATGAGATCACCTTTTGTCCGTGTGTGTGTGCGCGTGTGTGTGTGTGTGTGTGAGGTGTGTGAGTGTGTCCCCGTAATAAATTCTAAACGGCTAGAGCGATTTCAATGAAACTCGGTAAGTTCATAGCACTTTTCCGGGCGACCCCGACCGTGTCCTTCAAATTTTGTTACGTCTCACCAATCCAACATGGCGGCTGTGCGAAATATTTCACCAGCATTCAATATCTCCGAAACTATTCCCGATATCACCCTGGATTTTTTACGGTGATAAAGAGAACTACTGGAAGTTTACCTATGTGACTCTTGAAAAACTGGTAACTACAAAACCAACATGGCGGCCAAGCGAAGTTGCGACTTTTAAATAGACGTTTCTCGCGATTTAACCAAACAAACGCAATAAAATTTGGTACAGTATATGTTTATACACTTTGTAATGCACCGACATCTAACTTCGTTCAATTGTTTACATAACCACAAGATGGCGGCTGTGCGAAATATTTCACCGCCCTACTATATCTCTGATACTATTAGCGGTATCACCCTGAAATTTTGTACGGAGATAAAGGGCAGTTCTGGAAGTTCACCTATAAGATTTTCAAAAACTGGTTAACTACAAAACGAACATGGCGGCCAAGCGAATTTGAAAATTTAAATAGACCTTTCTCACGATTCAATGTTGCGAACGCATTAAAACTTGGTACAGGAAATGTTTAAACACATTGTAATGCATTGGTATCTAATTTATTTCAATTTTTTACATAACCTCAAGATGGCGGCTGTGCGAATTTTAAAATTAAGTTTTTATTTCTTGTGTCGTAATTATGCGATCGAAGTGGAAGTTTGACTAATCAACCTACGCAATAATTTTCCTTTAATGGTACATGACTCTATGGCCTATACATATAATAATCCAACATGGCGACCATCCGAAATATTTAGATGGATCTCAATATCTACGAATCAATTACAGCAATCAAACTGAATTTTTTAATGTTCATAGGGGCTAAGAACATAGGTTCACCTATAGGACTTTCAATAACCTGGTGATCACAAATCCAACATGGCGGCGACGCGAAGTATAAATATTCACATGGATGTTTCTCGCAATTTAACCATCCGAGTGCAGTGAAAGTTGGTACAGTAAATCCTTATATGAATGTTAATCCACTGGCATCTAATTTATTTCAATTGTTTCCATAACCACAAGATGGCAGCTGTGTGAAATTTTAAAATTTAGTTCTTACTTCTTGTGTCCTAATCATGCGATTGAAGTTTGAATGCTACACGTACACAATAATCTTCATGAAACACTACATAAATCTAGGACCTACAAAAATAATGTCCAACATGGTGAACATCCGAAATATTCAGTCGGTTCTCAATATCTACGAATCTATTACAGCAATCAAACTGAAATTTTGTATGTTGATAGTGGCAATTAACATAAGTAGGATATATGAAAATAGGCTGTATAGTTCTTCACGGAACTACTTGTTTCTTAACGGTTTCCCCGGCTTTTAGACTTGTTGAAGAAAGGGTTGACAGTAGTGGGGGCTGTTAGAAAAAAATAAGCCAGAGATTGCCCAATTGTCTTCTGAAATCACATGAGAAAAGTTCAACACGCCAGAGAGATAGAATAAGCCAAATAATGAAGTTATTTCTTCACAGTGTTTCCAACGTCCCATTCTCGTGAGTTTCATGCAATTTTGACATTTGTATGTTAGTGCAGTGCACAATTTCTTGAATAGTTTCCGGAGGAAAAATCGATCTCCACGCCTCACTGCGGGATGTCACAATTTATGCCACATCTTTTAATCCTGGAAGGGGTCGAACAAGGTTCCATTGTCGGTCTTTTTCAACGTTTTGTGGATGTACCAGGTTGTGCGTCCATCATCCCCCGAGTACTGTGCACCAGGACATCCAGTTCATCGCCAGAAAAATCTGAAGCACTGAATCACTAACTTCTATATTATCCTCTTCGTCTTCACTAGCACCTCCAACAAATCATCATCTGCCTCACAATTTCTCCTTAATTCTTGCTCCACCTTGGATAAAAGATCTATCCTAATCTTTCCCATAAGGGAGAACGCGTCAGGCGTGAGCCTAGTCAAAATAGCTACTGTAAAACAGTGAATAGACTGAAGCGGTGCGGTGCAATGGGCATAAAAGTATATCACCAGAAAACCAAAGTTTAGATAACAAGGTATAAATAATATTTCTTTATACAACAATTTTCTTTAAATAATAACATTAAAATGCACAGTAAATGTACACAAATGAGTTACGCAGAAATTAATTAATGTTAAATTTTAACAAATTGAGAGGGTCTGGTGACAGAACCCTGATTAATGAAAAAACAACCAATGTTAAGGCTTGCCTTGATTTGAGAGAAATTGGAATTGAAATATAATATGCATATTAATAAAAGAACCATAAAAAAGATGAAATGTATGATGAGAGTAAAAATTCAATTCTTGATAAAGTTTGAACTTATCTTCAAAATTGGTTGAGCCAGCTCCATAAAAGTTCCAGCTAGCCTAAAACTGTTTTAAAAGTCCTCCACAGTTTCTTCTGGGGGAGGCGCTCATGGCCTCAAGATGCATATTCCGAAAATATGAATATTCAACTCTTCTTTTCCCTTCTGGTGAAGGTTTGACACTGGTAGTGTCCAGGCGGTGACTGAGTATAAGTCGACATTGGTTGCAGCCAGGAAGACTGCTGCTGCCTAGAGGCTGAAAGTGAGTTACACCATCTAAGGTGCAACTTGCAGTGTGCTGTGGCTGGCAAACATTCCTGTCCTCTTGAGCGATGTATCCGAGTAGAGGCCTCGTGACGTAGCAGCGAGATAAAGTAGCGACTGGCAATAGTGCCATGCGGTGTGGCAGCGTTGATCTGAATGATTAGCTGATCTGAATGACGAGTTGATCAGAGTGACGATGTGATCAGAATGATGATGAACGCCAGCAAGTAGCGTCTTATATACGATGGTCACAGAAGCATCTAGACGGGGCTAGACCCTAGACTCACGAGTCCTGCTATTGGCTGGACGAAGGTCACGGTGACGTCACTCGACACTGACACTCAACGGGTAGCAGATCAAGCCAGTAGATGCCCTGTATGTCGGGAGTACGGAAGCTTGAGAGAGCAAGCGACTGGAACACTCAAGGTGAGAGAGAACTTTAGAAAACTAAGCCAACTATATATAAATTAATACATTAATAATGCAATAGAGTGTTTATCATATTAATTTGTTTGGAAGCTCTCGGGAAGAGAAAGGCGAAGAGTCAAACAGGGCTGTCGCGAAGAACAGATACAAACATAATACTGTCACGATAGTGACCATGTAGTGTTTCACTTACGACACAGCTGGAATTCTAATACATGTCGTTGTCTAAAGAGGGGTTGGAGCAGGGGCGTATATAGAGTTTTATTTTGGGGGGTGCCCAACTCGGGTTAGGGGGCATGGTATAGGCCCAAAGAATAGCGGGTCCGGGGTTCTCCCCGGGAAACTTTTGTGTAATTTCGTGCAAAATGATGAGTTTTAAGGCTATCTGGCATCACTTTTTCAACCAATTTGATGTGATATTTTATGTTTGGCTAATGTCAAACACAACTAAGACCATTTTATAATACTTTTTATTAATATATGGGTTGGTTTTTTAGTTTTGGCACCAATGCTTCAGTGCCAAGTAGCAACAATGTTGGGCGCTGCCACTTTTACCGACGATTGCTGCCCTGCATCCCCTCCCTCAGACCACATGACCTCGCCCGTCCTTACCACCACTCGTGCGCAGTCGCGCCTTTTAGATGAGTAGTGTGAGACCAGCGCTCGCGAAAGACAGTCGCAATGTTTTCCAAGCAGGAGCAGAGAAGGTGGATAAAAATTCAGTGTGCTAGGGGTCGCAGTACTAAACAGTGTCACCGAGGATTGCAGGAAGCGTGCGGTGCAGCTGCCTTACCGTTCAGATCGGAAGCAAGATGGGTTGCAGCCTTTTGAGATGGGCGCGAACGTGTGGAGCACATGTCTCGATCTGGTCACCCACCAGTAAGTGATGACAATGTACAGATGGTGTCCGCGTTAGTAGAGGTGGATCGGAACGTAACGATTCTTCAATTAGAGCAAGATACCGGACTGGCGCATTCTACTGTCCTCCACATCCTGAAGGACTTACTGAAAATGAGGAAGATTGCGTCCAAATGGGTTCCGCATGACTTAACCGACATGCAGAAATGGCTGCGATATGACGCTTGTCGTATGCACTTGCAGTGTTATGAGCGCGAAGGTGAGGCCTTCTTACGGCGTATCATAACCATTGACGAGACGTGGGCCAGGTCTTATGAGCCACAGTTAAAACGCCAATCGAAGGAGTGGCGGCACCACGGATTATCAAGGAAACAAACAGTTCGACCAACCCCCACCAATGTGAAGGTAATATTGATTCTTGCATATGATTGGGATGGTGTGATCATTCACCATACTGTTCCCCGAGGGCAAACCGTTAATGCGGCGTACTATTGTTCGTTTCTGCAAGACCATCTCTGAGGAGCTCTGAGAAGGAAACGGCGCCACCACATGGTTACACCGCCCATCGTTCTGCATGACAATGCTAGGGCACACACAGCAGGCGTTGTGTCGGCATTGTTGGATCGCTGGGGCTGGGACGTCCTCTAACACCCCCCATATTCTCCCGACATCAGTCCCTGCGACTATGATCTCATCCCGAAGATGAAGATGACAATGCGCGGGGAGCGCGTCCGTACCATTGAAGACGTTAAGCAGGCTGCCGAGCGCTCTCTTAGTACCATCAATAGATTGGGCAGTGCCAACGGGTTCCTACGCTGGGAACTCGTTGTACGCAACGGTGGGGACTACATCGAGGGCCTGTGAAACTTGGAACCATCTAAGCGAGTTATTAATCCAGTTATAATTAAGGTGCCAAAACTAAAAAAACAACCCATGTACAATCATCGTGTTCACTTGATAGTATTTACATGGAACGAATTAATGTTACTGTTTTGATTTACAACTTACACTATAATATAAAGTCAAGGTTTCTTGAAGCATTGCCAAATCGGTTCATAACTTCATCGTCAGTGAGATGTATGTCGCTGTGAATAGATGACAATACTAGGCCGTTGAGTCTGTTTTCAGAAGTAGAATTTCTTAAGTATGTTTTCTACCAACACAAACTCCGTTCGGCAGTACCAGTAGCTACAGAGAGAGGCAAATTTGCCTAAAGTTTGATAAGTGTATAAAAGTTAGGGAAAAACTTTTGTCACACGCTTCAAGGGCACTTGTTGCTGTTCTTGGTTCGTTCATAAGAGCGAAGGCACCGGAGAGTAATAAGAGGTTATGTTGTTACACATATTGTAAGATCAGAGCAACCTGATTGTCACACTGTTTACATCGCTAGACCTTCGCCTTGCTTTGCAACGTTGCCATACGTCACTTAGTGACAATAGTACCTTGCTTTGCAACGTTGCCATACGTCACTTAGTGACAATAGTACCTTGCTGTGCAACGTTGCCATACGTCACTTAGTGACAATAGTACCTTGCTTTGCAACGTCGCCATACGTCACTTAGTGACAACAGTACCTTGCTTTGCAACGTTGCCATACGTCACTTAGTGACAATAGTACCTTGCTTTGCAACGTTGCCATACGTCACTTAGTGACAATAGTACCTTGCTTTGCAACGTCGCCATACGTCACTTAGTGACAATAGTACCTTGCTTTGCAACGTTGCCAAACGTCACTTAGTGACAATAGTACCTTGCTTTGCAACGTTGCCAAACGTCACTTAGTGACAATAGCACATGATTATATTGGTATTTAATGTTTTCATTCATAAACAAATAATATGTGCCCCCCCCCCCCCCCCTTATATACGCCCCCTGGGTTGGTGGGTGGCTAATGGACAGCTGAGGAGAAAACATCTATTACTACTTCATTTGCACAATTATTATCATTCATCGTAACACACCGAATTTCGGCTAATTACTGCAGTTTATCAGTTTTTATCCTATGTTCGACTCCCGTGTAGTGTTACATAAGATATACTGAACTACATTCTTAATAACTTCACGTCTGAGAGTTGTTGATGACATCGACATCTTCCTAGCCGACACACCAAAGGATTTGAATACGTTTTTAAATGGTGTGGATTCTGTCCTGAGGAGAGAATTCATGATGAAAATTACTGTAATAAATGTAAAACAAAAATATTGGAACGCAGCCAAATGAAATAAGTAACACCTATGGACGTCGAATTGGCGGGTGAAAAGCTAAAGGAAGTAGGAGACTTCTGTTACCGGTAATTAGGAAGCAAAACAAACAGTGATGGACGAAGCTAAGAGGATATAAAAAGTAGGTTAGCACAGGCAAGGAAAGCATTTTTGAAAGCCTAGTTCTAGAGCGTGGCGCTCAATGGAAGTGAAACTTGGACAGATGGAGCAGCAGAAAAGAGGAGAATTGAAGCTTTTGAAATGTGGTGTTACAGGCGAATGATGAAGATTGGATGGGTAGATAGGGTGGAAGATGATAAGGTACTAAGTCGATTGGGAGAGGAGAGATGTTCGTGGCGACTGCTATTGAAAAAAGTCCTCTCGGCACGCCGGAAGGCGGAGGTAGATTTCACCGGACAAACTTGGGGATAGGCGAAAATAGGCAGAATATGCAGGTTTTCGTAGAAGGATCAGACCTCATTTATTGCGAGAAAGTCTTTTATAATTGGAGATTAATTAACTTTGTGTTTCGTCATTTTATGCATATATTAAACATTCTATTGTCTTATGATGACGGTAACCTTCTTGTCATTTGGAGTCCATTTTTATACTTGTGGTCACACTGTCCTTATGCAAGGTTTCGACACTGATGTGTAACTATGTAACGGTCTGTTACTTCTTCACGCAAAATTATATCTCCCGCAGAGATGTTGGTTGGTTCCTCAGTTTAGGGGCTGCGACAACGCGGTCATGTAACCCCGTGTACTTTGGGTGAGTGTAGAATCTGTCTGATAAACGGTGTGAATTGTGATGGCTGTATTAGTCTGTAATTCAGGTAAGGAATGCAGACGCTCAATTTCAAGCAGTAGTTCCTAACCTAGCTACCAGATACTACCGTCAACGACACCTAGCTGTGAACTTGGCTACTAGATGCCACCGCAATCAGCAACTCGCAACGAACGTTGGAACTTCCCCTCCAAAGGAAAGCATACTGAGGGATTTTTAGCGCTCTTAGAAAATCTGACGACTTTGGCCGGCTTTGAACCCGCGACCTTGGGCATAGAAGTTCAGCATGCTACCAGTTCCGATACCGAAGTCGCTTCCCACAGACAGATGGAAAACTGAATCTGATCTCGCGCAAGTGCGTTGTCATGGCAACGTCTGATGGCTCATCCCTCATCAATTTAGTAGTGTTGCCATGGCAAACACTGATAGCTCTTGGCATTTTCTTATAATTCCGAAATCATTTTTCTCATCCCTTGGCGTAATGGTGGCTCTTATCAAAAATTCTTTTAGACAAAAGTTTTAGATAATTATTAGGGAAATATTGTCCATTATGTACGGTTTTGATATTGTTCCTATTAACAGAGATATGATTAATGTTTCCCGAAAAAACCACTTTTTCCCACCCCTTTGGTCAATGGTTGGTGCTATCAAAAAACGTTTCAAACATAAATTTTTGAGCTTTATCCGGCACATAGTATGAACTTTGAACAGATTCGATATTTCACATATTAAGAGAGTTATAGCAATATTTCATTTTTCGAAAAAAGTCCCCCATTTTCATCCCTTTCGACCGATTTAGCCCAGTAACGAACTCGACCGAGATTTTATGGGTATACATATTCGGTAAAAAATTCAAAGTGATTGGTGCAAAATTACGGCAGTTATCGTGTCCACAAGAAACTGATATATATATATATTGCTTCCGGAACATTGGGATATTGACAGGTCGCAGTCGCGAATTGGCAGCAATCCTAAAATCTCGTTGCGTAGATCTGGCTTGTCTACAAGAGACACGGTGGAAAGGGCAGAAATCTAGAGATATTGGAGAAGGGTATAAGTTGATCTATCATGGTACGACTAATAGCCAGGGAGTCGCTATTGTAGTGAATGAAAATCTTCGCAACCAAGTATCAGCTGTACATCGCTACTCCGATCGTCTCATGTCAGCAGTTATCGACACCCCAACTCGCCGTATACATATATTTTCAGCGTATGCCCCACAGACAGGCTGTGATGAGACAGCTAAAGACACATTCTGGAACGAACTTCAAGATGCCGTTACAACGTGCAATGAAGAAGACCTATTTCTACTTTGTGGAGAACTTAATGGACATGTTGGCAGTACCAGCGAGGGGTATGAATGCCATGAAAATTTTGGCTATGATCTCAGAAATTAAGACGGGAACAGGATCCTTGAATTAGCTGAAGCAAATGATCTAATTATCACTAACACCTTCTTTAAGAAACGCAAATCACACTTGATCACCTACACTAGCGGAGGGCACAATACTCAGATTGACTATGTACTACTTCGTAGGAGAGATTTCCCAATTGCCATAGACACTAAGGTCATACCATCTGAATGTTTAGCCCCTCAACATAAACTGCTAGTTACCGATCTTAGAATGAAAGGTTACATAAGGAAACCCTATGTAAAATGTCATGCCAAAATCAAATGGTGGAAGCTACAAGACCATTAAATGGCATTCAGTGAGAATATTGTGTTCCCTCCAGTTGATTCTGTAAATACGGATTATACTTGGGCATTATTCAACAACTGCGTAACTAGTATAGCTCAATCTGAGCTTGGTGTAACACAGCCCGGCACACGTAGAATTGATAAACAGACGTGGTTGTGGACAGACAAGTTACAGGAAATGGTGCATGAAAAAAAAACGCTTTTAAACAGTTGCGAACATCACCGACTGAGGAGAATCTTCTGAAATACAAAGCCACCATGAAGGAGGCAAATAGAGCAGTTGCTGAGGCTAAAGTAGATCCCTACAAACATTTATATGATCAACTGACAACTAAAGACGGAGATAAAATTATCCACCGACTATCCCGAGCACGGTATAGAGCAGGTCAGGATATAGAACACTATATGTGTGTGAAGGATAAGAATGGTCGACGACTTCACGATAGCAAGATGATTCTGCACCGTTGGCGAGAGTATTTTAGTGAAGTATTCAACACTGAATTCCCTCACCCACAAATACCAGACATCTATGTTACAGCTGGACCAGTACTTTGTATCACTGAAGATGAAGTCAAAGTTACCATTCGTAGCATGAAAAATGGAAAGGCCCCAGGGCTAGATGACCTTCCTGCAGACATCTGGAAAATTGAGGAACTTACTGACAACGCGACCACCTGGCTGACAGAGTTCTTCAATTCAATTATTCTCTGTGGTCAAATACCTACAGATTGGTCAACTAGTATCACAGTACCTATCTTTAAGGGTAAGGGTGACCCAGTTGAATGTACCAATTACCGTCCAATTAGACTTCTCTCCCACACTATGAAAATATTCGAACGTATCCTAGACAATAGGCTGAGGAGCATCGTACAGCTCTCAGCAGATCAATGTGGGTTTGTCAAGGGATGTGGCACGATAGACGCAATCTTTGCTGTGCGCCAGCTGATGGAGAAATTCCGAGAGAAGAGGAGGCCACTACATCTTGCTTTCCTTGACCTCGAGAAGGCATTTGATCGAGTACCACACCAGATGATTTGGTACGCTCTCCGAGCTCATCAAGTGCCAGAAATGTATATAAACTGGATAAAAATGCTGTACAACAACACCAAAAGCCACGTGCGATGCCCTGCAGGACTCACTGACAGTTTCCCTGTGACAGTTGGGGTTCATCAAGGCTCAGCTCTGTCTCCCCTGCTCTTTGTTATCGTCATGAATTCCATAACGCGAGACCTGCAGAAGTGTGTCCCATGGACATTGCTATACGCTGATGATGTGATGCTTGCGGCAGACTCCAGGAAGGATCTTGAAACCCAAGTGCAGAAATGGCATGATCGTCTGCAAGGATTTGGTCTTCGTTTGAACATCCACAAGACTGAATACCTCGAAACGATTCCATCCCCTGGAACTATAGGTATTAATGGAGCTCCTCTTACCAAGGTAAATACATTCCGATACCTAGGCTCACGATTGAATGGCGACAGCTCTGTGAATGAAGATGTGCGAGCACGAATCAATGCGACTTGGATGCGATTCAGAGATGTCACCGGTGTTCTTTGTGATAAGAAGATGCCTATCCGCCTAAAATCAAAGATATACCGCACAATGGTGAGACCAGTTGCATTATATGGTACCGAGTGTTGGCCAGCACCTAGAAGTGCTGAGCACTCGCTTCATGTCATGGAAATGCGGATGCTGTGAAGATCATTAGACATTTCTCTGCTCGACCATATCCCCAACACAACGATTCGACATACAGCTGGCGTGGCTCCAATCAATGAGAAAATGCAGGAATGGAGATTCCGTTGGTATGGGCACGTTGTCCGTGCACCACAAAGTTCAGTCATCGGCTCGGCCTACCATCTAACGGTCGACGGCCAGAGACAGCGTGGGAGACCAAAATTGCGGTGGCTCGACACCATTAACGCCGATTTACGATCAAGAAACTTGAAATCACGTGAAGCATTAGATCGCAAGAAATGGCGTGCATTGATCCAAAAAGCGGACCCCGTTCCTACGGGATGACGCTAAGAAGAAGAAGAAGAAGATATATATACTAGCAGAAGTACCCGTTCTTCGAACGGTGTTATATATTAACACCAGACATTATCAATTGAACTACTGTTGCAATGGTTAGCGGTTTGTCATTCCTTCATAAGTTTATCAGAACGAAGTTAGTTTTCTGGGAATATCACCACACTGTTAATATAAGGGCCTTAAAATGTGATTTTCGGAGACCCCTTATAGACTCGTGAATTTTGTGTCTCACAATATGCTTTGATTGTCCTTCTAGGATAATGTTTATATTTCGCCTATTTTAGCATGTATTCTGAGAAGTTTTTCCCTATATCCACCCTTCTACTGTATGAAAAGTACGGTGAGGAGTTTTATAAATGATTGGTGTATTGACTCGTGTTTACCATACCTAATTTTACGATGCACCAAGCATCCGAACACGATTTATAGGCGTACATAAAGATACACAGAAAGACAGACAGACAATTCTATTGTCTACAACATATCACCCAGATATCCAAATATGGGTATATCTACCATACAGTATCAAACAAAATCTTCCTTACGATGAACTCGTATGTCGACAAAAAAAAAAAGATTAGTTAAAATGTGCTCTCAAACTAAATTCACCTAACGTGTACTTCCTGACGTGAAATAGATTTGAAAGCCTTGTAGATGAAACGCAATACACCTCACATAAAAATGACCCTCTACGTTGTGTTAGGTCCCCATACACAGGAAGACCTCTTTCATAAATTATAAAGGCTTGTGGTGCATGAAAATTCAGGTTCTTTAGCCTCAAATGGCCCAAATTCCTAAAAGCCGCAAAAAAAAAGCTGATTCAACTCAGGAATTTTTGAAAATAATGTTGCTGTTTGGAGATATAATTGACTTTCTGTACTATAAATCGCACGTGAAATTGCATGAAAAAAATCTAGGTTACCCCTTGACCCCCTTAATTGCATTGACGAATTATACAGTCTACGTTGGTTCCGTGATAACCTTAGAGCCATTTGCAAACTTTCACAGAAATGTAATAAATGGAGTAGCCTAATAATAATATCGTATGGCCTCGGTACCGGGTGCAAGCTTCGTAATTTGACACCCAGAGGGTAACTTGCATGTCAAAATTTCGTTGTTCCTTGAATCACTATGAAAGTCAAGGAGGGTAGATATCTAAGCACCTTGAACACTATAGCACTTTCTAGTAGAGAAATGAGGAATTTTGTTTTGGCGGAAACTGCTGAGATTCATTTTGAGTAGTGTGTTTTGGCCGGTTCAAGGCCCGCCTCCACCTCCCCACCTCACAAGATGGCGGCGGCGCGATATCTCTCCAACGCATGGTCGGATTTTGACGAATGAGGTGTCATTGAACTCGGGCTGACACCCCCTTTCCAATGGACAACATATTTCAACCCCAAAATAAAAACCTGCCCCTACTAGGGGGTGAAATTGTAATTTTTTAGAGAATCTCTCTTTCCAATTGCAACATATGAGAGTTTGAATGCCGATATGGATTTAAACGTTGTTCTACATAAAGTGCATGTGTTCGGTGGATAGCCACTATGAATTAACATGCTTGTTTTTGTTTTTACGCATGCCCATTCATGGCTTTTGTAAGAGGGTGGGAGAGCGGATCCCTATGGATGGGTTATTGTTGACGGGTCATTGTTGGCAGGTCATGGATGACAGGTCCTTGTGGACGAGTCCTTGTGGACAAGTCCTTGTGGACGAGTCCTTGTCCCTTTGGACTGATCCCTTTGGACCGGTCCCTTTGGCTTGGTCCCTATGGACTGGCTCATGAATTTGTTTAAATTATGTCAAAGGGTCTAACTACATTTGTGTGTGTTGAACTGACGTTGTTCACCACTAGTATAATGTGATAACGATATGAAAGTAAAGTGACGAAATACATGTGAACATACAAGGGATCTAACTTGGTGGATGGATGTGTTCTAACGAGTCATTTGTAGTTGAAAGAGAATAATACATGTTCTTAAGATGTTAAAACTGAGGAGATGGTACGTGCAGTAAGACGTCTTGTTACTTCCTGTGTCATATTACAGATATGACAGAGAGCGCGCAGATCTGTTGCTATGACTAACACTGCAGTAATTTGAAACCGCAAGTGTTCATTAAGACAATGGATGATGATCATGCAAAGTTAGCAGTTATTGGATATTACACAGGTGTTCCTTCCGGTGTCATGTTGCTGACATACCAGAGAGCGCACACTGCTGTTGCTATGACTGACGCTGCAGTAATTTGAAACCCCATATGTTGATTAAGACAATGGGTGATGATCATGAAAAGTCAGCAGTCATTGGATACCACACAGGTGTTCCTAGTGTACTTTGGACTCTCAACTGTATTGGGAAAGGAATTGCAATGATCTGCAAAAAACTGCTGACACGAGCGATGAGAGTTTATATAAGAGGGGTGTCATATATCTCCCTACTGTCAGTCTTTATTACTCGCTTTGAGTGAACAGTGCTCTATTACTGCTCAAGATTTGGTAGAAAATCATTAAATTATTTTGCAAGGTAAGTACTTATTATTAATGGATTGTAGTCTTTTATTACTAATTGATGTTGAAGTTATTGATTGGAATGTATTTATTGATTGATTAATTGATTGATTGATTTGTTTACAGATAATTGGGTACCTGTAGAATACCAGATTCCGACAATCTGTTCATTCAGTGACAGCAGTTGATCAATTATAAAACGGTAATTGCCCCTCTAATAACTTTTAAACAGCTAGAGTATTATTTTCCAATGTTCACCACTACATGTCAGTGAAAATGGTATATTTAGCAGTAAAAAGTTGGAACTACTTGACCATGATGTGTAAAGCTAAATTTGTAGGTTAGATTTTGATTACCACTCTATTAAGTTCGAATGTTCATTGCTAGGTGTCAGTGACAGAGGGAATATTTAAAGTCTTAACCTCAGTTCACTTAACTTTACCTAACTTAACCTTGTCATGTGACATGTTTTACAAGTTTAAACTTGTTTAAGACTGACTATGACGTCACACTTAGGTCACTTAACTGGCGATCGCTGGTTTCCAATATGTGACATGTTCTACAAGTTTAGACTTGTTTTAAGACTGGCTATGACGTCACACTTAGCTCACTTAACTGGTGATCGCTGGTTTCTATCACGTGACATGTTCGACAAGTTTAGACTTGTTTTAAGATTGGTTATGACGTCACACTTAGCGCACTTAACTGACGATCACTGGTTTCTATCACTCTATCATGTTCCAATGTTCACCGCTAGGTGTCAGTGACAGTGGTATATAGTAACCCCCAGTTAGAACTACATGAAGTTAGACTTGCTAGGAGTTCACAGACGATCGATTTAAATACCCTGCTATAACCATTGACTGGAATGTAATTAAACTATTTATATTGTACTTTTGTTTATCATTTATTAACATTTATGATTTCTTTCGAAAGGGATCATCATGTTCAAGTGTGGTGACTGTAAGAAACAGTTCTCAAGACCTGACAGCCTTCAACGACACGCAAATGTTAAACATGACATTAAAATGTTTGTGTGCAGTCATTGTGCTACCACATTTAACAGACAAGATAATCTTGCACGTCATGTAAATTTAATGCATGTTAGTTCAGCACCATTTTCATGTTCAGTTTGTGAACTTGGTTTTTCTGCTGTAAAGCGATATCAGTCCCACATGGTTGAAGTGCATGGTGAACAACAAGAATTAAAAACTGTAAACCCAACAACTAGCATGGAACCTTTAAATGAATGTAATGCTCAAAAGCGTAAACGTTCTCAAGATTGTGAAAATAGTCGTGAATCAAAAAGAAAGAAGAATGGTGAACCTTCAATAACACAATGTGATGTATGTAATATTGATATACCTTCTTCAACCATTCATGGACATTTACGCAGTATTCAACATAAAAATAACACTTGCCATGAAAGAAATTCTGGAAATGTTCAACAAATTGGTAGTGCATTTAAAAGTCGAATTGCTAGTTATAGACTTCATAGTGAAGAAAAAACTCAAAGTATTGAATCATTTTAAAAAAATGTTCAACCTACTGTGTTTGGCTTGGTAGGTAATGTTTTATTAGAGCATAAAACATTTAAAATGAATTTTGAACTTTTTGGCCTCTATGTAAAAACTGGGAGCGAAGGTGAAATTACGGATATCAAATCTTTTAATACAAAAAACGTAATTGTTAGTGAATCAACTAATATTAGTGATATATATCAAAATATTTCAAGTGCTCTCATCGTGAAGAGTGAAGAGTTCCAGGAAAGGGAGTCGGGCTGGGCATTGGTTGAAGTACTTTATTTAGAAACCAACATGAATAAATATAATCCCCTTCGAGTATCATCATACATTGATTTGCCAGCATGGATCAAACGTAAGAAAGCTGTTGTGAACGTTATGAATAATGATGACGCATGCTTTGCATGGGCTGTAACCTCAGCTCTCCATCCAGCAGAGGAGCATCTGTATAGCACATCATCATATCCTCACTATTCCTCAGTGTTAGATTTAAAAGAAATAGAATTTCCTATGGCGATAAAAGACATTCAACGTTTTGAAGAGCTGAACAATGTAAGTATTAATGTTTATGAAATTGAAAATAAGAGTATAGTAGGCCCTCTATATTATACTCAGGAAAAAAAGGATATTCATGTAAATTTACTTTACAAAACTAAAGGTGAAAATGC
This sequence comes from Meconema thalassinum, assembly GCA_946902985.2. Classification (NCBI taxonomy): domain Eukaryota; kingdom Metazoa; phylum Arthropoda; class Insecta; order Orthoptera; family Tettigoniidae; genus Meconema; species Meconema thalassinum. The sequence goes on along the minus strand of OX336401.1, from coordinate 15,047,664 downwards.
CCACTATTGTTGGATAAAACATTTAAGTAGACTTGTTGGTAGTCAGATAACAAAAAGAGAACATAAGAAGTGGTTGTGTGATGGCTGTTTGCTCTATTTCAGAAAAGAGGACCAACTAACTCAACATCAAAAATGGGGGTGTAATCATGTTCGTACGGTATTACCGACTCCTTAAAATAACATTCTAAAATTTAAGGATTATGAGAAACAGCTTCGAGTACCATTTGTTATATATGCTGACTTCGAGGCTTTGCTAAAACCATTTAATACATGTTCATCGAATCCAGCCCAACCTTTCACCAACACTACTCACATTCATGAACCTTTTAGCTTTGCATATTATATTAAATGTAGTTATGATGACTCTTTAAATAAGTTTGAGCTCTATAGAGGACCTGATGCACCTAAAGTTTTTATGGAAAGGCTTGAGAAAGATGCCGTCCGTATATCCTCTATTATAATACGATCATTCCAATGGAGCCACTAACTTCATTAGAGCAAATGAATATTGAAACTGAAACTAATTGTTTTATATGTGGTGAATGTTTATATACAGACAGGGTTCGCGATCATGACCATTTAACAGGAAAATATCGTGGTGCGGCTCACCAAGAATGTAATTTAAATTATAGAGTAAGTAAATTAATTCCGGTCATTCTACACAATGGTAGCAAATACGATAACTACTTTATCGTCAAAGAATTTGGAGCTTCAGATGTGAAAATTGATGTTATTGCAAATAATAAGGAACAATACATATCGTTCACAAAATACATCAAAACTAGCAATAAAAAACCATTAAACTGCGATTTTTAGATTCATTCCGCTTTATGTCGAGTAGTCTTGATAAGCTGGCTAGTAATTTAAAATCAGATCAGTTTCATGAAATTCAACGTGTCTTTCCTAAAGAAGATGATTTTAATTTGATTCGTCAAAAGGGTATATTCCCTTATGAATATATTAACTGTGTGGAACGTCTTGAGGAGTGTTGTTTACTACCGAAAGATGCATTTTACAGTTCCTTAAACACAAGTCATATCAGTGATCAGGAATATTTACATGCACAACGTGTATGGGCACAGTTCCACATTCAAACTTTAGGAGAATTTTCAGACATATATTTGAAGACAGATGTGTTGTTATTAGCAGATGTTTTTGAAAATTTTCGGAATGTTTGTATGAAAACTTATGACCTTGATCCTTGTCAGTATTTCACAGCTCCTGGGTTAAGTTTCAGTTCAATGTTGAAAAAAACGAAAGTAAATTTAGAATTAATGACTGATATAGTCATGATCAATTTTATAAAATCATCAATTCGAGGTGGATTAAGTCAATGTAGTGGACGGTACTCTAAAGCGAATAATAAATACATGTCTAGCTACAACCCTTGTGAAGAGTCAAAGTATATTGTCTACCTCGATGCAAATAACCAATATGGTTGGGCTATGAGTCAATATCTACCACTGAAAGATTTTCGCTGGCTGACACAACCTGAAATTGATGTCTTACATGTTGACACTCTTAATGATAACAATGATAAAGGATATATTTTAGAGGTAAATCTTGAGTACCCTAAAGAGTTACATGATGATCATAATGATTTACCATTTTGTCCTGAGAATATGAAATCTCCATACATCACATCACGAACAAAAATATTAAATGCTAATGTAAATGATAAATGTAAATATGTAATACATTATCAAAACTTGAAACAGTGTCTACAGCATGGATTGAAATTAACTAAAATTCATCGCGTATTGCAATTTCATCAGTCAGCATGGCTCAAACCGTATATTGATCTAAACAATAATTTAAGAACGCAGTCAACAAACGCGTTTGAAAAAGATTTTTATAAACTCATGAATAATAGTGTTTTTGGAAAGACTATGGAGAATGTTGATAAACGAGTTGATGTAAAGCTGATAACAAAGTGGGAGAATGATGGTAAAAGGTATGGTGCGAGCAACTTAATAAGCAAGCCTAACTTTCATAGCTGTTCAATTATTCATGAGGATTTAGTTCTAATACAAATGAATCGTCTTAAAGTAACTTACAACAAACCCATATATGTGGGTTACACCATTCTGGAATTATCAAAAACACTTATGTATGAATTTCACTATGATTATGTAAAGAAAAACTATCTTGATAATGCTAAATTACTCTACACAGACACAGATTCTTTTATTTATGAGTTTAAAACTGATGATTTTTACGAGGATATCAAAACTGAGCTAAATAGGTTTGATACAAGTGACTACCCCAAGGATAATATTTACCATTTACCTCTAGTAAACAAAAAGGTTCTTGGGAAATTTAAGGATGAATGTGCTGGTGTTATTATAGACACCTTTGTAGGCACAAAATCTAAATCATACAAGGAGTGAAAAAGAATGTTGTTAGTAAAGAGTTAGATATAAGTGATTATAAAAACTGTATAGTTAGTAACCCACCTGTATTATATAAGAAAATGTGTGTATTTAGAAGTAAAAATCATCAGCTACATACCAATTTGTTGAACAAAGTTGCTTTAAGTAATGAAGACAACAAACGATTCATTATACCCAACACATTTAATACTCTTGCTTGGGGAAGCAGTCGTATTGACGACTATTACTTTACTTAAGTCTAATGATCACTATATTGTAATATTTGTAGTGTGTTTTATATTGTAATATTTTTTGTAAAAACTGTAAGTAGAATGTATAATGTTAGGCTAGAGTAGTTTAGTAAAAATAAGATAAGTAATACATTTTAGTGTAAAATGTTTGCTTTTGTATATTACGAAAAAGATTTTAAAAAATTTACTGAATGTGTGAACTAAACAAGGGGAATATAAAAAAATTAAAGTGGAAATTGTAAATATCCATGTGTGAAAAAGTGAAACGGCTATCACCATTTTAAAATTAAAAAGACATTGTAATCTGGTAAACCTTGTTTTTTATTTCACAACAACAAAAATGCACAGAATGTGTAAACTAAACAAGGGAATGTAAAAAATGAAAAGGGGAAATTGTAAATATTCATGTGTGAAAAAATGAAATGGCTATCACCATTTTTAAAAATTAAAAGATATAGTGATTTAGTGAACCTTATTTATATTTCACAAAAAAATGTACAGAATGTGTGAACTAAACAAGGGGAATGTAAAAAATGTAAAGTGGAAATTGTAAATATTCATGTGTGAAAAAATGAAAATGAAGAAATGACTATCACCATTATTAGAATTAAAAGACATTGTGATCTGGTAAAACTTGTTTTTATTTCACAACAACAAACATGTACAGAATGTTTAAACTAAACAAGGGGAATGTAAAAAAAATGTAAAGTGGAAATTGTAAATATTCATGTGTGAAAAATATGAAATGGCTATCACCATTTTTTTAAATAAAAGACATTGTGATCTTGTAAACCTTGTTTTTATTTCACAACAAATAGAGCTTTACAAAAATAGAATACAAAGAAATACCAATTCCTCAATCCTTTTCAATGTCCATGTCCACTAATTATTAACTTTCCTTTTATAACACTAATCATAATGACGACTGCCAACCTCTCTCCCACTGAGACATTACAGAATGTCAAACGTTGTTTAGCTTTTCAACGATACTTTATCCGCTACACGTCTTAATGCAGAATGATTGTGGTGATAAGAAAGGTGCATGCTTGATCCAAAGGATTAATAGGTATATCACTATGCTGCAAAGGTTCTTCAAGACAAGTTCCAGGACTACACAAATAATAACCAGGTAGGTAGATTTCGAAAGTCAAGTATTGAATTACTTTGTTAATGACGCCATTGCCAGTACCGGTCTGGCATATCCTTTTCCATCGATGGTAAAAAGGTTTGATCTTCCTCCTCCTCTGTGGATGATGTTTGTTGTTGCTGCTTTTTTTCTCCATTACTCCCGTGGTATGAGGAAACAAAGTCTTTACACTGACTTTTATGACCATGATATAGTTTGACTAGCTGACAAGTAGCACACTGTCGCATAGAGGGTATTTTTGCCATAGCCACTTGCTTATGGTGATCATAATCCGTACATGGTTGCAATTCACTTAACACAGGGTCTTGAGTCCATGATTTTGGTACATGTTGCCAGATTTCTTTCACTGCATTTGCTGCGACATAATAAATGAATGATTTTGGAAGAGCCAATAATTCTTCTTTAGTAAAACTGTCTAGTTTCTTTTTACACACAAAGAACTTTCCAATCGCTTTATCGGTAGCACCCCCTTTCTCCATGGTATCACGTTGATGTTTACACGTCGCTTGTAGAAATCTCACTGGTGTCATCCACAGGTAAACCTTTAGTTTTAATTTTATTTAACAACTCCCAGCAGGCATTGGTGGATAGCCAATGAAACAATTGCCACACCTGTGCCAAGGCTTTATGGGTAATATTGTCACAGGGACAGCGATCCATGAGTGTTTGCAGCGATGGACAGCCCATGTCCATTAAATCGATACATTGACAGTAAGACGCTAAAAATGGTTGTAGCCATTGACGTTTTTCACTACCTTTCACAAATATTACATGGGCAGAAGACAAGTGGGCTTTCATGACCATGTCCAGGTGCTTATATGAAATGGTTCCTTGCTTCCAGTCTAGTTGCATATGAGTTTCAATCCACTGGGTTTGTTTACGGTCTTTATCACACAACAAATCAAACGCATAAGGTGGTTTAAACACCAAATGAGTAGCTTGTGATATCCAAAAAGTGGAACAATCGATGATGGCCACTTCTTTAAATATAAATTTGTTATCTCCAATTTGAAACCCTTGACAGTCGACAATCAGTGTACGCAACATGTTCACTCTTGTCTGGATCAAGTCCAACTGACCACAGACTGGCAATTGTTCAGTAAAGTGTTCCCATGTCATTTACTTACATTCCATTCTAGTAAAAGAAAATAAAAACATCGAGTAGTCACTATAGAGGTTAGGATATGACAGGGGGGGGCATAAGAAATAATAATATAACAACAACAACAACCAATTTTTTTATTTCATTATTTTATTAGCATAACAAGTTTTACATTCTTTTTTCATTCTAGGATAGAGGCGGTACCATCTCATACAACAAAAAAGTCTTTTGTGTTTATAGTGTCCATAACACCGATGATATTCTAATGTCTCTAAACTGGATGTTTTTGACTGTGAGCTGCTCACTGAAGCACTGTTGACACCATAAAGTCCACACGTATCACAACTTTTTTCATCACTCAGAGGCATGAGTGAGGGGTAACTTGAATGACAGGGTATATTACCCACCTCCATTCTGCACAGGTAGGGGCATGTAGGTGACCAGCGCTGATGTTCCTGCATGGGTTCATTGCTCTCTTGCCATTGGTCTAAGATGATGGGACAAAACAACAATTTCACTTCATCTCTTGTTTTTAAATAGTAGAATCCAGCGGCCGCTAAGGCTTGAGGGTTTATAAAAGGCACCGGCCACGTCGCAAAGGTCTTAAAACGCTGTTCCTCAGATTTTAAATTCATGGATGTAACTTCTCTTGAGGCTTGAAAGCAAGATATGACTGAGTGGTTTGATGTGGGTTGACCTGCTATTTATACACTTGTCACTTGGTTGGACAGTGGATAATAAGTTGACTTGTTTGTGATGAATAATCAAACAGTAGGCCGTGGTATTGGCTGGAACATTGTCATGCGTTTCAAAATCTAGTCGAATGTCAATATTGGATGGTTTGACAGACTCTTCCAAGTAGGAACAGTCAAAGACAATCAGTGGCGCTCTTGTCTTAAAAGCTTGGGGTGACAACATTGGACAATTCTCTTTTTGATAATACGACCATCTAAATTTAGAAAACAAGTGGTATAGGGGGCCAAACTTATTTTTTGAAAAATCTAAATCCAACCCTTCATAGGGAAACACAGCACCGTTGAGGAAAAGACGTGCATTTCTCAATTGCAGGTGATCAAATTGCGTGACATCTTTGGTTTGTTGATAATTGCGATTCGTTTGAAAACCCACAATCATGTAGAGAGGTCTCTCTGTATAGCGGGCTGTTTTTATAGACCAACTGTGTGTGTTGGTGGTGGGCAATAACGGGTACTCATGGAGTGCCCAGCTTCTAAATTCCATGGGTAGAGGTATATCTCTCTTTACCATTTTGAGTATGTCTAGTATTTTACTATCGTTAAGGGTCACATGAGGCACTTTCCATAGCAAGCGTTGTAGTTGAAATTTTGAATCAATGGGGGCATTGTCGACTCCCTTGAGTGCATTATTATCACTCCTGTCTCTCACCAGATAAAGCATTTGCCTTGCGTTGACCACAATGCGCTGGTGATCTTCAGCAAAGCCTAAAATCAGTTTAAGAGGTAAATATCCTGTGAAGGTGCCATCGGTGTGTACCATCCAGCCATTGGTCGAGTCAGGGCACCAAACCGCCATGCAAAGTGTTTTAGCTTCTTCCTCACTATAAGAGGGATATAGTTTAATGACACTGGAAATACCCACATTTCGAGTGCTATCCACCACGATATCGTTAATGACATAACGTACTTCAGAAAACAGGAAGGCGAAAGCATGGTTGGCTAACTTGGATGTAGTGGGTGTAGAACCATCGGCTTTGGTGAGCCGACCTTCAATCTGAATAACACTTTCATGCGGTAGAGTGTAAATATCTTGGTTGTTGATAACAAATTGAATTTCATCATTGTTATTGAGTCCAGGTGTTTGAGCTTGATAAGATTGCAGATCAATTCTTATCACTCCTGATTGCTCCTCGATGTGGTTCGCTACCTCTAGAATAGAATTCATCGCGGGGGTTAATGTGGTAACCTAAATGCTGTGTATTCACGTGGTAAACAACTAACACCATTTCTAGACGGTGCTGTTGCTTTATATACAAACTTCATAGTGGTTTTAGCACCAACTTGTAAGTCACTGGTGTGGTAGAATCTAGATCAATGAGTTGTTGCTCTCTATTGATCAGTCTTAATGTTATATTACTAATACCATTGACAGCCACAGAATGAAAAAGCACCACTGGAGGGTTTTCACGAATAATATAGCCATTGGGCGATGTTACAATAAAGTCATAAAGCGAATGCGACGGTTCTTGATTGGTGTACACTTGAATGATAATATTACACGTCACCGACACATGATGGTCCTCAATGAATTTCACTTCATGGTCTGATTCATGTTTTTTGTTGGGCTTTAACACACGTGATTTAAATCCTAGTAATGGACCAATGGAATCGGGGTGAGTTTTAAAGTCAATTTTAAATGTAGAGAAAATACTGCAGCGATGAGTGTTGGTATTTCCTACAAGTTCAAACTTGCGCGTTCCATCGAGAAATGACTTTAAACCATATTCATTGATCAACACCACATAAATGTGTTCATAAATGTCATCTATCGTGTATCCACCAGAGTTCAGGGTGAGCACAGAATCATCATAGTAAAACTTGTTGTTCACATTTTCACGTATGTTGTATATTCGATTGTACGCTTCAAGAGAAACAAGTCCTAAACCATGCGGTTTTTCACTCAATTCGATAGGTGGGTAAAAGTCTAGACTCTCTTCAGGTCCACGTCCATGCAATGTAAACGTCTTACTTTCCACCGACATACTGTTGACGTTTTTGCTTATGTTGCGTCTTATATCAAAAAATTAAATACAAACGTCCACACTGTTGGCTGTTAAAAGTTTGCTCACGTTTCACATTATAATATATCTTGATCCTGTTTCCAAAATAGGCCACTAGTTCCATGGGCGGGGGCAAATTCCCAAAACTGTTAAAGTACCATACAGTAGATCCCTCTTTGACATAAGCTACATAATGTGTTCCAGGTCCTCGGTGATCATCCAAATTGACAACAGCACATTCATGTTTCCCGGGTTGTGAGAGTAATTGGTTTCGCAAAAACACACCTCGAAAATGAGAAAGCTTCAGTTGTTTAGCATAGCTTTCCACTTGCTGATGCGTCAGGGCATGTCTTGCTATGGCTGAGGTTAAAGATGTTTTTATTTTATTTCGAAAAGGTGAAATTCCAAATCCTTGTTGATAAAAGGCTGGCTTCAAATTGACATTTCCAGCCCCCATAGCAATGGTCTCCATTGTTTCATTGTGTCGGTGACTTTCATTGAGTTGTTGCTTGCCCTGTTGCACGGCTTTAATGGTTTTTACCACTGCACTGGCGCCGCCTAAAAGTGAACCTAGAGCAGCCAGACCAGCGAATAATGCAGGTAAAAATCCCGCTCGTTTGGGGACGGGGATGACTTGCCCTTGTTTTGAACCCTGTCGCTGACGTTTTGGAATAATATGTCTCTGTGCTACTCGAAGAGCTTTCCTTATGGTCAACACATTATTTTTTCTTTTTTTCTTTCGCAAGGGCTTGTCCACGAATGCCATAAGCCCAGGCTTTGCCAAGGACAGGCTCATATTTTTTGTCTTTCTCACCACATATCTTTGTTTCACCATGATGATGATGACCAACAACCTTTCACAAGAAAGTTTAAGTCACAACTAGCATTAGATTGTTATTTCATGGCTGTATATTCCAATTCTACATAAAGTGGGAAATCATTTATGGTTTTTCCAGCTTGCTTTTCATTCCATGTCAACAGGAGATGAAAGGATAATTCGTCTCCTGCATTGACCATTTCATGGTTATGGACCAACATCCTATGACCATTTATCTCTATTTGTAAATGGTTCTCATCAGCTATGGCATATTTGATGTTAATGGTTCCATTATAGTGTAGTCGATAGTGGCTTAAACCCGAAGCGAGCACATAGGTCAAGTGCTGGTCATGAACTAGCGGTATATGGTTTCTCTCATTCACAGGTTTTACATTTGTCAGATGCACTAAAAATACAGATGGGATAAATTTATAAAGCCTTTTCATTTCATAGGTCACGAATCGCTTGGTACAGACATCATTATCTTCTTGTGGGTCTTCCACGTGAATAATGCGGTGATGATTAGCGCTATCGCCATTCACCGTAAGCTGAGGCACTTTATCATAAAACTCATACACCTTGTTATCCACATACTTTTTTGTAGTAACGTCTGTAGACACTTGAGGATGTTTTACATGAGTTAACCGCTTTCCTTTAAAGTCATAATCTCCTTGTTTTGTGCGTGGCACTACTGACCTATCCACATAGTGTTTATTAGCAGGATCTGTTTCTTGTTTAGGATCATGTATGGGAACAGACCTAGCCTTGACCATCAACGCACGTCCAAAGACATCGATCGTCAACCTGTAGTACGAGTCTACTGTTTCTATGACAAGGCTCGGTGTGATGTATATAGACAGCCTGCTAGTTTCTCTAAGCCTTAGTTGAAATGAAGCTAATTAAGCAGCAAGAGTCATTCCCCGTGAGGGACATGGTTTCCCATCTCTGCCCCACATCACGTGAACAACGCCATGGTTCACTGTTTCCATCTTCCATTCGCTGCATCATTGTGGGACCTTCCGGCTGTGGAAAGACCAATCTTTTGCTGACACTTATTACAGCACCCAATGGTCTGTGTTTTCAAAATATTTATATTTTCGCAAAATCTCTCTACCAACCCCTCTACGTGTTTTTGGATCAAGTCATGTCTGGATTAAAAAATGAGAATATGGGGTATTTTACATTTTCCACGCAAGAAAATGTTATTTCACCGGATGAGGTAAAGCCTGATTCACTCATGATTTTCGATGATGTATCCACTGAACGACAAGGTATCATTCAAAGCAATTTCAGCATGGGTCGACATTAACATATCGATTGCTTCTATCTTGGACAAACGTATTCTAAAATGTCCAAACAGTTGATTCGTGACAATGCCAATGTCATTGTTTTATTTCACCAGGACGAGAGGAACAGTCGTTACATTTATAATGAACATGTGAATCCGGATATGACCTTTCAAATGTTTACAGAATTGTGTGGTAAGTGCTGGAACACACAACGTCATGCCTGTTTAGTGATTGACAAACAAAGTGAACTCAACCAAGGGCGGTATCGCTTAGGGTTTGATCATTTTATTGCTATTTAAGGCACTGTATCATTCCCTCTCAAGTCATTTGTCACGACATCATGGCGTTAGCTGAGAGTCAATTGAAAAAGCATATTATTAGAGCAAAAAATACTATTCGCCAAACGTTTCGTCAATTGAAACAATCGCGTGCGGATCATGCTTTGTTTATTCAACAACATTTAGCCCCTCCGCTAAAAGCTATGTTGAAACCCTCTTTCAAGCCATCTGAAACGCTACCTACCGTTTCACAAGCCAGTCAGACGCACCACGAGGACTCTGAGGAAGAGGAAGATGAAGAGGAAGAGAAAGATTTAACTAGTGTTAGCGAAGTTGAGGATAATGAGGAACAAGTGTTTACGCCTCAAAAAAAGGCATCACCCCTTACAGAGTTTTTAAGAAAAAGGAAATCCTTGGCCATGGTCGAAACCCCTTGCCCTTCCAGATCATCTCCATTGTCACAACTCTTGGCCACCCCTCAACATAAAGCTCAACTGAAAAACATTTTAATAAACTATTATGGATCGACACTGGAACCCTATTTCACCAATCTATTTGTTGGAAACACAGATACCACGTATGGTGTTCGCTATGAGGATGATAGTTTTAAAATTGGTGATTCATCGATTAAATTTAGTCGTACTAAAGCTATCATTAAAAAGATCAACTATAAATTAACACCAGGACTGTTAAAGCTACTATTGTCTCAGACTCCCTCATCTCAAGATTATACGCCAGAGGACCTTAGTAAATATAAATCCATTTTATTGGACACCCATGCACACAAAAGACAGTATGATCCCACTCAACAAGTGAATGCCAATATATCTCAAAAATATAAACCATCATTGCAAAAATGTTCCCCACTAGTCAAAGTGGGCGTCGTGAAGTGTCCGCTTCAGGGGTGACATTTAAACCATTAAAACCCCTTGTGGATGTTACCTACTGGCACAATCCAAATAAACTCGTCCAACGACTACAGCTGTTGCATGCTTCACGTCAAGCCGGCCATACTGGTGACGATTGGGAAATTCAAGAAATTGAGGAAGAACTTCGAAATGCCAAAATTATTGTTTAATCCCTCACCCATTAAAATGGGTATTGCTCACGAGTTGCATCGTCCAGCTAGACGTCACTATCAGCGACTCAAGGTGATTTCACAGGGTGTGGATGAACTTTGGAAAGCAGACTTGGTTGAAATGATTCCCTATGCTAGCGTTAACGATGGTGTACGCTATATGTTGACGGTCATTGATGTTTATTCCAAAATGGCGTTTGTTGAACCTGTGCGTCGCAAGTCTAGTCCACTAGTTACCAAAGCCTTTCAACATATTATTCAACACTCCAGACGTCAACCTCAGCTGCTATAAACCGACCAGGGAAAAGAATTTTTCAACAAGGATTTCTCCAGTTTTCTCAAATCTAAGGATATTCACCATTACACCACGTACAGCAATCTCAAAGCCAGCGTGGTCGAGCGGTTCAACCGAACATTGAAAACCCAGATGTGGAAAGCATTTACGGCTCAGGGCACTTATCGCTGGTTGGACTTGTTACCTGAGCTAGTGTCACGTTACAACAACACCAAACACAGAACCATTGGGACCAAGACACGCCTCGTGACCAAAAATATTCAGCGATTGGATAAACTGTTTAACCCCATAAAAACAGCAGTCCCTAAACGTCATCGCCTTAACATTGGGGACCATGTTCGTGTGAGCAAATTCAAGTCCGTCTTCGACAAGGGCTACACACCAAATTGGGGGACTGAACTATTTCGAATTCGTCAAGTTAACCTGAACAGTCCAGTCACCTATTTACTCGAGGACCTCAACCATCAACCCATAAAAGGCAGGCTTTATCTTCAAGAACTTCAAAAGACAGCGTTTCCTAAACATTACCTTGTGGAAAAAGTGTTGAAACAAAAAGGAAATAAACTATATGTAAAATGGTTGGGATTTAGCTCAGCCTTTAATTCTTGGATTAATAAATTACATGTTGTGTGAACATGTGTGCCTTGTATTTATTTATTCACTCATGTTGTACTTAACCTACAGTCCTATGTACAGTCCTCAGCTCTACATGTATTATGAGCAATACATATTTCTTTCTCTCTTCATCTGTGTTCTCTCTTACACTAACCCCCCCCCCCTTTCACCTCCCACCACTGTCAAAACAGGTTGTGACTTGTTTGCTCTTATCGTGCGCGTGAACACCTGTGTGTTAGATCATATTACACATGAACTCGCATTTTCTCACATATGAACCAAAACAGGATGTGACTTTGCATATTAAGGCTTTCACGGCCCGGATTATTATATAAATAATTCATGCTTTTGGGCTAATGCCGTGTGTATTTTTAATTTAAACCATACGTTTCGGAGAAACCTTGCCTCCTTTTTCAATGGAAATAAACAATGTGGCCAAAGGAATTATAACAACTCTAGCCAAAAGAGCGGAACGTATTTGTGAGGCATCAACTCTTCAGGAAGAGTTACATGCCTTACAAACCATGTTTAAGGGTAGTGGCTATAATGAATCCACTATATATAGGTCCCTACATCCCAGAAGGAGGGATAGACAACCTTCTCAGAGCTCCGACGTGAGAGGAACTGCTTACCTCCCTTATATTCACAACACCACGGACCGCGTTGCTAAGATTGTCCGCAAGCACAAGATAAAAACAGTTTTCGGCACTATGACGAAAATTGGTCAACGTTTAGCATTAAACAAAGATAAATTGTCCCCAATACTACAACCTGGGGTGTATGAAGTCCCATGTACTTGCGGCAAAGTCTACATTGGACAAACAAAACGGTCCATTGCCACTCGCATCAAAGAGCATCAAAGGAACATCCGTCTAAACCAACCTGACAAATCAGCTATAGCTGAACATGCCCTGTCTTCAGGGCACGATGTATGTTTCAAGGATGCTCATGCGCTTGCCCTTGTTAAGCACAACTGGTCTAGAATTATAAGGGAGGCAGTTGAAATTCGTAAAAATCCCAATAATTTTAACAGAGACACTGGTTATCAGCTAAGTGACACTTGGCTACCAGTTATTAAGGATCTAGGGAGATAGTTCCTCTCAGTCTCTCTGTTCTTCACATATTTAAAATTGTACATTTTCCCTCTAGGGCTCAGAGCCTGGATTTGATCTCCTTTGTTCGTCACTGGAGGAGTTTCCATCTGTTTTTTCGCCGTTGACTGTATGACGTTAGGTATCGTTCAGCTAGTATTCCCTTTTGTCTATGTTTCCTTATATCCATCTAACCCTCCCCCCTCCCCCCTCCTCATTCTTCGAGGAGTTTCTATATTTTCACACCGCCCCCTTTACCTTCTTGTTACTTACTACTCTGTCCGCCGTTCCACCATGGTCCATACAGTTATTTCTGGCAGCTGCTCTCTGGTGACGAACAGAGGAATTTATCTATATTTTTTGTAATCTCATTGATATACTTTCTTTGGCCACATTGTTTATTTCCATTGAAAAAGGAGGCAAGGTTTCTCCGAAACGTATGGTTTAAATTAAAAATACACACGGCATTAGCCCAAAAGCATGAATTATTTATATAAGGATGTGACTTGTTTCACAAGGAGGACAGTAATAAGGTCATCTCACACGTGTTCACATGTATTTCGTCACTTTACTTTCATATCGTTATCACATTATACTAGTGGTGAACAACGTCAGTTCAACACACACAAATGTAGTTAGACCCTTTGATATAATTTAAATAAATTCATGAGCCAGTCCATAGGGACCAAGCCAAAGGGACCGGTCCAAAGGGATAAGTCCAAAGGGACAAGGACTCGTCCACAAGGACTTGTCCACAAGGACTTGTCCACAAGGACTTGTCCACAAGGACTCGTCCACAAGGACTCGTCCACAATGACCTGCCAACAATGACCCGTCAACAATAACCCATCCATAGGGATCCGCTCTCCCACCCTCTTACAAAAGCCATGAGTGGGCATACGTAAAAACAAAAACAAGTATGTTAATTCATAGTGGCTATCCACCGAACACATGCACTTTATGTAGAACAACGTTTAAATCCATATCGGCATTCAAACTCTCACATGTTGCAATTGGAAAGAGAGATTCTCTAAAAAATTACAATTTCACCCCCTAGTAGGGGTAGGTTTTTATTTTGGGGTTGAAATATGTTGTCCATTGGAAAGGGGGTGTCAGCCCGAGTTCAATGACACCTCATTCGTCAAAATCCGACCATGCGTTCGAGAGATATCGCGCCGCCGCCATCTTGTGAGGTGGTGAGGTGGAGGCGGGCCTTGAACCGGCCAAAAAACACTACTATTTTGCCATTATGAACACAGCCTACTGAATTCAAATGAGTTCTTTGACATGCCAACATCGTATGACATGCGAGTCGTATTTCTGCCGCCCTTCAAGAATCACTTACCACGGCCAGGAGTGAACCTGCAATCTTGGGGTTAGTAGACCGACACGCTATCCACTCACCCATCGTGGCAAGGTATAAATGGAGTGACATTGCTTCTTACAGAAATAGATGGAAAGTTGGATGCCACCCCTTGAGATAATGTTATCATGGTAACCGATTTCCATTCCTTCATTAGTTTGTTAAATTAAATTAGTTTTCTGGGAATATTTCAGATACTGTTGGTTTTAGAGCCTTATAATGTAGTTTTCGAGGCCCCAAGTTTTGTTTCTGGCAACGAGGGGCTTTGTCTCCTCGTTGTACGCCATAATATAATACTAATAATAATAATATAGGGATAGGAATATAATAGACCTGCCGTACCACACCCGCAGGTGTAAATCGCGTGAAAAAATTCTAGTGTACCCCTTGACCCCCTTAAGCGCATTATACGTATTGATAAATTTTACAGCTTAATTTCATTCCGTGATAACCTTCTAGCCGTTTGCAAACTTTCACACTAATGTAATTAATGGAAATGCATTGCGTCTTACAGCAATAGATGGACCTCTGAGAATCTGTTGCCATGGTTACCGGCTTGAATTCGTTCATTAGTTTATTTAATTAAATTAGTTTTCTGGGAATATCTCAAAACGGTTGGTTTTAGGGCCTTAAAATGTGGATTTCGGGGACCATTTAGGGCCCCCGAGTTTTGTCTCTCACATTGAGGGGATGAAAATGATCTTTGTCTCGTCCTTCTACTCCTATTTCAGCATGTATTTTAAGGGGGTAGGCCCTCTTTTATGAGAGGTACGGAGAAGGGTTACATCAATGATTAGTGTCGTGCCTCTGATGGATATCTGTACCAAATTTTACGTTGATACACCCAGCCGTCCTCGAGTTATAAGGGAACAAAATTGTCCACAGACAAACAAACAGACAGACCAAAAAATTATTTTCGCGCGCATCCATAATAAAACAGTCTGAAACGCGTAAATAACTCAAATTTCCGTTGAAATTGCGGGAAAAAAATTCAAACTTTAATTTTTATGTATGTAGAGATATACCGCATCGCTCGGTGTTGACCGTGTTTTATTGCACAAATTTAGGTTTTACTCGCTAACCGTTAGAGATACACGAAAAGACGTAAAGACAAGATGGCGGCCAGCAGGTGTGTAGCAGTTAGAGTGCTCCAACTTTTCCTCGTGTTCTACCTAGTAAAAAGCTCAGTGGGTGCCTCGAAAAAGATCCTCGATCTTTCTTTAACAATTGAAGACTCGTGTGTGAACTCGGACCTGAAGGAACACCTCATGGTAGTTTGTCAACTCAATATATCTTCTCTCAAATGGTGTGGAAGCGAGGGGCTGAAAGTCACGGCAGCAGGCAGAGGGCGCCCGGCACTGCGCGGGGTGGCCAGACCGCCCGCTACATTATTACATCTCGTGGTGCTGTCTGTGGCTCTCAGTGGAGATGTGGAGATGAACCCAGGGCCGAATAAGGTGTGTATAATTTGTGATTCGAAGGGTCGTGTGAATCAGTTATTTGTGACATGTACATCTTGCCACTCTCAAGCGCACAGAACTTGTGCAAAAATCAGTGCTTCAAACACACAAAATAATCACCTCTGGGAAACAATCGTGGCTGTGTTGGAACTGTTCTTTACCTCAGTTCTCTAACTCATTTTTAATACATCGACACAGAGTGCAAATAGTGTAGATAGTGACGTAACACCCTCGGATGGCAAAGCATTGTCCATTTTTTCCTTCAATGCTCGAAGTGTAACAAGTCCCTCCAAACAACCGGACCTGCGTTCTTGTCTCACAGCACTTAATCCGTCAATTGTGTGTTCAGGGGAGACATGGCTGAAAAAATCCACTAACGACCCAGAAATATTTCCGGTAACATACACCATGTTCCGCAAAGATCGAACCTGGACATCAGGGGCAGGGGTACTAATAGCCATGAAACCTGTGTTAAGGCCTGTTCGCCAACGGGAGCTTGAAACTGATGCTGAGGCTGTGTGGGTGGAATTCACGTGTGCGAACAATACATTTCTAATAGGCTCTGTATACCGTGCTCCAAATTCAACTCGGCACATCAATGATGAACTATTGGAGTCCCTCCGTCGTGTACAATACATCCAGCACAAATACAAGGCCATTTACATAACAGGCGATTTTAATTTAGAAATAGACTGGCAAAACTCTCCTCCCACTCCCAAGGATCCCATTGCTAATGAATTCCTTACCGCATTCTACGATTTATTCCTTGACCAATTAATAACCGAAGCAACTCGAATCACACAAACTACACGATCCACAATAGACCTATTCCTCACAAGCCTTCCTTCCTCCGTACAGAAAGCTGAAGTCATACCCGGTTTCAGTGATCACGCAGCCATCTTTACCACATTGCATTACAACAAACCACGCAGCAAGAGCACAGTGAGGACAGTATACAATTACAAAAAGGCAGACTGGAAACTGCTATCATCTTTATTCCTCAAACACCTTCCCACCCCATGTATTCTGGACACCAGCGACATCAACTCAGTGTGGCACGCCTGGCGAAATTGTTTCTTTGAGTGTGTGGATATAGCTATACCGAAAATAACCATTAGTGGGAAGAAAAATTCTCCTTGGGTGACGAAGGAAGTCATTAAAATGATTAGGAAAAGGAACGTTCTATACAAGAAATGGAAAAGTTGCTCAACTGACATCATGTGGGAAAAATACAAGAACATCAGGAACCAAACAAAGAAATTAATTCGCGAAACATACGACAATTATATTCACAAAATAAGCAGCACGAGTGAAATGTGGAAATTTTTGTCCAGAAGACGCGGCACCGCTGCGCCAGGCTCATTTCACTGTAACAGTAAATTCCTAAGTGCACCCCAAGATATTGCAACAGCGTTCAGTGACAGTTTCAAGCAGAACTTTTCTAAGCCGGATATGACCATGAACCTGCTTCTGCCAAGGTCATCACTTCCACCCCTCCCACTCTCCAACCTGTACTTCACAACAACTGAGGTGATTCAGAGCCTACGGAAGATTAGACCACATGCGGCGACCGGCCCAGATGATGTTCCCGGACGGATCCTGCTGCAGTGTGCGGAAGCATTAGCGCCCTCTCTGTGTGCGTTATTCAACCTGTCTATCAACCAAGGTTCAGTGCCGTGTGGGAGGAAATGTGCTAACGTGGTGCCAATCTATAAGCAAGGTGACAGAGAAGATGCTGCAAATTACAGACCGGTGTGTCTAACATCTATAATTTGTAAATGTATGGAGCGGCTAGTAGCAAACAGTGTGCTGGAATTCCTACGGGAGAACAATCTGCTCGATCCAAATCAGCACGGTTTTCTTCCGGGTCGTTCTTGCACTACTCTATTGACAAAAGTCATTGATGAGTTTCAGTTCTACTTGAATCAGCCAGAAGTGAAACAAGTGGACTGTATTGCACTGGATTGGGCTAAGGTCTTCGATCAAGTGTCTCATGAAAGACTTTTGTTAAAGCTACAGCAGCTTAACATACGGGGTAGCTTACTTGCATGGGTGAGGTAATTCCTAGAGGGTCGAACACAGTGTGTGGTGTACGGAGGAGCTCGATCGCAGGCTGCTCAAGTTACTTCTGGAGTGATTCAGGGCTCTGTGGTCGGACCTCTTCTCTTCACTATATATGTGCTCGACATCCTGGCTGTGTCACCTCATCAATGTCACTATATGCAGATGACACCATGCTATACAGGGGCATTAAATGTGAAGAAGATTCCCTCTGTCTTAAATCAGATCTGGACAACTTATCGCTGTGGTGTTCTGTGAATAATTTAAATATAAATGTACAAAAATGTAAATACATAAGAATAACCAGGTCACAAAAACCCGTTGAGAATGAATACAAAATTATGAACAGTGTCATCCCACAGTGCACAAACTTAAAGCTATTAGGGGTAACAATCTCCGACACCCTGAATTGGAACATTCAAAGTGAAGAGGCAAGATGTAAGGCCACCAAAGTTCTGGGTTTCTTGTACAGAAACATGAGAGGATGTAAACCTAGAGCCTTCAGGATGGCTTACACATGCATGGTCCGTCCAATATTAACGTACGGCTTACCTGCCTGGCATCCCACTACAGCGGAAAACATAAACAAGCTCCAGCGTGTACAGCGCCGCGCTGAAAGTCTAATAGCTCGTTATTCCCCTTTGTCAAAATTTCCATCTATAGAGGCAACAGCCAAACAAATTGATCTAATTTTTCTAAAAAAATCCCTTACAGGTTCCATTAATATTGACCCTTTTTGCCGACTGTCATTGGCATATCGCTCAGTTCGGAGAGGACGAGGTGTAACCCTCGTTCCGCCCTTCGCACGTAGCAATGCTTACCTGACAGGTTTCTACGGCCGCTCTGCGCGGTTATGGAACGCGCTGCCAGGGGATTCCAAGATCTTGCCTCTTAGGAAATTCAAACCGTACGTAAAAAGGTACATCGTATAAATAAACGTATGTATGAGTGATTGTCTCGCTGAATGAATGAGTATCTGAATGGAATGAGTGAATGTATGGAGTGATTGAGGTTATGAAAGTGCATGCGTGAGAGAGTGAGTGAACAGGAAAATGTACTATGTCAATATTCTAAATATGTAAATACTGCAGATATCTTTGTAAAACTTGTAAATATTGTTAAAACAAATGTAAGTTAGATGTAAGCTGTGCCTGTGGAGCATGAAATATGTATGTGGGGCTTGCCCTTTTTCACTAGGCCTTCCATACTTCGTGTACGATTTATGGTAAATAAATAATAATAATAATAATAATAATAATAATAATAATAAAAGTGATACGGACCTTTTGGATAGCAAATTAAATGTTAAATCTTGTGTATGCATCAAAAGTTTGATATTTCTTAGCGTTCTCTTTTTATTTGAAATGGAATTATGAAATTTTGAAACCGAAGGGTGTAGTGATGTCACATATGTGGGTTTTACTCGCTAACCGTTGGAGATACACGAAAAGAGATAAGGACCTTTCGGATAGGAAATTAAATTTTTAAGCTTCTATGTGCCATCAAAAGTTTGCTATTTCTTAGCGTTCTCTTTTTATTTGCTATGGAAATATCAAATTTTGAAACCAAAGGGTGTAGTGACGTCACTAAAATGGTCGCCATTTTTTAATAGTGCAAAGTATCGAAATTAAAAGCATTCTATATGTAAACATGGTAAATCAGCTACATCCATGCAAAATTTCATTTAAATCGGACCACTGGTTCTTGCGTTATTGAGTAACACACAGACAGACAGATAGAAAGACAGACACACACCATCTCATTTTTATATATTAGTATGATATACATACATAAATTATATATAAACTTTAGAACTGACGGTGGTTTTGGGGTCTGGGGGATGTGAAACGCGAAGATATGTCGAAATTTTCCGGAAATCGAAATTGCAATAGTTAGCTTTCTAATGAAATCTACCTAAAATATTACCATCAACGACACCTAGCTGTGAACTTGGCTACTAGATGCCACCGGAACCATCAACTCGCAACGAACGTTGGAACTTCCCCTCCGAAGGAAAGACAACTCAGGGTTTTTAGCGCTCTTCGTAAATCCGACGACTTCAGCCGGGTTTGAACTCGCGACCTTGGGCATAGAAGTTCAGCATGCTACCAGTTCCGATACCGAAGTCGCTTCCCACAGACAGATGGAAATCTGAATGTGATCTCGTGCAGTGGCGTTGTCATAGCAACTGCTGATGGCTCATCCCTTATCAATTAAAAGTAAAGTTGTCATGGCAACCTCTCTTGGCACTTGGCATTTTCTTATAATTTAAATCATTTTGCTCACCCCGTGGCGTAATGGTGGGTCATATCAAAAATTCTTTCAGACAAAAGTTTTAGGTAATTATTGGAGGAATATTGTCCATTTTGTACGGTTTTGATATTGTGCCTATTAACAGAGATACGATTAATGTTTCCCGAAAAACCCACTTTTTCCCACCCCTTTGGTCAATGGTTGGTGCTATCAAAAAACTTTTCAAACATAAATTTTAGGGCCTTGTCCGGCACATAGTATGAACTTTGAATGGATTCAATATTTCAGATATTAAGAGAGTTATAGCGATATTTCACTTTTTCGAAAAAAGCCTCCCATTTTCACCCCCTTTGACCGATTTTGCCCCTTAACGAACTCGACCGAAATTTTAAGGGGATACATATTATGTAAAAAATTCAAAGTGATTGGTGCAAAATTACGGCAGTTATCGTGTCCACAAGAAACTGATATACCGTACATATATTTATATATACATACATAAATTATGTATAAACTTTTGAACTGACGGTGGTTTTGGGGTCTGGGGGATGTGAAACGCGAAGATATGTCGAAATTTTCCGGAAGTCGAAACATGGGACCCATTGCAATAGTTAGCTTTCTAATGAAATCTACCTAAAAAAGACATGGGTTGATTGACATTAGGCTACCGTACTTAAGACACCCAGGAATGGCAAACTTTGTTATGAAAGGGAGAGCCCGGGATAAGAACTGTGGGATTAGATCAAGGCTAGAATATGTTAAACATATTCCCATGAATGTAGGGTGTGGTAGCTATGTAGAGATGAAACGATTAGCCCAGAACAGGGAAGCATGGAGTGCTGCATCAAAGCAGTCAATAAGACTGAAGACGCAAATATCAATAATTCTTCATTTAGATTTTTAGCCTACTTTTCACATTTTGCAAAAATGAGGAAAAAGTAGACTTATGAGATCGGGCAAATGTGTGTCTGTCTGTCTGTCTGTCTGTCCTTCTGTCTGTCTGGCTGTGTGTGTGTCCCCCCCTATCAACTCCTAAACGGCTGCAGCAATCGAAACAAAATTTGGTAGGAGTAAAGATCTATACCTGAATATCTCACGGCCATATTTGAAAATGATGTCAGTGCTACCAACTGCTAAAAAATCGCAATTGAAATTTGAGCTCCATGTTGGATATCTTGGAAAGTATGAATGGGAGCTATTTCAAAATTGGCACACGTACAGACCATAATATTTCAGTTTAATTTCCAGGAGGTTAAACATGGCAGTGTTGCCAAAATGATTATAAGCCTCCTGATAGGTCCAATTTTAAATGCATATAACTTCTATACTATCAATTGGAATTCAACCAAATTTCGTATGTTGTATGTGTACATAACCAGATATGACTGAGCGTATTCTTCAGACCTACCAGGGCTGCCAACTGTTAATAAATGCTCCTAATTTATTTTATCCAAATACCAATATATCAGAAAGTATGCAAGCCGACAGCTTTAAACTATGCACACGTATAGTCCCTGACATTCTATATTAATTTGGAGTAACTTATATACGTCAGTGCTACCAACATGATTCTAAGCCTGCTGACAGGTCCAACTTTAAATACATGTAACTTCCATACTATCATTTGGATTTCAACCAAATTTCATATGTGCTATGTGTACCATAACAGATATGACTATGCGTATTCTAAGGAGTAACCTGTGCTGCCAACTGTTAATATGTGCTGTCCCTATTTTTGTTACCCTAATATCAATATATCAGAAATTATGCAAGCCAATAGCTCTAAACTTTGCACACGTATAGTACCTGGCATTCTAGACGAATTTGGAGTAACTAATATACGTCAGTGCTGCCAACATGATTCTAAGCCTGCTGATAGGTCCAATTTTAAAATGCATGTAACTTCTATACTAACTAATGGATTTCATTCAAAATTGGCACAACAATAGATCATATTATTTCAGATTATTTCTGACCAATACATGCATGACATTGTTGCCAACATGATTTTACGCGCGCTGTTAGATCCAATGTTTATCTGCATGTAACGTCCATGCTATTCATTGGACTTCAACCAAATTTTGTATTTTGTACCTTAAGAGACGGAACTAAGAATATATTCAGTCATCAGGGCTGCCAACTGTAGTGCTCTATTAGGATACATTATGCCAGGTATACAGTATTTCGAACTAATTGGAAATTTCGATATTAGCAACTTAATTTCGTCAATATTCTAGATAGATTCATATTCTGTAGAATAATCATTGGCATGAAAAGTAGGCTGTATAGTTCTTCACGGAACTTCTTGTTGACTGTAATATCTGGTTCAATCTACAAATAGTGTGACTATAACCACATACAAAGATATTATGTGTCTAAGGAGACTTTCAAAGTTACTTCTGTTGAATGAATCCATTCATTATTTTCTTTCGAACCTGGCGGCTTGCAACGCGAGGATGATGTTTTTAATAGAATTTGTGCATTTTATTTTGAATACCTTGCATTTTGGTGAGAATGAACAAACTGAGAACTCTTTTAAAGTTCGATGACAGATCCAAGCAGGAGTATTTCAAATGTTATGGAGACATGGGACAAAAATAAGTTAAAATAGGCCTACTTAGTCTCACGGCGGAGGGGTATTGTATGCTCAGTGCCCAGCGCAGTGTATCAGTGACCCTCAGTTTTCAATTTCAGAATATAGAGGTAACCATGACAGAGGTATAATTATTAATTCTGAATGAAAGTACAACGTGGCTTATACACTTGCATTAGGCATGAATGTAACTTTTACATACCTTGTGTCCTTGTTTCATCTTCTGGGCGATATTATGTATTGTCTGACTTATTTCTCATCTTTTGATAAGGCACGTATTTTGGCCTCTGGAGAATGTTATCGCTCGTACGTCCATTCAATGCTACTGAGGTATGTGCCTAAGAACACCTTTATGATGATGATATTATGCAAATTATTCGTAAGTTAGTTCTGTAAGTCAGCATAGATGTCGCACAGGCAAGATGGCGTCACAGTGAAAGTGTAGTGAAATAGCAGCTAGTGTAAATATTTGATGAAAGTGGTAAAATATTATAACAGAGGTTTAAAATCTTTAAAGTTACTTTCCTTAGATCAAGTGTAATACGGCATATTTAGAAATTCTTATTGATAATTTAATAAACTTAAACTAAGTTACGTTGTGGGAACGTGTATCCAAAGATTCGGTGACTTCTTCAATCACAGTTTGAACCAAGGAGAGCAGTGGTGCTTTTACGAGACTTCGCCCGATTGGAAGATATACGTGTTTCACATTCTTCTTTATTGGTAGATAATTAGATTAATTCTATTAGGTAGTAATAATTAAAATACATTTAGTGTAATTTGGTGTTAACATCTAGGCTAACTTAGATCTCTAGTATGATGACAGTAAACAGTGTTAGTGTCTCGTCAGGTAGTGTAACCGTTACGGATTTATGCTCGTCGTGCAAAATAAAAGTAAAAAATGCAAATAAAATCATCACAAGATCTCAGGTAAAATTGAATGAGGAGAAAAGTGAAACCGATTGTCGGAATGTAGGCCTACCGCTACCGTCATACGAATGTCATAACCTGAGAAACGAACTGTCCTCAAAAGACGAAATTATAAAGCTGCTAAAGGAAGATATTGCTAAGTTAATGGAAGAGTTGAATAAATTAATAGGAAACGGAGAGGAAAGCAAGGAAACTTGGTCGACAGTGATTGCTGGTAAGGTAAGATTGAATAAGCCTAGGCCTATAAATGGAGTACATGTAACTGAAATTCCCGTCTCAAATTCATTTGGAGTGCTTGTCGAAGAAAATGATGACTTTCCTCAAGAAGAAAAGAAGAAAGTGATAAAGAGAAAATCCAGGAAGATGAGGATATTTGCGGAAAGCCACGGGCGAGATGTAGCAGCAAGCGTATTGGAGAGAAGCGGAGACATGGAGGTCACTTCGACAGTAAAGCCAGGAGCTCAAATTGCAGAGGTCACGAAAGGGATGATAGGAGAGTGTGCGTCTCTTACTGCAAAGGACTACGCAGTGATCATCGCTGGAGCAAACGACGTCTATAGAAATGAGAGTAAAAAGGTAATCAATGATTTAAAGGGTACATTGCCATCCATGCAGAAAACAAATGTCATTATTGTAAACATTCCGCAGAGATACGATTTAATTCCCAAATCATGTGTAAATGTAGAAATAGAGGCTACAAATGGAAAAATTCATAAAATTTGTAAGAGTTTTCCAAATGTCCAAATTGTAGATGTAAGTAAATTAGACAGGAAGTTCCACACTCGGCATGGCCTACACTTAAATAGATTAGGAAAAGAGTATCTTAGTGATGAAATCTGCAAAATTGTAAATTCAAATGGTAAGAATAATTCAACAGTAATATCATTAGAGTGGAAGCAGGGAAACTGGTAGAAGAAGCCAAATGTTAGGTTTGGCATTCAGATCTTTTGAAGTCAAGTTTAACGGAGTGCAACAATGGTATTTCGGATTTGTCTAGCAACAATAATAATAGCAATTTTGATGATAATAATAATAATAATAATGTATTTCGGAATTTTATTTACTACACCTACACAACACAATTTCATATGCAGAATGGAAATGCTGCTAAATGAGAGCACTACCCCAGGTGGTAACTTGAAAGAGAAATCCGCCATTGCATTAGGCAATGCATCGGGACCTAGGATTCTGGGGAGTCCCACCACCTGCATACAAGATGAGTCGGAGCGTCTTGAAACACCTTCCAAATTTAAATTCAAGAGGAAATACTTCATCGGGACCATTAACGTCAACTCACTCCTGCGAGTCGGAAAACAGAAAGAATTGGAAAAGCTCCTGGACGACCAACAAATCCAGATTTTGGGTGTACAAGAGACCAGATTCCTAGATGACCACATCATGGATATATAGCACTACAGAGTATTCAAAGGAAAGCCAGCAATAAAGATAATGGCTACCACCCCTCTCCTTGGGACTGCCTTCTACATAAACAAAACCATAGTGGATAGTGTCACAGACTTTTCATCTAAATCTGAGAGATTATCCCTATTGACAATCAAGTGCAAAAACAGGAATTATACTCTCATAAATTGCCATGCTCCTATCAACGAAGACAACAAGAAGAACCCACAGAAAGTCGATGACTTCTGGGACCTCTTAGAAACAGAAATCGCTCGGATACCTGTGAACCATGTAAAAATCCTTCTGGGAGACTTCAACGCACAAATAGGGACAGAAAGAAAATACAGAGATATAGTAGGAGACTATCCAGCACACAGGAGGACAAACAAGAATGGCGAACGGCTCCTTGGACTCTGCAAAATCTTCCAGTTGAATCTCATGTCGACTCATTTTCGGAAACTTCCAAGAAAAGCAAAGACATGGGTATCTCCAAATCCCAACCTAGGAGAATTCCAATTAGACCATGTAGCAATATCAAGGACAAATACTAGGGAGGTGATGAATGTTAAAGTGATTAGAAATGGTAAATTTGACTCTGATCACTATCTCTCCAAAGTTAAAATACGTTTTCTTCCACCAAAACAAAAGAAGGATCCACCTAAGTTGAAAAAATACAACACCAATCGAATGAACATCAATGGAGATATTATAAATAACTTCAGAGAAGAAATCCGCTCTTCTAGAACAAAGACCTGGCAACATCTTTGTACAAAGATCAATGAAGCCGCTAAGAAAACATTCGGACTGACAAAGAGGAAACGTACAATCTGGTGGAATGAAGAATGTGAGAAAGCACTTGAAAAGAGATCCGACACATGGAGAAAATGGAAATGTTCAAGAGATACAGAACATTTGGAACAATTCAGAACCCAAAGGAAAGAAACATCAGGGGTATTCCGCAGGACCAAACGATCGTTTGAGAATGCAAAGTTACAAAACCTCCAGGACGACTTCACTAAGAATAACACCAGAGATTTTTTCCAAACCTTCAAGGACAAGCTTAGAGGATACCAAATTCCAAGTATAAGTTTCAAAAACGAAGAAGGAAAAATTGGACTGAACAATCAAGAAAACTGCAATCTATTAGCCAGATACTTTGAGAAACTCCTCAACTGCCCACCTCCAACCAACAAACTAGAATTTCAGGCTCATCCTATAAACTCAGAAGATGATATGCCACCAACAAAAGAAGAAATAAAGGAAGCCCTGAAAAGTCTCAAGAACAACAAGGCAAGCGGGGAAGACTCCATATCAACAGAAATGTTGAAGTGGGCAGAACCAGAAATCCTAGACGCCCTGCACCATATCTTCCAACAAATATGGGAGACGGAAAAGCTACCAGACGAATGGAAAACAGCGCTGATCCACCCACTCTATAAGAAAGGGAACAAACAAGATGTTAACAACTACAGAGGCGTGTCGCTACTCCCAGTCACTTACAAAATCCTCTCAAGGATACTTCTGAATAGAATAGAAGGAATCCTAGATAAGCAACTTGGAGAATACCTAGGTGGGTTCCGGAAAGGCCGCTCCTGTGCCGAACAAATCCTAAATTTGAGATCAATAATTCGCCACAGAGCGCTGAACGGCAAAAATATATTGGTTTCATTCATTGACTTCAAAAAAGCCTTCGACTCGGTGGACAGAGGGACCGTAGATAAGATCATTAGAGAATTTGGAGTCAAAACCAAACTGGCCAATATTATCAGAGAAACCTTAACAGCCACAACTTCTAAGGTGAAGTTCATGGGAGAATTGTCTCAGTCATTTGAAAGACAGGTGTGCGACAGGGTGATGGATTATCACCATTACTATTCAAATGTGTCCTCGAGAGGATTGTGAGAATTTTGAATTCCAATCTTGAAATTGAAGAGATAGCCCCGATCTGCCTAGGACGAAAAACGGGAGGAATCAAAGTCAATTGCGTGGCTTTCGCTGATGATTTTGCGATACTTTCAGAGAACCTAGAAGAAGCGGCCATACAGATCAACCTCTTAGAAAAGATCGCTAGCAAGACAGGACTTTGGATCTCGAAAGAGAAGACCAAGTTCATGATGAATGACAAACATGGACCACAATTCCTTGAAACAGAGATTGGGCGGATTCAGAGGGTGAAAAAGTTCAAATACCTCGGTGAAACCATACAAGAGAACGGCCTAGAGAAAGCTGCTGTAGAAGATCGTATCTCAAAAATGGAAAGAGCTTATGGGCTAACTAAAAACATCTACAACAAGAAATGCATCTCATGGAATACCAAACTAAAACATTACAACACGGTAGTAAAAACAGAATGCCTGTATGCCAGCGAATGCCTCTCGATGAATTACAAGTTGGAGAACCTAGAGATCCTAGAAAGAAGAATACTACGGAAAATCATGGGCCCAGTCCAGACTGAAACCGGCTGGAAACTTTGGAGCAACAATGAAGTCTATAAAAACGTGGAGAGAATCTCGGAGACCATGAAGAAGAGGAGGTTATCGTTTCTCGGACACTTGTACAGAATGGACAAAACTAGACTAACCAAACAGTTATTCGACTACCCGTGGAACAAGAAGACAACAACGACATGGATTAAGGAAGTTCGAAAAGATCTCGAAAATTCCAAAATCCAGGAAGTTCAGATGTCAAACAGGGAAACATTTCGGTTCATAATTCAAAATTTGGAAGGGTTTCACTTCACAAGAACCACAAAGAAGGGAAGAGCCTGGACGGATGAGCAGAAGAAACAGCATAGTTCCCATATGAAGGAGTACTGGAGGAAGAGGAAACTTCAGGCAAAGAAAAAATGAAATTGTAGCGTGATCCGAAGTGGTCAATTCGCAAATAAAAAAAATGTAAATAAATCACTAACACAAGGTTGCAAAAGTAACAAATTTAAAATTTACCACCAGAATGTCCAGTCACTTTATAATAAAATTGATTACATAAATCTAATGCTTAAAAATGAACTTAAAGACATCTCAGCACTATGTATTTCAGAACATTGGCTGAAAGAGGAACAACTCGAATTAATTCAATTCCCAGGGTTTATACAAGCTAGTAAATAATCTAGATCTAATATTAGCCATGGTGGTACTTGCATCTTCTTAAGAAATAATTTAGATCATGCACAGATAACAGCTTATGATTATCTAATTATGGAACAGGATTTTGAATTCTCTGCCGTAAAAATACAGCAGTTTAAGTTAATAATTGTATGCGTATACCGTTCTCTGTCAGGAAAGTTTCCTTTATTTATAGACAAATTAGAATTGTTACTCAATAACATGAGCAAAGTAAATGTCGATATAATAATTTGTGAGGATGTAAATGTGGATTTCTTAAAATTTGATAGAAATTGCAAATTGTTAACACAGTTACTAATTTCCTATGGACTGAAACCTACAGTAAATACTCCAACAAGAATTAAAAAAATAATTGTAAAACCACTCCTGATCAAATTTTTATAAATACAGATAAATATCACCATTCAATAGAAGTTTATTGTCCAGGTTTTAGTGACCACCATGGACAAATACTGAGTTTTGAAGCATCCGAAACAATCAATAATAATGATAATGGAGTAAAATCCAAGTGCAGGGCATTCACTGAATCAAATGTTACATATTTCAATGACTTATTAAATAAGGAAACATGGTCAGAAATTTATGAACTAGAAAATGTAAATGATAAATTTAATGCATTTAACAGTACCCTAAAACACTATTTTGAAACAGCATTCCCCTTTCGACAAAAACTGTTCAAAATACCAAAACTAACAATTGGATAACAACAGGGATTATAAATTCATGTCAAAGAATGAAATTTCTACACAAATTATATAAACAATACCACACAATACCTGAATTCAATTTATACTACAAAAAATACACTAGCATATTAAATAAGGTAATAAGACTAGCAAAGAAAATGCATAATGATAATTTTATTTCCCAATCATCTAATACAAACAGGGCTATGTGGTCCGTGATAAAGAAAGAAACTGGAAAATCTGCTAAACTACAAAGGAACGTTACACTGACCAGAAATAATAAAGTGATTAATAATCCAGAGAACAAATAGCTAACACTTTTAATGACTATTTTCTGGAAATTCCACAAAAGTTTATTAAATAAATCACAGGTAAATACACTAAATTCTAATAATAAAATAAATATATGCAGTGATTCTTTATTTATAAATCATGTCACAAGTGAAGAGGTAAGAATAGTTATAAAAGAGCTAAAAATAAATTCTGTGCTGGCATTGATGGCATCCCTGATGCAATTTTAAAGAAATGTGCAGAAAATATAATAAATCCAATTACGCAGTTAATAAACAGTTCAATTCTCTCAGGAACTTACCCGGATATTTTGAAGTTATCAAAAGTAATTTCAGTGCACAAAAACGGTTTAAAAGATGAATTAGATAACTATCGTCCTACTACCTTACCAACTGGTATTGCAAAAATTGTGGAATGAATTATGTATAAGAGACTGATAAGTTTCATAGAAAAAAATAAAATATTATCAAACTCACAACATGGATTCAGAACGGAAAAATCTACACAGACAGCAATTTACGAATGTAGTAATTGTATACTGAAATTAATTGACAATAAGGAACATGTAACTGGCCAATTCTTGGAGTTATCGAAAGCATTTGATGTTGTTGACCACAAAATCGTCCTTACCAAACTAAATCAATATGGTATTAGAGGTCTAGCTAATAAATGGATAGAGTCTTACTTAACAAGGCGTAAACAAATAGTAAGCTTGAGACACAAGGATGATGGAACCAAATTACTTACTGAAACATTGTCCAATGAGGGAATTATTGAATTTGGAGTACCCCAGGGATCGGTTTTGGGCCCACTACTCTTTCTTCTATATATCAATGATATAACACAGAACGTTCATTCACATAACGAAATTTTGTTTGCGGACGATACAACACTCGTAATAAAAGGTGAAACTAAACAGGTCATACAGCAGTCTGCTGACTCCGTTACAGGAGAGTTAACCAAATGGTCACAAGATAATCGCCTCATAATAAACTATAAAACAGTATGTCTAAATTTCCACACTATACAGAATAGGAATCCTGCGAAGCCCAATATAACATTAAATGATCATCAAATAGGAAATAAATCAGGAACAAAGTTTTTAGGTCTATGGATACAACAAGACTTGAAATGGAATAAACATATACAATATCTGAATACTAAACTGAACTCGATGTGCTTTGCGTTACGTATTTTGAAAACCTGCACTAGCATGCACACATTAAGAAATACTTATTTTGCTTATTTCCATTCATACTTAAGATATGGGGTCATATTTTGGGGTATATCGCCAGATGTACTAAGCACGTTTAGGATACAAAAGAGGGCGATTAGAATTATGGCAAATGTAAACTCTAGAGAATCATGTAGACCTCTGTTTAAAGATTTAATCATTCTCCCACTGCCCTGCATATATATCTTTGAAAGTATTATGTTTTTTAAAAAGAATTTAATGAATAAAGATGTTTTTCTTAAAACAAACAATGATGTTCATCGGCAAAACACAAGACAAAATCCAAACATTCATATTTCACACACACACACACACACAAGCATATATCAAAAAGGAACTTTTCACACTGGAGTTAAATTATACAATAAACTACCCCAGTATATAAAACTGGCCCCAAAAATAAAAACCTTTGATAGAATGTTGAAAGCGTATCTGCAGTGCCATTGTTTTTACTCAGTAGTTGAATATCTTAGCGTATAAGAGCGATGAAATCTATAATTATATTTTACTTTTTTAATTTAATTGTAATACCTAGCTGTATGTTGTTGTATTTATAGAATTAAGTTTTCATATTATGATAATAGAGTGACGTGTAAATAGTTGTGCAATAAGATTGTATTTATTAAGATTTGCTATTATAATAATAATAATAATGGACAACACCAGATATGCAAAAAAACTGCTTGATATAATTAATTCAAAGAAGGTCAAAATCAGTTGGTTAGAAGAAATCAAACGGGACTTAAAGGAAATAAACATTACAGAAGATAGCATCATGAATCGCAAGACTTTTGGAACCCGAGTTACAAATCACACTTTATCCGAAAAAGCTAAAAAGACCACTGGAAAAAAATGGACGGAGGAACGTAAGAAGGGGCATAGCGAGTTCATGAGGAGATTTTGGGAGGAGAAGAAGAGGAAAGCTCCATCAACCCGAGTCAACAAGTTCAAGCGCGCTCCCTAAGTGGGCAAAACGAAGAAAGAAGAATAAGTATTAAATAGTTATAATATTAGTAATATATACCTGTTAGTTCTTTTTTTTTAGATGTAAATTCTGACGTGTCCTATATCAAAAATGTATTGAATGCATGTATTTGATCAAATGTAATTAATAAAAATCAATCAATCAATCAATCTTTTCTCTCACTTCCGTTCAATGTAGGAAATTTCATTTGAACTGGGTATTGTGTGATAACTGGAGGCCTGAACTCGGCTAGTCCCGATTGTCAAAGAAGCGTTTGCAACGATCAGTTAACTTATACGGAACCTATTTCAGTCGCGTTGATAGTTTTGTTATGAACTAACAATCAGATATCCCCGTCTCGCCCAAACATTGTTCAGGTTTGTGTGTGTTTGGGAACAAAGGTACTGAGCATATGATGGACACATTCGAGAGTTGCTCCATTTCACTTATGTATATATAGGAACTGGCGTTAATAATACCCATAAATTCCGCATTTCTTCCACTCAGCATCAATTACTTGTACTAGAATTGAATTCTCTATGCTAACTCATTTGTAGTCAAGTCGAGTACATGCTCAAGCAGGGTTCACTGTTTATTGACACTGTGCACCTCACGGGATATATTTAGAACACCAATATTACATTTGCGGGACCCCATTTTACGTAACTTGTCGTATTATATAATGAAGCTATATCGATGAATAAGTGCGTATGTAAATAATTTTCAGGTGAAATTCTTTGTTCTAGTTTACTAACGTAATGGACGAGCAAGATGTGATCAAAAGTGAGCCGGAATGGTCGTCAGAAACAGATGACTTGGCCGACATTGTAAGTGTATTTTAAATCCACACATTTTGTAACATTGCAATCTTAGTGATCTCCAACACAACATTTTTGTAGTTAGCGTGGTAAATTATATTAAGCAGTAAGTTAATCAATATCTGTTAACTAGTGGGTGGAGAGTATTGCTTATTGCAATCATGGTAGCGCTGCACATCGTGAGAACATATGTATTAAAAAATGAGTAATGAAATTAGCCAAAGTACCTGTAGTAATGGTATCTGTAAATGATAAATTAATAGATGTTGACTCGTCCGCTGTCATAGACCCACCCAGCCATCCCAAATAGCAACACGACTTATATAGTTGAAATGAAGTCTCTAGGAGCCATCTTTCTCAGTAAGTCAGGAATGCCAACCCCACGCTATTGGTACTATCTTGGTAGGCTGACCAATGAGCTGCCATGGTTTCTAAGTTGCAACCATCTTCGATAATCAGGGTAGGCAACCTAGATTTCCTGAATAAATTCCCGAGATTTGAATTTTGTTTCCATTTGTCTTCCTCTATATACAGATCACATTGCCACGGTGGTCTCACGTTCCCTCAGCGGCCATGATGATTGTCCTGGGTTCCTGACATGTAGTTTTTGCCACTTGGTCTGACAGGGAAACTTTCCAAACGAGGCTGTTCATGACAGACTACGTGGCTTTACAAATAAGTTGATTCTTGTTTTGAGACAATGCATGACGTCACGTTGTGACAGTCTCCAAGAAGTTTCAATTCAGACGAGTTAACTTACTTGGGGATGGTGTTTGAAAGAGAGGAGGGTCATCTAAATTGGTTCCTAATGGTCAACCGTTTTGGTTCTTGACTATGGTCTTAGAGAGAAAGTAGATTGTCCTCACAAAGCTAAATATTGGATTGTAGGAAGAGGATCGACCATATTAGGGTTTAGTGGCCACCATTTCGGTTTTAGGCTTCTGGTCAGGATAGAAGAGCAGCTGATTTATAGATTGTTATAGTAAGCAAATCCATTAACCTGTGGTATTGTTGTGTATGTTGATCCAAATTGACTTGTATCAGTTATTTCTTAAATGCAGACGGATGTCGATACTTATATTGAATGCATATTTGTTATGCACTTGTTTGAACATACGATGTTCAGTATATTAATTAATTATTTATGACCTAAATCAAAACCATTATAAAATAATACCCTAGTCAACAAAACTTGTATTAAAAACCCTTGAATGAATTACAATGGAAACTTTGTAATAGTATTTTACAAGGGTCTTATATGAACAATTCATTGAAAGAAAGAGTTAAAAACAGATCTGTAACAAATATTGGGTAAATACTTCATCAAGGTTGCAAGGAGATTATAAATTGGGAAAAGGAACGTTTATTCTAATAAATTTACCACGTTTGTATTTGTTTTACAAGCGTCTTTGTTTTTATTTCTCTTCTTTCGATTTCAAATTCCACATTCCCGAGATATCATTGAATAATATCGCTTTCTTTGTTCCGAATGTTATTCAGTTTTACGTTGTAATTCTATCATAAAAAATGAAAGAATGAATATTAATATTTTTATTTTAGTATATTCATGAGCACAAATGGTTAATAGGCGATACAGAAGAGGTGATATTCCTCTGTTTGTATCTCATGCGTACATAAAAAACATTAGTGTAAGTTTACAAGTCATTTGTGAGATTTAATTTCTGCTGTGCAAAGGAATACATTTGTGAAACAAATCACCTCTCTGCAGGATAATACTGACCTCCCTGGGGATATCAAAACTGAAGAATATCCCTCACCCGAGTTTGTTCCATGCATCAAAATAGAAACAGCACCTTTGGATATCAAACAGGTAAGTACTTTATCATGTTAAAACTTTATGCCTCTTTACAAGGCATTACCCGTTCTTCATCTCTTTATCACCAAATGGTATTTAGAGATTCCAGAATTGATTTTCACAACAGCACTGATGATAAATGGAAGCGTTCATCTGATCGGTTTTGTGCAGTACAGAAAGCACAAGCTTGTTGATGAAAGCTATAGAATATCTGACCAAAGTGGGACATACACCTGCGACCTAAGGCTTCACATTCTGTTGCTCTGACCACAGGTAATGCGGGGTGCATTGAAACTCTCATTGTATAAAGTTGTATGATATCAAGGACTTACCATGATTGACTTGGAGGTTTTTAAAGGTATACCAAATATTCTTGGTTTGGTCAAATATACGTACTCCAGCCAGAGAGCTCTAATAATATTCTCTCATAAGGGCAACTCAGGATAGATGGGTTTCACTACCTCAGCAAACCTTGAAGTGGTCTTTAGTAGTGTATTACTTCAACTTCTAGGCAATTGCAATGATGGTTGTAATTAATGAAAGGGAACGCCCCCTTCCCAATCCTGAGCAGCACAAGTACAATGGAGAACTTAATTAACCCTACATCTTTTTAGTAAATAATGATAAATATTCTATCTTAACCACATTTCTTTA
The DNA here is from genome assembly GCA_946902985.2 of Meconema thalassinum. Classification (NCBI taxonomy): domain Eukaryota; kingdom Metazoa; phylum Arthropoda; class Insecta; order Orthoptera; family Tettigoniidae; genus Meconema; species Meconema thalassinum. The sequence continues at coordinate 15,012,925 of OX336401.1, read as the reverse complement.
TGTTTTTAATATTGTGTGTAGATAGGCGTAAGTATCTCTACCCGTTATTATTCCCATTTCTTCAGTGTTAAGGGAGGGATGAAAGGAGGTTCTGTGTGACAGTAATTTTTACATCCACATGCCCATTTTTCCATCCCCTAAGAGGTGTTAATTTCGGTTGAAATGAATATAAGAAGTAGTTGCAAGGAGGCGACTACGGCTTCATACGAGTAACTGCCCCAGCATTTGCCTGTAGATGAAAACTGGGAACCATGTAAAACTCTTCTAATTTGACTGAGGGTGGGGATTATAGCCACTCATCTTCTGTGTTTGCAGACTGATCAAGTGGCCTGAAACATTTAACTTATGTAGTACTGGAAATGCGCTGAATTCTTAGTCTATCCTAAGGAAGGAACTTTAAGGGTTGGATTCAATGCACAAGTTTGAAGCTCGGATATCTATTTTCCTGAATATCTGTTGATGCTGCTTATCTCTGGAAATATCTTCTATTAAGTGTCGTGTGACTACATTTGAGAAAGCATTTGAAATAGACTTCCCTTTTAGCTCCCCATTCTCTTCCTTGGCCTGTATCTCCATTACGAACTACGAGCTCCCGTAGAACATACGACATAATGCTTGTAGCTAGTGGTATCAAATTGATGATATATACTCTACATAACACTCGCCCTCCAGAACCACTTAATTGGCTTACTCATACGTCTTATGAAATTTTCTCAGCTTCAATTGTAATGTTTTGTGAAGAAATCTCTTGTAAAATATTGTATAGGTGATGTGCCTTACATAATTCTGTACCTTCATTTTCATATGATATGCTGGTACAAATCTTGCGGTCCTAGCCGCTTTTTACTCAATGAAACGTGTGTTAGACCCCATGACATACGCTTATGCATATTTTTCTATTAAGGCAGTGATCTCCGCATTTTCTCTCACACTAAGATTCACTTGGTTTCCAAAGGAGTGATGGCTTGGTGGTGTATAGTAAGTTTCAGAACTAGGGAGGACATAACGATAATGTCCATCAGTAAGATGTGTTGAACAGTATGAAACTTGTGTCTGGTAGTTGTAAAGCGAAGATACCTTTACAACAATTAAGCTATGTGGTAGAGTTTCATATTTTGTATTTGTTAAATGTGTAAATTGACAGCAAAGAAATACATTATTCCATCTTATTTTCCCTAGGATTTGAAAGAAGAAATCCATGTTGAAGAAAGTGATGCAAGTGGAAGTCAATTGAATGAGTAAGTGGACATCATAATGAGAAAAAATGTTCTTCCTCTTTTATGAGTGCATAACTGAAAATGTTTCATTGGAGCATATGCTACATGTCTTATATTAACTTTCTATTTAGCAACCCACAAAATATCCATTCTCTTACAGTTATTTCTGACTTGGTGGAATCCCATTTCATATGGCTGGAGGAAATACCCATGCCACAATGGAGAGTATATGATTGTAATATGAGATTTATTAGGAACTCCACTACTTTTTAACTCCCCTAGTGTATTGCTCTGTCCTCAGCCCCAGATGACTTTTTTGTGACCCTAAGTATTGAGCGTAAGTAGCTTCCACCTCTCCCGATAATGGTACAAGTAAATCCTATCAAATATCTTCTACATCTAACCTTAAACTTTGGGAGGATTTAAGTAATTTGACAGGTGTCAACATATCCCACATACGCTGCTGGTGTGATTGTAGGTTTACTGTTTGGGGCTTGGGAAGTCGTTATAATATTATCTGGGGAGTTTTCTGAGAAACAAATGGATGGATGGGGTTTGGTTTGCAACATAAAATTCAACAGGTTCTCGGCCTATTTAAAAGTTGTGCTATGCTTTGTGTCTGCGGAGTTTTTTTGGGCACCTTGCTCCTGAAGATAAATATATATTGGGTAGACAGGTCTTGCTATAGTATTTACATAAAAGCACAACAAGCACATCGGTCTAAATCAGCTAGATAAATTACAACCACTGTAGAGAGTTAGAATTACCACGCGAGTAGGATATAAAGGCCGAAGCTGGTGCAGGGGCTAATGGGCAAGATGGCCGCCGCAACCACTCTATGTTATTCTTAGGGGAGGGGACAGTCATAGCTGGGTCAGGGGCTAATGGGCAAAATGGCCGCCACGCGCTACAACACTCTTTATTGGCGGGATTTTCAAATCATTATTTGTTTGTTATTAATTTATACCTTTTTATTTATTTAATATTTAATTTACTATTTTTTAGCACAGGGCTAATACACAAAATGGTCACTGCACACAACCACTTACACATATAACATGCTAACCTAACCTAACCTAACTTCACCTAACCTAACCTAACCTCACCTAACCTAACCTAACTTTACCTAACCTCACCTAACTTCAAAATGCAAGCAAAAAAAAGTGAGAGCTAATGTGAGAGCACAAATAATAAACTTAGTTATAACCTAACCACACCTAACCTAACCTAACTTAACTTCACCTAACCTAACCTAACCAAAACTAACTTCACCTAACCTAACCTTACTTCACCTAACCTAACCTAATCTAACTCTACCTAATCTCACCAAACTTCAAAGTGCAAGCAAAAAAAAAGTGAGAGCAAAAAGTGTCATAAAAAAGTGAGAGCTAATGTGAGAGCACAAATAATAAACTTAGTTATAACCTAACCACACCTAACCTAACCTAACTTCACCTAACCTAACCTAACCTAAACTAACTTCACCTAACCTAACATCACCTAACCTAACCTAACTTCACCTAACCTAACTTAAGCTAATCCAAATGCTAATGCACATACACAAAGTATATAAGGGTGCATGCAACTATCCTTATGCTAGTCTCATAGGCTACTATACAACATGATCACTACCCCAACCGGGTATTTTTTTAGGTAGATTTCTTTAGAAAGCTAACTATTGCAATGGGTCCCATGTTTCGACATACGGAAAATTTCGACATATCTTCGCGTTTCACATCCCCCAGACCCCAAAACCACCGTCAGTTCAAAAGTTTATATATAATTTATGTATGTATGTATATATATATATACTAGCTGACCCGGCAGACGTTGTCCTGCCAATCAAAGAAAGTGTTGTAACTTTGTTTCTTGAAGTGCTTTTGGATACACAATATTCTTTTCAATTTCTGTTAACTGCCTCTAAACTATCGTGAAATGAATTAACTAACCTAGAAACATTCGTGGGAGCGTGCACAACAACTCTCCAACGTTTCATCGCTATTGGATAAATGGCATAACATGCATACGGGATTTTGTTTAAATGATTCGTGCGCTGTCACTCATTTGTTGAATCTACTCGTGCTCTACCAACTGTTAAATTGATTTACTAAGTTAGAAAGCTTCACGTAAGTATACACAACAACTCATCAAAGTTTCATCGGAATCGGATGAATGACATATGAACGTATACGTTTTTTTTAAACGATTCGCGTGCCGTCACTCATTTGTTGAATCTACTCATGCGCTACCTATTGTAAAGTAGATTTACTAAGCCTGAAACCTTCTCTGGAGTGTACTCAATCATTCACCAAGGTTTCATCGCAATCGGATGAATGATATATGACCGCATACGCGACATTGTGGAAACGATTCACGCGCCATCGCTCATTTGTTGAATCTACTCGTGCGCTACTTATTAAAAACTGGATTTACTAATCCAGAAACCTTTCCTGGAGTGTACACAACAATTCACCAAAGTTTCATCGTAATCGGATAAATGGTATATGAACGCATACAGGACTATGTTGAAACGATTCGCGCGCCATCGCACATTTGTTGAATCTACTCGTGCGCTACCTATTGTAAAATGAATTTACTGAGCCAGAAACCTTAACTGAAGTGTACACAACAATTCACCAAAGTTTCATCGCTATCGGATAAATGGTATATGGACGCATATGGTACTTTGTTGAAATGATTCGCGTGCCGTCACTCATTTGTTGAATCTACTCGTGCGCTACCTATTGTAAAATGGATTTATTAAGCCAGAAACCTTCAGTAGGGTGTACACAACATCTCACTCAAGTTTCATCGTAATCGGACGAATGGTATTTGAACGCATACGGGACCTTATTGAAACGCTTCGCGCGTCGTCGCTCATTTGTTGAATCTACTCCTGCGCAACCTCCTGTGAAATGGATTTACTAAGTTAGAAACCCTCACGTAAGTGTACACAACATCTCACCCAAGTTTCATTGCAATCGGGTGAATGGTATATGAACGCATGCGGGACTTAATTTAAACGTTCGCACATCGTCGCTCATTTGTAGAATCTACTCGTGTGCTACCTATTGTAAAATGTATTTACTAATCCGTAAGCCTCCCCTGGAGGGTACACAACATCTCACCCAAGTTTCATCGCTATCGGACGAATGGTATTTGAACGCATACGGGACCTTGTTGAAACGCTTCGCACGTCGCCGCTCGTTTGTTGAATCTACTCGTGCGCAACCTCCTGTGAAATGGATTTACTAAGTTAGAACCCTTCACGTAAGTGTACGCAACAACTCATCAAAGTTTCATCTCAATCGATGAATGGTAGGCCTACATAAACTTATACGGGATTTTGTTGAAACGCTTCGCGTGTCGTCACTCATTTGTTCAATCTAGTCGTGCGCTACCTATTGTAAAATTAATTTACTAAGCCAGAAGCCTTCCCTGGAGTGCACACAACAATTCACCAAAGTTTCATCGCTATCGGACGAATGGTATTTGAACGCATACGGGACCTTTTTGAAACGCTTCGCGCGTCCTCGCTCATTTGATGAATCTAGTCGTGCGCTATCTATTGTAAAATGGATTTACTAAAACAAACATCTTCCCTGGAGTGCACTCAACATCTCACCCAAGTTTCATCGCAATCGGATGAATGATATATGAACGCATACGGAACTTTGAAACGCTCTAACGTGCAGAGACAAACAGAATTCGACATCACTGCCACCTTTGGTATAAAACACAACTTTCCGCCATGGGCGGAGTGTATGTTATGGCGGTAGTTGCACATGTTGCGACCAGGTGGCTCTACGTGCAGAGACACACAGTCCAAAAGGATCACTTTTCACTAAGGCTAGCGGTTTCCATGACGACTGTTTATGACTGTATATTGTGGATCTAAATTTGTGTGTAAATTGTGGTTCTAAAATTCTAAAATTCCACCTATCTGGTCAAATTGTGAATCTAAACCATACATGGGCCCACCCTAACATTCATACAAAATTTCATCAAAATCGGCCCAGGCGTTTAGGAGTTCAGTCACATACACACGTGTCGAAGAATTATATATATAAAGATATATATGTATATCAGTTTTTTGTGGACACGATAACTGCCGTAATTTTGCACCAATCACTTTGAATTTTTTACATAATATGTATCCCTATAAAATCTCGGTCGAGTTCGTTAATGGGCAAAATCGGTCGAAGGGGGTGAAAATGGGTGGCTTTTTTTCGAAAAATTGAAATTTCGCTATAACTCTCTTAATACGCGAAATATCGAATCCATTCAAAGTTCATAATATGTGTCGGATAAGTGCCAACAATTTATGTCAAATAAGTTTTTTGATAGCACCAACCATTGATCAAAGGGGTGGAAAAAAGTGGGTTTTTCGGAAAACATTAATCATATCTCTCTTAATAGGCACAATATCAAAACCGTACAAAATGGACAATATTCCCCTAATAATTACCTAAAACTTTTGTCTGAAAGAATTTTTGATATGACCCACCATTACGCCAAGGGATGAGAAAAATGATTTCGGAATTATAAGAAAATGCAAAGAGCTATCAGAGGTTGCCATGGCAACACTACTCAATTGATGAGGGATGAGCCGTTGCCATGACAACGCACTTGCACGAGATCAGATTCAGTATTTCCATCTGACTAAGCCGGCCCCGTGGTGTTGGGGTAGCGCGCCTGCCTCTCACCCGGAGTCCCCGGGTTCGATCCCCGGCTCCGTCAGGGATTTTAAAACTGACGTGAGGGTTGGAACGGGGTGCACTCAGCCTCGTGAGGACAATTGAGTAGCTGTCTGACAGTGAGACAGCACCCCGATCACGAATACCAATATTAACGGCCGAGGGGACCCGACGCGCTGATCACGCTTCACCCCAATATCTGCAGGCCAAATGGCTGGGCAGCGGTCGCTTGGTCGGCCTTAGCCCGTCATGGGCTGGTTGGTGCCAGGGGTTGACTTTGACATCTGACTAAGTGGGAAGCGGGTTCAGTGACGTAACTGGTAGCATGCAGAATGTCTATGCCCAAGGTCGCGGAAAGCCGGCCGAAGTCGTCGGATTTTCTAAGAGCGCTAAAAATCCCTCAGTATGCTTTCCTTTGGAGGGGAAGTTCCAACGTTCGTTACGAGTTGCTGGTTGGGGTGGCATCTAGTAGCCAAGTTCACAGCTAGGTGTCATTGACGGTAGTACTGTGCCCAACTCTAGGAATGGGTATTCCAAGATTCAGACACCTAGATATCAAGGGAAAGGCTACAGCCGCTTTTGAAAGTTGAGATATTTGAATATCGCGCTACATTGCTTCGAGAAGGAATTGGAAAGAATATACCGATACTAGCATGTCAAGTGACGTAGCGAGTAATAGCAGAGGTCGAGGCTATTTATTGATTAAATAGTTAACCATGGAGTAGAGACTTGAGACTTGGATCAGATTACTGGCACGGCCAAATGAAAGAGAATGCAATTAGTATCAAGTAAATCGGACCAGGGATACCAGAGATATGAGGATTTCCAGATTTCAGCGTGATGACGCGTGACCCTGGCTGTTTTGAATAAAAGCCGGCCGACCGAGGCATCGATAGCTCATTCCAACACAAGCACTTGCCGAGCAAGTTGTTGCTACGCTGAGCCAAGGCACATGGTTGCCGGATCTACGCAGAAGTAATTTTCAAAGTTGTGATAGTCACAAAAGTGCGGCGCTACGAGGTGGAACTTAGTAAGTTTCCGGCGAGGAGAATCACTAGGTATTGATTATTTTCTACAGACACTGGTAGAAATATTTTTATTTCTACATGGACATATGCTAGACTTTGTCTAGAATTAGTACTTTGTCACAGTCCAGTAATAACCTAATACTTGGATGTTTAAGTCCATTTCAGTCAGTTTTCATATTTGTAACTTGTTAACCACTTCGATCTATCAGTACACTGAAGACCAGTCTATCACGGTGGTGTTCTTTAGTCTACGCAAGGGAAACTACAGGTTGCTTAGCGCATGGTAGATGGTGTGAAGCCATGCCCAGGGAACGATCTTCAGAACAGCCGTTGATTGGTTAGACTGTCAGTGTCTTCTTGTATTGATAAGATTACCGTGAGTTATGTTACAACTGACATATCTAAGAATAGATCACTTAGATCTGACCCCATTTAAACAAACTGTTATGGCTTTGATAGAAGCCCATATTAAAATGGAACAACAGTTAATTCAAACATCAAGAGATACTACCACTATGTCTGACTAGACGGATTGTGGGTATATAATGGCGGCCGATACAAGGATTATACATGCTTGTCCGATAGGGCATGTCTATGGATAAATCTGGTACTGACCAGGTTCACTACGCTTCAAGACCATCAAGAAATGTAAGCCACATTTGAATTATATTATGCCTAGCTAATTGGAACAAACTATTTTTCGGCAGGTGACCAACCCATTTATTTTTCTTCGTATTTAAATCTTGCAATGATTTACGCAAGACTTGTTAGAGTTAGTCTGAGCATTTTCAGCACTCAGAACAGTTTAGGATCGATGACCGAGCATTTCGAGCATTTATTTGAATATTTCATATTTTAGGGATATCACGGAAAACCGTCGATGTAATGGTTGAGTTAAATTATTTTTGTTGAGGAATGGATATTTTTTCCATATTCAAAGGTTCGAACATGTGGATTCTCACATAATGAGATAATAATTAAATATATTTAAAATAATATAACTAATAATAATAATAATAATCCACTAATAATAATAATAATAATAATTTTTATAATTTTTCTAAATAATTCTTGGATATTATATTTTCTAATAATCATATGTATTGAGAGAGAGACTATGAAGTAGTTTAATCATTTCTAGTTTGGAACAGGAGATTTTCCGAAGGAGAGTGGTTAGCGCAAGCCCGCATTCAACCAACATTTCAGTTCTGGTTGAACAGTTGATATTTGCAATGAGCAAAGTATATTTTTCAGATAACACGGAGAGGCATGAAACGGGAAGCAAATGATATTTGTATCAAATAGGATATTTTTGTATTTATATAAAATCATGACGTAAATACCCTCGAAAGTGAAATAAAGATTTTCATAAGTATGGTAAATTCACGGGTTGAACTGAATGGTAAAATAAAATAAACTTGTAAGTTTATTAATCTTCCAGTGTTGATAACAAGCAGAGGCTTGATTTATTGTATAAATTTTGGGAAGAAAATTTATGTGTGGAGTAGTTGAAATGCCATTCCCAGGTGCGCATGTTTAAGTCGCAGGAATGAAGAGGTTTTTTCGAGCATCAATCAAATAGCAGGTTCGATTGCTCAGGTTTATAGAAGGAGTATTGGAACTACACATTTCGTCGTATGAATGACCCGAAGGTTATTTCTTAAAACCATCAGTTCTTATTTCAACCTTGTTTACGAATTCCATTTAGACTTTGATTTTGCTAGAATCCGGATTTGTCATGATAGTAGTTTATTCTTCTTCAGAGGAAGACCTTTGCCGTTGTTGTTGTAATATTGTGTTCTTACACAAATAATAGAATGGGCCACTGCCAATTAAAAATAATTCTTTAACCACGAATAATTTGAAGGATAATTTCAATCCTAGTGCCATGAACTAAATGAATTTATTATGAAGCTATAATTCTTATTTCCGCATTCTGTCGAAGAATTGCAAGTTGTGAAAGTTACTAAAAGGGCCACAAATATAAATATTTTTCTTAATAATGTTCCCAAGTGGAAAGTCAAATAGTTGAATGGTTCAACAATTTATTGATCAAGTTGATGATTCAGAAATCATATATTTTGTTAGGAACTTGAAGTTCATAATCGAGTCACTTCTCGAATGTTTAATGTCAGAAGAACGATTAATTTTTGTTGTGCTTCGCACAGTTCTTCGATGCTATGCTCAAGGTCAAATACTTTTCAGATGTTATTAATATGTGTAAATAATTTGTGTTGATTCAATGATAATAATATTTTTCGACAATACATATTTTTGAAACTGGAAAAATAAGTGAAAGTTAAAAATTCTATGAACAAATATTCTACGAGTGTTAATATTATGTAAAAATTCAAACAGTGAACTACGATATTTCCAGTAGAGACAATTAAATTTGAACTGGATTTAATCATTAATTATAAATAATTTTGGAACACAGTCTACAGGACTAATAATCAGACTTGTGTTTCCAAAAAAAATAATTGTCAAATGTGTTTGGAAAATTTCTGTATATTGGGTAAATAGGAGTGTGGGTCGCCACACGTGAGTGATGCTGCTTTGAGCATTTTTGCAGTCTATTTTAAATTCAAAATAAAATGAGATAATTTTACTTGATGTGTTACGCCCAATTGAATCTCCTTCTATCCTTATTGTTGCATTGAGCCAAAAATCAGTAAAGCATTTTTTTTATTTGATGTCGTTTTTGCGATTAGCTTTAACCCATCTGGCGCTCCGGGATATTTTGACTCTCGTGCTGACTGATTATTGGTAAAATGCATATGTGGTCGTGCGGACTCCGGTCTAAACGGGCACAGTACCTGGTAGCAACATTAGGAACTACTGCTTGAAATTGACCGTCTGCATTCCTTACCTGAATTACAGACTAATACATCCATTACAATTCACACCGTTTATCAGACAGATTCTACACTCACCCAAAGTACACGGGGTTAGATGACCACGTTGTCGCAGCCCCTAAACTGAGGAACCAACCAGAGGTAGATTTCATTAGAAAGCTAACTATTGCAATGGGTAGGCTACCATGTTTCGACTTCCGGAAAATTTCGACATATCTTCGCGTTTCACATCCCCCAGACCCCAAATCCACCGTCAGTTCAAAAGTATATATATATCAGTTTCTTGTGGACACGATAACTGCCGTAATTTTTCACCAATCACTTTTTACCGAATATTTATACCTATAAAATCTCGGTCGAGTTCGTTACTCGGCTAAACCGGTAGAAGGGGGTGAAAATGGTGGGCTTTTTTCGAAAAAGTGAAATATTGCTATAACTCTCTTAATATATGAAATATCGAATCCGTTCAACGTTCATACTATGTGTCGGATAAAGCCCAAAAATTTATGTTTGAAGAGTTTTTTTATATCACCAACCATTGACCAAAGGGGTGGGAAAAGTGGGATTTTCGGGAAACATTAATCATATCTCTCTTAATAGGAACAATATCAAAACCGTACGAAATGGACAATATTCCCCTAATAATTACCTAAAATTTTGTCTTAAAGAATTTTTGATTTGACCCACCATTATGCCAAGGGATGAGAAAAATGATTTCGGAATTATAAGAAAATGCCAAGAGCTATCAGAGGTTGCCATGGCAACACTACTAAATTGATGAGGGATGAGCCATCAGACGTTGCCATGACAACGCACTTGCACGAGATCAGATTCAGTATTTTCATCTAAGTGGGAAGCGGCTTCGGTGACGTAACTAGTAGCATGCAGAATGTCTATGCCCAAGGTCGCGGTTTCAAAGCCGGCCGAAGTCGTCGGATTTTCTAAGAGAGCTAAAATCCCTCAGTTTGCTTTCCTTTGGAGGGGAAGTTCCAACGTTCGTTGCGAGTTGCTGGTTAGGGTGGCATCTAGTAGCCAAGTTCACAGCTAGGTGTAGTTGACGGTAGTACCTGGTAGCAACATTAGGAACTACTGCTTGAAATTGACCGTCTGCAGTCCTTACCTGAATTAAGACTACTACAGCCATTACAATTCACACCGTTTATCAGACAGATTCTACACTCACCCAAAGTACACGGTGTTAGATGACCGCGTTGTCGCAGCCCCTAAACTGAGGAACCAACCAGAGGTAGATTTCATTAGAAAGCTAACTATTGCAATGGGTACCATGTTTCGACTTCCGGAAAATTTCGACATATCTTCGCGTTTCACATCCCCCAGACCCCAAAACCACCGTCAGTTCAAATGTTTATACACACATCAAAAAAAGTTTTGCATCACCTCGGTTCCCAGATCTCCGGCATATAGACGTTGACTGTGTATATTGTATCAAAGATACAGTCCCTTTGACTGCTCAAAGATGTAAACAACCATGCATGAGCAGGGCCTATTAGACGGAGGGGGTACGACAGCCGATCAGTTCCAGTCATTCCACCAGGACGAAGGTACGCTGCTCATGTTGTCTGTAGTTCTACCATGCCTAGAAGGTCAATACCGCAGTTCGATCGCGTCCGCATTGTTACTTTGTGTCAAGAAGGGCTCTCAACAAGGGAAGTTTCCAGGCGTCTCAGAGTGAACCAAAGCGATGTTGTTCGGACATGGAGGAGGTACAGAGATACAGGAACTGTCGATGACAGGCCTCGCTCAGGCCGCCCAAGGGCTACTACTGTAGTGGATGACCGCTACTTACGGATTGCCGCTCGGAGGAACCCTGACAGCAATGCCACCATGTTGAATAATGCGTTTCGTTCAGCCACAGGACGTCGTGTTTCAACTCAAACTGTGCGCAATAGGCTGCATGATGCGCAACTTCACTCCCGACGTCCATGGCGAGGTCCAGCTTTGCAACCCCGACACCATGCAGCGCGGTACAGATGGGCCCAACAACATGCTGAATGGACCCCACAGAATTGGCATCACGTTCTCTTCACCGATGAGTGTCGCATATGCCTTCAACCAGACAATCGTCGGAGACGTGTTTGGAGGCACCCTGGTCAGGCTGAACGTCTTAGACACACTGTCCAGCGAGTGCAGCAAGGTGGTGGTTCCCTGATGTTTTGGGGTGGCATTATGTGGGGCCGACGTACGCCACTGGTGGTCATGGAAGGCTCCGAAACGGCTTTACGATACCTGAATGACATCCTCCGACCCATAGTGCACCCATATCGGCAGAATATTGGAGAGGCATTTGTCTTCATGGACGACAATTCTCGACCTCATCGTGCACATCTTGTGAATGCGTTCCTTCAAGATAACGACATCGCTCGACTACAGTGGCCAGCATGTTCGCCAGACATGAACCCTATCGAACATGCCTGGGATATGTTGAAAAGGGCTGTTTATGGACGTCTTGACCCACCAACCACTCTGAGAGATTTACGCCGAATTGTCGTTGAGGAGTGGGACAATTTGGACCAACAGTGTCTTGATGAACTTGTGGATAGTATGCCACGACGAATACAGGCATGCATCAATGCAAGAGGACGTGCTACTGGGTATTAGAGGTAGTGGTGTGTACTGCAATCTGGACCACAAATGCTGAAAGTCTAGCTGTATGATGGTACAACATGCAATGTGTGGGTCTCATGAGCAATAAAACGAGCTGAAATGTTGTTTGTGTTGATCTCTATTCCCTTTGTATTTAAAGGTTCCGGAACTCTTGGAACCGAGGTGATGCAAAACTTTTTTTGATGTGTGTATATAATTTATGTATGTATATGTGTGTATATATATATGCATATCAGTTTCTTGTGGACACAATAACTGCCGTAATTTTGCACCAATCACTTTGAATATTTTACCGAATATGTATACCTATAAAATCTCGGTCGAGTTCGTGAATGGGCTAAATCGGTCGAAAGGGGTGAAAATGGGGGGCTTTTTTTTTACGAAAAAGTGAAATATTGCTATAACTCTCTTAATATGTGAAATATCGAATCCGTTCAACGTTCATACTATGTGTCGGATAAAGCCCAAAAATTTATGTATGAAGAGCTTTTTTTACAGCACCAACCATTGACCAAAGGGGTGGGAAAAAGTGGGTTTTTCGGGAAACATTAATCATATCTCTCTTAATAGGCACAATCTCAAAACCGTACAAATTGGACAATATTCCCCTAATAATTACCTAAAATTTTGTCTTAAAGAATTTTTGATATGACCCACCATTATGCCAAGGGATGAGAAAAATGATTTCGGAATTATAAGAAAATGCCAAGAGCTATCAGTGCTTGCCATGGCAACTCTACTAAATTGATGAGGGATGAGCCATCAGACGTTGCCAAGATAACGCACTTGCACGAGATCATATTCAGAATTCCATCGGACTAAGTGTGAAGCGGCTTCGGTGACGTAACTGGTAGCAAGCATGCTGAATGTCTATGCCCAAGGTCGCGAGTTCAAAGCCGGCCAAAGTCGTCGGATTTTCTAAGAGCGCTAAAAATCCCTCAGTATGCTTTCCTTTGGAGGTGAAATTCCAACGTTCGTTGCGAGTTGCTGGCTGGGGTGGCATCTAGTAGCCAAGTTCACAGGTAGGTGTCGTTGACGGTAGTACCTGGTATCAACATTAGGAACTACTGCTTGAAATTGACCGTCTGCATTCCTTACCTGAATTACAGACTAATACAGCCATCCCTAAGTACACGGGGTCACATGACCGCGTTGTCGCAGCCCCTAAACTGAGGAACCAACCAAAATCTCTGCGGGAGATATAATTTTGCGTGAAGAAGTAACAGACCGTTACATAGTTACACATCAGTGTCCAAACCTAGCATAAGGACAGTGTGACCACAAGTATAAAAATGGACCCCAAATGACAAGAAGGTTACCGTTCCCATAAGACAATAAAATGTTTAAAATAAGCATAAAATGACGAAAAACAAAGTTAATTAAGCTCCAATTATAAAATACCTTCTCTTAATAAATGAGGTCTGATCCTTCTACGAAAACCTGCATATTCTGCCTATTTTCCCCTATCCCCAAGTTTGTCCGGTGAAATCTACCTCCGCCTTCCGGCGTGCCGAGAGGACTTTTTTTTCATTTTTGTTGTTTACACATTTGACAATTTTCCAATTTCCCATTTTCAGTTTTTTTTAATATCAATTTTAAGTTTTTCAATTTCATAATATGGAAACATGGATTTTGCATTTTGTTGTTTACACATTTGTCAATTTACCAAATTCCCATTTACAGTTTTTAAAATTTCAGTTTAATGTTTTTTCTATTTTGTCAATATGGAAATATAGATTTTCCAACATGTGTTTTACATGTTCATTTTGCGTTAGGAGTGGAGAGGGGTGGGTAGTAATTAAAAATGTACAAGCAGTGTCCATACAATATGTTTTATTTAAAATACATGTACACTATTCACACATAATACATTTTTATATATAGTCTATTCTTTTTTGTTATAAATTGTACAGTTGTTTTTATTTTGTTTCTATTTTATTTATTTTTGATTATGAATACCATTATTTTATTTTTGTAGTGCTATGGTTTTATTTCCTAAATTGTTTTGTTTTATGTATTTGCTAGTTGCAGGCAGAAGATTTTGATATTCATAACTTAACTCTTTAACCATGGTTAATGATTGAGTAATGACCATAGGCATGTGTACTTATACCATTAGCATTAATCACTCTTTTATCATCACCAGGTGAAATTAGGTTAGGTTAGGTTAGGTGAAGTTAGGTTAGGTTAGGTGTGGTTAGGTTATAACTAGTTTTATTATTTGTGCTCTCACATTTGCTTTTTTTGATGACACTTTTTGCTCTCACTTTTTTTTGCTTGAACTTTGGTGTTAGGTGAGGTTAGGTAAAGTTAGGTAAGGTTAGGTTAGGTTAGGTGAAGTTAGGTTAGGTTTGGTGAAGTTAGGTTAGGTTAGGTTAGGTTAGGTGAAGTTAGGTTAGGTTAGCATGTTATATGTGTAAGTGGTTGTGTGCAGTGACCATTTTGTGTATTAGTCCTGTGCTAAAAAATAAATTAAATATTAAATAAATAAAAATTTATAAATTAATTACAAACAAATAATGATTTGAAAATTGCGCCATTAAATAGTGTGGTAGCGTTTGGCGGCCATTTTGTCCATTAGCCCCTGACCCAGCTATGACTGTCCCCTCCCCTAAGAATAACATAGAGTGGTTGCGGCGGCCATCTTGCCCATTAGCCCCTGCACCAGCTTCGGCCTTTATATCCTACTCGCGTGGTAATTCTCCCTGGACCTAACTCTCTACAGTGGTTGTAAGGTGCAGGTTCAGGTATGATCTGACATTTCTATTTTGTTTACATCTTAACAGAGACATTTCCTATTCTCTTCTAGTTAAAGGGTTCAGTCTTATATCCAATGTTCAAATTGCTCACATTCCTTATTTTCTCTTTGGCTGCTGATAATCTATTTAGCCACGCCTCTATGATTATTGTGAATTTCTTTTAAATTACTGTAATGTATGACTGAAAATATCGGCACCGCTAATATTATTCCCAACCTCTGACTGTTTTCGCATATCCTTGTATGCATTGATGTTGTAACAAAGCGAAATTTAAAGGAATGACGCACAAGGTTGATCTAAATGATCAATATGATATAACTATTGATTAGCACCTGCTCACAAGAAGGTGTGAGTATTGAGGTTCTTGAGAATAGAAGAGGTGGTGTAATTGCCACGGGGCAAAACCAGGATCTATTATACATACAATAGTTGAAAATGGTTGAGATATGAATTAACCTAAGCCCTGAAGGAAAGCAAACTAATCGAACACAAGTAAAAGTTCTGTTAAATGTAGGTGATCAAAATTTAAACAACCTGAACAAATAACATTTCAAAATTAACAAGAATATATAGGAGCGTCAAAAAACTAACTTCAACAGTTTTAAGTTAATTTTCAAAATTATTGAGGATAAAGCCCAATGAACCTTGACATAAAACATTGAGCATAAAGCCATCTCCTCTTACGTGCGGGGACCAATTATTACATTACATTGAACATTTGCTTAAAGGAATCTCCATCTTATATTACGAGGGTCCTATAGAACAATTGCCAGGTAATATGAATTAATCCTGAAACCATGATGAAAGCGAAAAGCGGACCCTCTCTCCCTGTGGGGCACAAGATATACCTTTTCGCTTGAGATCATACAATTTCTCAAATACATGAATCAACTTGTTTGTAAAGTCACGAGGTGGGGGAAGTGTTCATTATCCTAGAAAGTCACTCTAGATATCATGAAATCCTCAAGTGATGGAGAATTCCTTGACACGGATTAAGATACGTTTCTCTGTGTATTATTTTCCGTACATTCATCTAAAAGCAATCCACCATTGCTACAACACTACTAGTAAATGTTACCGTATTTTTATAAAATTAGAAAAGCTGGATTTCAAAACCATGTCTTTCGATAGTCCTGATCATATCGTTTTCGAAAATTTCATGAATCACAATCATTATTCAAAACCACCGCCACTTAGTAGCCATGTAAATCCGTTTCGTTTCATTTTCAGTAATTTGGTACCTAAATTTGAATCCATAAAAATCTCAACTTAAATAGGTTGATATCCACCGTACTTATTCAAAATGACCGCCACTTTTCACCATCGCAACCCATTTAGTTTACATCGTGGACCGTTTAGCATCTAAATTCAAACCTGAGAGAATTTCTTCCCTTACTGTGTGATATAGTCCTAAATATTTAAAATTATCCTCACTTGGTCACCATGACAACCCGTCTTGTTTATTTGTAATCCGTCTAGCGCCAAAATTCAAATCTGAGGGCATTTTTTAAAATCTTTGCAAATTTCACATCACACTGGCTGGTATCTCTATGCAACCTCCACTGAGTGTCCATGATAAGCCGTTGTGTTTACTCTGGGAATCACATAGCACCTAAGTTACATCTTCAGAAATCTTGAAAAACTCTCTCATGACTCACTGGTTGGTACCCTTGTCACTGTACCTCCTTGGTAACCCATTTTGTTTTTGCAAGATTATTTCTTCCACTAATAAAATCTCACGCCAAAATTCGAATGTAGGAAAATTAGGACACATTTAGGAGAATTTTGCTTTCTCAAGTTGGCAGCACTGTAAAACAATGGCCAAAATGGCTACCGTACGCAATCCTGAATTATTATTGATATTATTATACCGGGTGAGTCAGCCGTGGTCGTTACGGCATGACTGCTGGCAGTCGCTCACATCCGGGAGGCGAGAAGGTTCGAATCCCCCCGCCGGCAACCTTGAAGATGGTCTTCTGTGGTTTCCCATCTTCCTTCCAGGAAAATGCCGGGGTTGGTCCCTAACTATAGGCCACAGCCGCTACCTTCCATCTCCTCGTCCTTACAATCCAACTTCCCTCCCTTACGGTACTTGTAGCTCACCCATTGGGTGTCCGTCTAGAAGCAGCTACAAAACTGGCGAGCCGAACATGTCCTCGGACACTCCCGGCACTAAAAGCCATACGATAAAAAATTATTATTATATATAATATCTGCAAAAGGGGGTAATTCCCCGGAGGCAAATTGTAGAAATACAGAAAATTATCAACATAACATCAAACACTATAGTAATTACATCGTAGTATTTACACAACATTTCTATCTTCTCTTATACACATCAATACGTTTGGGGAAAGGCTCTAAGACTGAGGCAGGTAATGAGTTACAATTATCAATACCACGTTTAATGAAGGAATATTTCCCATAATTTGTGCGCTGTGGTCGGACCTTGACTTTATGTGGATGATCTCCTGCTCTAGTAGGTGGGATTTCCCAAACGTTAGCTTAGTTCTCCCCATGTTGGCCGATTAGTGTAAGTGTTAAACATAGCGTCCTTCTATCTTCCAGAGATTCCCACCCTAGTTCTTCTATCATTCGAGTTGCACTACTTTTAGGATTGAAATCGTTCAGTTCAAACCTAGAAGCCTTCCTTTGTACCATCTCCAGCTCTTTGATGAGCCCTACCTGGTATGGGTCCCAAACCGCTGAGCTGAGCCGAGCTGAGCTGAGAATCAGGTTGACTTTTGTCAAATCATATCCATGAAAGGTATGATTCCAAATACTCCGACATGACACACCTCTTTTTCTGCATAATATATGAGTAATTTTGAAGTAATCGTTCTATAGGAAATACATTTGGAGTACGGTAACCAGATCAGTTCCTGGTACTAGATGAAGACAACACTCCTGGTTGTATATTATTAAAGTTGCTCCAATACTTCATACTGTTAGTTTCAACTCTGGAGCCTTAAAACTTAGTAGCCTCCGAGCCATTGAGGGGCTGAAAATGAGATTTGCTCGTCCTTGTACACCATAATATAATAATAATCATAATAATAATTTAATAATATAGGGATAGGGATATAATAGACCTTTAGTACCCGTTGACCCCCTTAAGCGCATTATATACGTATTGATGAATTTTACAGTTTAATTGCGTTCCGTGATAACCTTATAGCCGTTTGCGAACGTTCACAGTAATGTAACAAATCGAATGGCATTGCGTCTTACGGAAATAGATGGATTTCTGAGATCGTGTTGCCATGGTTACCGGTTTGCATTATTTCAAGAGCTTAATAAATGAAATTAGTTTTCTAGATATATCTCAAAAACTGTTGGTTTTAGGTCCTTAAAATGAGGTTTTCGGGGCCCATAGGGCTCCCGAGTTTTGTTTCTCCCATTGAAACGCTGAAAATGAGCTTTGCCTCGTCTTTCTATGCCCATTTCAACATGCATTTTAAGGGGGTAGTCGTTAGCATGCTGAGCTTCTATGCCCAAGATAGCGGGTTCCAACCTGGCCGATTTTTTAAGAGCGTTAAATATCCCTCAGTATGCCTTCCTTCGGAGGGGAAGTAAAGCTGGCGGTCCCATGTCATAGATTTATAGCATGTTAAAGAACCTTCCACTAATTACACCTGAGTGAAGCTAAATTGGATAGGTTAAGAATGTAAACAACGCTCTTATGTTTCTACTTTCGTTGCCAAGAGCCGACTGCGGTGGCGTCTAGGCCTAGTAGTCGTTGACGGTGGCGTTTGGCGGCAAAGGTAGGAACTATTTGAAAAATTCTAAGTTGCAGTCTGTACTTAAATTTAAAAAAGTCCTCTCGGCACGCCGGAAGGCGGAGGTAGATTTCACCGGACAAACTTGGGGATAGGCGAAAATAGGCAGAATATGCAGGTTTTCGTAGAAGGATCAGACCATTTATTGCGTGAAAGTATTTTATAATTGGAGATTAATTAACTTTGTTTTTCATCATTTTATGCATATTTTAAACATTCTATTGTCTTATGATGACGGTAACCTTCTTGTCATTTGGAGTCCATTTTTAGCCTATTTTCAATTTTGAAAAAATAGGCTTATGAGATCACCTTTTGTCCGTGTGTGTGTGCGTGTGTGTGATTCGTGTGTGTGTCCCCCCCCCCCCCCTAATAAAATCTAAACGGCTGGAGCGATTTCAATGAAACTCGGAAAGTTCATAGCACTATTCCCGGCGACCTCGACCGTGCCCTTCAAATTTTGTTACGACTCACCAATCCAACATGGCGGCTGTGCGAAATATTTCACCAGCATTCAATATCTCCGAAACTATTACCCATATTACCCTGACATTTTCTATGGTGATAGAAGGAACTACTATAAGTTCACTTATGTGACTTTTGAAAACCTGGTAACTACAAAATCAACATGGCGGCCAAGCGAATTTGCGACTTTTAAATAGACGTTTCTCGCGATTTGACCAACCAAACGCAATGAAACTTGGTACAGTATATGGTTATATAAATTGTAATGCACCGACATCTAACTTCGTTCAATTGTTTACATAATCACAAGATGGCGGATGTGCGAAATATTTCACCGGCATTAAATATCTCTGAAACTATTAGCGGTAAAACCCTGACATTTTGTACGGAGATAAAGGGCACTACTGGAAGTCCATCTATAAGACTTTCGAAAACCGGTTAACTACAAAACGAACATGGCGGCCAAGCGAATTTGAAAATTTTAAATAGACCTTTCTCGCGATTTAATGTTCCAAGCGCACTGAAACCTGGCGCAAAAATATTTATACACATTGTAATCCACTGGTATCTAATTTAGTTTAATTGTTTACATAACCTCAAGATGGCGGCAGTGCGAATTTTAAAATTAAGATTTTATTTATTGTGATGTAGTCATGCGATCGAAGTGAATGAACCTACGCAATAATTTTCCTTTACTGGTACATGACTCTATGGCCTATACATTTAACAATCCAAGATGGCGACCATCCGAAATATTTAGACGATACTGAATATCTACGAATCTATTTTAGCAATCAAACTGCATTTTTTAATGTTCATAGGGGCTATGAACTTAAGTTCACCTATAGGACTTTAAATAACCTGGTGATCACAAATCCAACATGGCGGTGACGCGAATTATAAATATTCACATGGACGTTTCTCGCAATTTAACCATCCGCGTGCAGTGAAACTTGGTACAGTAAATCCTTATACGAATGTTAATCCACTGGCATCTAATTTATTTCAATTGTTTCCATAACCTCAAGATGGCAGCTGTGAAAAATTTTAAAATCTCCTTGTTTTTTCTTGTGTCCTAACTATGCGATTGAAGTTTGAATACTACACGTTCACAATAATCTGCATGTAACAGTACATAACTCTAGGACCTATATATATAAAATCCAACATGGCGACCATCCGAAATATTTAGTCGGTTCTCAATATCTACGAATCTATTACAGCAATCAAACTGAAATTGTGTATGTTGATAGTGGCAATTAACATAAGTAGGATATATGAAAATAGGCTGTATAGTTCTTCACGGAACTACTTGTTATACTTGTGGTCACACTGTCCTTATGCAAGGTTTCGACACTGATGTGTAACTATGTAACGGTCTGTTACTTCTTCACGCAAAATTATATCTCCCGCAGAGATGTTGGTTGGTTCCTCAGTTTAGGGGCTGCGACAACGTGGTCATGTAACCCCGTGTACTTTGGGTGAGTGTAGAATCTGTCTGATAAACGGTGTGAATTGTGATAGCTGTATTAGTCTGTAATTCAGGTAAGGAATGCAGACGCTCAATTTCAAGCAGTAGTTCCTAATGTTGCTACCAGATACTACCGTCAACGACACCTAGCTGTGAACTTGGCTACTAGATGCCACCGCAATCAGCAACTCGCAACGAACGTTGGAACTTCCCCTCCAAAGGAAAGCATACTGAGGGATTTTTAGAGCTCTTAGAAAATCCGACGACTTTGGCCGGCTTTGAACCCGCGACCTTGGGCATAGAAGTTCAGCATGCTACCAGTTACGTCACCGAAGCCGCATCACACTTAGTCAGATGGAAATCTGAATCTGATCTGGCGCAAGTGCGTTGTCATGGCAACGTCTGATGGCTCATGCCTCATCAATTTAGTAGTGTTGCCATGGCAACCTCTGATAGCTCTTGGCATTTTCTTACAATTCCGAAATCATTTTTCTCATCCCTTGGCGTAATGGTGGGTCATATCAAAAATTCTTTCAGACAAAAGTTTTAGGTAATTATTAGGGGAATATTGTCCATTTTGTACGGTTTTGATATTGTGCCTATTAACAGAGATATGATTAATGTTTCCCGAAAAACCCACTTTTTCCCACCCCTTTGGTCAATGGTTGGTGCTATCATAAAACGTTTCAAACATAAATTGTAGGGTCTTGTCCGACACATAGTATGAACTTTGAATGGATTCAATATTTCAGATATTAAGAGAGTTATAGCGATATTTCACTTTTTCGAAAAAAGCCTCCCATTTTCACCCCCTTTGACCGATTTTGCCCATTAACGAACTCGACCGAGATTTTATAGGTATACATATTCGGTAAATAATTCAAGGTGATTGGTGCAAATTTACGGCAGTTATCGTGTCCACAAGAAACTGATATACATATATATATACATAAATTATATATAAACTTTTGAACTGACGGTGGTTTTGGGGTCTGGGGGATGTGAAACGCGAAGATATGTCGAAATTTTCCGGAAGTCGAAACATGGTACCCATTGCAATAGTTAGCTTTCTAATGAAATCTACCTCAAACAGATACACACACTAATATAGCCATCACAATTAACACCGGTTATCAGACAGATTCTTCACACACCCAAAGTACGCGGGGCTACATGACCGCGTTGTCGCAGCCCCTAAACTGAGGAACCAACCAACCTACCTCTTTTACGTTGATGCACTCAGCCGTTCTCGAGTGATGTGCGTGCAAAGTTGTACACAGACAAGCAGACAAACAGACACACATCTTGTTTTTGCGCGCAACCGTCATAAACCAGCCTGAAACGCGTTAATAATTCAATCTTCCGTGGAAATTCAGAAAATCAGACAAACTTTCATTTTTATATGTATAGAGATTCTTCGACACGTGTGTATGTCACTGAACTAACCCTAAATGGCTGGACCGATTTTGATGACATTTTTTATGTATATTAGAGAGCCTCCGTGGCTTAGGCGGCAGCACGCCGGCCTCTCACCGCTGGGTCCGTGGTTCAAATCCCGGTCACTGCATGTGAGATCTGTGCTGGACAAAACGGAGGCAGACAGGTTTTTCTCCGGGTACTCCGGTTTTCCCTGTCAACATTTCCTTCCAGCAACACTCTCCACTATCATTTCATTTCATCTGTCATTCATTTAATCATTGCCCCAGAGGAGTGCATCAGGCCTCGGCAGCCGGCACAGTTCATATCCTCGCCGCTAGATGGGGGCTTCATTCATTCCCTTCCTGACCCGGTCGGAGACTGGAAGCAGGCTGTGGATTTTCATTTCATGTATATTAGAGTGGCTCCCTGTACGGTTTAGATTCACAATTTGTCCCGTTATGTGGAATGAACACAAGAACCACAATTTGCACACAATTTTAGAACCACAACATACAGTCAAAAACAGTAGTCATGAAAACCGCTAGCTTTAGTGAAAGCTGAAGTCTTTGGACTGTTTGTTTCTGCACGTTGAAACCACCTGGTTGCAACCTTACATCTTACACTCCGCCCATGGCGGTGATGTCGAATTCTTCTCTTTGTCTCTGCACGTTAGAGCGTTTCAAGAAAGTCCCGTATGCGTTCATATACCATTCATCCGATTGCGATGAAACTAGAGTGAGATGTTGAGTGCACTCCAGGGAAAGTTCCTGGCTTAGTAAATCCATTTTACAAAAGGTAGCGCACGAGTAGATTCAACAAATGAGCGACGACGCGCGAAGCGTTTCAACTAAGTCCCGTATGCGTTCAAATACCATTCGTCCGATAGCGATGAAACTTGGATGAGATGTGTACACTCCAGGGAAGGCTTCTGGATTAGTAAATACATTTTACAGTAGGTAGCGCACGAGTAGATTCAACAAATGAACGATGACATGCGAAGTGTTTCAACGAAGTCCCGTATGCGTTCATATACCATTCGTCCGATAGCGATGAAACTTGGGTGATATGTTGTCTACACTCCAGAAAAGGCTTCTGACTTAGTAAATCCATTTTACAACAGGTAGTGCAGGAGTAGATTCAACAAATGAATGACGTCGCGCGAAGCGTTTCAACACTATTCGGTATAAGTTTATATACCATTCATCGATTGCGATGAAACATTGATGATTTCTTGTGTACACTTAAGAGAAGGTTTCTGACTTAGTAAAACCATTTCACAAGAGGTAGTGCAACAAATGAGTGACAGCACGCGAATCGTTTAAAGAAAATCCCGTATGCGTTCATATGCCATTCATCCGATTGCGATGAGACTTTGATGAGTTGTTGTGTACACGACAGGGAAGGTGCTCAACTTAGTAAATCCATTTTACAATGTTGGTAGTGCACGCGTAGATGTAACAATAGAGTGACGACTTGTGAAGCGTTTCAACAAAATCCCAGATACGTTCATATACTATTCATCGATTGCGATGAAACTTTGATGAGTTGTTGTGTACTCTTACGTGAAGCTTTCAAATTTAGTAAATCAATTTCACAGTTGGTAGTTCACGAGCCGATTCAACAAATGAGTGACAGCGCACGAATCATTTAAACAAAATCCCGTATGCGTCATAAGTAGGGGAGTGATGATGGTTCTAACCCCCCCCCCCCCCACCACTACTCCCAATGCGAGCCGATAACTCCCGAACCCTTGGTCGGAGATTCATGAATGAGGTGTCGTTGGACTCGGGATGACGGGGGCTTTGCTATGGACTATTCGTTATATTTTTCAAAATTTTTTTGAAAATTTTTGTTTTCGAAACTAGGTGATAGTTTGAAAACTAAACATGATAGAACGTTGTGCCATGGCTCAAACGAATGGTCTTTATGCCCTTTATTTTCTATAATGAAACTTTTTTACTTTTATGTTTTTTTTGAAAACACTCGAATTTTGAAAATCCTATATTTTGGAAACTAGGAACTCTACAAAAAAATTGTTTAACGTAAATCAATGGTCCCTACCCCCTCTACCCCCAAAATAAATTTCAAGTCTCTAGAGAAAAAAATTGTGTGTAGTAGTGGGATGAGGGGAAAGCTGCTCCACTTAGGAAGTTGTGAGACCCTGCGACCTTGGAATGGAAGGAGCCATGCTAGGAAGGCGTGCTTGGATTCGTTTTTTTCGTCTCGTCGTGCTCTTTACGGGAATGTACGTGTTGAAAAGGTGAAATGCTGGAAACACGGTTTTTTTTTGGGAAAAACGTGATTTTAAACTTTTTGCTATATTTTGTGAACCAAGTATGCTAGAGGCATGTACGACGGGTCCAAGGACTCGGGGTGACGTCCTCTTTGCTATGGACCACTCGTTATATTTTTAAAAAAATTGGGAAACGCGATTTTGAGGTAAACATGTGTTTTTTGTAATTTTTGCCGATATCTCACGAACCAATAACGCTAGAGACGTGTACGAGGTGTCCTAGCACTCGAGGTGATGTCCTCTTTGCTATGGACCGCTCGTTATAATTTAAAAAAAAATGGGAAACGTGATTTTGGGGTAAACACGTGTTTTTTGTGATTTTTGCCGATATCTCACGAACCAATAACGCTAAAGACGTGGACGAGGTGTCCTAGGACTCGGGCTAACGCCCCCTTTCAAATGTGGTAGATATTTTTTTCAAAAAAATAATTCACAAAGGGCCTAACGCTATACATGTTGAAAAAACGTTTTCCTTTTCTTTACCTGTTTATAATGTTCATGAAGCGTGGTGGTTGAGAGAGACGATACGGCTGGGTGTGTGTTTCAACGAACCTATCGCTGACCATGGTGGCTGTGTTCAATAGATCAATCGCTATTTCGGCGGATCGGTGTATGACAGAGCGAGCGTGCGTTTTTCCTGATATTTTACCTTTAACGTGTAAACGGTGATGAGAACTTGGTTCTATGTTGGTCGAAGCGAGTACCGAAAACAAACGAGCAGGAGGTGAAGCTCATTTGAGCTTATTGGAAGACTCCGATCTGACTTGACAACAGGTGCAATGGAAAAAATGACCAAGACGCTTGAAAGTGAAATAATCTGACCATCGTGGTGGCAGGGGAGTGTGAAAGGCATGCACACACATTTGTGAAACCACATGTAGGCTAAACCAGTGACATCCTGTCTTGCTTCGTACGTGACAAAATGCAAGTTCAGGTGAAATTTGATCTGGCACAGGTGTTCACCTGGGACGTTATCTGTCCACGTGCGCGATAACTGTTAACAAGTTACATCCTGTTTTGCTTCGTACGTGACAAAATGCAAGTTGACGTGAAATTTGATCTACCGCAGGTGTTCACCTGGGACGTTATCTGTCCACGTGCGCGATAACTGTTAACAAGTTACATCCTGTTTTGCTTTGTACGTGACAAAATGCAAGTTGACGTGAAATTTGATCTACCGCAGGTGTTCACTTGGGACGTTAGCTGTCCACGTGCCTGATAACAGAATGTTCAAAGCGTGGGAATCGCTGAATCAGTAAAAAGTATGATGCAATTTGTGTGAATTATGTCACAACCAATAGATATGCAAGAGCTGCAAACAGCAGTGGTGGGAGGTGAAGGGTGGGAGAGGGGGAGGGGTAATGTAAGAGAGAACACAGGAGGAAAGGGAAAGACAAACATGTATGAATATGCACGAAGCGCGGAGCGCTGTACACATAGAGCTATAGGTGGTGTACAACATGGGTGAATAAATAAAAAGTACACAGGTTCACACAACATGTAATTTATTGATCCAAGAATTAAATGTAGAGTTAAACCCTAACCACTTGACGTAGAGTTTATTTCCTTTTTGTTTCAACACTTTTTCCACAAGATAATGCTGAGGAAATGCTGTTTTCTGAAGTTCATGTAGATAAAATCTACCTTTTATGGGTTGATGGTTGAGGTCCTCGAGTAAATAGGTGACTGGACTGTCCAAGTTGACTCGACGAATTCGAAATAGTTCAGTCCCCCACTGAGGCGTGTAGCCCTTATTAAAGGCAGACTTAAATTTGCTCACACGAACAAAATCCCCAATGTTCAGTCGGTGACGTTTAGGATCGGCTGTTTTTATGGGGTTAAACAGATTATCCAATCGCTGAATATTTTTAGTTACGAGACGTGGCTTGGTCCCAATCGTTCTATGTTTGGTGTCATTGTAACGTGATACTAGCTCAGGTAACATGTCCAACCAGCGATACGTGCCCTGAGCGGTAAACGCTTTCCACATATGGGTTTTCAATGTTCGGTTGAACCGCTCGACCACACTGGCTTTCAGATTGCTGTACGTGGTGTAATGGTGAATATCCTTAGATTTGAGAAAACTGGAGAAATCCTTGTTGAAAAATTCTTTCCCCTGGTCGGTTTGTAGCAGCTGAGGTTGACGTTTGGAGTGTTGAATAATATGTTGAAAGGCCTTGGTAACTAGTGGGCCAGACTTGCGACGCACAGGTTCAACAAAGGCCATTTTGGAATAGACATCAATGACAGTCAACATATAGCGTACACCGCCGTTAACGCTAGCATAGGGTATCATTTCAACCAAGTCAGCCTGCCAAAGTTCATCCACACCTCGTGAAATCACCTTGAGTCGCGGATAGCGACGCCTAGCTGGGCGATGCAACTCGTGAGCAATACCCATTTTAATGGGTGAGGGCTTAAACAATAATTTTGGCATTTCGAAGTTCTTGTTCAATTTCTTGAATTTCCCAATCGTGACCGGTATGGCCAGCTTGACGTGAAGCATGCAACAACTGTAACCGCTGGACGAGCTTATTGGGATTGTGCCAGTAGGTAACATCCACAAGGGGTTTTAATGGTTTAAATGTCACTCCTGAAGCTGACACTTTACGACGAGTACTTTGACTGGTGGGAAACATTTTTGCAATGATGGTTTTATATTTTTGAGATATATTGGCATTCACTTGTTGAGCGGGATCATACTGTCTTTTGTGAGCATGGGTATCCAATAAAATGGATTTATATTTGTCAAGATCCTCTGACGTATAATCATGGGAAGAGGGGGTCCGAGAAAAGAGCAGCTTTAACAGTCCTGGCGTTAATTTATAGTTAATGTTTTTAATGACAGCTTTAGTACGAGCAAATTTAATGAATGAATCGCCAATTTTAAAACTATCATCCTCATAGCGAACACCATACGTGGTATCTGTGTTTCCAATAAATAGATCGGTGAAATAGGGTTCCAATGTTGATCCATAATATTTTATTAAAATGGTTTTCAGTTGAGCTTTATGTTGAGGGGTGGCCAAGAGTTGTGAAAACGGAGACGCTCTAGAAGGGCAAGGTGTTTCGACAATGGCCAAGGATTTCTTTTTTCTCAAAAACTCTGCAAGGGGTGCGGCCTTTTTTTGAGGCGTAAACACATGTTCCTCCTCATCCTCAACTTCGCTAACACTAGTCAAATCTTCCTGTTCCTCTTCCTCTTCCTCAGGGTCCTCGTGCAGCGTCTGCGTGGCTTGTGAAACGGTGGGTAGCGTTTCAGATGGCTTGAAAGAGGGTTTCAACATGGCTTTTAGTGGAGGTGCTAAATGTTGTTGAATAAACAAAGCATGATTGGCACGTGATTGTTTCAATTGACGAAACTTTTGGCGAATAGTATTTTTTGCTCTAATAATATGCTTTTTCAATTGACTCTCTGCTAACGCCATGGTGTCTTGACAAATGACTTGCCGGGGAATGAGACAGGGCCTTAAATAGCAATAAAATGATCAAACCCTAAGCGATACCGTCCTTGGTTGAGTTCACTTTGTTTGTCAATCACTAAACAGGCATGACGTTGAGTGTTCCAGCACTTGGCACACAATTCTGTAAACATTTGAAAGGTCATATCCGGATTCACATGTTCATTATAAATGTGACGACTGTTCCTCTCGTCCTGACGAAATAAAACAATGACATTGGCATTGTCACGAATCAACTGTTTGGACATTTTAGAATACGTTTGTCCAAGATAGAAGCAATCGATATGTTTGTGACGACCCATGCTGAAATAGCTTTGAATGATGCCTTGACGTTCAGTGGATACATCATCGAAAATCATGAGTGAATCAGGCTTTACCTCATCCGGTGAAATCACATTTTCTTGCATGGAAAATGTAAAATAACCCATATTCTCTTTTTGTAATCCAGACATGACTTGATCCAGAAACACGTAGAGGGGTTGGTAGAGAGATTTTGCAAAAATATAAATATTTTGAAAACGCAGACCATTGGGCGCTGTAATGAGCGTTAGCAAAAGATTTGTCTTTCCACAGCCGGAAGGCCCCACAATGATGCAGCGAATGGAGGATGGAAACAGTGAACCATGGCGTTGTTCACGTGATGTGGGACAGAGATGGGAAACCATGTCCCCCACGGGGAATGACTCTTGCTGCTTAATAATCTTCATTTCAACTAAGGCTTAGACAGGCTAGCAGGCTGTCTATATACAGGACACCGAGCCTTGTCATAGAAACAGTAGACTGGTACTACAGGTTGACGATGGATGTCTTTGGACGTGCGTTGATGGCCAAAGCTAGGCCTGTCTCCATACATGATCCTAAACAAGAAACAGATCCTGCTAATAAACACTATGTGGATACGTCAGTAGTGCCACGCACAAAACAGGGAGATTATGACTTTAAGGGAAAGCGGTTAACCCATGTAAAACATCCTCAAGTGTCTACAGACGTTGCTACGAAAAAGTATGTGGATAACAAAGTTTATGAGTTTTATGACAAAGTGCCACAGCTTATGGTGAATGGCTATAGCGCTAATCACCATCGGATTATTCACGTGGAAGACCCACAAGACGAAGACGATGTTTGTACCAAGCGTTACATGACCTATGAAATGAAAAGGCTTTATAAATTTATCCCATCTGTATTTTTAGTGTATCTGACAAATGAAAAACCTGTGAATGACAGAAACCATTTACCGCTAGTCCATGATCAGCACTTGACCTATGTGCTTGCTTCGGGTTTAAGCCACTATCGATTACACTATGATGGAACCATTCACATCAAATATGCCATACCTGATGAGAACCATTTACAAATAAAGATAAATGGTCATAGGATGTTGGTCCATGACCATGAAATGGTCAATGCAGGGGACGAATTATCTCTTCACCTCATGTTGACATGGGATGAAAAGCAAGCGGGAAAAACCATAAACGATTTCCCACTTTATGTGGAATTGGAATATACAGCCATGAAATAACCATCTGACGTTAGTTGTGATTTACACTTTCTTGTGAAAGGTTGTTGGTCATTATCACCATGGTGAAACAAAGGTATGCAGTGAGAAAGACTAAAAAAAGGACTTTGTCCTCGGCAAAGCCAGGGCTTACAACATTCGTGGCCAAGCCCTTGCGAAAGAAAAAAAGAAAAAATAATGTATTGACCATAAGGAAAGCCCTTCGAGCAGCACAGAGACATGTTATTCCAAAACGTCGGCGACAGGTTTCAAACCAAGGGCGAGTGATTCCCGTCCCCAAACGAGCGGGATTTTTACCTGCATTATTTGCTGGTTTGGCTGCTCTGGGCTCACTTTTGGGCGGTGCCAGTGCAGTGGCGAAATCCATTAAAGCCGCGCAGCAGGGCAAGCAACAACTCAAAGAAAATCAGCGACACAATGAAACGATGGAAGCGATTGCCATGGGGGCTAGAAATGCCAATTTAAAGCCAGCCTTTTATCATCAAGGATTTGGGATTTCACCATTTCGAAATATTAAAAAAAAAAAAATTTAACCTCTGCCATAGCGAGACATGCCCTGACGCATCAACAAGTGGAGAGCTATGCTAAACAACTAAAGCTTTCTCATTTTCGAGGTGTGTTTATGCGAAACCAATTACCCCCACGACCCTGGAAACAGGAATGTGCTGTTGTCAATTTGGATGATCACCGAGGACCAGGAACGCATTCTGTAGCTTATGTCAAAGAGGGATCCACGGTATGGTACTTTGACAGTTTTGGGAATTTGCCCCCGCCCATGGAACTAGTGACCTATTTTGGAAACAGGATCAAGATATATTATAATGTGAAACGAGAGCAAACGTTTAACAGCCAACAGTGTGGACGTTTGTGTTTAATTTTTTTATATAAGACGCAGCATAAGCAAAAACGCCACCAGTATGTCGGCAGAAAGTAAAACGTTTACAGTGCATGGACGTGGACCTGAAGTCAGCCTAGACTTTTACCCGCCTATCGAATTGAGTGAAAAACCCTATGGTTTAGGACTTGTTTCTCTTGAAACGTACAATCGAATATACAACATACGTGAAAATGTGAACAACAAGTTTTACTATGATGATTCTGTGCTCACCCTGAACTCTGGTGGATACACGATCGATGATATTTATGAACACATTTATGTGGTGTTGATCAATCAATATGGTTTAAAGTCATTTCTCGACGGAACGCACAAGTTTGAACTTGTAGGAAATACCAACACTCATCGCTGCAGTATTTTCTCTACCTTCAACATTGACTTTAAAACACACCCCGATTCCATTGGCCCATTACTAGGATTTAAACCACGTGTGTTGGAGCCCAACAAAAAACATGAATCGGACCATGAAGTGAAATTCATTGAGGACCATCATGTGTCGGTGACGTGTAATATTATTAGCCAAGTGTACACCAATCAAGAACCATCGCATTCGCTTTATGACTTTATTGTGACATCGCCCAATGGGTATATTATTCGTGAAAACCCTCCAGTGGTGCTTTTTCATGCTGTGGCTGTCGATAGTATTAGTAATATAACATTAAGACTGATCAATAGAGATCAACAACTCATTGATCTAGATTCTACCACACCAGTGACTTACAAGTTGGTGCTAAAGCCACTATGAAATTTGTGTATAAAGCAACAACACCGTCTAGGAATAGTGTTAGTTGTTTGCCACGTGAATACACGTTAACATCTCAAGGCAAGCAGATTTTACAGCATTTGGGTTACCACGTCAACCCTCATAATGAATTCTATCCTAGAGATAGCGAATCACATCGAGGAGCAACCAGGAGTGGTAAGAATTGATCTCCATTCCTATCAAGCTCAAACACCTGGACTCAATAACAATGATGAAATTCAATTTGTTATCAACAACCAAGATATTTACACCCTACCGCATGAAAGTGTTATTCAGATTGAAGGTCGGCTCACCAAAGCCGATGGCTCTACACCCACCACATCCAAGTTGGCCAACCATGGTTTGGCCTTTCTGTTTTCTGAAGTGCGGTATGTCATTAACGATATCATGGTGGATAGCACTCGAAATGTGGGCATTTCCAGTGTCATGAAACTATACCCCTCTTATAGTGAGGAAGAAGGTAAAACACTTTGCATGGCAGGTTGGTGTCCTGACTCGACCAATGACTGGATGGTACACACCGATGGGACCTTTACTGGATATTTACCTCTTAAACTGGTTCTAGGCTTTGCCGAAGATCACCAACGCATTGTGGTTAACGCAAGGCAAGTGCTTTACCTAGTGAGAGACAGGAGTGATAATAATGCACTCAAGGGAGCCGACAATGCCCCCATCGATTCAAAAATTCAACTACAACGCTTGCTATGGAAAGTCCCCCATGTGACTCTCGAAGATAGCAAAAAACTGGACATACTCAAAATGGTAAAGAGAGATATGCCTCTACCCATGGAATTTAGAAGCTGGGCACTCCATGAGTATCCGCTATTGCCCACCACCAACACACACAGTTGGTCTGTAAAAACAGCTCGCTATACAGAGAGACCTCTCTACCTGATCGTGGGTTTTCAAACGAATCGCAAGTATCAACAAACCAAAGATGCCACGCAATTTGATCACCTGCAATTGAGAAATGCACGTCTTTTCCTCAACGGAGCTGTGTTTCCCTATGAAGGACTGGATTTGGATTTTTCAAAAAATAAGTTTGGCCCCTTGTACGACTTGTTTTCTAAATTTCGATGGTCGTATTATCAAAAAGAGAACGGCCCCATGCTACTACCCCAAGCGTTTAAGGCAAGAGCACCACTGATTGTCTTTGACTGTTCTTACCTGGAAGAGTCTGTCAAGCCATCCAATATCGATATTCGACTAGATTTTGAAACGCATGACAATGTACCAGCCAATACGACGGCCTACTGTTTGATTATTCATCACAAACAAGTCAACTATTATCCACTGTCCAACCAAGTGACGAGTGTATAAATAACAGGTCATCCCACGTCAAGCCGCTCAGTCATGTCTTGCTTTAAAGCCTCAAGAGACGTCACATCCATGAATTTAAACTCTGAGGAACAACGTTTCAAGACGTTTGCCACATGGCCAGTGCCTTTCATAAACCCTCAAGCCTTGGCGGCTGCTGGATTCTATTATTTAAAAACAAGAGATGAAGTGAAATGTGCCTTTTGTCCCATCATCATAGACCAATGGCAGGAGGGCGATGAACCCATGCAGGAACATCAGCGCTGGTCACCCACCTGCCCCTACCTGTGCAGAATGAAAGTGGGAAATATACCCTGTCATTCAAGCTATCCCTCACTTGTGTCTCTGGGTGATGAAAAAGAAACAAGTTACGATACATGTGGGCCGTATGGTATCCATGGTGCTTCGGTGAGCAGCTCACCATCAAAAACGCCTAGTTTAGAGACATTGGGACATCATCGGTGTTATGGACGTTACAAACACAAGAGACTATATTGTTGTATCAGTTGCTATCGTCCTTCTCCTAAAATGAGAAAAGCCTGTAAGACGTGTTATGATAATAAAATGATGTAATTCTTAAATTCTTATTTTTGCATGTCCCCCCTGTCCTACCCTAACCTTAATTTGAAACTAGCATGGCAGGTAAGTCCATGTCATGATCACACCTGATCGTCAGTCAGTCGTCAGTTGAACTTGGTCCAGGCAAGCGTCAACATGTTGCGCACACTCATTGTGGATTGCCAAGGGTTTAAAATTGGTGACAACAAATTTATATTTAAACAAGTGGCCATGATCGATTGTACCACGTTTTGGATATCACAAGCTACGCATTTGCTATTTAAACCACCCCATGCTTTTGATTTGTTGTGTGAAAAAGACCGTAAACAAACCCAGTGGATTGAAAATCATAGGCAACTAGACTGGAATCAGGGAACCATTTCCTATAAATATTTGGACGTGGTCATGAAAGCACACTTGTCCTCGGCCAATGTGGTATTTGTGAAAGGTAATGAAAAACGTCAATGGTTGCAACCATTTTTGGCGTCTTACTGCCAATGTATCGACCTCATGGAGTTGGGCTGCCCCTCCCTGCAAACGCTCATGGATACTTGTTCCTGTGGCAACATTACCCATACAGCCCTATCACATGCGTGGCATCTCTTTCATTGGTTAACCACCCATGCCTGCTGGGAGTTGTTGAACAAAATTATAACTCAAGATTTACCTGTGAATGACGTCAGTGAGATTTCTACAAGCGACGTGTAAACATCTACAGCACGTGATACCATGGAGAAAGGCAATATTACGGACAAAGCCATCGGCAAGTTCTTTGTGTGCAAAAAGAAACTAGACAGTTTTACCAAAGAGGAACTCTTGGCGCTGCCCAAGTCGTTCATTTATTATGTGGCCGCCAACGCGGTCAAAGAAATCTGGCAACATGTACCAAAATCATGGACTCAAGATCCTGTGTTGAGTGAATTGCAACCCTGTACGGATTACGATCACCATAAGCAAGTGGCTATGGCAAAAATACCGTCTATGCGTCAGTGTGCGACTTGCCAGCTAGTGAAACTGTATCACGGTCATAAAAGTCCATGTAAAGACTTTGTTGAATCATTCCACGGGTGTCATGGCGAGAAAAAGCAACAACAACAAACACAAACATCGTCCACAGAGGAGGAGGAAGACCAAACCTTTTTACCATTGATGGAAAAGGATATGCCAGACCTGTACTGGCAATGGCGTCATTGACAAAGTGATTCAATACTTACCTTTCGAAATCCATCTTCCAGGTTATCGTTTTTGTGGCCCTGGAACTCGTCTCGAAAAACGTTTACAACGTGGTGATGTACCCATTAATCTTTTGGATCAAGCATGCAAGGAACATGACCTTTCTTATCGCCATAGTCATCCTGGTTTAAGACATGTGGCAGATAAATTGTTATTCAAGAAAGCTAAACAACGTTTCACATCCAATAATGCCTCAGTGAGTGAAGGAATGGCAGCCCTGATTGTCATGAGTGCTATGAAAGGAAAGTTGATAATGCATGGACATAAACATTGAGGAGTGAGGAATTGGGATTTGTTTGTATTCTATTTTTCTTTTGTCAATTCACTATGACTATGAAATAAAAACAAAAGTTTTCCAGAGCATGATGTTTTGTTATTTTTAATTTTAAGAAATCGTGATGTTGATGGCTGATTTTTTCATTTTACACATTCCACACATGATGAATTCCACACACTGTCATTTATCATTTTGCAATTTACAGTTTTTGAAAACGTTCGTTTCAAGTTTAACGTTTTTGATGATATGGATTTTTCCATTTTGCTGATGACACATTTTAAACAATGTCCGTTTGAAGTTTTTGAATTTTCAAATTTCACACATGGCCATTTCCAGTTTTTAAAAATGTCCGTTTTAAGTTTTGCTGTTTTGGTGATATGAAAACATGGAATTTCCATTTTGTTGTTTTCATATTTTTTCCATTTGGTGTATGTCGAAAGTTGAGATTTGACAATGATGTTGATGCGAGTGCTTGACCTTGATAATACTGCAATGTGTTAATGTGTGTTTGGAGAAACGTCGAGGTCTACGACTACTGCAGGTAAGACTGTTTTTACAAAAATAATGTCTTTTGACTGCCACATTTCAATGAAAAAACGAAACTATTTAAAACAAAATGAGTATATAAGTGACCATTTACCCCCTCCCCACCCACCCACCCTACCTCACCGTGTTTGCTCTGGTCAACCATATACATCAGCTTTCTCTCCACTCATACATTCACACCTGTCTTTGGGAACAAACACAACCACTTTATTTATTCCCAAAAGCACATTCTCGACATGCTCACTCATCCCAAAAGAACTTTTTAGTTTATCATTTACATTACGAAAAATAATTAAATACTAGTTATTAAAGTTACTAAAAATCTTACTTATTTCATATTTACAAAAAAAAACTCAACTTTGTACAGCGTTAAAAGAATCAGACTATTTACCAATCAAAAAATTTAAAAAAAATAAGGTTGCATAGAACTTTTTAAAGAGCAAAAGGTCCATGTGGGTTGTCACTATTTACAAAATCTACTATTTACAATGACAGAAACCAATATTTACAAAATACTAAATCTACAAGTTACATAAAGCTATGTCCCATAAACGATTAAACAGTGAAATCACACCTCCTCCTCCTTGAGATCATAACCCCAGGGTAGGCTGGTGAGCAGGTCATCAGCCCACACACGTTTGTTATCCATGGAAGCTAGGGTGCGTTTTCTCTGTTCCACAAGATACAAATGATGGTTGCTTGATTGTATCCTGCACTGTGTATGAGACATAGCTTTGCCAGTACGTAAAACCGCTAAGTAATCGTCTACACGTAGCGATTTTACCACTGCCCTACCTACACCTTTTGCTCTTTTGGATTCCTTACAGTCGAGTGTGCGATAAGCATACATTTTCGAAGCCAAACCTACGAATTCCGTCATAATGGAATCACCGCATTCATCTTTTAAAACGCCCATTTCCTTCTTGTTTTTTATGGGCAGCTGAAACACGTTGTCAGCGCTATAGCAAGAGGTGTCGAACCAGTCACTATGTTGCCTCATGACGTCATAGGGGTTGCAGTGGCGAATGTGGTAAATGAATGAGTCCGTGTCCATATACAAAAGAGAGACGTCCTCAAAATGGCGTTTGGCAAACTCATAGTGGAATCGATACATGACCGATTTAGAAAAGTCTAAAATGACTTGACCCAAGTAAATGGGTTTATCCATGGTCACGCTGGTCTTACTCATTTCAATAGTAGCCAAATCCTCATCGATAATTTTGATCGATTTGAAATTTGGCTTGGCAATGTACCGCCGGGCACCCCACTGCCCCTCCCAGACATTGACCAATTTAATGTCACGGTATTTGCGGACATTCTCCATAGACTTGCCATAGATGCAGTTGTTCATTAATTTAAAAACATTAATTTCAAACTGCTGTGTTGCCATTTGTCGGTGCTCTGTGTTGAGTCTCATGTATGGCTCAAGCCATGCTTTCTGAGCAAAAGAAATACCCCTGTGGATTTTCTTCAACACCAAGCCTTGGGCGAGGCATTGCACCAACATTTGGATATGTAGCACATACCGATTTTTGTTGTAAAGTGTGCCCATGAGTTTTTCAATTTTCACTTTACTGTCAGGGGGAACCATTTGCTCAAGGCAGAATGGGAAATCGGCATGTTCATCATACAAGGATGATGGATATTCAATATCCACTTCTAGCACATATCCACGGCCTGTTTCTTGGCTAGCCATGTTCACATCAAATTCTGACACTTGTTTGTCTGTCAGCCAAGCAAACTTCCCATAGGGAAAAGGCTGACTCATGGCGTAACCGTACAAATTATTCATGTCATAGTACATTAAGTACGATTCTTGTTTTTCCGGTGAATAATCAGGCATGTAGACATTGTTCGCTTCGGCATGGCGCTGGTTAAGTGACACAAAGCCGCCACGAATGCCCTTTTCAAAAAATAGAACCATGTCTACGTCAGTGAGTAAATCCAATTCCACTTGAGTGTATTTTAAAGCGGCATCAAACGAGAGCCCAGGACTCGTATAATAGTGAGCCGGGTCAAGACCGTAAATGTGTTGACACAAGTTACGGAATTTTTCAAACACATCGGTGAGCAGCAATACATCCAGTTTTAGGTAATGCATAGCATATTCACTTAGCGTCTTCATGCCAAATACTCGCCAAACTTGACATGCATGTGCATAGTCTTCATCGGAAACGGTACTGCGTGTTAGTTTCGAGTAAAATTTCTCTTGTGGTGGGAGTTTTCTTTGCTTTAACACATCCCAGCTGTTGCAGAAATCATACGGGAATATACCTTTCCGAATGCACAATTGAAATTGCTCTGGATCATTAAAATGCATTCTAGTATTTTTTAATTCCTCCTCATTCAAGCCATTCACTAGGCTGTCTAGCGAGGATGCCATAAACTTAAAGGAATCCAAAAATCGAATGCTAAAGTCGCCCAACCTCCATGTCAGGGCTGTAAAACGCTCATGGTTTTGAGGAATAATGGTAAACGAGCCCTTGTTGACATGGCCCAATTCACGAATCAAAAACTGAATGTCATAATTCGCCAGATTGTGGAAAAAGACACTAATGAAACGAGGAGCTGGAAAGTTCAAGTTGCATTTACTATGCGCAGCTCCACGAAACTCCCCCGTAAAGTGTGAGTGATCACGAACGGTGTCTTCAGCACTGATCAGTGGCTTTTCGCAAATATGGCATGTCGTGGCATGCTCATACTGCTGCTGTTGTTCTGGAGATATGCTCATGGGTACTGGGTGGTCCAGTAATTCCTGTACATCATGAGCCAACTTGACAAGTTCATCCAAGAACCATTTGGCACAATCTGGCCCCTCACGGTATTTGTATACGGATTGTGTGGGGTCATAAGCACACACCACATTAAATCCTATGGCAAAGGGCTCATGTTTTTGAATGGGTGTGGTTGAGCTGATGGTGGGATCTGGTTCACATCCCGCCATGGGTGTGGTGAGAGCTTCGAAATCTGCATACACCACATAGGGAACAGTGTCACGCTTATGAATGTCCTTAAACTTTAACACAGCCTTGTCCCTTTGTGGCAATATCAATCTCACCGCTTCCTGAGTAACACAATCTACCCTATGACGTTCCAAAAGCGTAAGAGTGGTAAAATATTGCAGACAACGATCACAAATATGTTTTGCATGCACATGTTTGGACATTTGTCTGCTTAGCAATCTACTTAGGCTTTTAATGAGGCAATAGTGATTCACTTCTCCGTAAGACAGATATAAAAGATGAATGTGGTGTCGTTTCGGTTCTTTTGTGGCATAAAGAGGACCCACAATCTCATCACCATTAAGGCCATACACCATGAACGAAAAGTCCTGGTTATCTTGTTCAAACCTATGGATCTTGGTTAAGTCCATAGGGAACGATACTCGAGTTAAATTTAAAGTATGTTTCAATTCGACAAACTTGGCCTTGTACATTCCTGGTCGACAACCATGATGTTGTGCTGGCTGCAAATACGCAGCCACAGCCCACAGAAAACATTCATCATCAAAATTTTCAATATTCACCACAGCCTTTTTCGAAGCTATTGCTGGCGGTGTTTTAATAAAGCTAGACCCAGCATTCAACGGGTTGAAATGACAAATGTTGATTTGTAAATGATGAATTTTGTCTAAGGCAAGGCCACTCGGTCCTTGTTGCAGTTTATCAAATTTTGATAGCAAGGCATTCACCACATGGCTTTGATACCACTCGTTCAGATTATCGACTATCAAAAGCTCTTGCATTTTACTACAAATATAAAATGTCTCTTTATGCTCTACGTCCTTCTTTTTATATATGAAATCGCACACCAGTTCTGTATTCACCTTTAAAACCGTATGCAACCTTTGCGCTGTGCAAATTTCAATTTTAAAATTTTCAAAACAAGATTCTAAAAATTCTTTGGGAATCAAACTTTTTCTAATATTGACCACACGACCAGAGCACACACGCGATTTGAAACAACTGTTTAGAGTTTCCCAAGTTAACGTATCCGCAGCAGTAAAAGACATTATTTTAGAAAGAACACTCTCACCTGAGTTTTCAGCTGTAGACTGCTTGACAATGGTCCCAAACACACACGTTCCTGGTTATTAACAGAGGTCAAGCGTTTTCCAACACTCTAAAAAGAAATAAAATAAACCACCATAAGTATATCCATTCCATATAGTTTATGCATTTCATAAACAAAACAAAATCAAACAGGTTATATATAAATAAATAAAAATCTCACCTTCACGTGTAATGCTTTGCTATATTCCCGTCTCGTGGGCTAGTGTGGAAATGGTTTCCTTTCTAGTTGTCCGTTTTTCTCTCTTTCTTTAATATCGTTCTCACAGACACACGACAGGTAGGCTATACCGATTATCTGCAAACAAATAAATAAATAAAATCATTAATTACCTAATCCATAAATAATTGCATGTATTTATATAAAATCAATAAATATATAAATGAATAAATATATACCTACCCCACAACAAGGTTAAGTATTTTCCACCAACACAAAAACTGATAAACAAGACCAGGGGTTTCATGCAACGCAGTGTGTTCAATGGTAGTCACCTAAGTGAGCGTGGAAATGATAACGCCATGTCTTTATATATGCTACGTTGCATGTATAATCTTTTTTTCCCCACGCTTTGAACATTCTCTTATCGTGCACGTGGACAGCTAACGTCCCAGGCGAACACCTGTGCCGGATCAAATTTCACATGAACTTGCATTTTGTCACGTACGCAGCAAAACAGAATGTGACTTGTTAACAGTTATCGCGCACGTGGACAGCTAACGTCCCAAGTGAACACCTGCGGTAGATCAAATTTCACCTGAACTTGCATTTTGTCACGTACGAAGCAAGACAGGATGTCACTGGTTTAGCCTACATGTGGTTTCACAAATGTGTGTGCATGCCTTTCACACTCCCCTGCCACCACGATGGTCAGATTATTTCACCTTCAAGCGTCTTGGTCATTTTTTCCATTGCACTTGTTGTCAAGTCAGATCAACGCCTTCCAATAAGCTCAAATGACCTTCACCTCCTGTAAGTTTG
The DNA here is from genome assembly GCA_946902985.2 of Meconema thalassinum. NCBI lineage: Eukaryota > Metazoa > Arthropoda > Insecta > Orthoptera > Tettigoniidae > Meconema > Meconema thalassinum. The sequence goes on along the minus strand of OX336401.1, from coordinate 14,972,702 downwards.
TTTTCTGTACTCGCTTTGACCAACATAGAACCAAGCTCTCATCACCGTTTACACGTTAAAGGTAAAATATCAGAAAAACGCACGCTCGCTCTTTCATACACCGACCCGCCGAAATAGCGATTGATCTATTGAACACAGCCACCATGGTCAGCGATAGGTTCGTTGAAACACACACCCAGCCGTATCGTCTCTCTCAACCACCACGCTTCATGAACATTATAAACAGGTAAAGAAAAGGAAAACGTTTTTTCAACATGTATAGCGTTAGGCCCTTTGTGAATTATTTTTTTGAAAAAAATATCTACCACATTTGAAAGGGGGCGTTAGCCCGAGTCCTAGTACACCTCGTCCACGTCTTTAGCGTTATTGGTTCGTGAGATATCGGCAAAAATCACAAAAAACACGTGTTTACCCCAAAATCACGTTTCCCAATTTTTTTTAAATTATAACGAGCGGTCCATAGCAAAGAGGACATCACCTCGAGTGCTAGGACACCTCGTACACGTCTCTAGCGTTATTGGTTCGTGAGATATCGGCAAAAATTACAAAAAACACATGTTTACCTCAAAATCGCGTTTCCCAATTTTTTAAAAAATATAACGAGTGGTCCATAGCAAAGAGGACGTCACCCCGAGTCCTTGGACCCGTCGTACATGCCTCTAGCATACTTGGTTCACGAAATATAGCAAAAAGTTTAAAATCACGTTTTTCCCAAAAAAAAACCGTGTTTCCAGCATTTCACCTTTTCAACACGTACATTCCCGTAAAGAGCACGACGAGACGAAAAAAACGAATCCAAGCACGCCTTCCTAGCATGGCTCCTTCCATTCCAAGGTCGCAGGGTCTCACAACTTCCTAAGTGGAGCAGCTTTCCCCTCATCCCACTACTACACACAATTTTTTTCTCTAGAGACTTGAAATTTATTTTGGGGGTAGAGGGGGTAGGGACCATTGATTTACGTTAAACAATTTTTTTGTAGAGTTCCTAGTTTCCAAAATATAGGATTTTCAAAATTCGAGTGTTTTCAAAAAAAACATAAAAGTAAAAAAGTTTCATTATAGAAAATAAAGGGCATAAAGACCATTCGTTTGAGCCATGGCACAACGTTCTATCATGTTTAGTTTTCAAACTATCACCTAGTTTCGAAAACAAAAATTTTCAAAAAAATTTTGAAAAATATAACGAATAGTCCATAGCAAAGCCCCCGTCATCCCGAGTCCAACGACACCTCATTCATGAATCTCCGACCAAGGGTTCGGGAGTTATCGGCTCGCATTGGGAGTAGTGGTGGGGGGGGGGTTAGAACCATCATCACTCCCCTACTGTCATATGCCATTCATTCAATTGCGATGAAACTTTGGTGATTTGTTGTGCTCGCTCCCTCGTATGTTTCTAGATTGTGTATCCAAAGGCACTTCAACAAACAAAATTACAACGCCAACACTTTGTTTGATTGGCATTGCAACGCATGCCGGGTACAGCTTGTATCGTATAATACTCTTCCGATTCGAAAATATTCTAAGTCCTTCAATCTTCTTGTAATGCTTTCACCGTCTAATGACTCAAATATGACCGTTGAAGACCCTGTCCTCGCCGTCTGAAATAATCGCAAATTGGCGTGCAAACTCTGGGTAGAACTAATACGTCTGTCCCTCTCGAAATCTTTCGAAATACAGCCCCGAGGGTCGCTCTCCAATTTTCGTCCTTCCTGCTACCGTAGCGTCCTTTCGTGAATTTTGGTGGTCAGAACTCATGTGTCCATTCTAATATACTTCCTGGCTAAGTAAAGCTTCTTCTTAAAATTCTCTTCAAATGAAACTGTTTCTTATCCAATCCCGTATCATTCAATGTCCTTACATCTGTTCTAAATAATGTCTAGTAATTACAGCGATGTAATTACTTTTATCGAAACCCAATTATTTTATAGGCTGCAGGTAGTCGTGTGATCTGGCTTGCACCAATATCGCACGTACCGAGAAGTGTGCGGGCAGTGCGCTTCCTTCCTCCGCACTTTCAGTTTTTTATGAAGTCGGCAAGTCCTTTGGCGTGCGGAACTTGTTTATAAACCGGACCTTTTTTTTTTTTTTTTTTTGAGCTAGTCAACTCACTGGCGAGATTTGTGTCATTTCCACTGCCCTCTGGTTTAATACAATGCATTGTCAGCCTTCAATATTTCCTCTTTCTGTTTCCAATGGTATGAGTTTCCTTGTCTGGCAAGAAGCGGATTGCATATATACTGCTGAGTTGGTTTCCTGGATTCCCCTTTAAATTAAAACATAAATGAACACGTAAAAGTCCGTTCGACTCCTGGCTTGTGACATGTGACTGAGTTCACAAAATACGGGTTCAACGTGAATGAACTCAGGAGGTATAGGACGCTTTTAAATTGACTTTATTATGGTCAAGCAGAAATTCCGAAAGCTGATTTTGGATGTCAAAACGTACTCCTGGGACAACATAAATTCTGACTACAATCTAGTTGTTATGAAGTACATGGGAAGAACTAACGAAGAACTGCAATGCAGGGAATGCGAATTTATGAAGAAGAAAAAAATCCGTAGAAGAAATGATTGGCACATTGGTAAAATAAGAGACTGAATACTTGGAAGATAAATACCTGGGATCACTCAGGATATATATTACAATTAATGAATGAATTCTGGAATAACAAGAGCGAACGACATGAAATAGAGAACGCAGAAAACCGACGTCTGAAAATTGAGATAAGGATGAGGTGCGAGAAATTTTGATCAAGGCGTACGCTCAGCCTATTGAGGCCAAATTAAGGAAAGGTGGGCTCGAATTCCTCACCAGCCATTCTCGAACTGGTTTATTGGGGTCTCCTACTTTTACTCCAGGCAATCACATGGATAGTTTCAAATTTAGGGCCACGCACACCTCCTTCCTACTCCTATACCTAATTGCGTGTACACAAACTAATACAGCCATCACAATACATTGGTTATCAGAAAAAACGAAACACACGGGGGTAATTGACTACGATGTACAAGCTCCTAAGATAAAATGACAGAAATGTCCATGTGTAGAAAATTGTTTTATGTAGAAGTAGTTTATTGAGCTTATTGAAAGTTTAAGAATACTTTCGGGTAAAGATGGTTTAAGTGCTCTAATATTAGACGCTGGGGTGAAAACCTGTAATTGATATAGAGGAGAAAGAGTGCGTTAGGAGATTAGGAGATTATGTGTATACTAGTGAAATATTCCAGAAAATTGCTGGTCACAAGTGAGAAGATCTAATTTCGGGATCGGAATTGGTTGGTTACTAGAAGACATATGGAAAGGAACTTGGGTGAGGTACCGACCGAGTTGCTACGTTGCATAGGGTTTGAAGATCTGGTCAGTTTGTTTCGCTTATTATTACGCACGAATTTTTTGGCAGTATGTCAAGCAGCTGACAGATGGTTTGATAACTCACGCTTCACAGTTTCCAAATAGAATAATTACTGTGTGGGTGGGATGACGGCTGAGTTAGGAGAAGCCCAGTCTGCTTCAACAAAATCTTAGGGGTAAGGGGAGCTATATTAAGTATTGTACTGATCTCAGAAGGTAGAATAGAAAGAAAGCATATTTAAGTATATGATGATTAATAATATTTAAACGTACATGTTTCGATATCCATTGATATCATCTTCAGCGTTAATAGAGTGTAACATTAATAAAATAAGATGGATGTCGTTACAGTTATTTGATTAAGATAGAATAAGAATTTCCGAATATAAATAAAAGAAAACATCAAGCTCTAATATAGGTTGTTACTAAACTTGAGTTGCGATGGATTCTGGTGAAGATGTAAATAAAAAATATAGGTAATATATAATTCTACCTTCGACATCTGCCAAAGTCACACACTTTATCAACTGGCTTATTTTCGTAGTAGCTTATTAACTTAGATAATGTTGTCTCTAAACTGGACTTGCGATGGAATGTGCTGAAGCTGATGTAGTAATTGAGATTTCTTCCTTCGATATATTCCAAAGTCATAATTTTATTTAGTGGCTTATACTCCTTGCATCTAGAGAATCAGCTGTTTTGGATGCTATAAAATGCATGGCGTAGTTGTGACATTCTATATCTACTGTGCATTTACAAATGCATATTTCATCGATTTTTTTTGTAACTGGTAAAATATTGAATGTCTCAAATATTGAGATACTCCCAATTTCATACCTTTGCTTTCTGACAATCTGAGAAGAATTTGAATAAAATCCAGTGATGGGAGAGTATCTACAAACAGGTGGTAGTTATAAGATTCGATGGACATGACAGAGAGACGGGTATTTAGAAACATTTAAGGTAAGGCGGCATTTTATAACTAGTACATTCAATCTATACATTTAGCAAGTAACGAAAGAAACGAAATCTAAATTTATCGTAAATTTAAAGGATTAAGGTAAAGTAATTCCGACTTAGTGATCTACTGAAAATATTGCCATCTTTCCCTACTCACCGGAGGATTTAAATGAGTTACTAAACGGTGCGAACGAGGTGCTGAGGAAGAAATTCATAATAAAATCATGGTATTTAGAAGAGAACAAGCAGAAGTGCCCGTTCTACGAACGGTCTTTGGTATGAATTACCAGACGTTATCAATTCAGCTATTGTAGCAAGGGTTAGGGGCTTGTAATTCCTTCACAATTATATCAGAGCGAAGTTATTTTTCTGGGAATATCACAGACACTGTTAATTTAAGGGCCTTAAAATGTAGTTTTCTGAGACCCGCTATTGACTCCCGAATTTTGTGCCTCACATTGAGAAGCGCAACGTATGCTTTGGTCGTCCTTCTAGGACAATTTTTATATTTCGCCTATTTTAGCATGTATTTTGAAAAGTTTTTCCCTATACCCACCCTTCTATGAGAAGTACAGTGGAAAGTTTTATAAATGATTAGTGTATTCACCCTCATGAATACCTACCTAATTTTACGATGCTCCAAGCATCCGAACACGAGTTATAGGCGTACATAAAGATATGTACACAGAAAGACTGACACACAAATCCACTTTTTGCTTACATCCGTCAAAAAACATACCGAAACGCGTAAAAGAAACAAATATGAAATTTTAATAAACAATCATATATTTATAGATAGGTGTATTTATGCGAGAACAGAGGCAGCTAGTGTCCATGGGGCAAATTAACTCGATCGACTACAACGTATCACCCAGATGTTCAAATATGGATAAATCAACCACACAGTATCAAACAAATTCATTTATATCGGCTTGTGGTGTACGAAAATTCAATTTTTTTAGCCTCCAATGGCCCAAATTCCTAAAAGCCGCAAAAATAATATTTCAAATCAGGATTTTTTGAAAATAATGTTGCATTTGGAGATATAATAGACCTTCTGTACAAGATATCTCACGCGTAAGTCAGGTGAAAAAAATTCTAGAGTGCCACTTGACCCCCTTAAGCGCATTGATGAATTTTACAATCTTAGTTGGTTCCTAGATAACCTTATAGCCATTTGCACACTTTCACAGAAATGTAATAAATGGAGTGGCATTGCTTCGTACAGAAAGAGATGGAAAGTTTTATGTCATCTCTTGAGATACTGTTGTCATGGTTACCGGCTTGCATTCCTTGATTAGTTTATAAAATGAAATTAGTTTTCAGGGATTATCTCAGAATCTTTGGGTTATAGAGCTTTAAAATGTAGTTTTTTGGGGACCCTTTAGGGCCCCCGTGTTTTGTTTCCGACACCGAGGGGCTGAAATTGAGCTTTGTCTCGTCGTTATGCGCCTAAATATAATAATATTATTAATAATAATAATTATATAGGGATAAAATAGACCTTCCATTCCACACCCATGCGTGTTAATCGTGTGAAAAAATTCTGGAGTACCCCTTGACCCCCTTTAGCGCATAATACTGTATGTATTGATGAAGTTTACAGCTTAATTCGGTTCCGTGAAAACCGTATAGCCGTTTGCTAACTTTCATGGTAATGTAAAAATTGGAATTGAATTGCGTCATACAGAAATAGATGAACCTGTGAGATTCTGTTGCCATAGTGACCGGGTTGAATTCTTTCATTATGTTATTAAAATAAATTAGTTTTCTGGGAATAACACAAAAAGAATTGGTTTTAGGGCCTTAAAATGTAGTTTTCGGGGTCCTTTGGGCCTTCGAGTTTTGTTTCTGATATTGAGGCGCTGAAAATGAGCTTTGTCTGGCCCTTCTATTCCTATTTCAGCATTCATTTTAAGGGGGTAGGCCCCCTCGTATGAGAGGTACGGAGAAAAGTTACATCAATGATTGGTGTCGTCCCTCTGATGGATGTTTGTACCAAATTTTATGTTGATCCACCCAGCCGTTCTCGTGTTATAAGGGAACAAAGGTGTCCACAGACAGACAGACAAAAAAATATTTTCGCGCGCATCCATCATGAAACAGTCTGAAACGCGTTAATAACGCAAGTTTCCGTAGAAATTCAGAAAAAAAAAACGACAAACTTTCATTTTATATACATAGAAAATGGAATGCAGCAGGAAGATATAAAACTTCGGCTTAAAATGGACAAGGAAAATGAGATATAAAGCTTGGGTTGACATCTGTTGACATGAAATTTAGATCTGATGGTGCCCAAAATAGTGGTAAACATCCACGAAGTATTCAGCGATGAAGCATGATAATCCATGTAGTTCCGAATTCACACGGACCGCATATCCAAAATATACCCCATTATCCATAGAACAGAATAACTATTCGGTAGGGAGTATAATATCAATCATTCTGTCACCTGTAAGACAGCTGCAGTGCGGTTGCCATGATTCAATTAGACAATCGTTATATCCTCACACAGCCATGTTGTTAAATTGACACAATATGAAGGAGGAAAAGGTTAACACTCGCAGAGGAAGCGTGAATCAGCACACAATATCTGCAACCATTCAGTAATTTCAATTAGTGAAATCATCAAGAATCAGGCTGACTTTTGGCAAATCATATGCATGAAAGGTATGATTCCAAATACTCCGACATGACACACCTCTTTTTCTGCATATTATATGAGTGATTTTAAAGTAATCGTTCTATAGGAAATAAATTTGGAGTACAGTAAGTAACCAGATCAGTTCCTGGTGCTAGATGAAGACAACATTCCTGGTTGTATATTATTAAAGTTGCTCCGATAATTCATACTGTTAGTTTCAACTCTGGATCGCGAATGATTAATTCATCTGAAATAATTCAGATATTACGAGCGCACTACAATATATTTATACCACTGATTTCAGGTTATTATATCCTGATACTTCGAATCCTGTTGTAAGGAATACTTACGCAACGCGACATTCCACTAGCACCGTATTGGGAAGAAAATGTACAACCAAACAAAATTTGAAGGTGAACATGCTAATCCATAGCGGAAAGGAGCATTACTCATGTACAACATGCAAGGCCAACTTTTCAAAAAGAGGAAATTTAAACACACACATGTTAACACATAGCGGTGACAAACCATACTCATGCACTAGATGCGAAACTAAATTTGCTAGGGAAGATGGTTTGAAGACACACATGTTGACGCATAGCGGTGACAAACCATACTCGTGCGATATATGCGAATCCAAATTTGCTCAGAAAATTTCTTTGAAGGGACACATGTTAAAGCATAGCGGTGACAAGCCATACTCATGTAGTATATGCAAAGAGCAATTTGCCTACAAATGTAATTTGAAGACACACAAGTTAACGCATAGTGGTAATAAGCCATACTCATGTAGTATATGCGAAGCTCAATTTGCTTTCAAATGCAATTTGAAGATACACATGTTAACGCATAGCGGTGAAAAACCATACTCATGCAGTATATGCGAATCCAATTTTACCCTGAAAGGTAATTTAAAGAGACACATGTTAACGCATAGCGGTGACAAACCATACTCATGCAATACATGCATTGCTAAATTTGCCCAGAAGGGTACTTTGAAAAGTCACATGTTGACTCACACCGGTGAGATACCATACTCATAAAGTACATGCGAAGCCAAATTTCTAAGTATGGGCATTTATAGAAACACATATTAAGACACAGTTGTGACAAACTATACTCATGATGCATATGCGAGGCTACATTTGCTCGAGCTGGGCATTTAATTAAAGTGACTTCTCTTAACGCATAGCGGTGAGAAAAGATAGTGCAGTATATGCGAAGCCAATATTGCCCTGAAAGGTCATTTGTAGACAAATGTTAACGCATAGCGGTGAAAATCCGTATTCATGTAATTATGCGAAGCTGAATTTGCATGGACTGGGCACATGTAGTCACGCTTCTTAACGTATAGCAGTGAGAAACCATGCTTAGCAAATTTGCCCGGGCTGGAAATTTTGAAACACGTGTATTAATGCATAGTGGAGAGAATCCATACACGTGTAGTATATGCGATTACAAATTTGCTCGGATTGGACAATGCCACCTGTTAACGCATAGCGGATAGAAACCATACTCATGTAGCATATGGGAAGGGCATTTAAAGAAGCACATGTTGGCTCTTAGCGTCAAAAAACCATCTTCCCTTCTTCTTCCTCTTTTACTTTAGCGTTTGTCCCACCTTGTGGCAGGGTTCGCTATGTGGGATCGTAGTCTCCATTTCCCTCGGTCATGGGCCATGCCTGGATGAAGATTGACAGCCTTTAGGTCATTGTGCAGTGTATCGGCCCACCGTTGCCTTGGTCGCCCTCTGGGCCTTTTTCCAGCCACATCAGTGTGTAAGCTGCTTTTGTCATTGTGTCACCCTCTGCGCGTAGCATATGTCCAAACCATCTCAGACGGTTATCCTGCATTTTTTTCCCGATTGGGGCAACACCAAACCGACTTCTGATGGCATCATTTGAAATATGATCCAGCCTAGTGAAACCTGCTGACCATCTAAGCATCATCGTCTCCATGACACATAGGCGACGTTCTGCTTCCTTAGTAGATGGCCAGCACTCCTTGCCGTAGAGAGTGACAGGACGAATGACAGTCAGGTAGATCTTAGATTTCAGATGGTCATTCATCCTACGGTCACAGGTGACGCCAGTTGTCATTCGCCACTTCGTCAAGGCTGCGTGTATCCTTGTGTTGACCTCGTCAGTAAGTCGCCCATCATCAGAGATAGTGGAACCAAGATACATAAATTTCGCTACACGTGGTAAATTTTCTCCGTCGACAGTTATGGTGCCCACTTCTTGTGTGTCGGATCTCATGTATTCTGTCTTCTTCTTGTAGAGGCTCAGACCATATTGCGCAAATCGATTATACCACTCTTGTGTTTGACGTTGGATATCAAGCTTCCTCTCAGCAGCCAACATGCCGTCATCTGCATAGAGAAGTGTCCATGATAGCGGCTGGTGCAGGTCTGACGTTAAAGTGCCCATCACAAGAATGAACAGCAGTGGTGATAAGGCGGTGCCCTGGTGGACACCTACGGTGATGCGGAAGTCATTAGACGCTCCCGTGGCAGCTAGGACATAGCTCCTTGGTTCTACGTAAATCAGCTGCTCCCATTTAAGAAGGTGTTCTGGAATGCCGTGTTGACGGAGTGCTAACCAGATTAGGTCATGTGGCACCCGATCAAAAGCCTTCTCAAGGTCGAGGAAAGCAAGATGCAAAGGTTTATTTCATTCGGAGTATTTCTCAACCAGTTGCCGTACAGCGAAGATTGCATCTGTTGTGCCACAGTTTTTCTCACAAAGCCTGCCTGGTTCCTTGTGATTTTGGCAATCGCATGAATTCTTTTGTCAAGGATACACTTCAAAACTTTCATTGCGTGGCACAGAAGTCTGATCGGGTGGCAATTTGAACATTTGGCAGGGCTTCCCTTCTTTTTGAAGATTGGTACTGTGATACTCCATTGCCAATCTGTTGGTATTCGACCTTCTTTGGTAATCCGATTGAAGAATTGTGTTAACCATCCTGCAGCATCCCACTCCTCAGAGCACCATGACTATACTGGAAGATCATCGGGGCCAGTGGCTTTCCCAGGCTTCATCTCTTTCAGAGCAGCCTCAACTTCGGCAATGCCGATCTCCTTAATTGGTCCTTCAACAGCACAGGTGGTTGGGATTTGTGGATGGGGAAATTCACCAGTTGAAATTTTCTCGAAGTAGCTCCGCCAGCGTTCTCTTGCTTTCTCCCAGTCTACAAGCAGCTCACCCACTTCATTGTTGATGCCATAGAAATGTTGGATGTCTTCCGTTTTTCGATGCATCGATTTGACCCTCCGATAAAGGTCACGCTCGCCCTCACGCGTAACAAGTTTCTTGTAGAGTTCTGCATATCGCTCTGCTTTTGTTGAGGCAACAACTTTCTTCGCCTCACTACGGGCTACTTTATAGGCATTCCAGCGAGATGGATTATTATCTGCAAGAAACTCATGATACAACTGCTTCTTCTTATGTACCGCTTACTTGACAGTGTCGTTCCAGAGCGATGTATTTTTCTCAATCCGCTGTCGTCCTGGAAAACACCATCTTCCCTTGCCAGTTCCAAATCCCAACCTTGTCGTTAAAAATGGATTTAAAGAAAGGTATGTTTACGCATCGATAAGCGGTCTTTCTGTTGTCACATATGTGAAGAAAACTTTGCCGTGAAAGTTTTTAAAAGCCGCAATTGTTAACCCATAGCGGAGAGAGTCCTTACTTATACAAAACCTGTAAAGGCAAGTTTACTTTGAAACGGTATTTGAAGAGCCACATGCCAACCCTTGCAGGCGAGTATCTTTCTTCGGCCAAACAAGAATTTGATGACTCACAAGCTAATCCAACATGATGGGAAGCTATTAATTAAATGCGAAGTGAAATCTGCTCAAAAAAGAACATTAACCCACGTGTTAACCCACAGCCGCAAAAATGCATATGTTTACGAAGGACATTTGAAAAATGAACCATCGTCCATAGCAGGAATAAGCCATATTCGTCTATTCTGCAAATATAACGTTTCTCAGAGTGGGAGTGTACGGATACATGTTAAACTCTAGAGGCGATGTTCGTGGAAAATCCATTTCCTTTGAGTGAGGATATTTCGATTAGCACGTACTAGCCCATAGCGGCCAGAAGCCATGTTCAAGTAGCATATGCATATGCTCGGAAAGGACATTTGAAGACACCTATGTTTTCCCACACCAAAAGTAGCCATATTAATATGTTTCATGAGAATTCAAGTGTGCTGCAAGAGTATATTTGAACAGACACTCGTATATTCACAGCGGTGAGATGTCAAATTTTCCAAGAGGAGACATTTATTGTCGAACCACATGTTTACCCGTAGCGGGGAGAAACTTTAATCAAGTTATCTCTAAGAAACCTACTTTCTTCGAGAGAAAGTTCGAAAATATGTCTCTTGGGCCATTTTAGTTAATGTGATATTGGTAAAACACGATGCACCCATGCAAGACGCCATATTTCTCTACCATATGCAAAGCTTATTACTGGGTACTTGTACCTAGATATTATGTAGACGCTCATGGTGCCACGGAGATAAATATATTGTGCACTTGGGAAGCAAAATTACTATTAACATTCTTTGAAAACACAAGTGTTAACCCTTTGCGGGGAGACGCCTTATTCATGTAGAATATGCAAAACCAATTTTCTATTGGAGAAAGAATTAGCTAAAACGCGTGGTAAATCACAGCTGCGATAAGCTTTATCCAGGAAACATCTCCGACGACAATATTCTATCAATGACTCTTTGATGACCCACAAGGTATCCCATAGTGGCTACGCAGGCAGTATATGTGAATGCAAATACAGTTATTGTGGAACGAAAAAATATTGTTTTCAATTTCAATACATAATAGTGATAAAAAGTTGCCTTTTGCTATTATTAAACCAATTGTAAAGTTTGAACACGATTGGAGTAGGGTAAGAGGTGCCGCAAAGGGTTAAAATTGTGATTTTTTTAGTGAAATTAACGAAATTTCGATACATTTGTATCGGCAAAAAAATATTGTTTTATTTATGAATTTCTGCTTAAAAATGGCAGTTTTAGGTGAATAAGATGCACTAGCTAACAGCTGATCAATGTGATAATAGTTGGTGACATAGTATGTACGGTTAGAGTGGAGGGGTGAGAGTGTTACTGCTTGCCTGCAGCAAGTAGGTGGGAGGGGAAGTGTCTCTCTTTGCCACAGAGGTCAGTCCAGTCCAAGTGTTGGTGTGAGATTCAAGTAGTTGTTGTGAAGTGCAAGCTGTGAATGAGTATTTTGATCGTGTTGGTAGTGTCAGTAAATAATTTGTTAATAGACCTTTAGTGTATTTGTATAATACTTACAAGTTTTTGTTAATGAGATGGCAGAGATGTTGTCAAAGCGAGTTCAGACTAGACTTCAGTGGGAATGTCCCATTTTCAGTCATCCTAAAGTATTGAGTGATACTTATTAACCAACCTATGATGTCTTGAATAATTACCTTTATATTCGACATGAGTTGAAACGAGATATATCAACAAAAGAGTGAGATATTAGATATTCTAATGGAAAAAGTTGAAAATGTTTGGGTTAAAGCATCAATTCCTACAGTGTCTGGTACCCGTATGTTGCAAATGGGAAAAGCCTATCATGAAAAGTATAGAAATATATTGAGATCAAAGGGAAGAAAAGGCACAGAAAATTATGATTTAGCTGTAGATACATTTTTAAATGAAAGTAAGCGTCTTTTTGATCGTGTCCTCCCATGAGTTCCGATTCCCACCAGTTCCAAATTCTTTAGCCGATTAGCTATCTGCCAATTACACTACCTGAGCAAGTCCCATCAGTTCCGAACACTACCTGAGCGAGTTCCAGCTTAGTTTTCGACTGAAAAATTGTATTAATTTGTTTATTACTGAAACAAGGTCCATTCTTAGTGCCAGCCGGGAGTGCATGCCCTCTTTAATGAATTGGCTCCTCTAACAGAGGGGGGTGGAGGGGTTGACGCCATGGACAGGTAGTTTCCATAAGCAGCTTTCCCCTTGTCAGTATTTGTATCAGCATGTGCCTTCGTCAAGATAATCTATTAACTGAATTATTCTCCTCTTTATACTCTAATTAATATGTACTGCAAAAGAAACATTTCTTAAAAATACTGTTAAATCATCGGTCTCTTCAAACTGTGGAGTTGCTCTTTGGATTCTGTCATCCATTGCAACATATTTTCTTTCCCTTTTCGTGGCTTGCAAATTCAACTTTGCCTGCATAATTATTTTTTCCTGGCCATGGAAGCTTCTATGAACACTTCAACGCTGGCCACATCAGGAACACAATCATGGTACACTTCTTTAATCAATTCCTGATTTTTAAAATAACTTTTTTGGCACATGGTGTTTCAGCACAAATCTACACTTCACTTGATTTGTTGTCGCGTTTCTTATAAAAACCGTAACCATTAAACATCAAAATTTGGTTTCCTTTAATGCTAGTTGTGAACTCCATGTTTATCTGCTCCACTCAAAGACACAAACGACATACCTGGTGATAAGGCCATTAACTCTTCTAGGCCGCGTTGTACTGTTATTAGCCGGTCAAACCTCAGAACTGACAGCTGGTTTTCCAGAGATATTCGGAACTAGTGGGATTCATTAGCTTAATTACTCGTGCGTGAATACGCGTTCGGAACTCATGGGACGTTTTTCCTAAGAAATTTGTTTTCGGAACTCATGGGAATGGAACTCGAGGGACGGAACCCTTTTCAATATAGCATCTTGCAAGTGCAAGTTGCTCTCAGAGTGTAAATGTACAAAAGACAAAAAAGTACCTGTGATTGAACAAAAGTTTTAGTAGATAGGAAAATAGGAAAATGTGTATCAGCATACTTGATAAGTCGGTTACTAAGATTTTGAGCCAGAGAGAGGATCGAAATTTAAAGGTGATTCGACAAGAGCTTAAATACAAACAACATTTGGAAGCTGAGGCAGCTAATACAACACAAAATGACGTGGTGCTTCAATCTGATGATTCGGATGACGAGTTGCTAGTAGAATCGGCCAATATTACTGGAATTGATGTGCTTCAACCTGAAGATTATGATACAGTAGATGAGTTTCTGGCTGAATCAAACACTTATGGAGACTGATTTCATTTTCACGTTACCTTTGCAACGAACATCTCAAAGTAATCGACCCGGTTATTCAAAGGAATGGCTACTACGCTCAACCTGAAAACATGCTTGTCTGTATGATAAGTGATGAGAGAAAACATAAGAGAGTTAGACTTCCGACGACTTTTGAAGGCAAGGTCAGAACAGAACAATGAGGCACGGAAGTTTGTGAGACCTAAACTAAACTTCAAAGCTGAAGATTACATCGACGTGATCAATTGGGCTGATGTGACAATCACAGAACCACCGATGACAAAGCACTCAACTGATGAGGACTTGGCCAAGTACATAAGTGAAGCAAGAAAAGATGGCCTGATGCATTCTATTGATTTTCTACGTTTTCCCTGTCGTACACAAGCAGTGGAAACAGTAATAAAGCTTGTAACAGAATCTTCACTCTGTGTTTGTGGTCTAGAAGAAAGAAATAGATTTGTCAAAGCCACAATTGCTTCACACAAGATGATGCCAAAACTTGAAACAAAGAAACACTTTACCTAAAGTGAACATTGAATATTGATTTAGCTTTGTTATAATGTTTTATTTGTCTATTATTTGCATTTTATGAATAAATGTGTGTTCTTATCTCAATGGTTATGACTTTATTGCTTAGGTTAAGTACCTATCCTACTCTCTGATTTGGTTCAGTATTTTCACTGTGTTATAAAATGAAAGGAGACATTCTAAGTGCCTTAAATAAGTTAGTCAAAGAAACATCATTACAATATCATATCTACCCCTATCTTACTACGACAAAGAAAAACCTTTATTTATTCATGTTTTAATACCTACTAAGTGGGCCTGTTAAATGACGATGGACAACACATTTTAGGCGTAGTTTTAATGAAATTGAAATAATAAACATAAAAAAACATCAATAAAATTAAAAATAAAATTCTAGAAAATTCCAAAATTTAAAGACAACAAAATATGTTCAAGGCTTTTGTGGCACCTCAAGATGTGGTTCTATCACAATAAAACTTTGTAGAATAACTTCTTACATACAAAGACAAATTTTAATCATTATTAGAATAGGTAATACAGAAAACTATTTTTGCCCTATACCAACGTTCCACCCTAATGTGCTTGTAGTATTAACTCTGGACACAAAACAAAACACGGTGAAGACTCGTACCGTATTGGATTCCAACCGCGAATTAATTGAATGTTTCATGATTATCTGTCTTATATGACTGCTCATGAGGAATTGATAAGAATCAAATCATTAATCACGGTCTATATTTCTGTTGTGGCAGTTTCCCTAGTAACGAGGAAGAATATTTTTAAGAATGAACTGATTCATATCCTAATAATGACAATACAAACAAGTAGGCTATATTTCGATCCCGGGAACGGTGTTGTGTTTCTCATGTGAATGTGTGTGCTAGTCATAGGTCCTTACGTCACTCTGGGAGGTAACACATGGTAAGTTCATTAGCATTGTGTTTTCAAATGTAACAGTTCATAACTCATAAATACTGGCTTGTATTATTGTTGTTGGTTTCTTAGAGGCTTTTCCAGGGCCGTCGCGAGAGGTCCGGTCACGCCAGGCTCCGCGCTCATAAAGGCCCCGCGCTTCACGCCTTTTTTTTTCATAAATGAAAAAAATAAAGATCGTGTGTTTGATTCAGTCCAGCCCAAATTAAAATAAGCCAACAATGTAAAATATGCCGTGTTTATTTGGGGGGACCCCCCCCCCCATACATCCAAGTAATCAATACTCCCGGGGGGTATTAATTACTTGGATCTGGATCGTCTGAATTAAATTCAGTTTGTTGACAAAACTTGGGTCGGTCCTCGAGTTTTTGGAGGTACACGACACTACGGGAATGGGGTTAGCTGAAGATTTAGAGCGAGTATTGGAGGATAATGATCTTGATATCGTGGACAAGTGTATGACAACGGTGCTAATATGAAGGCCAAGTATGAGGGATTGCAGACGCGAGTAAAAATATCAATAAACGAGCAATGTTCATGGCATGTGTTGCACATAATCTTAACTTACTATTGGGTGACATGGTTAAATGCAATAAGGACGCTATGCCATTTTTCGGTATAGTTCAATGTCTGTACACTTTGTTTGTAGCTTCCACGGAAAGGTGGGACATTTTGTGCGAACTATGTCCTGGCCTCCTCACACTAAAAATCTTTATCTAGCACGAGATGGGAATGTGGAATTGACAGTGTCAAGCCCATCAGGTACCAGTTAAGCAAAGTAAACGAAGTTCTACAAAAAGTGGCAGAAACTACCAAAGATCCTGTTACCCGGTCAGAGACCCAATCTTTGTTGCTTCATACAAGTTCGTATAAATTTGTTTTAAGCCTCGTTATCTGGTACGATATTTAATTTTCTGTGAACTCAACAAGTAAAACTCTCCAATCTGAGAAGACTTCGTTAGATACGGCTTTAACCGAACTTCTGGGCCCAAAATATTTTTTTCAAAATTATCGCAACACTGGCTTTAACAGTGCAATGTCCACCGCTAGAGAAATAATGGATAATTTGGGCAATGCAAAGAAATGTTCTATTCGCCGTCAAGGCAATCGAAAAGGTTCTTTAATGAAATAAATCAGCAAAATGATCAATAGGAGGGAAAAAACGAAGAGGAACTTCAAAAAGAAGCTGAAAATAAATTTAGGGCAAATTACTTTTTGTCTGTCGTAGATACTGCACTGAGCTGCGTATAAAATAGGTTTAACGAAGTTAATTATTTTTCGGAATACTTTGGATTTCTTTTCGAACCTTCCTAGCTTTCCAATTTGGAGGAAAAGCAATTGAAAGACCGTTGTCAAACACTCTCTAATTTTCTAAAAGACGGGGAGCTTGAAGATTTGGATGCAGAAGATCTTTTTCTGGAGCTACAATTATTTAGGTATGATGTTCCGTCACCTGTAAAAAGTGCTTTAGGTGCACTACAGTACTTAGCCCCGATAAAGGAGTCCTATCCTAATTTAACGACGGCCTATCGAATTATGCTTACAATTCCTATAACGGTTGCTTCGGGGGAAAGGAGTTTTTCCGTTTTGAAACTAATCAAAAACTATTTGCGATCAACGATGGCGCAGGAGCATCTGAACGGTTTGGCTACTCTGACAATCGAATGTGAAATGGCCAAAAAATTAGAAATGAACGATTTAATCACCATTTTTGCCCTAGCAAAGGCCCGCAAAGCGTCTTTTAGTTGATAGAAAGCTCTAGATTCTAAGCAAAAAAGAGAAATTGTTCTTTTTAGAAAAATAAAGCCTGCCTTGTAAACCATGTTATATCTCAGCTCATATTTATCGGTGAAAGTGGACTTTTAGCACTTTTAGTTGTGTAGTTTATGTAAAACTGTATAGCCGTAGAAATGTTGAAATATGTAAACGTGATTGCGTATTATTATTAATTATGTGCGTTTAGGTAAGAAAGTACATCAAGCACATGCTTCGTTTTCAATAATATATTATTTATCCCAAAAAAATCACCTGTGTTAGCCCATTATATCAGGTTTCTATTGATGTTGCTTGTTGCTTTTTTCTGATCAGGTGCCTCCTGTATCCACTTTTATGCTTATTTTATTTGTTGAGGTTTGTTTTGAAACTAGAAATGTAATAAAATGAGTTTTAAGTAGCCTAAAATTGTAATTTATTTTAAACCATCACTCTCCGTACAACACAGCCCCGCGAACTCATGCTTAATAGGCCCCGCGCACATTCTCGCGCCAGGCTCGCGACGGCCCTGCTTTGCGACATCGAGTACTTGGGCGTGTGTAGAAGTTGTCTGATAACCTGTGTCATTATGATGTCTGTATCTGTGTGTAATTTTGTAATCGAGGTAGGATTTGGGTTGGAAGAGGCGGTGGCCATCCCAACATTTGCCTGGAGGAGAAGTGGGAAAACACGAAAAGTCACTTCCAGTATGGCTGAGGTAGGAATGGAATCTCCTCAGTTTTGCGTCACGAGGCTGAGTGTACCCCACCTGTTCCAGGCCTCAGACCGGAATTAACACATGCCTGTACATGTCACATGCCCTGTGGACTAGACATTTTTCTGCTCAGAATCTTTTCGTGCACTAGATTATAAACACGTTCATAATTGTTGAAATAACCCAGATCTTATCTTTGAAGTTGGTATGATTAGTGCTCTAGAGTGTGACATTCTGTGCAGTGGTGGCTTACAGAAAGACCAGATGCGGTACATTGGAGATTAGATTGGTCAACAAGCAAAGTACGGTACGCTATATATGTTGGTTATTATTACGACGCTAAGAAGCCTGAACATCACTCTCACTTTCAATTTCCACTAGTTCACTATAACTTGGTCTATTTGAGCGATATTTTTTATAAAATCTCATCATCTCATCATGCAAGACCTCCATCTTGTCATTGACTGAACCAGCAGGAAGATAGTCGATGTTTTGAAATTAAATCAAAGGATAAAAGGATGCCACAGACGAACGGAAATTTACCTTAAGCTAATCGAAAGACTGATTGAATTTAATTCTTCTAATTAGACTACTACTACTAAACAAATTTACTAAATCAGAAAAGAAAATATATTAATCCTGAATCTCTACATTGTAGAAGTCCCCGATTCTTGGATATAACGGGTAATCTCGATAACCACTGGATGGGTTTTGATGCGGTTTTCACCATTCTATAAAGGATTCCTCGAGGAAGGTTTCCGTAGAAAAATTCATTTATGGCCAATGGAGGCCGAGCAGTAACAAATTCAGTGAATCGAGTCGAAGGAAAACCTGCCGCCCGTGTGCCTTACGCTGGGTAAACCGTTAATAATATCTATATACTATGAATGTAAGTATGTTCAACAAGAAAAGTTCTTCAAAAATGTCCAGAACAGCATAACTCTATCTTTAATACATCGCCCACTACAAGTGTTTAAACGCTTTCATATCTTCCAAAAATCTTCATTCAGTGGAAATTTAAATTACTAGCTACGGAGTGAGCCTTATCACCCCAGCTTCGGCAAGCATCAAACTGTTGAGTCATGTCGAGTTTGGAGTTTTGCTTTTCACCTCGGCTTTTCTGAATTGCGTCTGGGACCTGCCGTCCTTGCGCCTTTTACTGGGTGAATCGTTAAAAATACCAGGCAAATTCCGGGTGGGTTGTTAGTTAAATATTAACTCGTCTAGTTCATTGGTCCGGTGCAATTCTTCGAAGTTGATACAATTTCTGTTACTTGCATTTCAACGAAAAAATTCCAGTCTTAATTTTCTTCCAACCCATAATGTGAAGTTTTTTTCCAGTAACTGCTGAATCTGGAGGCAATGATGAGAGGTTCCGTCATAACGACATTAAGTGTTTGCTGATTCGTCTTTCGAGTCTCTGGAAGTGATGAGTTAGGCACACTGCTGTAGGGCCAAGAGCTAGGATGATCGGCTAGTCATAGAGACCCATGCCACCAAAGTGAAGGTGACTGTACTGCTTTGGAGGATATTCCTCGTGACAAGAGGTCAGCTGGATTACCCTTGCTCGGGCAGTACTAGAAGAACCTTGTTAAATGAATTCCTTCAAATGGCCAACGGGACCAAGATCAGTCGGCCTGTACAGCTGGTCCTTCCTCTCGAGATAGACCAGAGTGGGCTGGATGTTTTCTTTATTCTTTGTATATAGTGCAATAAAGATGGCTGGGCTCAAAGACGTGCTGTTGTTTAACGACCAGTAATTAACCACGATACGAATCCCAGCAATTATTATTATTCATTCGTTTAACACTTTGATGCCACTGATACGTGGAACCATTTATCTGATTGAAGGAAAAAACATTCGTCAAGTCCGCTGTTCAACTCCATCCGGAAAGGACTGATTAGTTATTCGGCACGCGATTCCGTGAACGGAAGGAAGGAAAGAAATGGAATAGCCCTGCTATAAGCATAATGCGTAAAGGATCAATCAAAATCGTTGTTAGCTAAAATTTGTCGTCATTACCGTGTGGAAATAACGACGAAGTTCAAACCGGTGATTTGGGGCAGATGACCTCGTAGAACCGCCCCTTAAAACCTCAATAACTAACTAACTCAACCTGTGAATCTGTTCGCATTGGTCGCGGTGATCACAGCTACATTGAATGCTAAGACTGCATGATATTTACACTCTTTGAATCACGATTTGTAGCGTAAATACGTGTTGTTCCTTGGTGTTCTAGGAGGCTGTAGTATCATTACATCCCAGCTAATATAATTTCTAGGTTCACTGCGCGTTGATTAATACCAGTGTAATACGACATATTTTTTGAATGGAAAGGATAAAACCTGAAATCCACAAGTTTCTGATGATTACAACGTACAGAGTTTCCACATTCTCCGCTATCAACTACCGTGCAAATGGAACCATCGTAGTGTTGCTTTCACTTTTCGTCCCTTTCTGTTAGCCACGAACCGCGTGCACGGATATGAGACATAACACTGGTCAAAATAAGTGATGATCGTGGCGCTATCTATTAATGCTTCTTGAAAAGTAGAAGATTTATATGCATGTATGTTTGGTGATTGCCTGAGGAAATATCGCATTATAAAAGGGTATAAGTAGTGTACCCTTGCGTCATTATATGGAGCATGTGTTCGTATCCCAGCTGGCTTACGGTCTTTCGAGGTATGGGGCGTTCAACCCACCGTACGATCACATGCTCAGGATTTGAGTCTATCAGGTAACTACTCTACATGGAAACACAACAGATTCCTAAATACTGAGTTTAATGATACTAAAATCATGGCAAAACACAACACAAACACAAAAATTGCAATTACATTTACACTCCCACAACACAAATAAAATATCTGGAGTTCACAGATGATGATTCCAACCAATAAAACAAACCCTAATCTGTTTCATCTGCACTCCGCAGCTCTGTTTCACTAATACAAAGATCACCTCCACTTAAATGCACTGAGCTCCTCAGGCATGCTGCAATATCTCTTGTGAGTCTTTATTATGATTGGCGCTCTTCCGCACCCAAATATATCCTACACTTCCTATAATTTATACTTTTGACATTGACGAATGTTCATAGTGTCTTTCACATCACTTAATTAGCCTTAATTAGCATATCACAACACAACAAATTACTACAAACACAAGTTATCACTGAATAATCATTAAATGCAATCATTACAGTTTCAAATATACTGTCCGTTCTGAATCGGAACATTTATCTTTACTTATGTTTTAACAATATTAATCTCATTACATTTTCTTTGCTTAATCTTGCGTTGTTTGTGTGAACAATCGTTTTCTTCCCCATAGGTTTCAAACGCATTTATGATTAACCTCTCCCTCCAAAATACACATAATTAATGACTTAGCATCACCATACAACATTCTTTTGGGTCTTATCAAGTCGTTACTACCGATACAAATGTGCCATTCTGTGCATTACCGCTACCCGTCTGAGTAAATTAGCATTAACTGGGTAATTACTCCTTACAAGTATATTTCATTATTTGGCGCAGTTAAAATGTCACCAGACACTAACTTGGTCAAATATTATCAGATTTTTACGATCCAACAACATATCCGCATGGATATGATGCATGTAATTCATTTAATACAATAATATCAACCATTTTTCAAATATTTCAAGAGATGAGATTAGAGATTTCAGTGTTCCAGTACTTAACTTTAAAGGGCCAGCGGTCCTCCAGCTCCCCTGTTGCGTGTACAATAGGTTCGCTAAGCCCCGCCCTCTTCAACATGGCTACTTCTTTCTCCACTGCACGTCTGGTACTCCTGACCGAATTTTAAACTTTTATAAACAAAGCCTAGATATTTGCCTCTGTCTCACTCTGCAGGGGGTAATGATTTGGATGTGTCATTATGAACGGATTCAATCTAATTATTTAACCCTACATTTACGGTATTTAATTGGCTCAATATGGCACTCAATTAATATTCTTAGCAAGGGATGGGTTTCCATTAGCTTTGCCGTCTTAAGGATGCAATCTGTGGCTTTTAGATGAGTGCCAGTCGAGTTTCCTTTGTTATCTCGCCGCACGAGTAAGAATATGGTAGGAAATCACCAAGGTTCCTCCACGAAGAATTGTCTCACCACCACGGACATATCAATTATTTAATTAGCTTACACAGGGTAGCACAGTTAATCCCTGGTAACCATGAAGATGCAGACAGTGGGTTACAAGTGCCCTACCTGCCCCCAACACTATCGCTATCCATATGTACGCTCTTAGGCTATACAAATACATTGTAGATTCGTAGATTGGCCCACTAGATTCTCCAACGCGCGAGCTACTTGGATGATCCCTGCGATTATTTACGTAAATCACTGGATTCTAGGTTACATTCGCACGCTTATAGCGGCTACAATAATAATTCTTTTAGATGACCCAATTCATAATGCACCCATATCCTCCCTGAATTTAATTATTATACCAAGGCTCTACATTAGCTCTTATAAAAGGTGTCATTTTACTGGCAATTATATTATCTACATTATTTTTGGCTTTCAAGCTTAGCAATATAGCAATGATCATATTTTAGCATCTCAATTACACTGAAAACTCTCTTTACACGCTCTAATAGATCTCTCACTCTCCCACTTTAATAACACTGTATTCTTTTATCGGACATGACACAATTTGCACGTTTCTAAGGCATCAACATGCCGATTTTACGTTTATTTTCGACTTTGACCTCTGATTATTATTATTATTATCATCAATTAACGTTACAGTTATATTGACTATCATCTTACGCATTACTTGTCGTAAGTTTATCATTCTCAATTCAATGTATTTACTGAAATACGAGGAATGTGAACTCGTACAATAACTATTGCAAATTCATATAGTAGGCCTATTTCATGGAATGATATGTTGTATGGTGAGCTATAAAATCATAGTAACATATTTTGGATGGTACTCACATTTTCTTGCGGGCTGGATTAATCCAATAGTACAACATGTTGCCCACCATAATGACGTTTCCTAGCACATCTTCATACTTTTCATAAATAACACTTGATGTAGTTTGAACATGTTTATTATCACCATTTAACACGACTTTATATACTCTATTTTTACACACGATGCCTTATTGGGCTTTTCGCTACTGCGTGATTTCAGGTCTGCGATGCTGCAATATCCTGACATCCACTTGTCTCCAAAGAAAATCTATCTCGAGTAGGTGTGTACATCTCCCGTCTTCTACTGTGTTCCTATCTTCTCCCTTCTAGTGTGTGCTCCTCAAGCACTTTATAACATATACCTGTGATTCCTTTCTGGTTCCCATGATCTATTGTACACTGTTACTAGTTTACTGTATGATGCTCTAAAGATCATTATTATCCCTACGGATAAGTCAATTGTCTATCACCACATAATGCGATTTTCCTACGCTGTACTGCATGACGTTCGCGTATAATAACTGAGTATATGCCTGTTGTAGACTGTTCATAATTCTAAAGTAGAAGTACTTTTAACACTCCAGTGGGCGCGCGGTTTGCCGAAACACGAGTGGGCGCGTGGAGGACGGGTGTCCTCCACTTTGTTTTGCCATTTTACCCTAAGAAATGTATATTTAGCGATCATAATTTTTTGTTTTGGGTTAGGCAGGAATATATTTAACACTTTTTTTTCATTAAAAAAGTGTACTCTACGAAATATTAAGTAGGAAATACACAATTATGGTAAATCAAACAAAAACGTGTATAAGTTTGATAAGTTATGTTATAAATGTTACAAAAATGTGTATTATAAATATTAAATATTAAATTATAAATATTAAATGTAGTTATTAATTTCTAGTTTGAAAATACAAATCGGTTTCCTAGCATAAAGAATAAAGGTACATACCTAATTTTGGCCGATTTTTTGATTTGTTTTATAGATACAAGAGCATTTACTCCCCCTACATTCAGAATATGAAATAAGATTGTTAGTTGCTAACTTCTTGAGTTTCTCGCAGTGCCATATTGACGACACATTTTGTCCAGAATGTCCACGCCGTACTTTATTTATTGTAGGAAGTAATCATCATGGGTTTTCGCTGACCACCTGTATCAGGATCGATTGCCATGTTTTCATGCATAGTCGATATTGCCAACACATTCTTGTTCTTCTTCGGTACGTAAGATACCAAACAAACTGCTCTTGTATTCTCTTGACTTATCAGGTAGAAAGTTTGGGGGATCTGCTGGTTTGTTCTTTCTCAGAGTAGCAATTATAGTTACTTTTTCTTCAACCCGTAGCTTTATTGCCAAGGGCACAGATGCGAACCAATTGTCACAGGTAATATTCCTATTGGTTCCTGAAATAGGCTGCACCGTTCTCACTACTAAGTCTGACGTGTTGTTGCTTCTTCTAAAATGGTCGTTTGTTTGCTTCCCTACATACACATCAAGGTTTGTAGCATAGAAGGTTGTTGTGGAAACCATAGCAAAGATCTTTATCCCATACTTCGCAGGTTTACTAGGCATATACACCTGGAAGGGAGAGTTTCCTCTAAATGCAACTAGCTGTTCATCAATGGTAAGATAGTCGGTTGGTTTGTATGCATTCTTGCAATTGAGCACGAACATTTCAACATTTCTCGAAAAGCAGCTAGTTTAACAACAGATTTTCTTTTCTTTGTATACGGTATCAAATATCAGACAACGTAAAGGAAATCGAAACCTCTTTGCGCTCATGGTTACACAAACATCCTCTACTCCCGTGGCGTGTGAATTATCCCACATTTCAAATCCGTTTCTTCTTCCAGCCTTCAAAACCCCAGCAAAATATAAAATACCAATCAATGCACGAATTTCTCGGGAATCAGTGGGCCTGGCATCCCTTTCTCTGACAAACTGAGGGTGAATTTTAGTTATGTAAATGTTAGTACAATCAACAATTTTTTCACCATTTCATCATCAATAATACACTGTAAAGCAGCTTCTGGAGTCATAGCATTTTTCGCAGACCCTTGAGGTCCTGGGCGATGAAAGACTGGTATAATGTTATGTCGGGGTGTAAGAGAAGACTGGGCAACTTGAGGTTCCAAGTACCACCTTGATGTGCTATCTTTTCCCAATTAAAACTCTGGGTTGACAAAGGGACAGGAGTTACTGTTTCTTCTACCATTTCCATTTCCTCGGATTCGTCAAGAACATCAATCAGGCCAGGAGAAGGAACTGCTTCTTCTACAACTTCCATTTCTTCAGATTCGGCATTCTCCATTGATTTCATTTTCTATACTCTCTGTGTGGTATTCCAAGTGATCTTCATCCTCTATACCTAGAACACTCTCGTTATCCTCAGTCTCATCTAGTACCTGTTCACGGTCACTTTCACTGGTTATTAGAGTTTTCACGCATAAACTATTTCAATTAAACCGTTATGACGTTCAAAATATGAAATAATGTAAAACACCACAGCAATATCCGAAAAAATCTGTAACGCCAAAAGGCGCGTGGAGGACAAATGTCCTCCACTACTGCACAGCGCAAATAAACACGAGGTCACGGCGACAACAGGCGAGCATGAAAGCTGAAAATGCTCTGACGGGTAGAGGGTGATTCGGGAGAAAGGTATATGGCCGCTCAAGGTCAAAAGTGTTGCCAACCCTAGTAGTCACGCAAAACAAAATCACTGGAGGACACCTGTACTCCGCGTGCCCACTGGAGTGTTAATAGGCTGCATAATGCACCTTTCATTGTCTATCTGTTCGATACTGACTTTAATGACTTGCGTCCTCCGCACACTTATCTCATGTCAACGGACAGCGTGTCCCCTCACAAGTTGAGTCAAAGAAGAACTGACTCTCCCCATCTCCTCCGTCCATATAAAGGATTCTTGCAAAATGTAGTCCCTTTTCAAACTGGGAACGACTCTTTTCTCACACACCGCATTTACCGACAAGGTAACGCGTGATTCCTGATCGTATTTTCACGGAGGTTTCAGATCTACTTGCGTGCAGGTGATTCCTTCGCTCAATTAATTAATATTAATTGTTTTTCTCCATGGCTTCCTGACGCTATCTTCAGTGAATCCCCTCTTGCTCCTTGGCTGACCACTCCTCTTCCGCGCTGGCTGTGTGAATTTTCCTTCAATCTTATATAGGCCTTAATTTAGGTGTTTCCACATCCCTAAATTAACTTTCTTTGATTATAAGCATCTGGGTTAAGTCTCATCTCATTAGACTGCTTCGTTTGCCAGCAATTAATTAATTTATCTAGCAACTACCCCCTACCCCCTTCCATCTTCTTTCCCTTGTCCTTCGGGGATTTTATGGTCATTAGTTACTGCCCTGCTCCCCCTGTGACGCTTTGGATATAGTCCACTGGAGTCTGTCTACTCCACCCACTTTCCAACGCAATATGTCACGGATATGTCGCTTTGATTTTCTGGATCTTTGCTAGATTTTTGTATCCTGGCTCCCAGTTCATACAATATTCTGTCTTAGCACTGCTTATAATTCTCGTTCCAGATATGGAATTGAGCTTTTATTACCTCAGTAAATTACTATATCTGTGTCCCTCACGTTCACTGTGGCTGTTCCCCCTCAGAAATCAATGGTTCGGTTCTTGGGAAAATCATAGACATGATTCTTCCTCCTCAGAGACCCAGGTTCGATGCCAGTCAGCCTTCGTCCCATTGGGTACAGTAGTGAGGCAGTGACGGAGCTCCTACATATCGCACGCGTGCTTCAATATGGATGGCTATGTTGGAAAAAGGTTAGGTGGGGGAAGGAGTTGGGCTACAGGGTTGAGAGTGGATTAGTTTTATTGGTATTGTTCCGCTCTATCTGATGGTGAAGTTATTGTTTTTAATCGGAGAATGATTGGAATGGTATTTTGGCGTAAACACTTTTTTTGACATTTTGCTGATATATGGTGAACCCCTATGGCTAGAACGATGTGGTTGGATGTATTGTTTTGGTGGCATGATCCTCTTTACGGGGATGTGTGAGGTGACTAGGTGAGAACATGATTTTAGGGGTAAAGATGAGTTTTTGACATTTTGACTGATATGTAGCAAACGGATAAAGCTACAACGACGTTTGAGGCAACCTCGTGTTCGTTGCATGGTTGTCATGACGAGTATGTGTGTGTCGAGTAGGTGAGATAGAAATTGTCGGGTGATAAATGTGTTTTTTGTAATTTTGGTTGATATTTGGGTCAGGGGTGGTCGGATGGGGATGCGGGCGGTAGGAATGTTTAGAGGTTGTTTTCCTGTTTGTGATGGTGATGGAAGATTTAGATTTTTTTGTAAACTGTGTAAAATGGAACGAATTTTTTTCGGGGGGGGGGGGAAATGTGGTTTTAGAAGATTTTTATGTTTTAGTGGAGGATTGAACCCCGTGGCGGTCTTTACGTTGATGGTCAAGTTTTCTAGCCACACGAAGGACAGGAGAGCTCCGTGGCTGACATGAAGTGAAAGCCATTGGACTTGGGGGACAACGAACACAAAGCGTTTGAGATGCTGGCCACTTCCACTGCTGATCTTATCACGACAATTAAAACAATTGGCAGACGATCCTCTTTTGTCTGACTGTATGAGAACGCTGGTCTGTCTGGCATGGATGTGCAGTCTTCACATAGATAACAGCTGCATCCAGACATGCCGTGTTATCAGACAGAGAGTGGTAACATGAGTCAATGTTGAAGGACTTTCACACCAACAGGTCTGTCCTCCAATGCTGATCTTTGCTTCTCACGTTGCCTCTGCTGTGCTGGTGTGTGAATCATTTTAAGTTGCAGCTTTCACCCTGGCACACACCTCCACAAGTCTTACTTTGATGGTGGGAAGTGTCATCTTTGCAAATTATCGTTGCATATACATATTGGCCAGTGAAAATCAGCCATTACCCGTGTGTTAACCTTTGATGGTGACAGGCGTCAGTGTGTCGGTAAATAATTTAAAAATATACGTGAACTGCGTGAACAAGTGAGCAGGTACGTTATTGTTTTATAACTAAGTTATGGAATGGTTTATTGGCATTTAGTGCTTTATAAGAGGGTGATTCTCTGACTTATTGGTATTTATGTATTTTGTTGCAGATTTTCGAAGGACTGAGGTCAAAAGAAACAAAGATTCTGTGTGTGTATATAATTATATAGAGAGGGAGAGAGAGGAAGAGAGAGACATTTAAGAAGCGATGGCGGCAGATTGAAAAGTATTATTGTTTGCAAGGTGCGAACAAGTCCTATGCCACTTACGCTAAATGAATGATATTTATTTAATGGTGATGTATGAACTTGGTATTTATTTATTTGTTGCAGAATTAAGGTAAACGTGAGAGAGAGTGTGTGTCAAGCAGCAGCAGCAGCAGCTTAACCACTAAGCTACGGTTGTGATATTACAAAGGTAAGCTATGCATGTATTTTTTCTACTTACTTTGCTATTCCTGAGTGAGTGTGTTACCAACCTATGTGAATGTATGTGTGTTTCCAAAACCATATCTGTGTATGTGTATAACCTTATTGTACCCCCAGACGTTTTGTGTTCTGAACCCTTTTTTATAATGTGCTATGGATGAATGAATGAATGAATGCGCGTGTTTACTGTATATATGTATAGTGAGTCTCTCTCACGATTCGTCTGACCGGCGCGCCCAGCTTATTTGTCTCCCGTTGACTCATCACTCCCCGCTTGGCATAACATAGCACTTCTCTAAAGTTATCCGTGCATGACATGAGATAACAATTTAAATTAATAAAATAAGCTGCTACTCCCTTATGACAGGAGATGTTCTAAATGTTCTCCTCCTACATCCACACATTTCCGGCAATGTCTTAGGAAACTCCGATTCACACGCATATGTTCGTCTTTCGTAATTGAGGCTATTTCTCTCAGGATATGTTAATATTTTTCTTGGACGAAGCTTGGTTCCATTTACACGGGTATGGTTCGAAGAATCAGAATAATAGATATTAGAGTAGAGAAAACCCCCATCGCATATAAGAAATTCCTCTACATAACGAATGGGTCGGAGTATGGTGCGTAGTGAATGGATACATTATTATAGGGTCTATCCTTTTTCATGGCACTTTTAATGCACAAAGGTACAGGGATAATATACACAAACCATTTTTTGACGAACTGACTGACACTAACTCTCGAAATGGACATATTCAGCAAGACTCTGCCACCGCGCATACAGCTCATGACACATTCAACTTAATTGAGGAATTTTTTGAATATCGTGTAATTAGTACGGAATTATGGTTGTCACGTTCCCCATATTTAACTGTTTGTGACTTTTATTTATATGGGTGCTTAATGAATAAAGTGTATGCAAGGAACCCTCACACGTTGGGCGAACTGAAAGAACATATCCGAAGAGATATAAAGCCTCAATTACGGAAGACGAACTTATGCGAATCAATCGGAGTTTCCTACGACGATGCCGGAAATGTGTGGATGTATGAGGAGAAAAATTTCCAACATCTCCTGTCATAAGGTACGAGCTTATTTAATTAATTGTTATTTTCTTAATTTTTATTGTTGCGTCATGTCATGTCATGAGTGAAGTGGTATGTTATGCCCAGCGGAGTTGATGAGACAACGGGAGACAGATAATCTGGGCACGCTGGCCGGACGAGTCGTGAGAGGGACTTACTGTACATGACTATTGAAGGTTTTATTTGGTTTGCTTTTCAGATAAATCGTTGGAGAAATAACCGACCACCACCTCTTGGCCGACTGCTGCTGGGCCCAAGCGTAAAGGAACAACAACAACAACAACAGTTGCTACGCCTATTGCTCGTGTGTGCGTGCGTGTAATTGTGTGTGAGTGCGACAAATGTATTGTTGTTTGCGGTTTTGGATCACCCATTAAGTGAGATAAGGTTATCACTTTTGTTTCAGTATATGCATGTCTGTATCGCAAAGTAATCTAATGTGGCAACCGCTGGCCAAATGTTTCAAAAGTCGAATATGCCCAGGTCGCATTCAGAACGTAAATTACTGTTTGTCCCCTAACGAGTTTGTTGAATCGTGTTTTTAATTCTTTTAGAGTTGAAAATCAATTTTGAACTGCTATGCGAGTTTATATTGATTAAAATAACATAGAACAAAGACAACAGTTCAAACTTTGTACAATGACGCGGGAATTACTCATAGCCGATAATCTGGAATCTTGGTATGACGAAAATAGTGTTAAAGCTCTCGTGAATAAATTTGTTAAATTGCAAGATGGGCCAAGTGGCTTAGCTCTAGAGATCATTCACCATTTACAAATCAATATTTGTAAATACAACCCGTTGAATGCAGGAAGCAGCTATATCCCTACACCGAAGCCGATCACTTCGAAAAAAGCAATTATTAACATTCGCAATAAAGATGACGATTGTTTTTTGTGGAGCATGGCGAGTTTTCTGCAACCCTGTGAAGACGGTAATGGTGATTTGCCAGGGAAGTACATACACATGTTTAACCACCTAAAACAAACTCTGAATATTTAGCCCATTTTATTCCCGATGCCGTTAGATAACATTGATTTATTTGAGGAGGATAATCCTGATTTCTCATTAATGGTGTATGGCGTAGAGGGGACGAATATTGTTGGTCCCTTGTATGCCACCAAGCAACCGAAACAGCATCCATCATATTCATTTGCTGGTTCTGTCTGATGGGAATAAAAACCAGTATAGTTGGATTAAGAATTTAGGGAGACCGGTAGGCAGATAAGTGTCAAAATATCATAATAGAAAGCATATTTGTGATCGCTGCTTACAGTATTTTTGATTCCCTGAACTTTTGGACCGACATACCGAGGACTGCGAAAGTGGTAAAGCAAGTCTTCCTGGAAGGGAATGATGCAGTCTTAAAATTTAAGGTCACACACAAGAAACAGATTGTGCCATTTATTGTTTACACTAATTTTGAGGCACTTAGGTTCCCATGCAAAGGTGCGAGCCATCCCCTCCTACAAGCTCAAGTTATGAAGTGTAGAAACATGAACCTTTTTCAGTAGGATATCATGTAGTGTGAATTATGACACGCCAAAATGGCAGTATTTTGGTTATTGCGCACGGTGGTTTGTTGATCAGATGGTGGAATTAGCGGGAGAGGTAAAAAAGTTATTGTACAACCCTGTACCTATTGACTTGAATGAATTAGATTCTAAAGAATATGAACAAGCCACCACCTGCCATATATGTGAAAAGCCTATTTTAGGCGGAGAGGTGAAATTGAAAGACCATTTCCACATGACGGGGCAATTTCGTGGGGCAGCGCATAGCCGATGCAATTTGAATTACTCTGCTCCCTATTTCCTTCCCGTGTTCATCCTCAACTTTTCCCATTATGACCTCCACTTAATTATTAAAGAGTTTGCAAATGTGGATAAATGCAAATTCAGTATTATAGCTAAAAATCATGAAAGTTTTACCTCGCTTTCATGGTCGACAGAGAAAATGTGCATTCGCTGCCTAGACTCGTTTAAATTCATGTCTTGTTCGCTTGATAGTCGAGTGAAAGGCTTCAGTGAAAACGAGTTGATGTATACTCAATCCCACTATACCAATACACAGCAATTTAAATTGTGGGTTCGTAAAAGGATTTTCCCATACGACCACGTACAAAGCTGGGAGGTGCTTGAGGAAAAATGTTTGCCTCCACACGAGGAGTTTTTTTTCTCAGTTGACACAAAGCACCATATCCGATGAGGAATACGCTCATGCATGTCAAGGTTGGCGAGCGTTTAACATAAATACGTTGAGCGACTATGCCATGCACTATTTAAAACTGGATGTATTGCTGCTGAGAGACGTATTTGAAAAGTTTCGTCTGTTATGTCACAGCATTTAAGGCCTGGATCCTGCTCACTATTTTACCAGCCCAGGGCTCTCGTGGGACTCCGCCTTAAAATATAATGATATTGAGCTTGAATTATTAACGGATCCCGACATGGTTTTGATGATGGAAAACGGAATCCGTGGGGGGGGGTTCGAAAAATCTGCGATACGCCAAGGCAAATAATCCCTACATGCCTTGCTTTTATCCCGAAGAACCTCAATCTTATTTGATGTATTTTGAAGTCAATAATTTATATGGTCATGCCATGAGTCAATCATTTACAAGAACTTTGCCTGGCTGTCTGAGGACAAATTACAAACTTTCAATATCCATACCGCCGAACAACAGCATGATGTAGGATTTATCCTAGAAGTAGACTTAGCCTAACCCGCCCACCTCAGACAGTAACATACTGATTTTTATTTTCGTTTAAAGAAAATGGTGCCTCCTAACAGAAAGCTGAATCATGAAAAACTGATGGGGGCTTAAATGATAAGAATCACTATGTGTTGCATATTGGCATGCTGGTAGAATGTTTGGCACAGGGCTTAATCCTGACAAAAATCCATGGACGCGCATCTTTTTCACAGAAACCGTTGTAGAAACGGTACATGGATTTGAATACCAGTCACAGGCAAAGGGCGACTCAGCCGTTTGAAATTAATTTTTTAAAAGTGATAAACAACTGCATCTTGTCTGGAAAATGTAAGGCAATATCGGGACATAAAATTGGTGAACACTTGGCATGGGCGCTATGGGGCTGAAGAATACACTGCAAAGCCTTATTTCAAATCTTTGAGAATTAGTCATAACGATTTAGTGACCATTGAATGATCTAAATCCAAAATGGTTATGAATAAACCAATTTATTTGGGTCAAGTGATTTTAGATTTTTCCAAATTACACATGTATCAATTTCACTATAGCTTTGCAACGCAGCGATTTAGCAACGTCTCTCTGCCTTATTCAGACACGGATAGCTTAATTTATCATATCCGTTGCTGTAATCCGTATGTCGTCTCAAAAGAAAATAGTATATGGTTTGACACTTCTTCTTTCTGTAAGGATAATGTCTTTAATATTCCCATTCTGAACAAAAAGGAAATTGGGTTAATGAAAGATGAATGTTCCGACACCATAATGACAGAGTTTGCGGGCCCAGCTCCCAAGTTGTACAGTTTTAGACAGCTGGATGAAACCCAATCCAAGCGAGCCCAAGGGATTAGCCAACATGTGGTTAAACGTCTGTGCGTGGAAGATTATTTGCAAGTCCTTCAGACCCACGTACCTATGTCACATAGCTAGTTTCGAATTATTTCGAAAAAACACGATTTATACTTATTGAAACATCCAAGCAATCGCTTGCTTTGTTGGACGACAAGCGGCAGTGGCGTGTGGATATGCTCACAAGCTTTCCGTTTGGTTACAACAAGTAATTGTTGTTATTGTTGTTGTGCAACAGGTCGAGCGTTTGGTTTTGTTGGTGAAAAATTGTGTGATGCCATCTTGGGTTTTTCGGTTAAAAAGAAAATTGTAGCATATCATACAAGTTTGTTTTTAAACATGTATGAATGGGTGTGCTTGTGTTTGTATTTGCATGGGTGTGTAAATGGGTGTAAATAGATGTAAAACTGTGTGTTTGTAATGATATTTGCCTGTTGACTGATAAAGAGAGGAATGCATTAACTTTTGAATTGCTCAGAGGGCACAGGCTAGAGTAAAAATGTTAGCTTTTAGCATAGGGGAAAACAAGGATCCACCATGTAAAAAAACAGAGGAAACTACCCACCCTCGCTATTCATGCAGCTTAATAGGGCTCATGCAAGAAGAAATCAGCTGCCTTTTCTGTTGACATGACTTTGTAGGCTTGTCACTTTGATATCCAGTCACGAGTGGTGTTGTAGTTGAGTAGTGTTCAGCAATACTTGAGAACAACAATACTCGTGTAGGACATGTGAATTTTTTGGAAGAATGATTCATTTTATGATGCTAGCCCACACATGAAGTCAAATACCATTTTATTTACTAGTGTTAGTGTGTGTTTCGCTTGTTTTTTATTTTATTTTATTTTTGCAGTATATAGTTATTTTTATTCACCTAGTAAAGGTTAACTACTACTTTACAGATTCAATGATGGCCAATGATGAAGACGCTTTTAGGGTTACCAAACATACTACGTTTAATGAATATTCCACGATGGTGTACCATAATCCAAAAAGAGTGGCTTACCCTTTCGGAAAATAGAAACACCTAAGTACCCATTGATACCAGTTTTCACGACAGCATTATTCAACATGATGATGATGAAATGATGAATGATCCAGGTCATCATTATTGCAAATCCTGTATGCTAAATTTTGGTTTTCACAATAATTTATCCACGCAAGTCATTCAAAAAGCGTGGTATGGATTGACGATGAAACAAGTTATTGTTAAATTAGCATATGTGGATTATTTCGGGGACTTCTGGAGTACTCTATGTGCAAAACCCCTGTTCAATGTTTATTTCCCGATAACATCTCACATGTTTTGCTTCCATTTTTACAGATTTCCTCCTGTGGAACGAACTACCTCCTATCGTCAAAAAGCGTTTCGTGAACTCTCTCTGGCCTTACCAATCAATCAATATTCGCCTCATAGAATGAGACCTGTAACAAACAACAACAAGTAATGCTTATTGTATTTATTCGGCATGGGTTACCATACTCGACTTTTAAAAATTATTTTTTTCTGTGTTTTGTTCCTTTTAGCTTTACAATTCAATAATGTTTATTGGCACACTTAGTTAAAATTTGCTGTTTTTTTCTTTGACCTAGACGTGGTTTATCAATAAATGATAAAAATTGTCCGGTTAGCTCAAACAATGCCAGCGTTTCGCCCCAGTGTGCCGTTGGGCTCGTCAGTTGGTACAGACACACCTACCAATACGCGTGGCTAGCACATTCTGAGAAGGCCATGCAAGACACAAAATACAAGCAGTATTGACGTCACGAGCATGCCAATGTGCTACGGGAGTAAAACTCCCTTTCATAAAAACAAAAGCCTTACCTTGGCAATTCAAATAAGGTTTTTTTAATATTCCCGAAGGGAATATGATGTAGTTTCCATTTGAGCGGATGAATTATCAATAAATGATAAAAATGGTCCGGTTAGCTCAAACAATGCCAGCGTTTCGCCCCAGTGTGCCGTTGGGCTCGTCAGTTGGTACAGACACACCTACCAATACGCGTGGCTAGCACATACTGAGAAGGCCATGCAAGACACAAAATACAAGCAGTATTGACGTCACGAGCATGCCAATGTGCTACGGGAGTAAAACTCCCTTTCATAAAAACAAAAGCCTTACCTTGGCAATCCAAATAAGGTTTCCATTTGAGCGGATGAATTATCAATAAATGATAACATGACGGGTAGCTGTTGCCGCAAATCATTGAACCTCCCGTGTAACAAAATAATAATAATGATAACATGTTTACATAGGCAATACTAATCATTATTATAAGAATACGAATAATGACTTTTCGTTTTTTTTTTTGTGGAAAAAATCTATCAAGTCCTTTGCTCAGATGTTATAAACAACTGCTGGTTGTACCCATACAAAAAAACGTTGTTAGCTGTTGATAAACCTTTAAACCAACGTCTTATTTTAGATTTTATTGATGTCAGGGCGCCACTTTTTTAATTAAAAATGATGGAGGTTTGGTCCCGTTTAGCTATTCACCGTATTTTGAAAATACGCACCGCCAGTGCGAATGGTTAGTGTTTTGTGCTACCTCGTGAGCGGATGCGCAAGTCATTGAACCATATCCATAGAAATACG
This sequence comes from Meconema thalassinum, assembly GCA_946902985.2. Taxonomy (NCBI): domain Eukaryota; kingdom Metazoa; phylum Arthropoda; class Insecta; order Orthoptera; family Tettigoniidae; genus Meconema; species Meconema thalassinum. The sequence continues at coordinate 14,937,071 of OX336401.1, read as the reverse complement.
TTTTAATCTATTTGTCTAATGAATCCCCACCACTCTCTTGATCTGATTGTACGAACCACCCTCTGGTATAAACCAACTATTTTTTTAAACTTTTGTGAGTAACTGTATGAGTCTATGACGGAAGATAGAATTTAAAACAAGGCCTTGGTTTATTTATAGCTTGATATAACTAAGCAAACATTTTTAAAATTGTTTGTTTTTGTTTTAGAAAACATGAATATGTACTATCGTGTTAATCATAATTTTGCAGACACCATAGATTTTGTACAGCAGAAAGTTAAATTGTCTGGACCATTGAAAGAAATAAAACAAGAGCTATTAATGGACGTCATAAGCTCCAAAACTGTAAGTTTTCTTATCGATGCTCATTGCCATTTGCAAGAGTACACGTATTTACGTCACGTGGACCATTGGCTCTTAATGATGGGTCGCGTACCTCCTACAAATATTATTATATCATTGTCAACTTATCCAATACGATATACACCATCAGTCATTAAAAGCTCTGGCTTTGAAAGAAAAAAAGACAACACGCTTTACACTTTGATCCATAGACAAAGTTATAGTTGTTGTTGTTGTTGTTGTTGTTGAAACATGGAGACTAGAGTGTCATAGTAACGCTCTTTTTAGCCTACTTTTCGCATTTTGCAAAAATGAGGAAAAAGTAGACTTATGAGATCGATCCGGGAAAATGTGTGTCTGTCTGTCCTTCTGTCTGTCTGGCTGTATGTGTGCCCCCCGCCACCTATCAACTCCGAAACGGCTGCAGCAATCGAAACCTAATTTGGTATGAGTAAAGATCTATGCCGGAATATCCCAAGCCCATATTTGAAAATGATGTCAATGTTACCAAATGCTGAAAAAATGCACTAGAAATTTCAGCTCCATGTTGGATATCTAGGAAGGTATGCATGGGAGCTATTCCAAAATTGGCACACATATAGATAATACTATTTCAGCTTAATTTCCAGGAGACCATACATGACAATGTTGCCAAAATAATTTTAAGCCTTCCGATAGGTCCAATTTTTAATGCTTATTTCTTCTACACTATCAAGTGGATTTAAACCAAATTCTGTACGTAATATGTGGACACAAACAGATATGACTGAGTGTATTCTTAAGATCCACCAGAGTTGCTAACTGTTAATAATTGCTCTCTCTATTTTTTATCCATATACCAATATATCAGAAAGTATGCAAGCCGACAGCTTTAAACTATGCACACGTATAGCACCTGATATTTTAGATTAATTTGGAGTAACTTATATACGTCAGTTCTACCAACATGATTCTAAGCCGGCTGATAGGATCAATTTTTAAATACATGTAACTTCTACAATATCAGTTGGATTTCAACCAAATTTCGTATGTGCTATGTGCAACATAACAGATATGACTACAAGTATTCTTAAGAACAATCAGGGCTGCCAACTGTTAATAAATGCCGTCTATATTTTTTAGCCTAATAACAATATATGAGAAATTATGCATGCCAAGATCTCTATACTTTGCACACGTATAGCACCTGACATTCTAGATTAATTTGGAGTAATTGATATAAGTCAGTGCTGCCAACATGATATCTATGGCTGCAGATAGGTCCTATTTTAAAATACATGTAACTTCTATATTATCAAATGGATTTCATCCAAAATTGGCACAATAAAATATCATAATATTTTAGATTATTTCTGACCAGCACACGTATGGCATTGTTGCAAACATGCTTTTACTCGTGCTGATTGATCCAATGTCTAACTGCATGTAACGTCCATTCGACTTCAACCAAATGTAGTGTTCTGTACCTTAAGAGATGGAACTAAGAATATATTCAGTCACCAGGGCTGCCAACTGAAGTGCTCTATTAGGCTACATTATACCAGGTATATTTCGAACTAATTAGACATTTCGATATTACCAATTAATTTCGTCATTCATATACTGTAAATTAATCATTGGCATGTATCTTGATTTTAAGAAAAGTAGGCTCTGTAGTTCGTCACGGAACTTCTTATTTTACTTACGGACAACCATGGATGCTCTCAATGCAATTGGCCAAGCCTGCAGCCTTGAACGCAAGAAATACAGTGAATTGCCTATGCAAACACCCTTCATCATACATAAAATAGAAAAATTAAAAACCAAATTTGGTGAACGTGCTCTTTGCATTTGTTAAGAGTTTGAAACAATTCTTCCCACACGTTTTAATAACATACCTGATGATGTCAAAACAAGTATTCACCCTGTGTATTTGATCTATGAGGGGGAGGGGAAATAATCGATGCATCATATGTATTGTAAACATAGAAAACTAATGATCCACATGGCTTTATTTATTCATTCATTCATTACTTTTTAATAGCTATAATAAAAATAAAAATAAAATTAGTGGTGCTGTACGGTTAGGGTTTATTGACTGTTGTTGTTGTTGTTGCATAACCATCATTATGGCGAAGTTCCATGTAGGTTAATAGTAATTTTGTTAAATTCACCTCGATTGGAGAAATATTTAGCCCTAAGCTACGCGAATAGAATCATGCCAATGACGCATGTGTATGTTTATTTTACCTTTTTACTTTTTTCATGTACCGTACATATATAATTTTAAAAATAAGTTGAAACATTATGCGCTTGATCATCTGGCCACCCCTCATGCACAACAACCACAAGTAACAAAAGAGTCAATTTAAAAGAAAACTATTTAAAACTATTCACTAAATAAAAGTTGTCACAACTCATTCACTGGTCACATGGTTTAGTTCTAAGCCATAGTCATAACAAACAAAAATATTATGCAAATCATCATGACATGTTTTTATTAAATAATGATAATGATAATTATAATAGTAATAATAATAATAACAATAACTCCGCCTGTAGTAGCCACTGGGTGGATTGAGTAGCTCAGTGGTTGCTGTTGCCGGTCCCAAGCCTGGGGAAAGGAGGAGGTTTGGCGCAAACTGTAAAATAAGAGCCAGAACACATCTTGAGATAACCTCTAAGACTTAAGACCTGGATTGTATCCTTGGGATCGACTTCGGTCGATCTCCTCATTATCTTCAACTTACTAGCATGATGAAAATGTCAGTTGACTAACCAATTACCGCAGGCCCTAGTACAAGTACTAGTTCATCTCGGTCATCGGATTCTGGGGGACCGAGTATATCATGTGGGAATGTATCGGAGCTTCCCAAATCTCTTCGTCACAAATGCAAGAATTTTCTTGGTACTATCAACATCAACACGCTTCGCAAAGCCGGCAAACTGAATCACTTAACGGATACGTTGGACAGCCTCAATATACAAATTTTAGCTCTACAAGAAACAAGGTACACGGATGAAAATCACTTTGAGTCAGGAAACTTCAGACTATACAAAGGCAAACCAGCAATCCAAATTCTTGACAAACCATTATAATTTGGCACGAGGTATGCAGTACGGAAAAGTGTCTTAAATTCAGTTCTGAGTTTCACCTCTCCTTCTGAAAAATTTTCTGTGCTAGCAATCAAATCAGGAAATAAAGCCTATTCACTAATCAATGCTCATGCACCTACAAATAATTACAATTGGAAAGACCCAGAAAAGGTGGAAGAATTCTGGTAGTTACTAAAGGAAACAGCAGCCCAAATTCCCAATCCTCATGTCAAAATTTTGATGGGCGATTTCAATGCGTAAATAGGCAAAGAAATTAAGTATGAAACCACTGTAGGACTCTACCCAGCCCTAAAAGAACTAATAAGAATGGACAACGACTAATCAACTTCTGCGAAACCATTGATCTGAAACTTATGTCGACTCATTTTCTAGCACGTCCTCACTAGAAAACAACCTTGAGGTCCCCGAAAATCCATTTAAGAGAATTTCAGATAGATCATGTGGCCACTGCAAAGAAAAACCAAAAGAAGATCATGAATGTAAAAGTCAAAAAGGGTATCATTGACTCAGATCACCACCTATCTTTAATCAAAGTGAAGTTTCAACCTAACAGAACCCAAATGTAGATCACAAAATACCCACGAATCCAACCAAAATTTCTGAAGCTGAATTCAAGCACTTTTCTAGCCAATATCCGCGAGCAAAATTCTACCAGTTGGTCACCAACGAACTGGTAAAAACAACCAAATGCACCAGTTTGTCACCAATGAAACGTAGGTATAAGTGGTGGAACGATACCTGTGATAAGGCGTTAGACCTCAGACTGAAAGCGCAGCAAGACTGGAATTCGCGGAAAACCACAGAGAAGTTGCATGCCTTCCTTCAAGTCCTGAAGGAGACATCAAAGGTTATAACAGGCTAAAAACGTTACCTCGAGCAGAGCAGAATTGCAGAATTTGAGCGAGAGTTCAAGTAGAACAACACCAGGAGTTTTTACAGAACGTTTAAAGAAGAACTGATGAGCTATAAGGCACCCACGCTATGCTTTAAACTACTAGATGGGACTCTGGAAACAAACAACAATGAAAACTGTAAACTTTTGGCAGATCACTTCAAGTAGCTTCCAAATTGTGAGCCCCCTCCTGACCAACTCGCTATTTAAACATCAGAATCATATCCAGATTCAGAACCTCCAACAATAGAAGAAGATGTGCAAACAAAACTAACAATGCTCCAGGGGAAGATGGTATAATATGGAAATTAGGTGTCAGAATTTTCGCTCAGAAAATACATAAAATTCTTTTTGATATCTGGACTAATGAAACAATTCCAGAAGATTGGAAGTGTGCAATAATCCACCCGTTGCATAAGAAAGGGGATAAGACTGACATTAATAACTGCATAGGTATTTCTCTACTTGCAGTCACTTACAAAATTATTTCCAAAATTCTACTCAAGAGACTTGAAGTGCAAACAGATCATGCAATTGGAGAATATCAGGCAGGCTTCAGGAAAGATAGTCTTGCACAGAACAGATTCTTAACCTTAAGACCATCCTACAAATTCATAAAGGCAGGCAAACGGTGATTACTTTTGTAGACTTCAAAAAGGCTTGTGGCTCGATAGACAGATCGACACTCGTTCGTGTTTTGGAAGAATTAAAAGTAGACAGGAAAACTAAATAATTAATCAAGCAAACACTAACAGGCACCACTTCAATGGTTAAATTCTTGGGGGAATTATCTGAACCATTTGATATTAAAACAGGAGTACGACAAGGAGAAGGGTTGTCCCCTCTAATGTTTAATCTTGTTCTAGAAAAAGTAATTAGGACCTGGGAGAAAGAAGTTAAAGGAATAACCCTTGGCATACTACGTAATAACAAAATTCATTTACGGTGTTTGGCCTTCGCTGATGATCTCGCAATAACCGACAGGAAGCTATTACCTCCACGAAAATCTTCATGAAATTGCATCCGGAACAGGACTCCAGATCTCATACATGGAGGGATCTCTTCGGCACCTAGATGGACTACCAATGACAACAAAATTCGGCAAAGTATCTCAAGAGTCTAAATTAAAATACCTGGGAGAAGTGAATCGTGAAGCAAACAAAGAAAGGATCTCTAAACTGCAAAAAGCTTTCAGACTCGCTTGGAACAGATATAATAAAAATCAATATATATTAATCTATGACAGCAATCAAACAGAAATTCTGTATGTTGATAGTGGCTATGAACATAAGTTCACCTATGGGACGTTCAATAACCTGGTGAGCACAAATCGACCATGGCCGCGACGCGAGATTTAAATATTCAAAAGGACGCTTCTGAGGATTTAACCATCTGAGCGCAGTGACACTTGGTGTGGTACATGCTTACATATATATTAACCCACTGGCATCTAATTCATTTAAATAATTTTCATAACCACAAGATGGTGGCTGAGCGAAATTTCAAAATCTCGTTTTAATTTCTTGTGTCTTAATCATCCGATTGAAGTTTGAATAATACACCTACACATTAATCGCCATGTAATAGTACATAACTGTAAGGCCTACATATAAAAATCCAACATGGTGACCATCCGAAATATTTAGACGGTTCTCAATATCTACGAAACTATTACAGCAATCAATCTGAAGATAGAGGCAAAAATATAAGTTGGATATATGAAAATAGGCTCATTAGTTATTCATGGAACTACTTGTTTTCCATGGGAACGGTGAGTAGCTTCCCTCCAACACACCAAAGTTGTAAGGAAAGCGTTTTGTTCCATCGATTCTCCATTATGTCATTGCGTTTCTACAGCCGTCCATTGATGCTCTCAAGACAAAGTATGTAATTAAGAAGCGATTGACAAAAGGAGGAGTCCATTTGTGCTTCTTGTGTGGGCACTGCTCCCAATAGCCATTACATGTAATTAAATGGCGTTTCGCTGTTATCTAAGGCAGAGCAAGTTGACTAGTGAGCGTATTGCCCCATAGGAACCGTGTGTACCTGCTCTGAAACACACCAAAGTTGTAAGGAAAACGTTTTGTTCCATCGGAACGGTGAGTAGCTGTTCTCTAACACAACGAAGTTGTAAAGAAAGCGTTTTGTACAATTGCAACGGTGAGTTGCAATTGCCTAGAAATGGGGTAGCTGTCCCATTTTGTAATCCTCTGGGTCATTATTCTAGATGGTGGCCAATTGATTGATTGAATGTCGATTGGATGATTGAATGGTTATCGATTTATTATTGATCGATTGTTTTATTGATAAACAAAATGGCAGTGGGGGAATATCAGGCACGTGACCACTTTTCTGGCCGGAGTAATTCTCAATGCCATGTGACGTCTCGAGTGAAATTCCCAGTAGGTTTGCCCGCCTAGGAGTATGAAAAATCATTTACTATCCTATATTATCCCCTAGGTTTGAATCTTGGTCCATGGAATTAAGAAAATAAGCCTCAGTGGCGGGATAAGAAAGCCACGAACCTGTGAGTCATTAAATGTAGCTATGTTTTTAAATTGCTCGTGATTTAAAAGTTTGGTTAATTATACATGAAACGACCAACCTATAGTCCTCAACTCCAAGATTTTTGTGTATGCTGATGGTCTAGCGTTGGCCACACAGTGTAGAAACTTTGTATTAGTGGATAGTAACCTCACTAATGCCCTTGAAGGCCTGTCTGTATACTACTGCACAAACCAGCTTGAACCAAATCCATCAAAGACTCAAGTATGTGCTTTCCGTCTGAGAATCCGGGAGGCCACTCGTAAGTTAAAGGTAGTGTGGTCAGGGGTAGATTTGTAACAATGCAACAATCCAAAATACTTCGGAGTGACTCTTGACAGAGCCCTCAAATTCAAGAAACATTGCATGAACACCAATTCGAAAGTTTCCACCAGTAACAATTTCCTTAGAAAACTAGCTGGATCGCAGTGGATCAGTCAACCTGAAACCATACGAACGTCTGCCATGGCATTGTGTTATTCTGCTCAAGAGTATGCTTGCCCTGTTTGGCATGATACTTCGCGTCAATAATGGCCAAGAACGCTAGCCACTACACCACAATTGAGGGCACCGTGGCACAATGAACAAGCTGTTTGCCTCTGACCAAGGTAGACTGGGTTTGATTTCCGGTTAGTACATGTGATATTTTTGAAGTGATTTGTCTTGTCCTGTTGTTTGGATTCTACACAAAAATCAGGTCTTGTGGCTCAAGATAGCAGGATTAACAGTCGCGTAAAACTTGAAGCTTCCTTTGCTACAACACAAGGTGGGTTGGCATGTGTACAGTAGATTTTATGTCTTTTATGAAACATACTGTATGTTGTTGCTTTGCAACGTATTTGCGGTCATTTAACTCTGTGTACTTTGTTGAGTGAGTTGTTTTTTCAGAGAACCTGGGGCATTGCGATGTCTCTATTAGTGTGTGTGTATTTCTAATTCAGGCGAGGATAGGGAAGAAGGAGGTTGTAAGGTCTTAAGTGAAGTACTATCCTGTCATTTGTCTGTAGTAGAAGTGGGAAACCAAAGAAAACCACTTCCAGAACTATTGAGGTGGGAATTGAAACCGCCTCATCTCAGGTTTACTTCACAAAGTTAAGTGTACCCCGGACTAACCCTCAGACCAGGATTAAATTTCTTGACAGAGCTGGGAATCGCAGTCAAACCGCTTGCCGCTACACCACATGGTGGACAGCATTACAAATATGTAAGGCCCATTTTTTAATCTCCACATAGTATAAAGCAAAGTCCCCAATTCTTGGATGCAAGGGGCAATCCCGAGAACCATTAGATGAATTTTTGTGTGTTTTTCATCTTTCTGTAAAAGATTTCTTGAGGAAGGTTTCTGTAGAAAAACGTTCATTTATGACTGAGCAGTAGCCTAACAATTTCAGTGAATCAAATTGAAGAAAAACCTGCTGTCTGTGCGTTTTTTAAGCTTACGCTGGGTAAACCGTTAAAAATATGGAAAAATAACCTACTGAATGTACTAAATAATGGCTGAATAGGTTTTATGAAATAAAATGAACACTTTTCACCGCAAGCATTGTAACCCTTAGTTTCTGATCACACCTTGCAAAAACAGGGAACCATTCATACACGTTTAGTTTCTAACTATGAGATTTGAAACTGGAAACTTTTAAACAATTTGATTCATCTTGCTGTTATACATTACATCTTACTTACTAACAACTGATGAGTACAACCAACTCTGATGCGTTCGATCTGGTCCACACAAATGATTCTATGTTGCTATTTATACTACTTTTAAAGCGGTTAACGTCTAGTGAAGGGTAAACAACTTTCATTTTCTCAACGGTATGTCAATGTATAAACAATAAGATTGTCTAACGCTAACCATCATTCGCCAACACATCAACCGTCAACATATGCACATTTGATCACACTAAAAGAAATATGTTGACCGCCTCATGGTGTAGTGATTAGCATTCTTGGCTATTACTGCAAAGGTCTGTGCTAGATTTCCGTCTCTTTCAAGAAATGTAATTCTAGTCTGAGGAATAGGACGGGGTTCACTCAACCTTGTATGTCAGAACTGAGAAGAGGTGGGATTGATTCAAACCACATTCAAACCTAGAAGTGTTCTTCCATTCTTTCTCCCCTGTACTACAGGCAAATTTCCAGAATGGCTTCTAACTTAAAGCCATGGTCGCGTTATTCCAAAGTTGAGCTCCACATAACATTGTTACTAATACTAAAAACAACAATAATAGGCCTACTTGTTAACACATAACTCATATAAATATCCAAGTACGTGTAACTCATATCCCTGATGTCCAAGCCCCTAGAAATAATAATATACAGGAGATGACTTTCACATCCACAATTTATTGCAAATTTCAAGTGATTTCCTTATCTGCTGAAAAAAATAGTTCTATTGTGCACGTATTTCACGGTGTTTGAATTTGTTTTGTTGGCAAATAAGTTGATTTGTTTGTCTCTTCAACTGCAACTGCCTATTTTCTTTCAGATTTCTTTAGTTTTCAGCTTCAAATGCTTCTCATGTGATTGCTTTCAGATTTCTTTAGTTGTCAGCTTCAGATGCTTCTCCTGTGATTGCTTTGATTAATCTCATTTCTGTAATGACCTGAAAGAAGTCATGGTTGGTTGGTTCCTCAATTTAGGGGCTGCGATAACGCGGTCATGTAACCCCGTGTACTTTGGGTGTGTGTGGAATCTGTCTGATAACCGGCGTTAATTGTGATGGCTGTATTAGTGTGTGTTATCAGTTTTTTTATTCAAATAAGGACTGCAGACATTAGATTTTCAAGTAGTTCTAACTTTTGCTACCAAATGCCACCGTCAACAACCAACTAGCTCTGAACATCGTTACTAGATGCCACCGCAAACGGCTTCTGGCGACAAACTTTGAAACCTAAGAGCGTTAGTCAAATATAACCTATAATTTAACTTCACACAAGTGTAATTAGTGGAAGTTTTTTTCATGCCATAAATCTATGACATTTACTTCTCCTCCGAAGGAAGGCATACCAAGAGATTTTGAACACTCTTAAAAAATCTGACGATTTCGGTCAGGTTTGAATCCGCGACCAAGTACGCCACCAAAGCTGCTGAAATAAGGCATCCACTAACAACTTGTTAATTTACACAATTATTCTGTAATCCAAGAAATGGCTTTTCACGAACACAAATTACACAATGATGATAAATGAAGAATTTCAGTTATTTGTTTGATGTTGAGGGCCTTGGGTATCGTGGTCATGCAGCCCTGTGTGCTTGATTTTGTAGAAGTTGTCTGATAACATGAGTTACCGTGATGTATGTACTAGTTTGTGAATTTGTAATCGAGGTACTGTAGGATTTGGGTAGGAATCGTCCGTGGCCTTACGATAGGTACCACCCCTGTATTTGCTTGGAGTTGAAGTGGGAAATCACAGAAAACCACTTCCAGGATGGCAGAGGTAGGAATCAAACCCCATTCCAGCTGTCAGATCAGAATTAAAATCTCTTGGCAGAGCCAATTGAACCCGCGCCTCCACAATGACAACCAAGAATACTTGCCACTACGCAACAAGGAGGCTTTTTCCTGTATTTTAATTTGTCTGGTAATCTGTGTTATTATGGTATCTTCGGTAGTGGTAGTGTGTGTATTTGTAATTTGAGAGAGGATTAGGAAGGAGACGGCCGTGGGCTCAAGTTAGAAACTTCCCCGGCATTTGCCTGGAGTGGAAGTGGGAAACAAAAGAAAACCACTTCCAGGATGGATGAGGGGAAATCAAACCCACATCCTCTTATTTTTCCTCATGAGGCTGAGTGCACCCCGTTCCAGCCCTCAGATCAGATTTTTTTGGCAGAGTCATGAATAGAATCTGGACCTCCGGGACGACAACCAAGAATGCTAGCCGCTACACAACGTGGACACTCACTACTACAGAAACCACTATAACACAGGTTATGGGACAAAATCTACACACACAACCAAAGTACACAAGTCTGAAATGACCACAATATCCTAGCCCCTCAGTGAAACAACAGCAACAACTTCCTCCTCCTATATTAAAAAAGATTCAGAACAGACATTACATTTATACATGACTATGTTTCAGCCAAAATACTTTAGTCGTTAATTCATTTTAGAGGCTTGGACATAATGGTTATTTAGCCCCGTGTATTTTAGACGTGCGCGTGTCTGTGTTTGTCTGATAACCTATGTTATTGTGTATGGCTGTATTAGAGTGTGTATTTGTAATTTGAGAGAGGATTGGGAAGGAGACGGCCGTGGCCTAAAGTTAGGAACCAATCCAGCATTTGCCTCGAGTAGGAGTGGGGAGATCACAGAAAACCATTTCAAGGATTGCTGCGGTGGGAATCGAACCAACCCCTTCCCAGTTTTGCTTCACGAGGCTGCCCCGTTTCAGCCCTCAAAACAGAATTAATTTCTTGGCAGAGCCAGGAATTGAACCCGGACCTCTGCGGGCGACAGCCAAGAATGCTAACCGCTACACCAGGAGGTTGCCAAATACTTAAGAACACATTTTAGGATAATGATAATCTACTAATTGCCACAGTGGGTAAGTGGTTACCATATCGGGCTACCAATCCCAAGCTTGCAGTTTCGCTCCTGAACATGTCATACGTTGTTGGAATGTTTAAAACCCCATTTGAATTCAGTAGGCCGTGTTCATAATGGCAAAATTAATCACAGGATTTAAGGGGCAGATGACCTCGTAGTTCCGCCCCTTTAAACAACAATAACTAAATAACTAGTCTCGGGATTTTCCACCAACAAAAAACGTTCCTCCATTCTCTACTATAAAGCGCTATAGTGTCTAGGAGCTTAAATATCTAATCTCCATAACTTTCAGAGCGCTCCAAGGAACAACAAAATTCAACATGTAAGCTGCCCTTTGGGCGTCATATAACAAAGCTTGCACCCTGGCACGCGAGGCTATACAATATTAAAATATATATAATAATAATGTTATTGGGCTTTGAGTGACGCCGGGGTGCCGGAATTTTGCCCCAAAGGGGATCTTTAACGTGCCAGTAAATCTATAGACATTGCTCCCTCGCATTTGCGCACCCTCAAATGCCAGCTGGCTGCACCAGGATACAGCCCAGCAAGCAAGCCTCAAACCGGGAAGTAAAAAACTTTCTCACTCATGACGTTTACAAGTTATTGCGCTTAATTATCTTATCTTATTAGCATTTAGGTTTAAATGATGCACTGTATGTCCTATATTATTGGTAACATGTGTTACTGTGGTGTCTGTAGTAGTGTGTGTATTTGTAACTTGGGATTAGAAAAAAGAGACAGTGATAACCTAAAGTGTGGAACCATCCTAGCATTCGCTTGGAGTAGAAGTGTGAAACCATGGAAAATCAGTTCCAGAATAGATGAGGAGTGAGATGAGCCCGCCTCTTCTCAGTTTTACCTCGCAAGGCTGAATGTACTGTCAAGAAATGTAATTCCAGTCTGAGGATTAGAACAGGGTACACACAACCTCGTAAACCACACACACTAATACAACCAACACAATAGCACAGGTTATCAAACAAAACTGTAACACACCCAAGTACACAGGGCTGAATGATCCCAATAATTATCAAACCCATATCTAAGAGGCGAGTGCCAATTATACTAACCGCTAAACCTTAAGGTGGTTATAAACAGACTATTTAACATAGGATATATCCTGGAAGTCAAGGTTTGATTGCCTATTGCCGCAGAGCCACATAGCTAGAAGCACTTGTTAATAGCAGTCAACTGCGCCAAGAATCAATCCCTCAACCTTGGGCACAACAGGCAAGGAGCCATTACTGTTAAAAAAAACACCCAGTTGAACAGACAAAAGTTTTACTTAACATTTAAAAAAACAAATGCATCCAGGAATTGCTTCTGCCTGAATTCAGGTGCGGCTACACTGAGTACTACATAGTATTAGGTAATGGGATAAAGCTTTCTCTTCTCTTAGTAAGCAAGGAAATATTTCACTTTTTATATGCATACTAGTAGACAGGGTTTGTTTTCATGGACCCAAACGGTTTGAGATTCATTTTTAACATTAAAAATAATTTATTCCTGTCTGGCGTTTTATGACTGTTTTATTGAGGCTTTGCGTTTTATGACTGTGTTTCATTGTGGTTTTTATATGCCGCTGACCACCAGGTTACCACTGCCCAATTATATTGTTAAAATCATCAGCTCCAGTTCACTGCAAACTATATATATATGTTTAACATTCAACTACAAGTTAACTACCAATTATTTTTGTGTTAATTACCTGCAGTCATGGATGTGTGCTAATTTGTTGGAGACACTGAATTTATATCAGTACAATTTTTTCACATGTTATTTCAACTGTTGGTACTTTTTACAGCCATCACTCACAAAGTGTAAACAATAGTTGGGGCTATGCAGTCATCAGCACATTCAAAAAAGCAAAGACTGTACAATCACACATTTTTTTTTAATCCCAAGGGGGCTCCCATATTGTAGGACGTGGCTTGGCAACCACAAAATCCAAAGCTGAGTCCGACATTGCTTCCAGTTACTTGTGTTGGGCTACTCTCCGTCTTCTTTTCTGTTAACCTCACTTGGTCCACTTGTGTTCTCTTCCAACCTCGTACAGTCAGGAGTTTTATTTTAAGTTTATTTATTTTTGTTAATGGCATGCAACTGCAACAAAAATCAATCCTGCGAGCTTGGAAACAGCAGGCAAAACTGTTACTGTTGAGGCATAGAGCTCAACAACCAGTTGTACAGATCATCCACACCGGTTCCGTTTCTACAGCATTCATTTCATAACAACAGAAGTGCTACACTGGCTATTACATAGAATTAGGTCTTGAGGGGAAGCTCTCTCTTGTCTCAGCAGACAACAGTGCAAATTACGTTTGAGAAAATATTTCAACTTTCATTGCAGTGAACAATGTTTGGTTATTAAAATCTCTTCATTTTTTATGGATCCACTCTACTTCATTTTAACAACCGACATAATTTATCGCTGTATGAACATTTTTATAGCCCATTTCATGGGCTACATCTCCTGCTGCCATCCGCTAGCCGATTTCACAGTCCACTTGCATTGTAAAATTCTACAGCTCCAGTTAAATGAAAACTATACATGATTACCTTTGAACGATGGTTTTCCAACCAATTGTTTTGCGCTAATTACCTACTGTCAGTGGTTTAGCCAATATGTTACTGCGTCTCAATTTATATAAATAAAATTTGTAAACATTTTATTTGAACTGCTGACACATCTTACACCTATCACTCGCTTTGTGTAGACAAAAGTAGGGACTACACAGTCATCACCACGTTCACAAAAGTAAGGACTACACAGTCATCAACACATACACACACATGTTTGATTTAATTTGAAATTGCATTACACAAAACAAGATTGAAGTAAAGATTATAATTGAATCACTTTCCTTTGAAATTAATTTTTTTTAAATTCAAACCTCTGTCCTATAAGTCAATGTACAAGAATGTTGCAATGTTTTAAGACACTGTTTTTTTGGTTCTTTTATAGATTTAGTACGGATCCTTGTTGGATACGTTTCTTTGCCACCGTCATGGCGGCAATAAACCAGATCGAACGGGAAGAAGAAGGAGAAGGAGAAGGGGAAAGTGAAGGAGAAGGGGAAGAGAAAAGTGAAGGAGAAGGATAAGGAGAGGAGAAGGTGGAGGAGAAGAATCAAGGGAATAATTCTTTAAAAAATTGAAAATAAATTTACTTTTTTTATTGATCTTTGTTTTAATTAGATCAATTCCACAGGATCCAGTTATTGTTATTGTTTACCTCATCAAAGAACATTCCCGTCCACAACACAACCCGTTGTCAATCTCGGGTTAGTCTACCCCTGTGACAACACACACCGATTGACCACTTAATTCTAACTTGTTTACCATTGAGTACATTCAACATCCAGTTCATTCTCCTCTCAATCCCATTCACTACTCTAGATACCGTTGATGTTAACAGCACAACCTCCATTCAGAGTTCCATCTTCATTCACGTTTGTTTACTCGCCAACCTACCACGCCAGGGTTCAACAACCACCACCATCCATCTCCATTCATATTTCTCATTCATTCCCCACCCTCTCAATTCCATTAAGAACACTCCCGTCGATGACCTACGCCACATCCCGTAATCTGCTGTAACGTCACAACCTCCATTCACAGTTCCATCTTCATTCACATTTGTTTACTCGCCAACCTACCACGCCAGGGTTCAGCAACCACCACCATCCATCTCCATTCATAGTTCTCATTCATTCCCCACCCTCTCAATCCCATTAAGAACACTCCCGTCCATGACCTACACCACATCCCGTAATCTGCTGTAACGTCACAACCTCCATTCACAGTTCCATCTTCATTCACATTTGTTTACTCGCCAACCTACCACGCCAGGGTTCAACAACCACCACCATCCTTCTCCATTCATATTTCTCATTCATTCCCCGCCCTCTCAATCTCATTAAGAACACTCCCGTCCATGACCTACGCCACATCCCATAATCTGCTGTAACGTCACAACATCTATTCACAGTTCCATCTTCATTCACATTTGTTCACTCGCCAACCTACCACGCCAGGGTTCAACAACCACCATCCATCTCCATTTATGTTTCCCATTAAGAATACTCCCGTCCATGACCTAACCAACATCCCATAATCTGCTATGACATCACACACACACACACACACCAGTTGACCGTTCAAATCTGACAATTCATTCACAAACAAAGATTCGGAAACCTTTGGCAACACTCGGATCTCATCAGCTACAAAGCTATATAGCACGAGTACACACCAGAGCAATTGTCCAGTCTGTTAAATGGATTGGACCGAGGAGGGTCTCTCTCTCTCTCTCTCAAGCGTAGATCCTCTTCAATCCCCCTTCCCCTCCCTTTGTTTACCTTCCCGTTCATTGATCCTCAACCACACCCCCTCCCCCTCCACCCTCGCCGCCAAACCAGTTCCTTGACCTTCCAGGTTTGTTTACCTTCCGGGGTCCTGATGACCCTGAGGGTGGTGGTCGACCTTGGGGTGAATGACCTCAAGGTCATTGACCCTGCCACGCCCCCCACCCCCCTCATTTGCATAAATAACAGGATTTGTCTTCGGAGCCCCTTAGCAACTCTACTTTTTAGAAACTGTTTAACGGCTGGCCGTGAAATCCAACATTACTACAAACTCAGTGTTATTACAATCAAATTTTATGGGGCATATGAAAATATCAATTTAAACTTTCTAATGAACATTTTCGGCAACATTTGATCTTTTAAATACTTGTGCAATTTGCTAACGGCCTCCCACGTGGGTTATTACATGGCTTTGTTAAAGCTTAAATAAGCTCGCCATTGAATGGTTATGACAATTTTCAGGTACTATCTGTGTCAAAAAGGGGATACTTTTCCTCCTAACGTAGGAATTATGTTAACCTTGCAGCACATTGGAAATCAAGCTTTTCTTCTTCGAGGGATTTTCTACTGAATCTTGAAATTGTATCAACTCATTCTCAAATTTTATCGGGGGATTTTTTTCTTCTTGCCTCATATTATGTTACTTGCAAATCCTGACATTTTGAATCAAGCATTATACTCTGTATTGTGAAATATCACACTGGTAAACAATTCAACAAACAATAAATGTCAACTACTGCTAATTTGCTAGTCAGAACAACTACTAAAATTCAATAGTGACTCTCCGTGTGATTCGATATAGTGGTTTTAGTGCAAACCATAGGTGTTGGGTAACCAAACCGCGACAGCACAACCTTATGAACAGACTCTAAACAAACCCCATTTTTTCTTTCCATTCCCCATTTACTAACATTTAAATTTAAGTAAACCTCCTTTACATATTTTATTTTGTTAACTTATGGCTTCACTGAAGTGACCTCCCCTTCTTGAATTTAGCATTACGTAAACACTGTTTAATTATTGGTGGTTATAAACTAACCTTTTAATCTTCACTCTCATTTTCCAGCTGCGCTCAGGAATTCAGAATTTGTAATTTCATGTTTGTCAAAGTCCTTTGTCACGTTTGATTACTAAGATACTCTACTCAGGAGTTTGTTAACTTACTTCATTCTCAAAACAAAGAAAAATTGAATATTTTTCAGGGTTTAATTTATTAATAGGTCTTAGTCCCTAAATCTTATATTGTTCTTAAAACACTTTGAGTGTTGATGTAATAAAAATTGCTCTCATTTGTTGGAGCAGGACTCAATTCTATTGCTCGGAGAGCTCTCTGTGTGTGGCATTCCCCATTTTCTCGTACTACTTTCTGTACTTACAGAAACAATTGCAAACACTTCATGTTAATCTCGCAATTAATCCCGAACATTTGTTGTGTTAAGAGCAAAGCGTCTGTTGATTCTTTACATAATGTTTACCCTAGCAATTCCTGTAAATTGTTAAATGCGAGATTAGTTCGCTCAGCAAATTTCCTACTCGGGGTAATTATTGCCTTGTCATATCAATTTACCTTTCGGATTATAGTTTTGCCTAAGTTAGGTTTGTTAGTCTTTCCGTCGCTTAACGTCTAATCAGCACACTGCTGGATAAACGTTTAGCACACTTTGAACACAACAATTGTTCTTTCTCGTATTTTAGCTTAGTTACAACTTTTTTGCTAAAGGTCTCGAGAGCCTCCTCCCTTTTTCCGTTTTACGTGCAATCGTTCTCTTGCTTCGGGGTCCATCCTCGGTGGGTAGTAAAGCTATTCTTATTTGTTTCATTTATTGCAGCATCTTAGAATGCTTTTTGAAATATTCCCCCGTAGTTTTGTCAAAATGATCATTATAGCCTCTCGTTTGAACTTTTGCCAGTGATCTGACTACCTATACAGTAATCTGTTTCACGTCTGGAAGGGATAGTGCACTTGGTGACTGCCTGAGGGACATCCAAACCATTCTATGCATTATTGCATAAAGTTATATTAGCAACTAGTTTATGAACACTCTTGGTTGCTTTATGAGCAAGCAAGACTGTGTTCCTTTTGTTAGTTTTGTTGATCATGTTTTCAGTATTTTTGCTATAGTTAACCGATTTTTTCAACATATCCCATTCATAATTAAAGTTTAAAGGCTAGTGTTTGTTTTCCCATCGTGGGTTCATTAGCCCTGTTAAACGCTAACTTTTCACGCTTCTATCAGCATCTTTTATTGTGATATTATAAATAAAATAATGTTATTTGGATTTGCTCCCCTCTTGCCCAAGTTTTCTTTCTTTCCTAAGCTTTTTCCTTTTGTTACATCATCTTCCCTCCGATAGTGTTTAAGCCTCGGCTTGACACTCCAACAGCCACCATATACTGTCACTGACGCGCATCAATAATCTTTAACCAGGCCAATGGTTGCTAATTATTGCCTTTTCACTTCACACAATTACAACATTACGTGTGTCGAGTGGTGTATTTTGTGTCAGACATGTTGGCAACAGTGATAGAACGTGATATGACGTCAATGTGTGTCCCTCGAACAAGTCTGGCGTCGGTGAATGAGCAAGAAAGAAAAACATATATTTACGTAATATAAGAAATATTTCCGGTGCAGCAGTGATAATTGAGAGTAATTTCATTTTAAAATACTCCGAGGAAGGTAGGCTATGTGAATCCTACATTTTCAATAATGTGCCAGGTAAAAGTGAAAAAGCTAGCAGTAGGTGTTCTATAGATATTAATGAAATTAGAGTAATTAATTAATTTAATGAAATTAATTAATTTAAAGTAGACTACTTGCCCCCCTTCCCTCTAAGTGACGAAGTATCTAGGCGGGGTTGTTACATTCACCATAGAAGTCTTGGGCATTGCTTTCTATATACACTAATCATGGCAACTGGAACTATGGCCCTGAGCTGGTGGCACTATCTCCGCGTGAAGGATGGTGGGTCATGAAGGGCGGGGGGAAGAGGTGTTGTACAGGTCCACAATATCCTGGTACTGATAAGATTATACAGGGTCTTTAATATAAAGTAAGAACGGCGAGCGGTGGTTTTGTTATCCCCTGCTGCAGTGTCCTTGGCCGAGCTTGTGGCGTGCCACGGCCCTATGCTGTAGTATTGAATGGGCGCGCATAGTATATACTTGACCTTACAATAAGCGTGCAGGTTTTCAGTCGCCAGTCTGAACCTCAGCTGCTAACATGGTGAGACAGTTATCATTGCAACGTCGTATTTTTGTATGTAAGACTTATTTTAACTACGAGTCGGCCCGGCGGGTACGTGATGCATTTGTTCAGCAATTTCCTGATGAAGTGCCACCTTCACTAGCCCAAATTCAAGTAATTGTAAATAAGTTCGAAACCACTGGGTCAGTGCTCAATAAAACACATAACATAAAAATAAAAATCATTACATCAACAAAACCCACTCGCGTCAGCCAGAATGTGGTTACCAGATACAATGCCTGTATAACCCAGGAAGGACGACACTATCAGCATCTTCGATAAGGTAATATTTCATACAGGATTGTACACACCCTTAAGGAAGGGGGCCACGTCGCGCCACAAGCTCGGCCAAGGCCATCGCAGCAGTGGATAACAAAACCGCCGCTAACACTATTAACTTAGTTCCATTTTTAAATATATAACAGTGGTTTCGGTTTCTATTTCAAACGTATGGGGATAATAGCAAGCATAGTGCTTGCCACGGTGGGTTTGAGGTTATAGTGTCGGACTACCAACCCCAAGATTGCAGGTTCGCTCCTGGCCATGGTAAGTGATTTTTGAAAGGTGTCAAAAATCACGACACTCATGTCATACGTTGTTGGCATGTTAAAGAACCCATTTGAATTCAGTAGGCCGTGTTCATAATGGCAAAATTAATATCGGGATTTGCCGCCAACACAAAGATCCTCATTTCTCTACTAGAAAGCGGTAAAGCACCAAGGAGCTTAGATAGGCTATCTAACCTGCTTGACATCCATAGCGCTCCAAGGAGCATTAAATTTGACACGCATGCTGCCGTCTGGGTGTCAATTAACAAAGCTTGCACCCGGCAGCAGAAGCCACACGATATTATTATTATTATTATTATTATTTTAGCAAGTATAGTTGCCACATTTCGCATGGGCTATGCTCAGATTGCTCCACATATTGGATCACAGATAAGCCTATGATTTTAGTATCCAGCAGACCTAACTGAATGTCATGGTTCCAAAATACAAGTTTCATTCCATAGAGTTCTGAAATACAAACTATTCATAACAACACTGGACCACTTGTTAACATGAACATCGCTCACCACCCAATATCATCTGCGCATGTGTATTATAGACATTCCAGAGTTGTAGCAGTTCACTGTTGTCAAACTGGCGATTGTTAGAATAAAGGGAGTCAGTCCTCTGGCCACACTGGTTGCCTTATGTATTTACCATGTGGCAGTTGGTGGAGGAATAACAATAATGCCACATTTGACAGAACTGAATAAGCTTGCTTGTGATAATGTAGCTGAGGTAGTCACACTCTTAGCAACAGCAAACAGTAGTGTACCAGGGAGTTTTAACATGGGAACTAAAAGTGCAAGGGAGAGCTTTCTGGTGACACAGATGGGCTTGTCATGTTTTAGCAACACCTCTAAAATTCGAAGGATTATTTTTTGTCGTGTACCTGCGCAAGCAATACATAACAAGAGAGTGTATTCCGTTCACCTTGATGTTCCATCCCTTAAAACAACGTCAATCACCACCATATACCACACTGACACCAAGCATAGGCCTGGGCCTACTCTACTAACCTTTGCCAACAGTGTATCATCACAATCTCAATAATACAAACTTAGATGGTAGGCCTACTCTTCTGCCCCGAATGATTTCGTTGATCGGCTGTCTGAGAGAACCTTCCTCATGGGAGTGGAAGACCTGGAACTGCAACGAGACCTCTGTCTTGCACATCCTCAGACGCTAGTGGACGTGTTGGCACGTGCATTGGAGCTCGAGGCTGCCACGCAGACGTCAAGGACAAACGCACGGCCACGATGCATCGTCGAGGAACAGTCCCTGGACGAGAAGGTTGAACGGATCGTCAGGAAATTTCTGCCGAGCAACGACAGTCCGCGCCGTAGAAGGGAGATACGCTGCTGGAACTGTGGTGAGTTAGAACATGTGAGAAACCGCTGCCAGAATGAATCCAAGTCCCAGGAAAACTAGATTGGGCCGGTGCTGAGAGGCGAGCATCGAAGAACGGCCGTACGGCCCCTAAAGGGCATGTGCAGGTTATCTCCCTAATGCGTCAGACACAGAGTTTCTTCGTGGATGGAACCATCAATGGTATGGAACGTGACTTACTCCTGGGTACTGGGGCTACTACCACGATCGTGAGGAAAGGCGCTATTAAAGGAGCACTCCAGCCGACGAGAGTTGTACAGAAGACAGCGACGGGTGAGGCGGCAAACACCTACGGCGAAATCAACCTCAACATCGTACTGGGCAGCAAGAAAATCAACCACCGAGTGCTAGTGGCCGATATCACTGAAGATGTCATCCTTGGTATGGACCTGTTGATTAAATTAGGACTTACCCTGGATTTAATACATAGAAGCCTCAGATTCGCTGATGAAGAAATCATCCTTCATGGACGAGGCGATGGAGCGATGTGAATGGTCCTGAACACGGATGACGTTCCTCCTTCCAGAAGCGAAAACGTGACCACGGTTCGACCGGACAGCGATAACCCGGAGGCTACTGGGATCATCGAAGCTGTAACAGGAGAAGAGATTTTTCGAGGGATTTACTGGGAAGAGCTTCTGTCATCGCCACAGGTCCGGTGCCGGTTCGAATGATGAACCTGAATGAGTACCCAGTCACCCTGAAGAAAGGCACTCAGGTCGCTTGGTGTAGACTGGTATCAACGATTGTGCATGGGAAAACTCCGAATGACGTCCGACGAGACATCGGAGGCGTCGGGAAGCTGACGGAAGCTCTGCAACTTGAACGAGCAAGCCTAACCAATGATCAAAGAACCAGGATCCAGGCACTTCTGAATAAATATCTGGATGTCTTCGCCATCGAAAAAACCAGCTCGGCAGGACGAATGCGGTGAAGCATCGGATTAACAACGGAGATGGTCAGCCAATCCGACAGCGCCGCCGACATTTGCCACTGCCCAAGA
This sequence comes from Meconema thalassinum, assembly GCA_946902985.2. NCBI lineage: Eukaryota > Metazoa > Arthropoda > Insecta > Orthoptera > Tettigoniidae > Meconema > Meconema thalassinum. Next base: position 14,915,087 of record OX336401.1, on the reverse strand, counting down.
GGAAAGAAGTCGAGAAGATCATCTCCGACATAAGCCAACAGGGTTTCCTGGAGCCTTCAACTATCCCTTGGACTTCACCAGTTGAGCTCGTAAAGAAAAAGGACGGTTCAACAAGGTTCTGTGTGGACTACCTACAGCTGAACAGCAAGACCGTCAAGGACAGCTATCCACTCCACAGGATTGACGACACTTTAGATACCTTATCTGGGTCCCAAGTGTTCTCCACTTTGGACCTGAAGAGTGGATACTGGCAGGATCAAATGGAACCCCAGGATAGAGAGTAGACGGCTTTCTCCATTGGGTCGGGAATCTGGCACTTCACGGTGATGCCCTTTGGATTATGTAATGCGCCAGCTACGTTCGAGAGGTTGAACACCGTGCTATGAGGTCTTTCATGGAAGACTTGCCTGATCTACCTGGACGACGTCATAGTTACTTGTATGACCTTTGTCGAACACCTGTCGAACCTGGAGGAGGTTTTCAAGAGTCTGCAGAGTGCCAACTTTAAGTTGAACCCGAAAAAATGCCAACTCTTTCAGTAGGACGTCAAGTACCTGGGACACGTCGTATCTATGAGTGGTGTAACCGTAGATCCTGAGAAGGTCATCGCAGTGAGAGAATGGCTAATCCCTAAGGACGTACATGAACTACAGAGCTTCTTGGGGTTATGCTCCTACGCGCACCGAGGAAGGACGAGACGACTGTTGGGACGAACATTGCCAACCATCGTTTGAACAGCTGAAGGCGTTCCTGGTCACTGCACCTATCCTTAGTTATCCGTGCACCGTTGGCATGTGTATACTTGACACTGATGCCAGCATTGGTGGAGTTCTGTCACAGATACTGGATGGCCAGGAGAAGTAATCGCCTACCTCAGTAAGGTACTCTCCAAGCCCGAGAATAACTACTGCGTCACTCGACGGGAGTTACTGGCTGTGGTGAAGTCTGTGGAACACTTCTATAAGTACCTGTATGGACGACGCTTTCTACTGCGGTTCAAGAACCCCGAGGGACAGATTGTTCGATGGATTGAACGCCTACAGGAGTACGACTTTCACATTGAGCATCGAGCCGGGACCAGCCACAAGAACGCGGACGTACTCTCAAGAAGACCATGCCCTGCGGATTGCAGCCACTGTGCACGGCAAGAATCGAAGGCTGGTCTGATCGGAAAACTGACAGTCGTTAGCGACTCATGGCAACCTACGGAACTCCAGAAGGCTCAGAGTGAGGACGCAGATCATGGCCACATCATCCAGTGGCTCAAGAAAAGACGCTGGCCTACGTGGGCGGAAGTCGCTCCGTGCAGCCCGAAGACTAAATCTTATTGGGACTCGTTACGTCAGGAAGATGGAGTACTGAAGCGCATCGTCGAAGACTCGAATGGGACTACAACCAGGACACAGATCGTCGTTCCTCATCATCCGCACAACGAGAGTTCTGGATGACATCTAGGCATGAACAGGACCCTTGCGAAAGTCAGAGAAAGATTCTACTGGGTAGGTTGCAAGGAAGGAGTCAAAAATTTTTGCAGGAAATGTGAGGTGTGTGCTGCTGGAAATGGTCCGAGAGGAAGGAGAAGGCACCCATGCGTCAGCACAATGTTGGAAGCTCATTCGAACGGATTGTGATCGACGTGGCAGTACTATTCCCCGACACAGACGCCGGGAACAGGTACATTTTGGTGGCCATGGACTACTTTTCAAAATGGGTAGAAGCTTACGCAATCCCCAACCAGGAATCTGTCATAGTCGCCATGATCCTAGTGAACGAGTTGTTCTCACGGTGTGGTGCTCCTTTGGAATTACACCCGGACCAAGGGAGGAATTTCGAGTCGGCTGTGTTCCAGCAAGTCTGTCAAATCACGGGAATTCGGAAGACCAGAACGACGCCACTACACCCACAGTCGAATGGAATGATCGAGCGGATGAATCGGACAATCGGGAAGCATCTCTCAATGGTTGTGGCAGGGAACCAACGCGATTGGGATGAACATCTCCTCCTGTTCTTGATGGCATACCGATCTTCGGTCCACGAGACAACGAGGTAGACACCAGCTTAAGAAGTTTTCGGGAGGGAACTGCGATTACCCTGTCATTTGGCATTCGGCTGTAAGCCCGGCAAAGAACTGGTGGTAGTAGACGATTACATCATCTGCCTGAAGGAGAAGATGAACCAGATCCACAACCTCGTCCGAGAGAACCTCGGAAATGCCAGCGACCAGATGAAGCACGCCTATGATACACGGGCACGAGGAGATGGCTTTAACATGAATAATCTGGTATGGCTGTTCAACCCACAACGGCCACGCGGTCTCTTACCTAAGCTGCAGCGATCCTGGGATGGACCGTACGAGATGATAAAGAGGATCAAGGACGTCATCTACCGGATAAGAAGACATTCACTCGGGAAGCCTAAGGTGGTCCATTTCAACCGACTAGCACCTTATGAGGAAGCTAATCCGATGGTTGACAACGGTTCTGTAATGACCTTGGACTGTTCCGGAACGGAACAGGCTTAAGGAGACGGCAGTGCTACGTGTCTATACAGGCTGTATGCGGCACTTTATGGGGTGAGGAAACCGTTTATTAAATCACCAAAGACGAGATCGTCAAGGCAGTGGAAGAAGAAGGATAATAAAAAAGGAAGATTGTAGTTTTACGTGACCGTGAATCTTGTGATTATGAGCCACGGGAGAAGGAAAAGAGACGGGTCGATTCGGCTGTGGTGGTTTTGTGATTGTAGAGACTCTGTTAGGACAGGAATGTAGCGATTGTATTGGAAGTTGTGGTGAACAAATATCAGAATTAGGAAGAGATAGATTTTAATTTTATTTTATCCACGGAACGTAACAATATTGTGGAAAAGCCGGGAATATTGTAGGAACCAGTAGCGTAGCCAGGATTTAAGTTTGGAGGGGCCCATTAGGTCCTCATCTCTTACTGTCGGAGTTCATATCGTTAAGCCTATTTTCCTTTATTAAAAAAATAGGCTTATGAGATCACCTTTTATCCAAATGTGTGTGCCGCCTCCCCCCCTCAATAAAATCTAAACGGCGGGAGCGATTTCAATGAAACTCGGTAAGCACATACTACTACCTTGTCCGACGTCGTCCGTGCCTTTCAAATTTTGATACGTTTCACCAATTCAACAAGCGGGCCACGTGAAATATTTCACTGGCTTTGATTCTAAATCTCCTCAACGGTAACAGTTTTCACCTTGAAATTTTGTACAGTGATGAAAGGTACTACTACAAGTTTACCGATGTGACTTTATAAAACCTGTTAAGTACAAAACGAACATGACGGCCAAGCGAATTTGGAACATTTTAAGGGTGGAGGTACACCTTTACAAGAGTAAAAAACACAGATATTTAAAATAGCTTTCCTAGGTATTCCTTTGTTTTGTTGATATGAAAGTTTGCAAACATCTAGAACTGTCCTTTATATTTAGTTTCCAGCTATAATATCTGCAATTAACTTTCCCTTGTTATAAAAATAATAATTTCAAAACATTGGACTAATTTATACATGGAGCATGCTGTTCCTTTATAATTTCTACAAAACTTCACATTTCTGGAAGATTATTGTTTTAGAATGTTCATAATGCTTGTGTTAAAATATAAAATAATATTTTTTCTCCCTTTTTTAGAAGAGTAGATTTTTTGGTCATTTTTTGACATTTAAGTGAGCTATGTTTACTCAGAAAATACAAAAAACAAATGTTACAGCAATGGATCTAGTTCACATTCTTAAGACACAAAAGATACATGTGAATAAGAAATTTCATCAAAATATCTCAAAAACTTTTCCTCCCATTGGTAAGCTTAACGCTCGTTCCCCAAAATTTACTTTTTTCTTTTGTCTTCCTTCATAACTCAAACAGTGTTTGAGATATTTTGATGACATTTTGAATTCACATGTATCTCGTGTGTCTTACGAACGTAAACGAGAACCATTGCTGTAACATTTGTTTTTTGTATTTTCTGAGTGAACATGCCTCACTAAAATGTCACGGCCAGGAGCAAACCTGCAAACTTGGGGTTAGTAGACCTACACGATGACCACTCACCCACCGTGGCAAGCTAGTTGGCATGTATGAGCATGTTTTAGTTATTTTAAGGACGCCTTTATCCAACATATGTTTTGTGAATACGATTTTGATTTCCAGGAAGAAATACTGATTGGGTAAATCGGGAGTATTTGCCCCGCACTGCAAGGTTTGGCAAAGGGTCTGAGCGTAAGGGCTTCAGAGATGGATCGTAGGGCGCATGTGTTGAAATATTTACTTCTATGCGACTCCAAAGGCGGCAAAATTTACGACACCATGTCATACGATGTTGGCATGTCAAAGAACCCATTTGAATTCAGTAGGCCATGTTCATAATGGCAAAATCAATCTCGGGAGGTTCCGCCAACATGAAGTTCCACATTTCTCTACTAGAAAGTGCTATTGTGTTCAAGAAGCTTAGATATCTAACCTCCTTGACTTTCATAGTGCTTCAAGGAACAACGAAATTCGACATGCAAGCTACCCGTTAGGTGTATATTATTATCACTAAAATGTCAAAAACTGTCTACTCTTATAAAAAAGGGAGAAAAAATATTATTTCAAAAGATAGGCAAAAGATGTTTGTTCACATTCTTAACACAAGCATTATGAACATTCTAAAACAATAATAATCCAGAAATGTGAATTTTTGTAGAAGTTATCATGGATAAGCATGATCGATATATAAATTATTCCAATTTTTTGACTTTTTAATAACTAGGGAAAGTTAATTGAAAAAATTCAAGTTGAAAACTAATGATAAAGGACAGTTCTAGGAGTGCGCAAAATTTCATATCAACAGAATAAAGGGATAACGAGGAATATCTGTGGTTTCTGCACTTGTAAAGGTGTACCTCCCCCTTAATGGACAAGCGATTTAACCATCCGAGCGTAGTGAAACTTGAAACGGTAAATGATTATACAAATTCTAATCTACTGACATCTAACTTAGTTCAATTGTTTACATAACCTCAAGATGGCGGCCGTACAAAATTTTAATATTAAGTTTATATTTCTTGTGTCCTAATCATGCAATCGAATTGAAAGTTTTAATAACGAACTTATGCAATAATTTTTATCTAATGGTACTGAACTCATAATGTAAAGGACATAGGATATCGTATGGGTCGGGATATGAACCGACAGCTCTTGAGAACAAAAGCGCCATTGTTTCGTGTCTGGTTAGGCAACCTGCAGCATGGTAATATGTATCAGGATTGTAGCAAAAGCTAATGTTGAATTGAAAGGTTCCCGTATACTTTTAGCACGGCAAATTGAGGAAATGTAAAATGTTATTTAATTAACATGGAGATGAATGAGATGTAATACATGCTGGAAACTGGCGAAGTTGGCGAGTTTACTGAGGGCGACGCTTGGGAAAATCCAGTTTTGGAGAGTCACGTGTCAAGGTGACTTCGAAGCGAGAGAGAAGGGAGATTTGGTCGCTTAAAGAAAGGAGTTTCATCACGTGACCGCAAAATGACCAATAGCGAAATAACTAATTGGCGGTTCTTAATATTTTATTAATTCTTGAAAAATAACTTTCAGAAGAAATGAAATGGCAGAACTGGAAAGAAAATGAGAAATGAAAAACGATGTTGTAAACTTTATTAAAAGATTTGAAAGGATGAGACAGATATTTATTGATAAAGAAAGTTACAAGGTAGAATGCAAGAAACGCCATTTTTTAATTGTGATCAGAGTGGGGAGACGGCAAGTAGAAGCCATTCTCTACTTGTCTTTTAAGTTGAACAAACGTGTTAGTCGAACGTGGAAAAAGTTGACCGAGCAATCTGAAGAATACTTGACGGGGAAGAGAGTATTGCCACCGGGTCAAGATGAAGACGAGTATCGCTGAAAATTAATATACCAGAAAGTCAATGTTATATTTAACGAAACAAGCAACATAATTGACAGAGGAATGAAGAGAATTTATTGAAATATCCAAGGGAAATTCAACCTACGGTGTGGAGATATTGATACCATGCAGAAGCAACGTTTTTCGAGACAGACAAGAGTTATTCGAAAACTAAGTAAATTCTACAAAACCCTACTCAGCGAGTTAGTTCAGACTGCTATTGAAAAATACGAAGATGTTATTTGAACTGGGGTCAACGAGGATATCTGACATGAAATATTATTGATTGTCATGGAGAGTTACTAAATTATGAAGGGGAACTAACTATTTGCAAAATGAGGATTCCGGCAGTGACTTAGCCCTCATATCACGGCTTTGTCAAGGAGGGTGGAAGTCTATCATCATGCTTCACGGAATTAACACAATTGTATCTACGACTGTAAGGTGTTACTATAACAACGAAAGAAATACCTATAAACTACAACAACAACTATTTAACGGAGAACTTCATGAATGCTGTTCATTAGAAGACGATCGCAGGAATCGCCCTGGTTCAGAATAATGCAGAGAGATTCTAGTCCCGACGCGAGGAAGGAAGCGACAGAGAGATCTCGGCAGATTGACGGTCGAAGGGGGAGCAAGTAGGTGTCCCGCATGAGGCCTGGCACGCGACCACTACCGATCCCGTTATGTCAGCTGACTGGCAAGCTTCTGTACGAGGAGACTGCTGCGCGGGAAGTTCTAGTCCAATTTGGATTTTGAAAAAAGATTCTGGCAGAAGGTAAATACACCCAACGAATATTATTGTAGTTAGAAATGCAGTAACGTAGATATCCTTGACCTGACCTAGTTTTGTGTGGCAAATTTGATATATTTTTCGAAACTATTTTATTGAATTAATTGCGAGTATAGCATCGTTAATGTCGTTTAATGTTCAAGTCATTGTTTTTGGAAAGTCGTCATTAGGATTTTGACGTATTTAGAATTGTTAATCGTCTTTGTTTGTTATTGCGAGTTTATTTATGAATTTATTAGTATTTGCTAAATTAATTTGAATTGTTTTAAAATACGTTAGTTCTGATATTTTAATTTTTTGAACAACAATGAACATGTTTTCTTTAAAACAGACTTTTTGTAAAGTTGACGTCTCATTGAACAATCTGATGTATTGACACAGATGAAAAACGCTATATTAAAGTACGGAAAAATACGGAATGTATAAAGTAATACTTATGTAACTGAATTGTTGTGAGAAATGAAAGAAACTTGTTAGATAAAATGTATCAATACAGAAATACTAGAAAGGAGCTGTAATGTAACGTATTTTATTTATTAAGACGAGAATATACAGAACGTGCTCTAAATTTAGAAAGTTCTATGAACTTTTGTTCCATAAGATAATAGAAGGTTAATAAGATCGCATATTGAAATACTTTAAATGATGTTATGACAGAAAATGTATAAGAAAGGAACAGGAACGAAAATACAAGAGGTATGTAAATGTGAGAGGAATTGAATGTATAAATGATAGAAGAATTGTAATTTGAACTCTATAAGTAAAATTACTGAATTTCGTGGATACCTAGAGTGTGCACAGAAATGGGATTATTTATTATTATTATTGCGTGTACAGGAAATGATTATGGAAACGTAGGTGTTGACGCTAACTTGTGTTTGTGGTAAAATATTGTGATGTTCCTATCGAAGTGTAGAAAGCAATGCAATTGTATAATGAAGTTCCGACCCAGTTGTCGAGGTGTAATATGTAAAAAGATGCGATGAATATAATAAGTAATTATTGGAGTAACGTATTGTATTACGTGGATGTAAGGAACCAAAGATTCGTCTATTATATGTCCGTCTTATCTTATTAAATTTGTATTAATGGATTTGTCTATACCGAGCAGTTTTTAGCTTCATTGTTTGAAACATTATGCTCTTTGGAAGTGAAAGTTAACCATGAAATTACATTGAAGTAGAAGTTTTCATTATTTAGAAGTGACGAAAATAAAATGCAACGAGAAGGATCAGTGGGATCAAACAATTATCGAGCAGTTAACGATAATATTGTATATACTTGTATATAATAATATTAGGATTGTTTTTACGGTTATTTAAAATGTGTGCAGTTTAGGTTTAAATAAATGTAATTATGGATTGTATCTTATAGGGGATGAATGTTTAACGATTGCGTGAGACAAGATTTACGAGTAAAATGAGTACAGTATGAGCTACAAGTGTGAGAACATTTTTATTTTTAAATATTTCATTTTTAAAAGATGGGAGAAATATTTTTCTCTGTGTTATAGTCATAAGGACTGATAAATAGTGACAGGAAGCTCACTACGTTCCTATTTTATTTAAAATATACTATTTAACTTAAATTACTTTTGTGTAATAATTGTAACGTGTGAATGTAGGTGTGTTTGGACTGGAAGTGTCCCTATTTTTTATGAATAAATTTGCAGGCACGTGTTCGTTTGCCGGTCTGATTTTTTATAGAACATCTCGACTTTCTGTCTTTAATAATCTGAAACGATAGTGCTACTAGTTAGGTACTGGCGCTCATTGCAACTTAGCAACCGTTCACCCTCGAGATTCTAAGAATCTCGTACTACCATATTTTGATTGTAGGATGTTTTAAATTTGTAACTAAGTAGGAGTACTATCGTGGTTTCTTAGATATACCTGTATTGAGAGGTTACTAGCCTTTAAACTAGCGAGGTCCCGTTGATTTATCTAGCTGGGTATCAACGCCCTTAGCGATCCCATCCATCCCTAGGATAATAGGTGAGGGGTACGTCAATTTCGGGTGCATGGTACATAATTGTAAGGCCTTCATATATATCAATCCAACATGGCAACCATCCGAAATATTTAGACGGTTCTCAATTTCTACGAATCAATTGTAGCAATCAAACTGAAATTTTGTATGCTGATAGAGGCTATTATTATAAATTCACCTATTGGACTTTCAATGACCTGGTGAGCACAATACCATCATGGCGGCCAAGCGAAGTTAAAACAGTTAAATGGAATTGACTTGCGATTTAATTATCCGAGCGCAGTGAAACTTGGTACGATAAATGTTCATGCAAAATCCACTGCCATTTAATTAAATTCATTTGTTTCATAACCCCACCGAGTGACTCCCGGGATAAGGAGTCCCCCACTATCATGTCACCGGCTCCCCAGGGAGGCGAATGAGCTGGTAGTGGTTAGGGCACTCTCTTGCCCTTGGGACAGGAAACTTTCCCTTAAGGCAGATGAACCACCTGTGGTCAACGGCATAGAAAGTCCTCAACGGCGGACCAGGCATAAGGGCAATGAGTCCCTCCTTGGCTGGAATGGTGGATGAAGGCTGCAGTGACTAGGATTTATTCAATCGTCTTGCATTTGCTTGCCATTGAACATCTTTCCTAAGTCATCAAGGAATGTGCGTTTGTTGATGTGCAGCAACATTCTCACGTTAAAAGATTTCACGCACAGCAGTCTTCCAACAACATTTGACTTTCTTCAAAGTCCTGCGGCGATCAAGAAGTTGCGACGGGGGCAGGATTGTGATGTCTGGGAGCCTCTAGTGATAACTTGGCACGTAGGCGGTAGATGTGTGATCGGCCGTCTTGCTTAGGGTTGTGGCTGTAGAGCAATTCGGCCGCTGCAACTACGACGGAGCAGTCCTATTTAGGGTCCTCTCTGCTCACCCCACATAGGGAAGGGGCTAGAAAATGTGCCCTAAACATAGTCAGCCACTTATACTACCGATTGGATAGCCGCGTCCAAAGGTGTCACCTCCATGCGGTCGAAAATGTATAAGTAACAAATTTTATTTTGCAACCTGGAATGTAAGAACACTCACTGATGACCCCGCAAATGAGAGACCTGAAAGGAGAACAGCTATTGTGGGTAGAGAGCTACGGAGATATGACATTGACATAGCAGCACTTCAGGAGACCCGTCTTGCTGAGGAAGGTCAGTTGAATGAGCAAGGTGCAGGGTACAGCTTCTTTTGGAAGGGTAAACGTGAGGACGAACACAGAATACATGGAGTTGGCTTTGCCAATAAGAGCAAGCTTCTCAAGGATCTGTCAGATCTTGCAACTGGGTATAATGAACGCCTCATGACACTAAGACTTCGGTTATATAACAACCAGCATGCCACGGTGATCAGCGCATACGCCCCCACACTAGATGCTGATGATGACATTAAGGAAAGGTTCTATTCAGATCTGGATACCGTCCTATCGAACATCAACCGTGAAGATAGGATCATCTTACTCGGAGATTTTAACGCTAGAGTGGGCAGGGACTACAATGTTTGGAATGGTGTCATTGGTAAGGAGGGAGTTGGGAGCGAAAACTCCAATGGTATCAGACTGCTCTCCAAATGCACTGAACATGAATTGGTAATCACCAATACTATCTTTCGACAAAAGAATCGCTTTAAAACATCATGTCAGCACCCTAGATCGAAGCACTGGCATCTTATTGACTATGTGATTGTACGCAAGAACGATTTACGAGATGTTCTTATCACCAAAGCAATGTCAGGAGCCGATGACTGTTGGACAGATCACCGGCTTATCAGATCAGTTGTGCGTATACCATTATCCACACAGAGGAGGAAGCAACAGAAGAGCTGTAGGCATATTTTTGATACCGAGAAGTTTGATAAGTCAGAGCATATCTCCCAATATAAAGAGTTGCTTAGCCAGACACTGCCACAGGAATACCATCCAGATGTAACACTGCACTGGGAGAGTCTGAAGACCGCTATTCAGAATGCTTGCAAGGAAACGCTGGGATACAAGACCAGGAAACATAAAGACTGGTTTGATGAAAATGATGAAGAAATTGAAGCATTAATCTCAGAAAAGAGAAACGCCTTGCAAACTTGGAGGAAAGATATGAACTCCCGTACTAAGAAAGAAGCATTTTGTCTTGCGAAGGCAAATGTTCAAAGAGGAACTCGTGCGCTCAAAAATGCATGGTGGACATCGAAAGCTAAAGAGCTGCAATATCTAGCAGACAAAGATTCGCGACAGTTCTTCCAAGCCACAAAAGCAATTTATGGCCCCTCCACGTTTGGTAGAAATCCACTTTGGTCCAGTGACAAAAGTACACTTCTAAAAGATCAATACTCCATCATGAATAGGTGGAAGGAGCATTCTGAAGACCTCTTGAACCAGGACTCAGTTACTGATGAGCAGGTGTATGATATTTTAGAACAAGCAACCATCAAGGAAGAACTCGGTACCCTGCCAAAACTAGATGAGGTTCAGTGTGCTATTAATCAAGCAAAGCGACACAAAGCCACTGGATGTGATGGCATACCAGCGGAAGCTCTCAATGAAGGAGGTGAGGAACTCATAAGCCACATACATGATCTTATCATTAAAATTTGGAGAACTGAAAAAATGCCTGCTGATTTCAGAGATAGTCTGATAGTTCCCATATTTAAGAAAGGTGATCGTGCAGACTGCAACAACTATCGTGGTATCTCTTTGTTATCATGCCTTGGAAAGCTTATTGCTCGTATTTTGGCGAATCGTATTCTATCCCTGGTGGAGAAAATACTCCCAGAGAGCCAATGTGGTTTCAGGCCTTCTAGAGGAACTGCAGATATGATATTCACTGTTCGTCAGTTTCAGAAGAAATGTAGAGAGCAAAATAGACCTCTTTATATTGCCTTTATAGACCTCAGTAAGGCATTTGACTCGGTAAACCGTGAAGCCTTGTGGAAGATTTTAGCATTGTATGGTTTTCCACTGAAATTTATTACCATCTTAAGACTACTCCACACTGATATGAAGGCAAATGTCATTGGTAACGACTCTATTGGAGAACCATTTCATATAAATACCGGCGTTAAACAAGGCTGTGTGATTGCCCCTACATTGTTTTCTCTGTACGTTGCCACTGTCATGCAGTTAGTCAAAGATGATCTTCCTACAGGCATACAGATAACTTACAGGATGGATGGGAAGATCTTTAATATGAGCCGTCTAAAGGCAAGAACTCGAACATCTCCTGCTGCATTGGTTGAGTTACAGTACGCTGATGATAATGCAGTAGTAGCTCAATCAGAGGACGAACTTAGGAAAATCCTGAATGCTTTTTCTTCAGCATACAAAAAGATTGGGCTGAAACTCAACACCAGTAAAACCCAAGTCCTCTACCAACCAGCCCCTGGACAAGGACAACGAAACATCAATGTCACCATCGACGGAGCGAAGCTTCAAGAAGTTAACACCTTTTCTTATCTTGGCAGCACCCTGTCATCAAGTGCAAATATAGATTCCGAAATCCAACACAGGATTAACCGTGCTGGGGCATCCTTTGCAAGATTGAGGTCTCGAGTTTTTGACAACCATGATATCAATGCTGCAACGAAGATCCTTGTGTACAACTCGGTTGTATTTCCCACCTTACTTTACGGATCTGAATCCTGGACATGCTACAGACGTCATTTTAAAAAGCTGGAGCAATATCACCAGCGTTGTTTGAGGAGAATTCTTCGTGTCACATGGCAAGACAAACGCACAAACACCAGCATTCTCGAAGAAGCACAGACTACCAGTGTTGAAGCCATGCTTTTAAAACGACAGCTGCGATGGACAGGACACGTAATCCGCATGCCCAATAATCGCATTCCCAAGCAAGTGTTTTGCTCTGAACTAACTGAGGGCAAGCGCTGTGTGGGAGGTCCGAGGAAGCGATTCAAAGACGTACTAAAGGCTAATATGCAAATGTGCCATATTGATATCAACAACTGGGAGACCTTAGCTCTTGATCGCTCATCCTGGAGATCAATTGTTCATCGTGGTGCGATACTTTTTGAAGAAAACCGCCGACGTATGATAGAAGATCGGAGGCAACACAGAAAGGACAGTGTGTTCATTAGAAGACAGGGAATGAATGCGGATGTCTCACCTGGACCTGATACTACCTGTCATCACTGCGGGAAACTGTGTCTCTCCCACATTGGGCTTTTTGGTCACCTCCGGACTCATCGATGAAGAGTCATTCAGCATTGGAAGGCCAACCTACTCGAGACGAGTGTTTGCTATCATCATCAACCCCAAGATGGCGGCAGTGCGACATTTTAAAATGGAGTTTTTATTTCTTGTGTCCTAATCATCCGATCGAAGTGATCGTTTGAATGATGAATCTACGCCATGGTCCATAACTCTATGGCCTACATAAGGAACAATCCAATATGGCGTTCCTTTTCATGGGCAGGAGAATATTTTAATAATGAAGACCAATAGGGAATATGAAAATAGGCTATATTGTTATGCACGGAACTACTTATTCTGATTATAAGAAATTTAGGGTTCATTTTTAGCTTAGGACAAAAATCTTCAGTCTGTTCAAGTCTGCCTGAATTCCGCTCTTCGTTGCTTTGTTTTGAGGCAGCTCACAGCTGTTTCAGTGCCTATATTTGTCTCTGTAGCGCAGATTCTCAATTATCAGTTATCAGAATACAAGTATTATGGCATATTCACAAGTATCAGTTCAGAATGTTCCTTATATTAATACCGCACTATGTCTTGGTGATTTTGACATAGTTTATTTACCAGAAATGGTTTTAGTCAGCTGAATGAATATTTGTCCAAAAACGACCCTCAGGAGTTGATAACAGGAAAAAGGGGCACTCATAAAAGTATCAAACATAAAAGGTGCGTTGCAAAACATTTAGATCTCTTATTGGTAGTCTAATTAACACAGTGCTGTTTTAAGGTAAGCCTAATAGTCGCCGTGGACCTCTTTCTTGTTAATTATTATTTTCAGAGGAAACCGTAACACCCGTTCAATAATAATAAATGAATACGAACCTTTTAAAAAATTAATAACTTTACATTCTATTAGTGAGCAATGCGTCTTTCTCGTGCAGAGAACATTATTTAAAATCTGTGCTATATAATGAAATGGGGGCCTACATTTTCTATACCTACAATAAAAATAAATCATAACCTACCGAAGATGAATCCAGTTTTGCCTTCTTTATGACAAAGCGGTCGATCTTAAAAAAAACACTCGGTAATGTGAGAAATAAAAGAGCAACTATCAAACAACTCTCGACTCTTCCGCAATACTACCATTTACAAACTGTATCTCTCCTCTCGCCCACGCACACAACTACCGTAAATCCCGACAGCGGCGTCAATCAACCACGCTGCGCCAGTATTGTAGCCTGGGATATTTTAACACTGCTAGTTCCAGGAAATGAAAATTAAAAGCTGACAAGCTATAACCGGCCCCCTCCAGAGAGGTCGCTTGATAATTGGCAATCTCCTAACTTCTTGGTAGACTTTTGCCATCCTCACCTGGTTGTATCCCTAGTACTGAGGCACTTTTTTTAACAGTACACGCTGCATGCTCGTATTTATCACATCTTCTCTCAAGTGAGCTGAACATAATCTCCTGCTATAAACATCCGGTGACCAATTAACCCTTCGAACTGCAGTTTTCCTGAGCTCTTCATTCACTGGAAAACTAAAACTAAAGATAGGACTTTAATAAAAACAGTAGGTTTGATAATAACAACAATGCACCAAAAGGAACAAGTTTAAAATACAGAAATTACAGTAGCAATGGCAAGCCTGTAGTCAAGGCAACATAAACTAGAGCAATACACCGATCTAAAATATAGTACTGTAAAGCACCTGGAAAATGAATGTATTATATTTTCTAAACAAATGATACAGTCAGTCTGAAAGACTAGACTTTATATCATTCTAAATTACGCATGCTACAAATGCTTCGTTCGAAGCCCCAGGACTCTTTCAACAGACTCCATTACCCATTAACTTAGTCTTCCCGCGCGGGGAACGGATAGCGGGAGGTGCACTCTATTGCATGACGTCATGCGCTCTCCGTCTCCGTCTCGCATAACGCCATAGCCCAGGAGTAAACTCAGACTCGGTTCATATGCACTGAATAACATGAAGACGTCATACGCTTAAGTGCAACCTTAGTACATTTCCTCTTCTTAACCGTAACGCACAACGGTAGACCAAAGCATAACGATGAAGTCGACAAGATTATTTGAAATGATAATATAGTACTGTACAGCACTTGGGAAATGAATGTACTGAGACCGTATTTTGCATTGAGTCGGATCTATGTTGTACAGGTGTGTACTCAGATGAAGTCCTGCGGCTCTATTTACAAGGCATACAGCGCATTGATGCTCTGTGGCGAGCTTAGGAGCAATTCGGCAGCCCGCAATACATCCTTCGAACATGTGCTATGTTTTCAGTACAAGAGATGACTACAAAATGGAGGCAGCAGTAACGTCAATCTGATGAAACCTGATACATTTTGATACAGTATTTATGATACAGAACAAGAACTGGTAATTGCATTATATTAAAAGAAGAGGAAACTTGAGAGTATTTTACACATAGATAAATGCATATGACAGAATATCAGAGTATTATCGAGCACTAGCCAGTGTCGGTATCGATAGTCAATGTCGTTTCGCAACGAACAGCATTATGAGCCTCGAAAGAGCAGTGTGAAAAATCTGGCAATGCACAGAGATCAGATTACATTCTACTTTGCTTGGAGTACAACACTCCTGTCTCGCGCAAGCAACGCGGTCGTTTACGTACTTAAAAGTTAGACAGTTCGTAACGCAGTATTTTTGTCTCGGCTTGTTATAGCTGGAGATTGTGTTAGTCTTCATTACTAAGGAGCAGTGAACTCAGTCTTCACTAGGACTTGTGATATTTCAATGCCAATACAAGACTATATTCTACAATAGTTCAGTACAGTCTATATATTATAATCATGACTACAGAACACAGGTTGAATGAACGAGTAATTCATAAAGACATGTTAACGTCACGAATGGGCTAGAATGGAAAGAAGGAATGCAATACAATAGTGGAGTTGACCACCTAGGATGATCACTAACATCAATTATGAAATACTACAACAGCAGAAATCTTTTTAAGAAGAGATGGAAGGCGCTTTGGAAAAGTTGACTGTACATTCATACGGTGACTACATGAAATAAAATGGCATTCCTCGAATAGGCTACAGAACATCTTAGGAACGTGTGAGAACAATGAACTTGTTACGCGAGCAGCTGTTTTTATTTTTCAACCGTTCGGGATCGGGGTTCGGTTCTCTTCAAGATCCAGTCGTTTCGAGAACTACGCGACCTGATGAACGAGGGTTCAATTCCAGAACGAGAACAGTGTGTTTTAAGCATATTCCAATTTCAACGAGATGGCATCGTACAAGGTAGTTGACAACCAATTTCACAAGTAGACAGTATGGATTAGACATACTCTAGAGTGTTCCTATTTCACCAATTTCTCTTAAGTAGTTAGAAAATGCATTCTAGGGCTAGACCCGATACTTCATCGCTTCTGTCTTGTAGTGTATTTTATATTGTAGCTAACATTAATTTTGTATAATGCTATTTTCAATGCATTTCTTTACTCTTTTCCTTATTACAATTTGGGCATTTAATAGAACAATATAGTTTGTTAAGAAGACACATATGAAGAGTAGGAAGAAGACTGCGATAACTTTATGTAAGAATAGTTGTTAGCAAGCAGATGTCCAATAGGCCACGTATATTTGAAGATTATTTGAATAGACACTTCTACAAATTTTGAACTTTGAATGTGAATACTTATGCATTACATACAAGTTTCTTTAATAGAAACGTTGAGTGCAGTATACATATGGAAACATAATGATTTCTAGAGTGGATATTTGCGATTCTTGGATTAATTTTTGGCAATCTACAGTTTTTGAGATTTTCTTTTTGAATTTTTAGACACTTTTTAGTTCGTTAAGTTTTTCTATTTTTTTCATGATTCGTTTGTTGAACTCCATCCTAGTTAAGAGTTAGATTCTAAAGGTCTACGTGTACCTTCTTAAGACAGGCTCTTTACCATGTTGTAATATCTTTCGTGTTTCTTTGGGTGAGGATCTCCAGTCGAATTTTGTTTAGTAGAGGGCTGAATCGTTCTTTTTACAGTGATCTATCTACAATTTCTTGAAAGAAATATTTATGAACATGAGAATATATTGATAAATAAATAAATATTATAGAAAGATTGTATAAAATATTTTCGTTACAAAGCGAAATGATGATGTTGGAAATTCTCAAGCACTGTCATTTGAACAGCTGATTACATTATATTGCCCATGATACTTTAACTTATGTTAATTTGAAGCATGATATTTTACGACTATTATGTAAAAGCTTATTTAATCTTAATAACGTTTAGAAAAATATCTACAAGCTATTGAGAGCTTATGTATGAATAAAGCAATGATTGTTTGTGGAATTTGATTGTAATAAGGGGATATTAGACATCGATGGATGGTCTATATCATATTTTTTCAGTATAAATTAGCTATTGATTTATTACTGAGTGCACATGTGTATATTTTAACGTGCAGTATAGTCACGATTATAGATTCTAGAAGGCCCTTATAAAGTTAATGAATCCAACATTTAAGTAAAACTAGCATTGTAATAATTGATCCAGAATGGATTTTTCAAATTGATGACGTTTGTTTTTGGAGAAAGGTCTAATTGGAAAGACGAGTTATAATATTTGTATAATCATGCAATAATAATGGCTAAAAGCTTAAGAGATAATAATATGATTAATTGTGAGATTTAAAATGTTGTTAACATTTTTAAGCAATGACAATGCGTTCGATTAACTTAACTGTTCGTCGAACATGCCCTGATTTCAACTTAACAAGTACCCTAGAATGCTTATTGATGGAGTTGAATGCAAGAAACACGAATAATTTGAACGTGAACTAAAATGTAAAAATGTATATATTGCCATAAAACTTACAAGGGTTATTTAGTATGTGTAACATGTTTAAAATTTATTAAGATTGTTTTACATGCGGTTATGACTCTATAATTTTAATACCATTTTCAACAAGATTCGATGCTAATGTCATTAAGACGTGATTACGCTTCAGTGGAGGCGGATTATTTTTGTTCTGTGGAGAGGTATTCCACATTGCAGCAGTTTTTGAATTAATAAACTCTTGGTTGATTTTAAATGCTTCGGATGCCTTGGTCATTTATACTAGAAACAGGATGTGCTACGAGGACCAGTGGGTCAGTTTTGAGAATGCCTAGCACCACTCACGAGATTAATTTAATTATTTTTAGAGTCTTGTTAGTTCACTTTGAGCTATTTCTCGTTTTTATTTCATCGACCACTGGCATCTTCTTATCGCATTCTCTATAAGAGAGGTATCCTTATCCCTGGTTGATCCTAGTTGGTAGATTTTTGGGGGGTATTTCAGCCGGTTGCTTCCAGATTCTACGATCCAGCAGTTCCATCGGATTTCAACAGGTAAGACCACGTGGATACGGGTACAGTACCGTAGCCTATTATACCAGTATGGAGTTTATCCCTAACATGTAATTAGACTATTGTGGGATTTCAGGCAATCTGACACCCACCACTGTATTCTTAGCTTATACCAAATAATAGGTAAATAATTGCTGAGATTCCAGTAGGCCTGCCAACATATTCAAGAATGTGTATAAATTTAAAATATTAAGGCATGTGAGCAGAGTGGGTGGTGGCGTAATTGTTTCTATTGCACGATTTTGTTTCAAATAGGCCAGTTAGGTCTAGGCTGAGGTTTGAGATAAACAAGTTTAAATATGAAAATAATGGCATATCAATCTTTTAACACCCACGAGCAATAAATCTAGAACTCAAACCACGTTCACAATAAGATTGGGGTAAGTAGGTTAATACCGTTCATTAATTGATAAGCAGAAACTATTTCCAAACGAAGGGAAACATCCGTAATTAATTCGTATATTATTGGAGGCTAAGATGTGAAGGAGTAACTAACTACTGGCTTCACTTCCTAGCCGTTAGGGCCTCTCCTTATTACTCCTTGGGGACGATAATGCATCTAGTTTGAGCTGGCTGTTTTGTAACAAGCGGAGGACATTTTATATCGTGGCATCTTAATACCTGTAGGTTAAGCATATTATTCCGATTTACAATACCTGTGCAGTTAGCCAAATTCACTTTCACATGGGCCTAATTAAACGTGTGCGTAGGTACTTTATCGCCTGGCAATATTTAATCTACTAGCCCCAAGTCAAGTTTGTGGAATTGGCAACTCAAACTAACACTTGGGGCGCTGCGGTCGGTCTGAATAAGTAGTGTTTAAAATACTCAATAACACGCGTTTGATATGGAACACTTTTTATTTTTCGGTTATAATCAGTAAATATGGTCTCTAAAGTAATGACAGTGTTATTTTTAATTGTATATATGTATAACTGTGCGATACACGTGATCTAATTTGTGTGTTCCACTGGATTTTTGGTGTCATTTGCATATTATCAAGCATCAGTTTTTATGGGTGATGTAGATCAGCCGATTCAAATTTACACAGGGCTACACTTCGGACATTATTTCGGTACTATTATGCGCAATATGATGTAAATGTCGATCCTGAGTCAACGCCGAGGACATTCAAATAGAGAAATACGGTACATAAACAAATAAATAACACACCAAAGCTGTGCTACTTTTATCATTCCGAGACTAGCATCCTCGCAAACCAGACGCCACTGTTCCAAGCTCCGACTTATTTCGTGAATTGATGTCAAACTGATGATCCGCCAGCCTTCCCGCCAAGCCTACACCTCGTAATCGCTAAGTTCTTCGATATTCGAGCTATTCCACTACGAGTCATATAGGCCTAATTTGCCTCCCCGTGGGCACTGTAGAATGAGTGATTCCGCTACCATTCAAATATTCAACATCAAACCCACCTTTTAACCATCCAAATCAAGCAATTCCTGTCGCCCCCCGAGTTTTAATACAAGTTAAACTCATCCCTTCTCCCTACCAAGCAGCCAATAATTAATTATTCAAGTAACTTCAATCTTACCAGCGCGCCCATCGTAACAGCTGTTTTTAAACTGAATATCCTTCGCTGGCTTTACGTCGCAGGTCTTCTGTCTGTCTACCTCGACAAGTGTTAGATCCTTCCCGGGGTGGAAAGGTATTATTATTAGGTATCATCACATTTCGGCTATTGCTATTTGCATCTTTTGGAAAGTGATGAAAACGTATGTTCGCAGCCCTCTTATACATCGACTTACAGCCGTAAACTGAGCAATACACTTTGCTTTTACTCATTTTTCACTCTATTAACGAGTAAAACTTATTACTTATGTATAAAGACACGAACAATTTACCACGATCTGTTTACCAATACAAGAAACCATATACAAACAGTCACCACGTGACAAATGTACCCTACTTGGTACGTTTCTCATTTTTACCGCTAGATGTCATATCAGATAGCTGGAGTTGCCAATAGAGACACCGAATGTAGGATTGTTTGTATCCCTGTTCTAAAAGCAGGTACCATTCTTGTTGTTGCCAGCTATGGACCAACTGCTCTGTTAAGATTCGCCCAGTAACGCCTCAGGTACCATTCTTGTTGTTGCCAGCTATGGACCAACTGCTCTGTTAACATTCGCCCAGTAACGCCTCATGAGTTCCTGGCTTCAGTCCACGTCTTACCTGTTGTTAGTTGGCTTTTCCTGGAAACTCGGGTGTTCTTTTAGGTTCATCTTAATGGGCGTACGCATCTGACGGTCCGGTATGTAATACCCTTTCTACCTTTGTAAACCATGCTCCCTTAGTTTTCTTACGCAGATACCTTTAATTATAGCCTATCTATTCAATCGAAATGACGAATAGTGATGACTTATTTGAAGTTAACGGCCAACTTGCAAATATATGACTTAGAGTAAATGTTGGCAAGTTGAGGGTCAAGGTTGTAGGCCTACATGTTTTACTGTTGTTGACAAATAATATATAACCGCTCGTTATTACTGTGGACGTCGAGGGGTCTGAGAATACCTCATTTCATTAAATAAATATAAGACTGATTTATCGTTCTGGTATAAGTAGGCTAAGATCAATTAAATCTTTCTCTGTTCTAGTTTCGTGATCATAATGGAGAAACATCTATTCGTCAAGAGTGAGCCAGAATGGTTGACTCATGAATTCCCTGACATTGTAAGTTGCATTTAAATTCGTCTATGGTGTAACATTGCTATCTTGGTGATGCGCATGACGAGCAAGCTTTAGTGACATAATGCAGTACTTAATAGTAAATGGTGCCCTAACCAGGATCTGTTAACTTTTACTGTTTATGACACATATAACTCATCACTCATATTGTGTCTATATATTTAACATTGGATAATACTTGGCAGGATTCAAATGAGCTGTTGCCCTGTGATAACCTGCAGAATGGACCTGGCGATAAATTTGACGTTGATAGGATAGCAGTTAAAGAGGAACTTGAACTACAGGTAATTATATGTTCTGCATTACTTCTCTTATCATAATACGAATGATTTTTATAATATTATTTGGAAGATTAGCCTTGTTTTTTATGACAACACCTAACCATAGCAGATGTAGTGGAATTGCTTCTACAGTTCCACTCTGCTGGCACCCTGGATACTATTATAGGTGAAGTCTACACAATGTGCCATGTCAAAACTCAATCATTATTATTATTATTATTATTATTATTATTATTATTAAACCCCTAATGGTCTTTGCCTGTAGAGGATAAAATGGTCCAGTGCCACGCTCTCTACAATAATTTGTATAAACACATGTTTTAGATAGCTCAAGTGAATACAAACAATCTGAATATTAACTTGCCACAATTACAGTAGTTGTTAGTTGCTTGCGACCTGAGTGAAGCCCGACGTTGCTTCTGGTTACTTGTCCACCTTTTCATTTCACCACACTTGGTCGACTTTCCTTTAATTAATATCCTGATAGTTGTAGTTAATCAATCATTTTCTCCTCTTTCTGACTGTTTTCTTTTCTACTTGAAAACTTGTTCATGTTTTTTTTGCGTGGCCATACCTCATCCTTCTCTTCTTGATATAATGGTGTATAACATCTTGTGGTGATCCAGCATACCTCCTCAGCGGACATTCTTGAACAATATGTTCTACGGGTCGAAGAGGAGCTCTGCAGTCACAGGCAGGAGAATCATGAAGTCCCCATTTATGTAGCATGGTGTTACATCTCGCGTGACCTGTTCTTAAACCATTTAACTCTACCCACTGGTTTCTCTTAAGGTTAAATCCATTATGTCTAATAGTAGATTCTAGAATACCTTACAGGAGCAGACTTCCAGTTTTGGCACCATTGTTCCGTGGCATGTTATGCCATATTGGGTCCCTTGACTAAAGACGAGTGAAGGGAAGATCGTTAAGAACTTCGTGAATTGGGAGGTCCTGTGGATGATTTTGTTGATGTAGCTTTCTCCACTAACACACTGTAGCTTCCTGTCGTCTTACCTCTTGAAGTGTGGGGTGGGTCTCAGTGTATCTGTTATGACCCTCATACTGTCATTCAGATGAACATCGATCTTTTTAGTTTGAGCACTACGGTGCTACACTGGCATACAATACTGTGCTACAGGATACACCATTGAGAGGGCAGTCGAGTGTAGTGAAGTTGCATCAGCATCCCATGATCTGCCAGCCAATTTCTTCATGATATTGTTCCGTGATTTGAGTTCTTGGCCTGTGTTTTCCAAGCGTCTCTTGAAGGTTAAGGAACGGTCCAAGGTGATTCCTAGGTACTTAGGGCTGAAGTTGTGATTAACTCCTTGCTGGCAGAAGTTCACTTTCAGCTGTTGGTGGGGAATGCGGTTGCACAGATGAAATGCACACACTTCTTTCTTAATGGGATTGGGACAAAGTCTCCATTTTGTATAGTATGCATACATCAATTGCAAATCACTGGAGTGAATGCTTTCTACTTCCTCAAGTGTGATGGATTTTTACAGCAATAGCTAAGTCGTCAGCATAGTAGAATTGTTGCTGATGGTGTCAGGCATGTCACTGGTGTATAAGTTAAAAATGCAATGGAGCTAATACTGATCCTTGAGGAAGATCTTTTTGTACTGAAAAAGACTCGCTTGTCCTTTGTCCAATGGTGACCTTCAAATACCGACTTGTCAGCATATTCTTCAGGAGTGATGTTAGTTTTCGTAATGTAATGTCTTTTAAAAATAATCAATAATCCATCCAGCCAGACCGTATCCTATGTCGCTGTTAGGTCGACAAAAGCGAATGGTGTTTTTAACTTCTTCTGTAACCCTGCCTCGTTGTAAGATGTTAATGTCAATACCCGTTCACAACAGATTCGTTGAGTTCGGAAACCTGCCTTGTATGATGGAGTTATACTATTTATAATTCCCTGGATTCAATTTAGGATTAGACGCTCTCAGAGTTTGTAGCAAACACTGAGTAGGCCAATAGGTCGGTAGCTTGAAGGGACATCAGCTGGCTCTCCAGGTTTGAGGATTACCAAGCTGTGGGCCACTTTGCATTCTGGGGGAGTGAACCCGTTATCCAGGATATTACGGAAGGAGTTCTTGAGCCATGTTTTTGCAAGCTTTCCGAGTTATCTTATGAACTCTGGGAAAATGCCATCTAAGCCTGAGGCCTTCCTCAATTTTAGCATTTTAATAGCTGACTCAATTTCTTTGTCGCTGAATGAATTAGAGAGAGAGCTTGGTGTTTATATTATTAAGCTCTCTCTTTGTTTGATTCTTCATGGCAAGGTCTATTGGAATTTTATCTGCTCTCGATTTGAAGTGTAGTGCCATATCGGCTGGTGTGATACCAGGTTCCACTTGACATATATTGGATGCAGCTCTTAAGTTTCCTCAGAAGTGACCATGCTTTTCTACTGGAGTGAGTGAAGCTCATTTGAGAAGTTAGGTCTTTCCTCTTCTTCGTCTTCTTCTGCTTCCTACTTTCATTCAGTTTTTCCAATATATTTTTTTCCATTTCAGGATCACCAGTTTTTGATAAATCATATATTTAGTTTAGGGTGGATTTGTCCCATTATAGAATATATTGTTTCCTGAATTCTCGGGGGGGGGGGGTGTTCCGCTTAATAGCGCCGATGACAACGCCTATAAATATCTTGTAGTTCTCTGCCCTGGGTGATATAATATATCGTAAATTACAGTCCACCTCCTAGCTGTATTTGTCCCGATTGGCCTTTTTAAAATTCATCTTGGTTTATGACTTGACCTGATAACTGCAATTTCTAGGCCAATATTGATGGGTGCGGGAGTATGTTGGCTTCTAGGGATTTTCTGAAGGACTTTCCTTGTATGGTCTAGCGGCAGTTTCCTTTCATCTGTGGAGACAAAGACTAGATCAGGATTCGTGTCAGATTACCATCTAGCAGAGTGAAATGTGTTGGTTTCTTGAGCATCAAAGCTGAGATAAAGATCTTGGATATCACAGCAAGTAGCAAGTTTTTATCCATTTTCATCACTGAATAACCCCAAGTTGTATGACGACTGTTGAAGTCGCGTAAGTAAATACATTGTGCAGTTAGTGGAGGTAGTGTTTGGGTTGTCCATTTGGAAGGAGGTGATTTGTAAACTGACATGATGGTTAGATTATTTAGTTTGGCTGTAATTATTTCTATGTCATTGATTTTTTGACAGTTAACAACTGAAAGGTTGCAAAGGTTCTGGCATACATAGCTGATCCGTGGACTGGGGAGAAGAGTCTCGCTATCAATCTGTACCGTGCAATCTCACCCCTCCTTTCCAAATCTTGTGTGATGTGAGTTTCTTGAACTGTTAAGATGTCGATTTTGAGGTCAGTAGCTAGTTTGCCAAGGTATTCTCGCTTATCCTTTGACAGGCTTTCTACGTTAATATGGAGATTGCGAGCGTTGGTTCCGAACATTTCCTGTACTAAAAGTTATATGTACAGCTTGTTACTTCCCGAACCAATGGTTTTGGTAGAGACAAGTCGTGTGCTTAGTACATCTCATGGAATATCCCTTTTTTGGTTGAGAGAGTTTTCAATGGAAAAGTTCAGTGGGATATATGAAAATAGGCTAATTATTTCTACTTGTTCAGAGTTGCCTTTGTAATATTGCTCAATATGTTAATTTCGGTGCATTCACTGAGCAGTTGTGCTGCATTAAGGCAAGGATCGTCTTTTTTCTCTTTCCCTCAATGTGCTGTTTTGTACATTCCCATTGCCCATAAAATTACTCCTTTCATTTCCGTTTTGATTCAGCCATCATGGTTTATTCTTATAAGACAATTATTGATATATTGCCCCTATTTCTGAAGTTACCACAGGGCCGAACGCCAGAATCAACCCTCCTGAAATCCCATCACAATCAAACTCATACCACCACAGACATAGCATTGATATTTACAACATGAGAATGTGACTCTCAGGGCATCAGGAAAGGATTGGGTGGAGCTCAAAATACACGTTAATTAATTAAATGGAAAGTTTCAATGTGTTGCAAATCACCAACCATTTCAGATAAAAGCGTGTCCTAATATAATGTAATCATAAAAGATCCCTAGCAAAAACTTTATTAGGGGTAAATTTATTTATTTTAAAGTAATTATGAGGATTAAAAGTATCTTTAGCTGCAAATAACTGCCCCTACAATGTACAGTATGTTTCATTTAAGAAGAGACTTACATTAACCTAAATAGTCTTAATAATAAGAAATAAATATTTACAAACCATTGAACCTACTTACCCTCTCTCTGGCATTCCAAGGTTGCATTTCAAATGAGTAGAAAAGTAACACTTAACACCTGCACCTCAAACAAGTTTTCACGGTCACTGGAGCACCGCCTCTTGGATTATACTCAACATCTGTTATATCTGAATTCAGCATTTCCATTTCCAGAGGCCGTCCTTCTCATTTTGGATGAACTCACTTTCTAGGCTTGAATTGGATTTGCCTTCTTCTCATGTTGAATTGAGTGGCTCATGGTGTTGGTTGGAATCATCTTCTCTATGGTTTAAAATTTCATAATAATTGTATCACACTTCTATATTTGTAGTAAATGAAAGCTCCGCTTTCAGATTTATCGCAGATTCTAGCATTGCAGCACTTAGAATAATAGTTCTCGTTCACTTCTATTATATGACCCACTCCTTGTTTAATTCTCTGTCACATATATCGGATTTTATTTGAATAATTGCGTTTTCAAAGCGTCCTACAATTAATTTACGGAGTACAGCAAATAATTCTGAACAATATTTGTGCTCTATCTTGTCGGTGTAGCACTTTTCAACTATCTCAATTGCACTCGACAGTATGCAAAATTCAATATAAATATACAAATCTTTCTATTAAATCGCAAATTTTCAGTGTATTCCACACTCAATATGAAATATTTGCACTCTATTTCACTAATACTCAATTCTATACACCGTAGATTACCATGCGGTTCGATGTTCGAATTTCCGTGTCCACCCTCCCTGGCGTTCGACAAGTTCTGTTTTGTGCGTAGAATAGCATTTCCGGCTTCTCCGTTCTGAAGCCAATCAGCTTCTTCCTCTTGCTGCGTATAACTCAATAATTGTATTGTCCGTTTCTTCAATCTTTATAATATTAATTTTTATGTCGTGTTTCCAATGAATTACACGGCTTGCTCGATCCTTTCACAGCCTTCTCAAGTACCTTTTCCGTGCCCTGTCCTCTCGGAGAATGACACAGTGTTGCCATGTTGTTGACATGGAATTCAGATCTTGGCGTGCTTTATGAACAAGTGGACGGGGACAATAAATATCAATGGAGATAACTGATGAAGTTTCCCAAGTCCGGGATGTTAACTCTGTAAACAGAACTACCATTCCGTTCAAAATGTTTGATCTAGGTCTTGTATGTCACATTATGTTTGGAAGGTATTCAAAGTAATGGGAACCTCTGTAAGATTCATTTCCATGTATGAAAAGGAATATGTTTGTGAAACAAGTAATTTCTCTGCAGGATGATACTGATCTCACTGAGGATATTAAGATAGAAGAATTCTCCTTACCAGAGTTTCTTCCATGCATAAAAACAAAACCTACATCTTTAGCGAGTGGTGGAGATTTCAAAGAGGTAAGTACCTTTTTGAATCTTATAATGGTCATGTCCAGATCGCCATGTTGTTCTTACCTATGCTACTTAGGGATTACCGAATTGTGTATTCAGACCGTAGTAATGACAAAAGGAAGCTGTCTGCTGTACTGAAAGTACAAGACGTCTAGATGGATGGTAAATAATTATTTTGTCCGACTAGTGCTGGAGCCAAACCCATGACCTCCCTGTGTGCATGCCGTTGGTCTATTCACTGATTATACAGCAAAAGCTTATCAACATGTAATGAAGAGCTTTGTACTCTGTATCCACATAGAAACATTCACCAGCACCGTCCCAAGGTCCACCTCGTGCCCAGTGCTTCAAATCCTCAGTACTTCAACCACAGAGAAAACTGTCGAAATTGGTAACCTTGTGACCTCTTCTATCTATAAGCCTCCAAATGAGGTATTCTAATTTAAACCGCCAGCCAATTTCGATAGGCAGAAAGCTTCTGTTATTACTGGTGATTTCAACAGCCGTAGCACTGTTTGGGGCTATTCTCAGGACGATCCAAATGGAGATGCTGTTTTAAAATGGGCAGATCTACATCAACTGACATTGATCCATGACAACAAACTTCCTCCATTTTTAAATGTGGTAGATGGCAACGCGGATACAATCCGGACCTCATGTTTGTGAGTAAAAACTTAACCCAACTATGTATTCAATCAATTCGCTCACCAAAACCTCATACACAACACAGCCCAATTACATCTCAGTTAGTCTGCCCACACACTGTACACTTCAAGCGAAGATACAATTTCATGCAGGCAAATTGGGAAACATTCACCACAATGCTTGATGGGAGGATTAGAACACTCCATCCAGTTTCAGAGGCATACTAGAAGTTGGTAGAAGTTGTCAAGTACTCTTCACAAAAATCGATTCCTAGAGGTTGTAGAACCACTTACATTCAAGGCCTTGCCACTGAAACAACCATTCTGTTGAAAGAATACGAAGAACTTTTCCAAAAGAACCCTTTTAGTTTATTTATTTATTTATTTATTTATTCGTATGAGAAGTCGGATACATTTTACTTTTAAAAAATATGGTACTTAACAATGCACATATCAGATCGTTTCTGTCCAAAATTTTGCCAAGACACGGGCATTAGGTGTCGCAGTCATCAAGTCCTCCATTGTTGAACTTAAAGGACACTTCATGCAGTTCATGAAATGGACTGTGGTTTGGACTTCACCACAATCACATAGCCTAGATGTGCTAGGAAAACTCCACTTTAACATATTGGTTCTTGATCTACCAACACCAGTGCGAAGCCTGTTCAATGAGTTTCCCGTAGACCAGTGTTCCTCACGTCCTGGAGGGAGATGTTCAATTGGTAGCATCCAGCCATCGAGTAGAGTACTTCTAGATCTCCATAATCTTAACCTTGTGGACTTATCAGATTCATGTAGATCTTCTGTTGTGCTCAGGAAACTCCTCCTAGACCTCAGTCGTCGATGGGCAGGTTTATATCCGTACAATAGGTGTTCGCATGAGGTAATTGCTTTGGTTTTCTCAGTCGTGGCTGCAACTTCTCTTCTAATATCTGGTGACGAGACCATATCAAGTGCACACAGCGTCTTTTCTTCCATTTCTGAATCCAAATGTAACCAATGGATTAAATTAATGGGAAGAAATAGCTACAATGCTTGAAGGCTACTTAGACACCTTATTAAGACACCAATGCAAAGTGAAATCTCTGCTAATGACATTGGTAATAAGCTCGTAAAAATTTTCAACACACAAAATCTGGAGGTAAAGCGAAGGAAAAACTACGGGATTTGAGTGATCATGAAAGCAGTGGTCATGCTAGTAAACAGTGGCCCTGGGATTTATTCAACAACTGCAAAATACCAACATTATGGAGAAAAAACAACGTTATAGCAATCCTCAAGCCTGCTAAAACTGCAGATGATCCTAGGAACTTCAGACCAATCTTCTTGTTGTGCCATCTGTACAAACTTTTAGAATGAATGATTTTGGATCAACTATCTGAAAATGGTGGAACCGGTGCTAATACCTGAGCAAGTAGGTTTTTGACCAGTGAAAAGTTGCTCGTTCCAAATTCTACATCTCACACAATCTATAGAGTATGGTTACGAGAAAAACATTATGACTGGGGTAGTTTTAGTTGACCTGACTTCAGCATATGACACAGTCAAACATCACCATCTTTTGCATTTTCCCATTTAAGTGGGGTCTGCCTTTCTGCACTGATTCCTCCACTTCAAACGATCCATAGCGTCCCTAGGGCAGAGTTTAATGAGGCGCATGTCATGTCAACTCTCACTCTATCCAACCAGAGTGTTTGAGGTCACCCTCGAGGCTGACGACCCTCCACGTTCAGTTGAAGGGCAGTCTTTCCAACTGAGATTTCACTGCTACGGAGCAAATGTCCATACCACCGCAGACGTGATTCACGCATTTTGTCTGTGATTGGCGCAACCTTGAAATCCTTCCGCTCAGCATCATTCCTAATATGGCTCAGTCGAGTCAAACAATTTGACTACCGCAACATCTTCATTTCCATTGCATGAGGTGCCTTTTCGTGCTTCGATGTTGTAGGCCAGCATTCAAATCCATAAAGGGCCACCGGTCTAATCACTGTGCGATATAATTTAGATTTTAGATGCAATGGAATTTTCTTATCGCATAGGCCGTCAGTAACTTGGCGCCATTTCGTCCAAGCGGCAGTGATTCTTCTTTTGACACCAGGAATCGTGCTGCAGTCTGAGGTGTTGCATGACCCAAGGTATTTGAATTGAGTCACTTTATCAAGTTGAACCTCACCCACAGTGATTGTGCCATCAGTTTGATCACCGCATTCCAGGTACTCGGTCTTCTTCTAATTTAATTTCATCCCAAATTCTTCAAGACGCATCTTCCACTCTTGCACTTGCTGTTCGAGGTGCCCACGTGTCTCGTTAGCTAACATGGCATCGTCCGCATATAATAATGTCCATGGATGCCTGATTTGGATGTCCTTTGTGATGGCGTTAATGCAGAGTATACGTGCAAGGGAGACGAGGCTGATCCTTGATGGGCATTAACAGTGATTTGGAAGGTATCGGACATTCCTCCTGCGCACCGCACTGAACTTGTTGTATTTCGGTACAGAAGTTTCACCCAGTCTCCATAGTCTTCATGCACACTGTGTAGCCTCAGTGCCAGCCGGATGAGATAATGTGGTACTCTGTCGAACGCCTTTTCCAAATCAAGAAAGGCTAAGTGAACAATCTTCCTTTTATTATGGTGTCTTTCCATCAATAGACGAAGTGCATGGAGAGCGTCTGTTGTTTCGTTGTTTTTGACAAAGCCACACTGGTTGTGGTTGACTCAAACCCATGACCTCCCTCTGTGTAAGCCGTTGCTTTATTCTCTTAGGTAAAGGAGGATATAACTTAAACCCCATCGGTGAAGGGATTGCTGGGAGATAATTGAAAATGTATCTTCCCTAATAAAAAACTTTGCTTTTTTGAGTAAAATGTTTTTGTAGAATATTGTTTATATGGCATAGTGATTTATACATTCATTCTTAAAAGGTGAACTGGTAAAACTATTGAGGACCAAGTCACGGAAGTGACATGTGCAGGTATTAATTGCTGTGACTGATATGGACAAATGGATGGACTAACAAGAGAAAAGGCTTTTACAGTCCTGCTGCTAGAAAATTCAAAAATAATTCTTTCAGCCCTTAAGCCTATTACTTCCTTTAAGGACACCTTGTAGAGTTCACCTTGGAACTGAGCACAATATGACAATGCATTTTGAGGCCGTCTCACTTATATACCAGTAATTTCAAATCTTTGAAACTTGACGCATGGATTTGATGATATCTCTTCAAAATCCTGAAAGTACTCTTCACACAATTTCTATCACACTTCAATTTGTTGTTATTCTATTGGTATCATATCTTCATAGCTACCACACCCTACATTCGAGGCAATCTGTTTTACATCTTCAAATGTTGGTCTACCCCTACTGTTCTTGTCCTTCCAACTAACTTTGCTTTTCCTGGGTGTCTTAGCAGATGTGCCACCAACCTGTCTCTTCTCTTCATTAGCAGTTGCCAGAAACATCTCTCTTCTCCCACTAGTCTTAATACCTAAATCTATATTCAATGTCAAAATATTCCTTTTTTCTTAAAATGCTTTCCTTGTGTGAGCCAACCTAATTTTATACCCTCTTTGTTTCGGCCGTCACTGGTTATTTTGCTTAAGTAACATAAGTCTCCTACTTCCTTTAGCTTTTCACTTGCCTATTTGACGTCCACAGGGGTTTTTGATTTCATTCGGCTGCAATCCAATATTCTTGTTTCACATTTATTAATTTTCCTCAAGACAGAATTCGTATCATTTAAAACTTATTCAAATCCGCGGGCGAGTCGGTTAAGATGACGATGTCATGTGAAAATCAGAGAGTTGAAATTACATCTCATTGAATCTCTGCTCCTACTTTGAATTTGTCACCAATTTCCTTCATTGCTTGTTCAATGCATACATTTAAAAGTATGCAGCTTTGCCTTACACCGTTCTGAATACCAGCTTCTCTCATGTCCTTTGGCTTGAATAACCTCTGTCTGGTTTCTGTGTAGATTGTATAGCACCCTCCTATCCATGAACTTTATTGCAATCAACGTTATCAAATGCCTTTTCTAAGTCTACAAATTCCATGATCGTTCTCTTATCTGACTTTGTTCTTCCTCTCAAAATCAGCCTAAGACTTAGTACAGCTTCCCTTGTTCCTACGTTTCTCCTGAATCCAAACTAGTCTTGACCCAACTCTGTTTCCATCCTCTTGTAAATGATACTAGTCAGGATCTATGAAGCTAATTGTACGGTATTCTTCACATCTGTCAGCTCTTGCTTTCTTCGGTATAGGGATGATAACATTCTTCTTGAAATCAGAAGCTACCTCACCTCTCTCACAAATCCTACACATCAAGTGAAATAATCTAATGAGACCTTCGTCTATAGAAATGAGAGTAAAAAGGTAATCAAAGATTTAAAGGGTACATTGCCATCCATGAAAAAAACAAATGTCATTGTTGTAAACATTCCGCAGAGATACGACTTAATTCCCAAATCATGTGTAAATGTAGAAATAGATGCTACAAATGGAAAAATTCATAAAATTTGTAAGAGTTTTCCAAATGTCCAAATTATAGATGTAAGTAAATTAGACAGGAAGTTCCACACTCGGCATGGCCTACATTTAAATAGATTAGGAAAAGAGTATCTTAGTGATGAAATCTGCAAAATTGTAAATTCAAATGGTAAGAATAATTCAACAGTAATATCATTAGAGTGGAAGCAGGGAAACTGGTAGAAGAGGCCAAACGTGAGGTTTGGCAATCAGATCTTTTGAAGTAAAATTTAACGGAGTGTAACAATGGTATTTCGGATTTGTCTAGCAACAATAATAATAACAATTATGATAATAATAATGTAAATAAATCACCAACACAAGCTTGCAAAAGTAACAAATTTAAAATTTACCACCAGAATGTCCAGTCTCTTTATAATAAAATTGATTACATAAATCTAATGCTTGAAAATGAACTTAAAGACATCTCAGCACTATCTATTTCAGGACATTGGCTGAAAGTGGAACAACTCGAATTAATTCAATTCCCAGGGTTTATACAAGCTAGTAAATACTCTAGATCTAATATTAGCCATGGTGGTACTTGCATCTTAAGAAATAATTTAGATCATGAACAGATAACAGCTTATGATTATCTAATTATGGAACAGGATTTTGAATTCTCTGCCGTAAAAATACAGCAGTTTAAGTTAATAATTGTATGCGTATACCGTTCTCCGTCAGGAATGTTTCCTTTATTTATAGATAAATTAGAATTGTTACTCAATAACATGAGCAAAGTAAATTTCGATACAATAATTTGTGGGGATGTAAATGTGGATTTCTTAAAATTTGATAGAAATTGTGAATTATTAACACAGTTACTAATTTCCTATGGACTGAAACCTACAGTAAATACCCCAACAAGAATAACAAAATTTAGTAAAACCACTCCTGATTAAATTTTTATAAATACAGATAAATATCACCATTCAATAGAAGTCTATTGTCCGGGTTTTAGTGACCACCATGGACAAATACTGAGTTTTGAAGTATCCGAAACAATCAATAAAAATGATAATGGAGTAAAATCAAAGTGCAGGTCATTCACTGAATCAAATGTTACATATTTCAATGACTTATTAAATAAAGAAACATGGTCAGAAATTTATGAACTAGAAAATGTAAATGATAAATTTAATGCATTTAACAGTACCCTAAAACACTATTTTGAAATAGCATTCCCCTTTAAACGAAGAACTGTTCAAAATAACAAAACTAGCAATTGGATAACAACAAGGATTATAAATTCATGTCAAAGAAAGAAATTTCTACACAAATTATATAAACAATACCACACAACACCTGAATTCAATTTATACTATACAAATACACTAGCATATTAAATAAGGTAATAAGACTAGCAAAGAAAATGCATAATGATTGTTACATGCAAAAGCCCGTCCCAACGTTTTTAAAATGCAACTCCCCTATATATATGTATCCCGACCGTTAAAGCGACCGCCTGATGGCTTGGTTGGGCTTATGAACTCGAGGTGGCAGCATCTATCGACTCCTCTTGCCGGAGTGTAGCCTCTAGCCGAGTTGTATCTTCGACCGCTAGAGTGTGTTTGTGGTGTCTTCTGATCTCATCCTAATCGAGACATATTTGAAGGATATTGTATTCTACGTCATTGAACAAAAGACTATATATACCTCATGCCGCCAAAATAATTATATTATATGCACATTGTTACTTGATGTGTCAATCTGTGATTGGACAATTACAATTAACATTAATGCAGTGCGGCTTTTGACTTTGGATTATCCGCCATCTTGGCATCTTTATACTCTGTCGTCAAGAAAGCAACAACCCGGCTGGTTGGTGAAAGTGTGTCTCTCCGTGTGCTGGGGGCTTTGGCCCCTAGCCTCTACGAAATATGGATATATGCTAAAAAGGAAATGTCTGTGCTCTTAAGGCTGTATTTTCGCCATTTCGCCGTGAAGAAGAAGTATGAAATAGTTCTCGCAACTAGATGCAAACAGGAGTGCTTGTTAACAAAACAGCGCATGTGCGGGTTAGCCATTTTGAGGCAATATAGTGCCTTATAATTTTTTTGATTTGTGTGTTAATTATTTTCTTATTATTGTGTCTCCACAGAGAGGTTTTTAAGGTACGTTATTATTTAATATATATATATTGTTATGGGAACTCCGATATTGGCCTTATATTATTTTTTATACTGTATTTTGTTTCGCCTGGTAGGCCTAATTTTTCTGTTTTGCTAATGTTACCAAATATGTAAATGTTGTTGTTTTCCTTCGTACCTTCTGGAGAGACGTTTCTAGTTTATCTTACGTTGTAAATTATTATTTATTTAGTTTTTTGTAATCTTTGGGATTGCCCTATTATTAATTTGACTTACGATCCGTTGCAGCCTAAATTGCCTCGTGTTAATAGTGTTAAGGCGTAATTCTTTCCTCCCTTTCTGTTCTCTCTGTTGACTTAAAATTTAATTTTAAGCTAATTGTTTGCCGTAATTCGATTGGACATGCGGTCATCTATTTGGTGGCCATGTTTGTTTTTTGTTTTGCCCGAGTGCATTCTGGTCTTGAGAGTGTATTCTCTAGGCGTCGAGCGGGAGACTCAAACGTGTTGTGGTGGTAGCTTAGTATGTTTTTTGTTAATCTTGTTGGTTTAACTTTGTGTTTTTGTGAGTGTTCCCGAGTTTTTCTCCGTCATGAAAATTGTGGATTTGTTAATTGATCCTATTTTATTTTATTAATGTAATTTTTAAATTTTTCGTTTCATCGTGGCCTTGATGTCTGCATGTCGGGTCGGTATTGCGTACCTTAGTAAATTATCAAGCCCTTTCTCATTTGATAATACCTGTATTCTGGTTTTCTATCTTTTGGGCGTTATTATTTTAATTTTAAATTAAATGTTTTCATTTCGCTCAGCAAGCATGTTAAGCCGTCTATTGCCTACTTATGTAAATAACTTATGTTGGCCTTAAGCCATATGCATCACCAGAGAGAGTTTGTTGTGGCCATAGAGTTTCCTTTTTTATGATTTTGTTAAATTATATTTTTCTTGCCCCTTTGTTTGCTGAGTAAATATTCTTTTAAATTTTAAGCAACTGTTGTGGCATCATTTCGTCGGTGACAGTTCTGTTAGTTATCGGATATGACTGTAGACGAGCCTGTGCGTTTCTCCCTCCTCCACCTTCCTTCCTCCTGTAGGTGTTCTTCTGTTGGGGGCATGTCATCTAGCGCTGATTTTGCAGAAAGCGACGCGGAACTCTCAAACAAGGTAAGTAGGGCCCCATTCCAGGTCTCGCAGTGGTAGCAGACCGAGCTCGTGTAGCGCTTCTGCAGCCATCCCCTCCACCATACCCGCAGGCTCATTTTATGGACCCTTCTGATGCTGGTAGAGCGGTTGCTGATGGGATGTGTCATGTCAGTGCACTCGATGTTATTTAATGCTAATCCTTGTCATTTGTTCGGTTTCTTGTTTGCCACTGAATATCCGTTTGGCGATATGTAAGTGACCTGTTCCAAGCGAGGTTTGTGTGCTGAATTTTATCCTGTTTGTGATGCAACATTCCCGGTGAAAAAAGAAGATTGGTAAGTGACTGGCATGTGTTCTTGGCATGGGAAATGTGGGTTTCTTGATTTTCTGATAACCTACATGCTACTAGTGAAGGCATCGAGGAGCCCTGTCTGAAGCTGTTCGCCATGTGGTTTGTGGCAATTTTTGTAATTTAGCTTCCTGTTCTCGAGCCAAGCAAGCGATGACGTCTGCAGTTCTGGGCAGCATTGTGCATGATTTTGTATAGTATTGTGGCTGTGTTCGAGTGTCAACCTAATCTATGGTGTTGGTAATTGGTAGTTAGGGTATTGTTGTGAAATTGTAAACTGTCCTCGTAATTCCTAAAATTTGTTTCTTTCTGTATTGTCTGCCTGCATTCTGTGTTTTTCAAAATGGCCGACAATAATAGTGCTTTTGATTTAATTGATTTAAGAGATAACCTTGTGAATTTGGAGAGTTCTTCTGGGGTTGAACGTGAATCACCTCTGTTTACTATGTCTGAGGTTTTGGGATCGATTACTAGTAGTGGTTTGCCTGCCCCTCTATTGCCTGGTTCTGGCTCGTCCAGACCACTTAACCCTGGATACGGTCATTCTTCTCATGTTAGATTACCTAATGATTTCCTGGGTCCGGCCGACCCAATGCATCCCAGTTTTTTCTCTGGCAATGTAAATGTTTTGTCTCCTGTAGAGGGTGTGCGAGCAAGCTGCCCTGGTAATAATGTCTCTTTTCCAAATGCTACGTACTCGCCTACCGTTAATTATGGGTCGATTCCTCACCCTATTTCTAGTTTCTTAACTAAGTTGAAGCATTTCAACCTAGATGACGTTACCCAGGTGGTCCTATTTTTAAAGCAAGTGGTCGAATTGGGTAACCATGCCTCGATTTTTGGAATGTCGGAAAATCAGGTTTTCCAACTGTTGTATCCTGTTGCATCCGGTATGCTGCGCGAAAAGCTGATTGAAGTTATCCACCTCCGCATGTCCTTAGCCATGTTCATTAGGGAAGTGTTGTGGTTTTTTTTCCCTGCGAGTTCCCTTAGTACTCTCGAGCAAAAGTTCTTATATCGTGCCCAAAGGTTGGACGAGTCACTTAGCGACTATGTCGGTGACATTAAGGTATATGCACAGGTATTTGCGTCCCCTTTAACTGAACGACAGTTGGTGTCTTCTATTGTAAATGGGTTTTCGTCTCAATATAGGTCATACATGACTATGTGTACCAGGCCTTCGTCATTTGTCGAGCTGAAACAGGTCGTTATAGAGGCTATGGCTGTGAAACATGCAGATTCCCTTCGTGTAGCTAATGTTCCTCCTCCTTCCTTGATGTCTCGTCCCCCTCCTAAGGTGATGTTTCATCCTAGACCCAATGTTAAGTGCCACACGTGCGGTGGCGTGGGACATGTTAAGAAGGTGTGTCCGAATAACCAAGTTGTGTATCGCCAATGACGGGATATTTTGGAGACCAATTCGGATGTTACTTCTAAGGATATTTCTGTGCATGAGAATTTGGGAAAACCGTGTAAATTTTCTGGTCGCCCTACTAATGAAATTCTTGATAACTCTTTGAAAACTAAATCTTCACGTGCTAATTCTGCTTATGTCTCTGACCTACCTAACCTGTTGGTGAGCAATGTCGTGGCAAGTCAGCCTAATTCTAAATATCATTTGAAACCTGTGGTGCGGGTGTCCTCGTCATCTAATTGTAATCGTTTTAGAGTGAATAATGATTTTGGAATTTCTCCTGTGGCTAAAGGAATATCCCCGTTTATTGAAATTTGTGTTAATGACGAGCCCGTTTCTGCATTGCTTGATTCTGGTAGTGTCGCATCCTTTATAAGCGAGGTCTGGTTTTTATCTATGAAGAGTGTTTGCAATCTACCTGAGTTAGAGCCTAACAATGAATCTTTTATTTCGGCAAATTGTTCAAACTTAAATATTTTGGGTAGTATGACAGTCAAAATCCATATTCTAAATTTTTCTTGGAAGTTTAAATTTTTTGTTGCCAGAAATCTTTCTTGTTCTGTGGTCATTGGAGCTAATTTCATGTCCCACGTTGGTATGCTTCTTGATTTTGTTGCTCGCAACTTATGGTTTAAGTTTAATCCGCAAAGTAAATTATCGTTTAACCCGGTTTTATCTTCTCCTGCTGTCAATTCACTTAGTGAACCTGTGACTATTGAGGATCTCGATCTGGAAAATTTAACAAGTTTTCAAAAGGATGCCATTAAGAGGTTATATCAGGAGTATAGTGATGTATTTACTGACAAGTTGGGTGTAACCCATTTGATGGAATACAAGATTGAGCTAACCGATTCTGTGCCGGTGCGTTCCAGCCCGTATCGCCTTGCCCCGCCCAAGATGGCTGAACTTCGGAAGATTATCGACAAGATGTTGGAAGAAGGTGTAGTCCAACCTTCTATCTCAGCCTACTCATCCCCTGTATTCCTTGTGCCAAAACCTAACGGTGGTTTTCGGCCGGTGGTCGACTATAGGGCTCTTAATCAAAAGGTTGTTTTACAATCCATCCATTTGCCGGACCTTCACACATGTTTTATTTGGTTTCGCAACGCGAAGGTGTTCACGATCCTCGATTTGAATTCTTCTTACTTCCAAATTCCCCTCTCTCCGGAATCCAGACATGTGACTGCTTTTTCCACTGACTGGAACCTGTTTGAGTATGCCCGTGTCCCGTTTGGCCTATCCACCGGAGCCGCTGTGTTGAGCAGACTTCTGGACAAGGTGTTTTCTGAAATTAAATTCAAATTTGTGTACCACTATCTTGATGATGTGGTGATCTATTCTGAGTCCTTCGAGGAACACGTTGATCATCTGAAAGTTGTACTTGATCGGTTGCGTGACGCTGGCCTTACCGTCAAATTGTCCAAGGTTTCCTTTGCCAAGCCCAAAATTTCCTTCTTGGGTCATATTGTTTCCGAATCTGGTATCTCCGTGGACCAGTCTCGTACTCAGGCCATCAGAGGTTTTAAACCGCCCAAGAACGCCAAGGGTGTTGCTCGTTATATTGGTATGGTGAACTTCTTTCGTAAGTTCATCATTAACTTTGCCGACCGTGTTGCTCCTCTAAATCAATTACGCAAAAAGGCTGTGAAGTTTGAGTGGGGTCCCTCTCAGCAGGCAGCCTTCGAAGATCATAAGCTTGCGCCCTCTAACGCCCCTCTGTTAGCCATTCCGGATTTTGGGAAGCAGTTCATTGTGCAGACTGATGCGTCTGGTCGTGGTGTTGGTTGTGTCCTACTGCAAGAGTCTGATCTGGGTAGGCAACCCATTGCATACGCTTCTCGTACCTTAACGGACGCATATACGAACTTGAGGGTTTAGCTGTGTTGTTCGCCCTGGAAACATTCCGTATATATCTTGAGCACACTAAGTTTCTCCTCGAGACCGATAACCAGGCCTTGAGCTGGGTGTTAGGGAAACCCCGTAAAACTGGTAGGATTGCCAGATGGGCAACTAGGATTCTGTCATTCCAGTTCACCGTCCACCATGTTCGTGGGTCCGAAAATGTGGTAGCTGATTCATTAAGCCGCACGTATTAGGAAACATCCGAAGAGGATATTCAAGGATGTGAACCCGTAAACCTTGTATCACCTGTAAATTATGTCAATGTCGTTCTCAGCAATTCCCCTGTGCTTTTAGAAGATGTGAGGAGATTCCAGAAAGAAGATCCCTCCTTATCTTGCCTAATTGACCGAATCAATTCTGGGGAAGTGATCAAGCCCTACTCTCTAAAAGATGGTGTATTGTGCTGTTCGTCTCGTCATGACCGTCTACCTAAAATTGTGCTACCGTCGGTCCTCATTCCGGAAATCTTTCGTTACTATCACGAATCTCCTATTGGTGGCCACCTAGGAGTATTCAAGACCCGTGCTAAGATCAGACAGTTCTTCATTTGGCAAAGTATGGGTGGCGACATCAGGAGGCTCATTAGAAATTGTGCTTCATGTACTATTAGCAAACCTCCGGTTTCTACTAAGGTTGGCCTGTTGTCATCTGAACCGGCATCTAGACCCATGGAGAGGCTTTTTATCTACCATGTTGGCCCGTTCCCTCGTTGTGGTCGGGGAAACCAATTTGCGCTTGTTTGCACTGACGGTTTCACCCGGTTTAGTTGGATATTCCCCACCAGACAGGCTACGACCAGTTCCGTCATAAAGTGTCTTAATTCCATCTTTTCATATTTTGGGCCATGTCAGTTCCTGGTGTCAGATAATGCCTAGTGCTTTGTATCTCATCAGTTC
The DNA here is from genome assembly GCA_946902985.2 of Meconema thalassinum. NCBI lineage: Eukaryota > Metazoa > Arthropoda > Insecta > Orthoptera > Tettigoniidae > Meconema > Meconema thalassinum. The sequence continues at coordinate 14,875,233 of OX336401.1, read as the reverse complement.
CGTCAATTCTTATTTGATTATGCTATTTCGCATGTAACCACCACTCCCTATTTTCCTAACCCGTCTCTCGCTGAGCGAGTCAATCGTAATCTCCGTTCTGCTCTGATTGCTTTCCACCACGACGACCATTCTAAGTGGGATTCTAATTTGCATTGGCTCAATTTTTCTTTCAACACCGCCGTGCATGAGAGCACGCAAGCCACCCCTTTTTCGTTAATGTTTTCGTTTATGGCTAATTCTCCGTTGTCTAATCTGTGGAACCTGCACGATCTCCTTCCAGACAGTTTCACGGCCGAGGATATGAGGGCGAAATTCGACAAGGCTAGAGAGTCTATTAAGGTATCACATGACCAACTTGCCAGGCGACACAATGCCTGTCGCAAGCCAACTGATTTGGAAATTGGAGATGTTGTGTACGTCCGCAATTTCGAGCCCAAGGGCGTCAGTAATCTAGTTTCTAGCAAGTTGACCCCTCGTTTCAAAGGCCCCTGTTATGTAGAGGCATTCTTGACTCCCGTTACTCTTCTTATTCGAAACCCTAAGGCCAACAAAATATCCAGAATGCATCTGTCGCACATAAAACGAGGTGGAGAGAATTGTAATGAGGAAATGCTAGCATAAATTATGTAAACTTATTTTTGTATAATGTAGAGTATCCCTAACCTTCATTGAAGCCTTCAGGGATCTGTTCCTTCTGGAATTTTGAATTGGATTTGCAAACTCTACTGGGATACAGCTTGTAACTGTTGGGTAATTCCCATTTAATGATAAAATGTTAACATTGGGTAATAACCTACCATTGTAAAATTGTAATTAATTTTAATGTTCTCGTAGGAGATGCTAGCATGTAAGTAGGACACGGTGGGAGACCTAACTCATGGTGATCTTATATACCTGTTTCCTTGGGAATTTGAGTGGTCATTCCTCTACCGTAGTTCCTTCTAAATGTATGATCGTTCAACGCGTGAATTCTAGAAATGTACTTCTAGTCTGTAAAAAGGTAACCTTGTTAATGAAATATTGTAAGCACGGATCTAGGGCATGGTCAGGATTTTCTTTTTTCATATAAATTCAACCTTGTTTCTCATTTGTAAAATGTATTAAGAATTAGTAATTTCTGTAAACTTTTATTTTTGAAATAAGATTAACTTCTGTTTTGTAAATGGCTGCCCACTCGTCGCATGATATCTGGCACATTGCTTCCTCCTACTTCGTCAAAAGCTAACAATATTGGACTTTTTGAAAATTTACCTAACGCGTCTCGGACTCTGAAAGCACTGCAGGTGCTGGTGTAATGCGTTGCTGAGGACTTATGGACACAGTGAAGCTGTTAACTAAGTGGTTTGCGAGGTGATCAATTATCCCTTCACTGATAATCTGACCCTGCACTCTTCCTAACCTAAACGATGTGGTTTGATCCATCAATTGGAGTTAACTGGTGAACATTATCTTCTGGAAACATCCTTGGTGAATCGACTAGTTATGGAGTACTGCCTATGCCTAGGCATATTCGTGAACGGTGTTCACGATTAAGGGAGGGAGACTGTTACGTGCAAAAGCCCGTCCCAACATTTTTAAAATGCATCACCCCTATATATATGTATCCCGACCGTTAAAGCGCCCGCCTGATGGCTTGGTTGGGCTTATGAACTCGAGGTGGCAGCATCTATCGACTCCTCTTGCCGGAGTGTAGCCTCTAGCCGAGTTGTATCTTCGACCGCTAGAGTGTGTTTGTGGTGTCTTCTGATCTCATCCTAATCGAGACATATTAGAAGGATATTGTATTCTACGTCATTGAATAAAAGACTATATATACCTCATGCCGCCAAAATAATTATATAATATGCACATTGTTACTTGATGTGTCAATCTGTGATTGGACAATTACAATTAACATTAATGCAGTGCGGCTTTTGACTTTGGATTCTCCGCCATCTTGGCATCTTTATACTCTGTCGTCAAGAAAGCAACAACCCGACTGGTTGGTGAAAGTGTGTCTCTCCGTGTGCTGGGGGCTTTGGCCCCTAGCCTCTACGAAATATGGATATATGCTAAAAAGGAAATGTCTGTGCTCTTAAGGCTGTATTTTCGCCATTTCGCCGTGAAGAAGAAGTATGAAATAGTTCTCGCAACTAGATGCAAACAGGAGTGCTTGTTAACAAAACAGCGCATGTGCGGGTTAGCCATTTTGAGGCAATATAGTGCCTTATAATTTTTTAATTTGTGTGTTAATTATTTTATTATTATTGTGTCTCCACAGAGAAGTTTTTAAGGTACGTTATTATTTAATATATATATTGTTATGGGAACTCCGATATTGGCCTTATATTAATGTTTTTATACTGTATTTTGTTTCGCCTGGTAGGCCTAATTTTTCTGTTTTGCTAATGTTACCAAATATGTAAATGTTGTTGTTTTCCTTCGTACCTTCTGGAGAGACGTTTCTAGTTTATCTTACGTTGTAAATTATTATTTATTTAGTTTTTTGTAATCTTTGGGATTGCCCTATTATTAATTTGACTTACGATCCGTTGCAGCCTAAATTGCCTCGTGTTAATAGTGTTAAGGCGTAATTCTTTCCTCCCTTTCTGTTCTCTCTGTTGACTTAAAATTTAATTTTAAGCTAATTGTTTGCCGTAATTCGATTGGACATTCGGTCATCTATTTGGTGGCCATGTTTGTTTTTTTGTTTTGCCCGAGTGCATTCTGGTCTTGAGAGTGTATTCTCTAGGCGTCGAGCGGGAGACTCAAACGTGTTGTGGTGGTAGCTTAGTATGTTTTTTGTTAATCTTGTTGGTTTAACTTTGTGTTTTTGTGAGTGTTCCCGAGTTTTTCTCCGTCATGAAAATTGTGGATTTATTAATTGATCCTATTTTATTTTATTAATTTAATTTTTAAATTTTTCGTTTCATCGTGGCCTTGATGTCTGCATGTCGGGTCGGTATTGCGTACCTTAGTAAATTATCAAGCCCTTTCTCATTTGGTAATACTGTATTCTGGTTTTCTATCTTTTGGGCGTTATTATTTTAATTTTAAATTAAATGTTTTCATTTCGCTCAGCAAGCATGTTAAGCCGTCTCTTGCCTACTTATGTAAATAACTTATGTTGGCCTTAAGCCATATGCATCACCAGAGAGAGTTTGTTGTGGCCATAGAGTTTCCTTTTTTTATGATTTTGTTAAATTATATTTTTCTTGCCCCTTTGTTTGCTGAGTAAATATTCTTTTAAATTTTAAGCAACTGTTGTGGCATCATTTCGTCGGTGACAGTTCTGTTAGTTATCGGATATGTCTGTAGACGAGCCTGTGCGTTTCTCCCTTCTCCACCTTCCTTCCTCCTGTAGGTGTTCTTCTGTTGGGGGCATGTCATCTAGCGGTGATTTTGCAGAAAGCGACGCGGACCTCTCAAACAAGGTAAGTAGGGCCCCATTCCAGGTCTCGCAATGATAATTTTATTTCCCAATCATCTAATAAAAACAGGGCTATGTGGTCCGTGATAAAGAAAGAAACTGGAAAATCTGCTAAAATACAAAGGAACATTACACTGACCTGAAATAATAAAGTGATTAATAATCCAGAGGAAATAGCAAACACTTTTAATTACTATTTTCTGGAAATTCCACAAAAATTATTAAATAAATCACAGGTAAATACACTAAATTCTAATAATAAAATAAAAATATGCAGTGATTCTTTATTTATAAATCATTTCACAAGTGAAGATGTATGAATAGTTATAAAAGAGCTAAGAAATAAATTCTGTGCTGGCATTGATGGCATCCCTGATGCAATTTTAAAGAAAAGTGCAGAACATATAATAAATCCACTTACGCACTTAATAAACAGTTCAATTCTCTCAGGAACTTACCCGGATATTTTTAAGTTTTCAAAAGTAATTCCAGTGCACAAAAACGGTTCAAAAGATGAATTAGATAACTATCGTCCAATTACCTTACCAACTGTTATTGCAAAAATTGTGGAAAAAATTATGTATAAGAGACTGATGAGTTTCATAGAAAAAAATAAAATATTATCAAACTCACAACATGGATTCAGAACGGAAAAATCTACACAGACAGCAATTTTCGAATGTAGTAATTGTATACTGAAATTAATTGACAATAAGGAACATGTAACTGGCCTATTTTTGGATGTATCGAAAGCATTTGATGTTCTTGACCATAAAATCCTCCTTACCAAACTAAATCAATATGGTATTAGAGGTCTAGCTAATAAATGGATCGAGTCTTACTTAACAAGGCGTAAACAAATAGTAAGCTTGAGACACAAGGATGATGGAACCAAATTATTCAATGAAACATTGTCCAATGAGGGAATTATTGAATTTGGAGTACCCCAGGGATCGGTTTTGGGCCCACTACTCTTTCTTCTATATATCAATGATATAACACAGAACGTTCATTTACATAAGGAAATTTTGTTTGCGGACGATACAACACTCGTAATAAAAGGTGAAACTAAACAGGTCATATAGCAGTCTGCTGTCTCCGTTACAGGAGAGTTAACCAAATGGTCACAAGATAATCGCCTCATAATAAACTATAAAAACAGTATGTCTAAATTTCCACACTATACAGAATAGGAATCCTGCGAAACCCAATATAACATTAAATGGTCATCAAATAGAAAATAAATCAGAAACAAAGTTTTTAGGACTATGGATACAACAAGACTTGAAATGGAATAAACATATACAATATCTGAATACTAAACTGAACTCGATGTGCTTTGCGTTACGTATTTTGAAAACCTGCACTAGCCTGCACACATTAAGAAATACTTATTTTGCTTATTTCCATTCATACTTAAGATATAGGATCATATTTTGGGGTATGTCGCCAGATGTACTAAGCACGTTTAGGATACAAAAGAGGGCGATTAGAATTATGGCAAATGTAAACTCTAGAGAATCATGTAGACCTCTGTTTAAAGATTTAAACATTCTCCCACTGCCCTGCATATATATCTTTGAAAGTATTATGTTTTTTAAAAAGAATTTAATGTATAAATATGTTTTTCTTAAAACAAACAATGATGTTCATAGGCATATCACAAGACAAAATCAAAACGTTCATATTTCACACACACACACAAGCATCATTGTTGTAACTCTTCTCCGTACCTCTCATAAAAGGGGCCCTATCTATCTATCTATACAGGCACACTTGTTAGTGCCTATATTATCCTTACTCTAAGTTGATCTGTGCTGTAAAGTTACATTATTTGTTATTGATTGTGTAGAAGCGTAATATGAGAGAAAATAAATTAGTGATTCATTCTTGTCGCTAGGATATAACAGAAGAAACCCATGATGAAGAGAGTGATGCAAGTGGAAATCATATAAATGAGTAAGTAGACAACATAATAAGGAGAAGTACTGCTTTTTTAAATGTAGGAAAATTGAAGATGTTGGATGTGAAGAAAGTTTTTATATCGTTGAACGTTTGTGTATACGTCTGCATCAAGTGGACGTTGATATTCACTTTTTAGTTGGCAGCCCAAACACTATTCCCATTCAGAGTTTTAACTTTTGGAAATATTCAAGTATTTATATGATATCCAGTATGAATGTTTAACTTATTACCCGCCATCCGTTGCATTGGCAATATCTATTGTTTTTGTCTGTTGCGTACATAAATAAATCAGGAGGCTTTCTAACTCGTGAGCAAACCACAAACATCTGTCCATGTAACAAGCATGAATTTTCCAAATCCAGTCCTCATATTTGTGGGGATATTCTCTGTGCTTTGTTAATGGTCATCTCAAATATGAGTCGCACCGGACACTGCAAATGTATGGAAACACACAAAATGCCGCTCAAATCTATGAAATACACTAATTTTTGTAATGTCTTCTGAGCCACCTATCGTAAAATTGATTTAATTCAGAAACCTTCGCGAGGTTACAAAACAGCAAACCTAAATGCATTTTTGTTGAAACGGCTCGCGCGACATCTATTGCAAATTGGTTATTCCAAATAAGACACCATCGCAGGCATGTGCATGACTCGTTACAAATGTTCATTTGTTGAAACAATTAGGGCGCCATAACTCTTTAATTGAAACGACTCATGCACCAACTTTTATGAAATGGATTTACTAATTCAGTAACTTCTCGTAAGTGAAAGAAACATTTAACGAAATTCAAACGTTTCATCTAAAAAAACCATGTAGATTAGGGTCCTTGTTTTGGAAACAAAACTATGCATATGACACATTGTGAACAGCAGAGATCCCATCATCTTTTCGTTTTAATGAACAAATGGACTATCTTGGAATTACGCTCCAAAACATAATCTATTTATTCATCATCATAATGCTCCTTTCATGTGTTAGTTCTAGAAGAACTGTTACTATCTACTTAAAAGATTTCAATCTTCACGCCATCTTTTCCTGGGGTGACCTAGAGTTCTCTTCCCACCGGGACAGTAGTTGACGACTGCTTAAGGGATAGTGCTTCTGTCCATCCTGCTGAGGTGTCCTAGCCTTTTTTGTGGTATTGATGTATGTATTCCAATATAGGTCTGCTGTTAAGACCATTCAGCACTTCTGTGTTTCATTTGTGATCCCACTTTCCAGTGACTCCAGCAGTTCGTCGCATATATTTCATTTCGGCGGTAGTTATTCGTCTCTCATCTCATTTCCTCAGGGTCCATGCTTCGCTATTCACCTGCCCGAGGTACAGGTACCTGCTTTTACAGACGAGGCTCTGGGGACCGAGTCATGGCGGTATAACCAGTCCATCATTGTACTGAGAAAATGCAGTATCATGCAGTGGGTCCTGATGCTGGAAGGTGGCAGCCCTACCACTGGACTTACCTCCTTCTTGCCAGCAACTAGCTGGAGGCTCTTCATATGCTTTCAAGTCTCACAAAGATAGAATCCGAACGGATCCATTTATTGATAATGATCATAATACCTGCGATATGTCAATGCCTTTTCCGCAAATGTACAGTGAAAGTAAGCTAAGGCAGTTATAATTTGAGCAATTATATTAAATCAGCTATATACAGACAGTGAACTGAAACATGGTTGGTACAATACAAAACCATTCATGCCATTAAAACAAATACTCGCTGTGTCGGTGCGGTACAGAATAACTGTAGTAATACAGAAAACCGAACCTTGTGTAGCAGAACTAAGATGTGACGACTTCGTGTCTTACCCCAGCCATCCTAAAAGTGGTTTTCAGTTGCCTCCCTCTTCTATTCTGAGCAAATGCTGTGATTGTACCTAAATTCAGATCACGGCCGCCTCCTACCCAAATCTTTTCCCCTATTACAGATACATTAGTTCAGCCATCACAATGACACTGGTTATCAAATATGTACACGATGACCACTTAGATGAAATATCATTAACCATCACCAAATGTATACACTCAATCGGCCGACTTATCCAAACCAGTGCATCTGCACACACATTCAGCGTTTATAACAATGTTTACTCTCAGTTCACCTACAAGCATACTCCAGAGGTGAGGAGGCCTTTGCACATTCACTTTTTATAACAAAGTATGCCCTCGGCTGAGGCACCTGTGGGTCCATGAACCCGGGACCAACGCGATGGTGTGTCCAGCAAGTTTCATGGAGGACTGTGGTTGTGCTGGAGATGATGGCTGAGGTCCTGAACCAAATCCTGTGTTGCGGTTGCGTTTCCTGGGTACAATGTAAAGGCGAGGCACAAACCGCACAAGAAAGGTCGTGGACAATAACCTGGTTTGTGCCAGCATTGAGTCGAGCGCGCAAGTTTGCCTAATCATGGAAATGGTAGTCCAGGGTACCGCCCCCGACTGGCTGCAGTGAGCAGATGCTTGTCCTAATGATGGATCCGGTAGTCCAGGGTACCGCCCCCGACTGGCTGCAGTGAGCAGATGCTTGTCCTAATGATGGGTCCGGTAGTCCAGGGTACCGCCCCCGACTGGCTGCAGTGAGCGGGTGCTTGTCCTAATGATGGGTCCGGTAGTCCAGGGTACCGCCCCCGACTGGCTGCAGTGAGCAGGTGCTTGTCCTAATGATGGGTCCGGTAGTCCAGGGTACCGCCCCCGACTGGCTGCAGTGAGCAGGTGCTTGTCCTAATGATGGGTCCGGTAGTCCAGGGTACCGCCTCCGACTGGCTGCAGTGAGCAGGTGCTTGTCCTAATGATGGGTCTGGTAGTCCAGGGTACCGCCCTCGACTGGCTGCAGTGAGCGGGTGCTTGTCCTAATGATGGATCCGGTAGTCCAAGGTACCGCCCCCGACTGGCTGCAGTGAGCAGATGCTTGTCCTAATGATGGATCCGGTAGTCCAGGGTACCGCCCCCGACTGGCTGCAGTGAGCGGGTGCTTGTCCTAATGATGGATCCGGTAGTCCAGGGTACCGCCCCCGACTGGCTGCAGTGAGCAGGTGCTTGTCCTAATGATGGATCCGGTAGTCCAGGGTACCGCCCCCGACTGGCTGCAGTGAGCGGGTGCTTGTCCTAATGATGGATCCGGTAGTCCAGGGTACCGCCCCCGACTGGCTGCAGTGAGCAGGTGCTTGTCCTAATGATGGATCCGGTAGTCCAGGGTACCGCCCCCGACTGGCTGCAGTGAGCAGATGCTTGTCCTAATGATGGATCCGGTAGTCCAGGTTACCGCCCCCGACTGGCTGCAGTGAGCGGGTGCTTGTCCTAATGATGGATCCGGTAGTCCAGGGTACCGCCCCCGACTGGCTGCAGTGAGCAGGTGCTTGTCCTAATGATGGATCCGGTAGTCCAGGGTACCGCCCCCGACTGGCTGCAGTGAGCAGGTGCTTGTCCTAATGATGGGTCCGGTAGTCCAGGTTACCGCCCCTGACTGGCTGCAGTGAGCAGGTGCTTGTCCTAATGATGGATCCGGTAGTCCAGGGTACCGCCCCGGACTGGCTGCAGTGAGCAGGTGCTTGTCCTAATGATGGATCCGGTAGTCCAGGGTACCGCCCCTGACTGGCTGCAGTGAGCAGGTGCTTGTCCTAATGATGGGTCCGGTAGTCCAGGGTACCGCCCCCGAATGGCTGCAGTGAGCAGGTGCTTGTCCTAATGATGGGTCCGGTAGTGCAAGGTACCGCCCCCGACTGGCTGCAGTGAGCAGGTGCTTGTCCTAATGATGGGTCCGGTAGTGCAAGGTACCGCCCCCGACTGGCTGCAGTGAGCAGGTGCTTGTCCTAATGATGGGTCCAGTAGTCCAGGGTACCGCCCCCGAATGGCTGCAGTGAGCAGGTGCTTGTCCTAATGATGGATCCGGTAGTCCAGGGTACCGCCCCCGACTGGCTGCAGTGAGCAGGTGCTTGTCCTAATGATGGGTCCGGTAGTGCAAGGTACCGCCCCCGACTGGCTGCAGTAAGCAGGTGCTTGGCCTAATGATCGGTCTGGTAGTCCTGGGTACCGCCCCCGACTGGCTGCAGTGAGCAGGTGCTTGTCCTAATGATGGGTCCGGTAGTCCAGGGTACCGCCCCCGACTGGCTGCAGTGAGCAGGTGCTTGTCCTAATGATGGATCCGGTAGTCCAGGGTACCGCCCCCGACTGGCTGCAGTAAGCAGGTGCTTGTCCTAATGATGGGTCCGGTAGTCCAGGGTACCGCCCCCGACTGGCTGCAGTGAGCAGGTGCTTGTCCTAATGATGGATCCGGTAGTCCAAGGTACCGCCCCCGACTGGCTGCAGTGAGCAGGTGCTTGTCCTAATGATGGGTCCGGTAGTCCAAGGTACCGCCCCCGACTGGCTGCAGTGAGCAGGTGCTTGTCCTAATGATGGGTCCGGTAGTCCAAGGTACCGCCCCCGACTGGCTGCAGTGAGCAGGTGCTTGTCCTAATGATGGGTCCGGTAGTCCAAGGTACCGCCCCCGACTTGCTGCAGTGAGCAGGTGGTTGTCCTAATGATGGGTCCGGTAGTCCAGGGTACCGCCCCCGACTGGATGCAGTGAGCAGGTGCTTGTCCTAATGATGGGTCCGGTAGTCCAAGGTACCGCCCCCAACTGGCTGCAGTGAGCAGGTGCTTGTCCTAATGATGGATCCGGTAGTCCAAGGTACCGCCCCCGACTGTCTGCAGTGAGCAGGTGCTTGTCCTAATGATGGGTCTGGTAGTCCAGGGTACCGCCCCCGACTGGCTGCAGTGAGCAGGTGCTTGTCCTAATGATGGATCCAGTAGTCCAGGGTACCGCCCCCGACTGGCTGCAGTGAGCAGGTGCTTGTCCTAATGATGGATCCGGTAGTGCAAGGTACCGCCCCCGACTGGCTGCAGTGAGCAGGTGCTTGTCCTAATGATGGGTCTGGTAGTGCAAGGTACCGTCCCCGACTGGCTGCAGTGAGCAGGTGCTTGTACTAATGATGGATCCGGTAGTCCAAGGTACCGCCCCCGACTGGCTGCAGTGAGCAGGTGCTTGTCCTAATGATGGATACGGTAGTCCAGGGTACCGCCCCCGACTGGCTGCAGTGAGCAGGTGCTTGTCCTAATGATGGGTCCGGTAGTCCAGGGTACCGCCCCCGACTGGCTGCAGTGTGCAGCTGCTTCTCCTAATGATGGGTCCGGTAGTCCAGGGTACCGCCCCCGACTGGCTGCAGTGAGCAGGTGCTTGTCCTAATGATGGGTCCGGTAGTCCAAGGTACCGCCCCCGTCTGGCTGCAGTGAGCAGCTGCTTCTCCTAATGATGGGTCCGGTAGTCCAGGATACCGCCCCCGACTGGCTGCAGTGAGCAGGTGCTTGTCATAATGATGGATCCGGTAGTCCAAGGTACCGCCCCCGACTGGCTGCAGTGAGCAGGTGCTTGTCCTAATAATGGGTCCGGTAGTCCAGGGTACCGCCCCCCACTGGCTGCAGTGAGCAGGTGCTTGTCCTAATGATGGGTCCGGTAGTCCAATGTACCGCCCCCGACGGGCTGCAGTGAGCAGGTGCTTGTCCTAATGATGGTTCTGGTAGTCCAGGGTACCGCCCCCGACTGGCTGCAGTAAGCAGGTGCTTGTCCTAATGATGGATCCGGTAGTCCAAGGTACCGCCCCCGACTGGCTGCAGTGAGCAGGTGCTTGTCCTAATAATGGGTCCGGTAGTCCAAGGTACCGCCCCCGACTGGCTGCAGTGAGCAGGTGCTTGTCCTAATAATGGATCCGGTAGTCCAGGGTACCGCCCCCGACTGGCTGCAGTGAGCAGGTGCTTGTCACACGCACACTTCGCGCGGCAGCAGCAGAGCTGTAGAACGGAACTACATACGCCCTCGGAGCTAGGGTAATGCAGCTGCGGGTTTTCCGGGAGGTTGCAAAATGGCCCTCAAAACTTGGGTTCCAATTACTCAGGGACACACATTTCCTGCCTCAAAACGATTCGTCTCACAGGAAATAAACACTCCTACTACTTATCTAAGTTTATATTACAGGAACTATGTTCATCTGTCATCCTAGCTCGCAAACTGTGCACTGGATCTCTCAGCAATCTATCAAAACTCCTAAATTCACGGTTTACTGCGATATCACATAATAATTTATTACCAGAAACCGCAATCCTCCTGTGATAGCCTCACGTGTCTTCTTGCCTAAACCACGCTGAAACTGGGGCGTCGTTCTGCACTTATAGGAATATTCCTCCACAAAACTATTACACTGACCGTCTGTGACTAGTCATCTCGCATACAAATAAGCTGTGTCACTGTCGACTGACTTACTGATACATTGCAGCCCACTTTGTTCACTGACTGCTTTCTCGTACCCAGCGTGGCATTCCTTATACGTTTTGAAGAATAGTCTCGATCTTTTCAGATGGAGTGGAAATTCTAGACGATACGTGACTTCAGCATTATCGCGTGGGACTTTCTCGAGAGCACTGCGCCATCTCTTCGAAGCTTCCCCACCTGTGAACCTTCTTCCGTTAGCATCTACTGGAAATACGGTCCAACTGTAGGTAAAATGTCAGGTGGTAAGACAGACAGACAGACTGAGGAACAAATGGTGGATTCGCCACTCTATCTTAAAACTTTTATTTAGAAGGTTTACAGATTATTAATAAATTTTAATGTTGAGATTTTTTCATTTTACTAGTGTTGTAAGTCTGTTCGTGATAAAGGTTTACTAACGTTGGTGGTGAAGTAAGTGTGCTAATTGTATCTCTTTGATATTTTTTGTAATTGGTTAGATTTTAATACTTCATTCAGAAGGGAAGTAAGAGTACAGAATTAGCCTTGCTTTACTTTGTCCTTTAGATGGAAGAGACATTTATAACAATAGTCAAGTACTATCTAATCTGCGCACGACTAAACCGCTGAAAGCAACGGGAAACTACAGCCCTTAACGTTGTTCCCAATCATATGCTCCTCTCTATGCTTTATTTCTTGTTGTAATACCGTCCTCTCCTGTAAAATTAGGATTCTATTGGTTCCGTTAAAAAGGTAACATCTGGCATTCTACTGGACAGAACGAGAGTGTTTGATTTGTAATTGGCAGAGGCAGGTTTGAAACATTGAATGGGAAATAGTTAGATTGAAGTTGGATTTGGTTGGGATTATTGAAGTATTTAGATCGTAGGCTTTCTTGGCCGGTGTCTAGTTTATTAACTAGTCTTGCAGGTTGGAGCCGCGTCGTGTATCGGTGATTGTTTCCCGAAGTTTTGGCTGTCATTGCAGCAGCCTTAATCATGGCTACAAGTTCGTCTCTGTACTCAAACTAATCGTTGGGTGTCAGTGAGGCACTGCTTGATAGCTATTGACGTCACACTGCTCCCTGATTTGTCCGAGCCCCAGCTAGTCAACTTTCTGTGTGTTTCTAAGCCTGAATCGGTCTTCGAGATTGAAATGAATGAGCTGCTTCACGATCTCTATTGCCTCTTAAATTATCCTGTGTTGATATCTAGGAATTTCAGCAACAGTTTCGGCCATATGAAATTCTATGGCGTGTCTCGTGACATCAGCACGTTCAACTATTGCAGATCTGTAGTTTATTTGAATTGTGTCTGGAATGTGCTCTGATATCCTAATGGAAACGCATGTTTTTGTTTACTGTATGTATATCTCTCCACAGGAACAGGGCACATTGTGATCTGCTGCGTCCTGGTGTGGCTGCTTTATCTCGGCTGATTTACGCAGCACGTGCGTCAGCTTGTTTATTTTGTCCATAATCGTTCTCACGTGTTTCCTTAGCAACCTGGCGATTCTTTCTGTCACCCCCTGTACATACGGCAGAAAATATTTTTAGTAATAACATTATTGGTGTTACGTCCAATTTACCTGCCGGAGTGCCGGAATGTTGCCCCGAAGGTGATCTTTAACGTGCCGGTAAATCTATTGACACGTCTCCAACGCATTTACGCACCCTCTATTGCCAACTGGCTGCGGCAGGATTCGATCCTGCCAACTTGGGATCAGCAAGCGAGAACCTTTCGACTGAGCTATGAGCCAGCCTTGAAAGGATTCATAGTGGGGCTGATCGTTGTTCTATTGAACAGTTCTTCGGCTTTGTTCTGTATTCAGTATGGCCCTATTTTTCTGTTCATTGCTGTATCCATTAGCTAGGAGCGTATTCCAAACTCATATTCTCTCCTCATTTACGCTGTCCTTATCGCAAAAGCGGTTGACTCTGGTGAGGAGTTTCCAAGCTACCAGTTCCTTATGTGACGGTGGATGACTTGAGTTTGTAGGTACTGACCTCCATGAGTTTCTTTCCAATACATCCTGTGTCCGAGCGTGTTGTCTGTTCGTTGTTAGAGCAGAACGTCTACGAAGGCAAGTGGATTATTTTCTTCCACTTCCATTGTGAAGTTGATGCTCAGATGTCAGGAGCACATGAAGACTATGAAGTGCTAGAGTGTGTCGCGTCTGTGTTTTCATATAAAAAAGACGTCGTCTACGTATGTGAACCAACACTCAGGTTTCAATTGGCTCTCCTTTGCAGCGTCTTCCTCGAATTTACTATGAAAACGTTTGCCAATAATGGAGACAGGGTATCCCATGCTTGTTCCCTCCATATGCTGAAACATCTGCACATTGAATACGAAGACAGTGATGTTAATGCACTGTTCACCTAAGTGAACTAAGTCCGTTGATCCTCCTGTGGCTGTAAGCTTTTACCTGATTATCTGTGTGGCGTCAGGTACCGGAACGCTGGTAAATACGGACTCTGCAACAAGGCTTGCCAGTAGACCACCGTCAGTCAGGTCTATACGAAGTGTTGTGTATTTATGACGTGAGAGGCTGGTGGAGGGAATAATGTTTGCAGGACCTGATTCAACTATTTAGCAAGAGCGAGAGTTTGGGCGCTATGGCGTCTCAGAAGCACATAGGTCTTGTGTAGAACATGGGATTTCCTGAGTGGCGAGGTTCTAAGTATTTCTGTTTCACTTCTTGAATAGATGTCTCCTTAAATAGCCGCGTCGTCTTTATGTGGTTCATCGGGATCGCCTGATAAGCTGGGCCTGTTCTGCGAGCCTGGCATGTTTGATGATGGGAGACGCCTGTGTTCTAATTTCATCTGCTTTGAAGGCCGGTCGATGACTGATATAAGCTTATACCCCGCAGGTAAATCTTCTAGAGAATATTTCTCGGCCTGATGGCCAAATTAAGTACATTGCATCGGATGTAGAATGTGGTAGCTTTGTAAAGATGAATGAATTTATGACATCAATACTGTGAGACATGGTGTGCTGCATTAGAAGGGTCTAAAGACTGATGATACAAACAACAACAACAACAACAACGATAGTTTATACATGTCACTCATCAATATAGCCGCCTCTGTGAACTCTCACCATATTATTTGCAAGAATAGATTCATTTCATAAGAATTAGACAATGTCAAGCAGTGTTGCAAAGAGTGGGGGCATAGGCACCTTATCCTTGGAACCCGGCATGTAAAATATCTAACGACTTTTCATCGGAAGATTTTGGTGGCTACGATACGATCCCAATACTTTCATGCCGTTAGAGCTATGAATCAAAAATCACCTGTATAATATACATATGATACCTGTCGTAGTCGGTAGCATGCTGAACTGCTATGCCCAAGATCGCGTGTACAAATCAGGCCGAAATCACTGGATTTTAAAGAGCCTTAAAATCCTTCAGTATGCTTTTCATCAGAGGGGAAGTGAAGTCGGCGGGCCCATGTCAGATATATGGCACAATTAGTAGTGTGTAGCTGACGTTGTAGGTTATATTTCTCTAGTTAGCAACTTACTATCAAGTTCAAACGTTCGCCGCCAGGTGTTAGTGACAGTAGCATCTGCTAGCAAAAATTGGAGCAACTTGAAGGGAGCCTATGGGCGTTCGTTTAAAATACCCTGGCATGGTCATTTGCTGCAATTCATACATCATCGGACTATATCTACAGAATGTTGATGAGTGGAACGCCATCAGGTAACCCTACTTCTTGAAGACAGGTATTTCTCCTGGTATTAATAAAAGTTACCCCAATGATACTAATACTACTTAAATCTCTAGGTCTACTTCAGTGTTAATGCACCACACTTGAAACTGTTAATTCTGATTGCAGTCTCATTGGTCGAGATGCGTCGGATGCTGCTGCAAGGGAGTTTAATGCATTTCGTTCCGGAGGAAGGTCATATACTAATACTATATCGAGAGGAAAATTTATTACGATAAAAAATGTAAGCCAAGCATTGTTAGTCATGCCGGTGAACTGGCATATACATGTAGTGTATGCAGAGTCAAATTTAGGGATCTGGGATCTTTGAAGGAACACCAACTACATCATAGCAACAAAATAAAATATTCATGTACCATATGTCAGTCCAAATTTACGAACAGAAAAGGATTGAAGAGACACACATGGTGAGCCATAGCGGCAGCAAGCCATTTTCATGCAACGTATGTGCATCCAAGTTTACCTACAGACGAAATTTGAAGGATCACATGCTCGTCCATAGCGGCGAGAAGCCACATTCATGTATCGTATGTGAATCTAAATTTTCGCGGTAAAGAGTTTTGAATAGACACATGCGTATCCATAATGACAAAAAGACATACTCGTGTAGCACGTGTAAATCAAAGTTTGCTGAAACACTCACTGATCCATAGCGGCGAGAAACCTTATTCTTGTGGCGTATGTGGATACAAGTTTCCACAAAGAGGAAGTTTGATGCAACACTTGGTAGTCCATAGTGGCGTAAAGCCTCTTTCATGTGACGTATGTGAATCGAAGTTTGCTGTTCGTGGAACTTTGAAAAGACACGTGCTCATCCATAGCGGCGATAGGCCACTTTCACGTAGCGTATGTGAATCCAAATTTAGACAGAGGGCCAAACTGAAAACACACATGCTCATCCATAGTGGCGTATGTGAATTCAAATTTAACCAGACAGCAAATCTGAAGAGACACATGCCAATTCATAGCGGTGAAAAGCCATAAATATACGTAAGCGAATCCAAGTTTACCCTGAGCGAAAATTTG
Organism: Meconema thalassinum; assembly: GCA_946902985.2. NCBI lineage: Eukaryota > Metazoa > Arthropoda > Insecta > Orthoptera > Tettigoniidae > Meconema > Meconema thalassinum. The sequence goes on along the minus strand of OX336401.1, from coordinate 14,858,837 downwards.
AAGAAAAACATGCTTTTCCATAGCTGAGATAAGCCATATTCATGTAGCATTTGAAAAGAAAAACTTACGGGGTGTGGATCTTGGAAGACATATGTTTTTCCATAGCTGTTAGACCCAATATTCCTATTGCAAATATGAATTTAATTTTAGCTAGAGAGGACCTCTGAAGGGACACATGGAAATCCCTTCTGGCAAAAATCCATATATATGTTGTGTATGTGAATCTAAGTTGACCGGTAGAGTACAATTGATGAAACGCACGCTCATCGAGAGCGGCGAGAAGCTATTTTCATGTAGTGTATGTGAATCTACGTTTGCCCACAGTAAAAATTTCAGCTCACACATGCTCATCCATAACGTCGAGAAGCCATATTCATGTACACTGTAGAGGACAATGAAGAGAAGCTTCTTCATCCATAGCGGCGGGAGGCCTTACTTATTTCCTGTATGTGAATCCAAGATTAACCACAGAGGACATTTGAATATACACATGCTTATCATACTGGAGAGAAACCATTTCCATATACATTATGTCAAACAAAATATACCTGCAGAGAACAATTGAAGAAACACATGCTCATCCATAGCGGTGAGAAGCCATACTTATTTACTGTATGTGAATCCAAGATTAACCGCAAAGGACATTTGAATATACACATGCTTATCTATACTGGCGAGAAACCATTTTCAAATACATTATGTCAATCAAAGTATACCTGTAGAGAACAATTGAAGAAACACATGCTCTTCAATAGCGGCGAGAAGCGATTTTAATTTAGCGTATGTTAATCCAAATTTAACCGGAGAGGGCATGTCAATAAACACATGCTAATAGATAGTGGCATAGAGCTATATTCATTTACATATGTTAATCCAAGTTTATCCTGAGCGAAAATTTGAAGAAACCCTTGCTAATCCATAGCAGTGATAAGCCATAGTCATGAGGCGTAAGTTAAGGCAAATTAACGGACGGAGAATCTTTGAAGGGACACGTGTTAATCCGTAGCTGTTGGAAGCCATATTCTTGTTGCGAATCTAAATCTAACTTTACCTTTGAAGACACATGCGGGAATCCATACCGGCAAAAATCCCTGCTCGTGTAGCGTATGTGTATCCAAGTTTACCTGTACAGGCCAATTGAAGAAACAAATGCTCATCTATAGCGGCGAGAAGCCATTTTCATGTAGTGTATGTAAATCTACGTTTTCCCCCAATGGAACTATTAACTTACACTTGCTCATCCATAGTGCTGAATTGCCATTTTCACGTAGCGTATGTGAATCCAAGTTTGCTCAGAGTGTAAATTTGAGCATTCACATGATCATCCATAGCGGTGAGAAGCAGTTTTCATTTAGCGTATATGAATCCCAGTTTAACCCAAAGATGACATTTGAAGACACATGGAAATGCATGGCTGTAAAAAGCCAAACTCATATGGCGTATGTGAATCCAAGTTCTCCCTGAAAGTGCATTTCAAAACACATTCTAATACAGTACATAGTAGCGAGAAGCAATATTCACGTTCTGCATGAAAATCCAAATTTACCAGGAGGGCAACTTGATAGTCACACTTCCTAATCCATAGTGGCTAATATCCATACTGATGAAACATATGCGTAGCAAAATTTACTCACAGAGGATTATTGAAGAGTCACATTTTAATCCATAGCGATGAGAAAGAACAGTTAACTACTCCCTAAACAATTAAGCTGGGAAATCATTGTTTTGTAGTAAACGCAAAGTCAAATTACCTTACAGTGTATGAGAACAGGTAACCACATTATATTTAACGGTGTTAAAGAGCAATGTTTGTTGTTGGAGTCTTCAGTCTTTTGACTGGTTTGATGCAGCCCTCCATGCCTCCCTGTCCTGAGCTAATCGTTTCATCTCTACATAGCTACCACACCCTACATCCGAGGCAATCTGTTTAACATATTCTAACCTTGGTCTACCCCTACAGTTCTTGTCCTCGACCCTTCCTTCCATAACTAAGCTTGCTATTCCTGGGGGTCTTAGTGTGTGTCCTACCAACCTATCTCTTCTCTTCATTAGCAGTCGCCAGAAACATCTCTCCTCTCCCACTCGCCTTAATACCTCTTCGTTTGTAACCCTATCTACCCATCTGATCTTCATCATTCTCCTGTAACACCACATTTCAAATGCTTCAATTCTCCTCTTTTCTGCTGCACCAATAGTCCAAGTTTCACTTCCATACAGCGCCACGCTCCAGACAAATGCTTTCAAAAATGACTTCCTTATACCTAAATCTATATTCGATGTCAACAGATTCCTTTTTTGTAGAAAGGCTTTCCTTGCCTGAGCCAACCTACTTTTTATATCCTCTTTGCTTCGTCCATCACTGGTTATTCTGCTTCCTAAGTAACAGAAGTCTCCTACTTCCTTCAGCTTTTCACCTGCCAATTTGATGACCATAGAGGTTTCTGATTTATTTCGGCTGCATTCCAGTATTTTTGTTTTACATTTATTAATTTTCATCATGAATTCCTTCCGTAAGACGGAATCCATACCATTCAAAAACTCATTCAGATCCTCAGGCTTGTCGGCCAAGATGACGATGTCATCAGCAAATCTCAGAGTTGAAATTATTTCTCCTTGAATCTTCACTCCCACTTTAAATTTTTCTCCAATTTCCTTCATTGCTTGTTCAATGTAAAGATTGAAAAGTATGGGTGATAAGTTGCAGCCTTGCCTTACACCTTTCTGAATACCAGCTTCTCTCTCATGTCCTTCAGCTCGAATGACTGCTGTCTGGTTTCTGTATAGATTGTATATCAACCTCCTATCCCTGTACTTTATTCCAATAGATTTCAAAATGTCAAACAATTTAGTCCAATCAACGTTATCAAAAGCCTTTTCTAAGTCTACAAATGCCATGAACGTTCTCTTATCTTTCCTTATTCTACCTTCCAAAATCAGCCTAAGACTTAGTACAGCTTCCCTTGTTCTTACATTTCTCCTGAAACCTAACTGGTCTTCACCCAACTCTATCTGGCTTTCAATCCTCTTGTAAATTATTCTAGACAGGATCTTTGAAGCATGAGTAATCAAGCTGAATGTACGGTAATCTTCACATCTGTCAGCTCCCACTTTCTTTGGTATAGGGATGATAACATTCTTCTTGAAATCAGGGGGTACCTCACCTGTCTCATAAATCCTACACACCAAGTGAAATAACCTGATCAGACCTTCATTTCCTATGCAGCGTAGCAACTCAATCGGTATATCATCTTTGCCTGGTGCTTTGTTCCTGCCTAAGTCCTCTAATGCTCCGTCAAATTCTGATCTCAATATTAAATCTCCTTTTGCATCCTCATCAATTTCCTCCTCCCTTTCCATTACATGATTCTCAATCTCCTTTCCCTTATACAAGCACTCTATGTAAGCTTTCCATCTCTCAACCTTTTCTTCCCTATCTGTTAGAGGCTTTCCATTTGTGTCCTTAATATAACAGCACTTAGTCTTCTTTTTCCCAAAAGTATTCTTAATCCTTCGATAAGCTGTGTCTACTTTTCCTAATTTCAGACAATTTTCTATACCTGCACATTTCTCTTTCAACCATTCTTCTTTCACTTCCTTGCACTTCTTGTTAACCTCATTTCTCAGACGTCTGTATTCTGCTTTCCCCTTTTCATCTCTTACATTCTTGTGTTTCCGCCTTTCATCCATCAATTCTAGTATATCCTGAGTGATCCACGGTTTTCTACCTATTCTTTCTTTCCTACCAATGTTTTCTTCTGCGGATTTTGTTATTTCATTCTTCAAAAGTGCCCATTCGTCTGCAATTGAAGTTTGTTTAGGGGTTTTGATTAGTCCTTCCTTTATACTCTTCTTGAATCTTTCGTTTACATCCTTTACTTTCAGTCTGTCTATCGCCCACCTTTTTGGCTTTTGACTTTTCTTCAGTTTCTTCAACTTTAATCTGCATTTCATTACAACCAGATTGTGGTCAGAGTTTATGTCAGCACCAGGATATGTTTTACAATCCAAAATCTGGTTTCGAAACCTCTGCTTGACCATAATGAAGTCGATTTGGTAACGCCCTGTATCTCCTGGTCTCATCCATGTATATATTCTTCTATTGTGGTTATTGAATAAGGTGTTAGCTATGACCAACTCATGTTCGGTGCAGAATTCCATCAGCCTGCTTCCTCGATCATTCCTTTCACCTAATCCGAAATCACCTACTATCTTCCCTTCCCTCCCTTTTCCTACCACAGCATTCCAATCTCCCATTACTATAACATTTTCATCACCTTTCATATACCTCAGAATGTCATCTATTTCTTCGTAGACCTTTTCAACATCCTCATCATCAGCTTGACTGGTAGGCATATAGACTTGTACCACTGTGGTGCACGTAGGTTTAGTATTGATTTTTGCTACAATAATCCGTTCACTGTATTGCTCATAATATTCCACCCGCTGTCCAAGTTTCCTACTCAATATGAGACCAACCCCTGCTTGGCCATTGTTTGATTTAGTGCTAATGACCCTATAGTCTCCTGACCAAAAGTCCTGTTCTTCCTGCCAGAGCATTTCACTAATCCCAACCAAATCCAACCTCAACCTATCCATTTCCCTTTCTAAATTTTCTAACTTTCCATTTCCTAGCTCCGATCCGTAGAATGTCAGATTTCCTCTTTGTCACTTCTGTGATGTTAACCCCCTCTCGAGTAGTCCCCACCCGGAGATCCGAACGGGGGACTAGTTTACCTCCGGATTGAAATTTTACAAGGGAGGAGGCCATCATCACATGTAATTATGCATAGAGAGGTGCATATCCTCGGGAATAGCATTACGGCTTTAGTTTCCCGTTGCTTTCAGCCGTGCAGCAGTGTAGCCATTAGTTGGCTTATATTATCAATATCTTAACCGTCTATTAGACTAGTAAAGGATTGATTTACTCTGAAAGGCTGCTACTCCCTTTCAGAATAAGTAAAGAGCAATTCTACTACAAAATACTAACCTTCTACTAACAATTAAATACCAACATTCTACTAACGAAAAAAATACTCAAGTTTCACCAACAACAAATACTACCACTAAAACAGTCTGTCACCAGGCCCACTCACATGCACCCTCACCAGACACACTCACACACCACAGTCTAATAGAACAATGACATATATCTAATAAACAAATTAACTTCATACAACTAAAACTAACTACATACTTACTGTACTGTAATTTGAATTGACAATATTTACAAAATTTAAAATGATAATCTGGTTCGTGTGCGTCTGTGCAGTTGTATTTCAAACCTTTGTCTAACATATTCATTTCATTTTGAGAGAAGATTACGTTCGTTCTGTTGTTTACCCTGCTGTGGAAATTGAATTCATTGTTATTCGTGTGTTGTTCACTAGATTGATTGTTCTGTGTTTCTCCTTGTTTTCTTAGTTTATATTCCAGCGTTTCATGCTTCCTCGTTGCTCTGATGTTGATGGTGTCATGTAGGTGCTCGGTAAAACTGTCCCATTGGGATGCATTCCAGAAGTTACTTATTTGCAATTGAATATCGTATAGTTGTTGGTTGATTAATTGCAATATTCATGTAGTATTTGCGAAAAAACTCTGCTCTAAAGCGACGTTTGAGGACACACGTTGTAACCTATAGAAGCTAGAAACCATAGTAATGTAGCAACATCGAAAATTCATTTGCTTAGACAGGATATTTTAATAATCACACTTCAATTCATTGAGGCAAGTTTATACTTTTCATTTGTAGTTGTTGCTGTTTTTAGATTTCAGTCTTTTATCTGGTTTGATTCATCTCATCTGTACCATTTTGTCCTGAGTTATCCGTTTCATCTCTACAGCCTACTCATTCTAGGTAGTCATTTTAACATATTCTAACCTTGGTCTATCCCTGTAGTTCTTGTCCTCTTTCCTTCGCCTGCATTCCATGATTTTGGTTGACATTAATTCATTTTCATCATGACTTATGGAGTCCAGACCATTTGAAAACTCATTCAAAACCTCTGGTGAATCGGCTATAAAGCCAATGTCGATAGCAATTATCAAAGTTGAGGTTACTTTTCCTTGAATATCTTCTCCTACTCCAAATTTTACTCAAATTTTCTTTATTGACTTTTCATTGATTATATTGAAAACTATGGGTGATATGTTTCAGGCTTGCTTCTGAATACCAGTTTCCTGCTCATGTCGTTCAGCTTCAGTAACTTTCATCGGATTGCTGACCACCCTTCTATCCCCGTAAATTATTCCAATCTTTTTCAATATGTCAACCAACATACTTCAATGAACGTAATCAAAACATTTTTCATAATACTATGAACGTTCTTTCATTTTTCCTCAGTCTACCTTCCAAGATCAGCCTGGTACTTAAGTACGGCTTCCCTTGTTCTCTCGTTTCTTTTGAAACCAAATCGGTCTTCTCCCAACTCCGTTTCTATCAGTCTTTCCTCGCTCTTGAAAAATTATTCTAGTCAGGATCTTAGAAGCATGAGTCATCAAACTGATTGAAGGATAATCATTCACATTCCTGACATTTTGTTCGAATGTTTTCAAATTATACATCAGCTTGACTGGTAGGCCTAAAGACTTGTATAACTGAGGTGCACCTGCGTTTGTATAGCGCTGACATTGTTAATCATTAAATCAGTGGATACGTCACCTGTCTCATAAACGTAAGTGGTCTAACAAATTCAAATGTCAATATTAAATCTCCTATCTCGTCGCCATGAATATCCTCCTCCCTTCTCATTACATGATTCTCTGTTTCGGAATCTTTATACAAATGCTCTATGTAAGTTTTCAGTTTCTCTTCCCTTCTTCTCTATCTGTTAAAGGTTTTCCATCTGATACCTTAATATAACTGCACCTAGTTTTCCTTTCCGCACACGTACTGTCAATCAGTAAGCTGTAGATACTTTTCCAACTTTCAGTCGATTTTCTATAATGACACATTTCTGTGTGCAGTTTTCTTCTTTCGCTGTCTTGCACTTCTTGTTTATATGATTTTTCTCACATCTGTATTCTGCCTTCCCCTTTTAATCTCCTGCATTCCCCCAGGGTTGGAGGATTGATTCCTGGCCAAGTCAGCTGACATTTGTGGGTGCGCCAATATGAAGGAGCAGTGTCAGCAGATTTGTCACATTAAAGATCTCCTTCGGGGCAATATTCTGGCAGCCCGCCGTCTCTAAAAGCCGCAGTAGTTAAGAGGGACCAGTAACATTATTATCTCCTGCATTCTTGTGCTTACACCTTTCGTCCAACAGTTCTAGTGTATCCTGTTTGATATACAGTTCTCTAATTATGTCTTCCTCTCTGCCAATGTTTTCCCCTGCGGATTTCCTTATTTCATTCTTCAAAAGTGCCCATTCTTTAGCATTTGAAAATTGTTAAGGATAAGTCCTTCTCTTATACTCCTCTTGAACTTTTGTTCACGTCGTTGTCTTTCAGGTTGTTTATTGCCAGCCTTTTTGGCTTTTGAATTTTCTACATATTTATCAGCATTGATCTGCATTGCAAAGCATCCAGATTGTGGGCAGACTTTATGTTAGATCCGGGAGATGATTTGCAATCTAAAATCTGGTTTCGGAATCTCTGGTTGCCCATAATATAGTCGACTTGGGAACGTCCTCTATAACCTGATCTCAACCATATGTGTATTCTTCTATCGTGATCATTGAATACAGTGTTAGCTGTAACCAACTCGTGCTTGGTGCAGAATTCCGTCAGCCTACTTCCTCGATTATTCCTTTCACGTAATTCAAATCTTCACACTATCTTCACTACCCTTTCCTACCACTGCATTTCTATCACCTAATACTATTACATTTTCGTCACCCTTCACATTCCTGACATTTTCATCTATTTGTTCGAATGTTTTCAAATTATACATCAGCTTGACTGGTAGACATAAGGACTTGTATATCTGAGGTGCACCTGCGTTTTGTATTGCTTTTAGCTACAATAATGCGTACACTATATTGCTCATAATAATCCACTCGCTCTCCAATATTCCTACTCAAGTTTCCTACGTAGTCGTTGTTTGACTTAATTCTAATGATACTAAAGTCGCATGACCAAAATGTATGTCCTTCCTTCCAGCGCACTTCACTATTCCCAACCAAAACCAACCTCAACTTATCCATTACCCTTTCTGCGTTTTCTAACCTTCCTCTGCCATTCAGACTTCTAGCTTTCCACACTTCGACACGTAAAATATATTGTTTGTTGGTTTATAGAAACGAACAGCTTATTGGTGATATTATCTGTTAAGTTAGGCCATTGCCACTTTGTTAATATGTGTGTTATCAGTCCTTTCTTACACGCATGAGCTATCTGGCGTGAAACCACCATAGCTCTCCCATCATCTTCTTTATCCTGATGTCAGCCTGACCTGTTTTTATGTGTACTCTTCTCCACATTTTTCAAACATTTCGTACAGAGCACCGGATTTATTCTTTTAAAAGTTCAAGTCTAGAGCATCATAGCGAAATGAGACACCGTTCAGGTAAACACGCATGTTTCGCAGCTCTATGTGATCAATCTGCGAAGCATCCTTTGCCTGTTCGTACTTGCGATCGGTCTTCTACTCCACAACCACATACAGCGGTCGCTCTGCATAACGAGAAGGCTTAACAGATCAGCTGTGCTTGTCGGTGACCTCTTTAATGGATTCCTCCAACAGAAAGCAGTCAAAGATGGTTAAACGAGCTCATGGTTTGAAGTCCTCAGGTGACAACAGTGGCCGCCAAATCTTTTGATAATAAGACGACTGGCATTTTTCAAACATTTCGTACAGAGCTCCGAATTAATTCTTTTCAAAGTTCAAGTCTAGAGCTTAATAGGGAAATGAGACGCCATTAAGGTAAAGACGCATGTTTCGCAGCTGTATGTGATCAATCTGCGAAGCATCTCTAACCTGTTGGTACTTGCGATCGGTCTGAAACCCAACAATCACATACAGCGGTTGCTCTGCTTAGCGAGAATGATTAACAGACCAGCTGTGCTTGTCGGATATGCTCAAAACGGGGAATTGATGTAGTTACCAGCTCCTGAACTGATTGGGCAGGGGAGTGTCTTTTTCTACTATTTTATGCTGCATTAGCTTCCGCTGATCGGAGAGTGTTACGTGAGGCACCTTCCATAAGACGTGGTTCAGTCGGACCTTGGAATCAACGACAGTATCTGCTCCTTTTAGTAGGTTGTAGTCGCTTCAACACGAATGAGGACGAGTTTCTGCCTGGCATTGATAATGCTATGATTATGGTCCTCGGCATAGCCCAGTATTGACTTAAGTGGCAGAATCCCTGTGAAGTTGCCATCCAGTCATTGTACTCACTACCAGGACACCAGGCAGACATTCCTCATTGTCAAACGACGGAGGTTGTGCCCACTTCGACACCATTGATTAAGTAACGAATCTCGGAAAATAACGAGGCTAATGAATCTCGCGTAGTGAGAAGCCCAACAGTGAGCCAATCGAGTCTGTCGGTATGAAATTGATTTTGAATGGAAATTTCATATCCACGCAATGTGTTGAGTTGTTAGCATTGCCCCAAAACCGGGGAGGTTTTGTACCTTTGTCAAGAAAGAAAAAAACATCATCAATGTGATCTAAACTGACGTCCACACTATAACAGCCTGCTCAAAAGTCAAAAAGTCAATACTTCTTCATCGTAGTAAAATTTATCGTGGATGCCATCTTGTATGTTAATTATTCTGTTGAGGATTTCAAACGAGATGATCCCCAGCAGAAAAGGCCTGTGTGGGTTATATTGTACTGTGAACTCGGGGGCTTCTCCGCGCAATGTGAGTGTTCTTGTTATCTATATATATAAAGGAAGAGGTCCTGACTGACTGATAATAAGCGCACAGCGAAAACTACTGGAGATGATTGCATGAAATTTTGAAGATATGTTCTTACCGTAGTGTACATGTGCACAGAAAAGGAATTTAAAAATCCGAGTTTAAAGGGGTGAAATGTGATTTTACATTTTTGTTATACTTAGGCTAACTGGGGCAGCATATCGAAGTTATCTCATAAAGACCGGCCATATCTCATTTTAAGCCCCTCGATGCGAGAAACAATACTCGGTACGTCCCTACGGGACACCAAAAACCACATTTTAAGGCCCTAAAACCAACGGTTCCAAAGATATTTCCAGAAAACTACCTTCGCTCTGATAAACTAACGAACTAATGGCAAGTCCGTATCCATGGCAACAGTACGCTCTGATAAACTGATGAATTAATCGCAAGTCCGTATCCATGGCAACAGTAGCTCAAGACATGGCAACCAATTGTACATCTATCCCTGTAGGAGGCAATGCCAATCATTTATTATCTAAAACACGACAGACTTGCTGCGAGGCTCAGCGGTAACGTTCTAGCTTGCTGGGCCCAAGGATGCAAGATCGTATCCTGGCGCAATCAGCTGGCATTTGAGGGTGCGCAAATGCAAGGGAACCATGTCAGTTGATTAAATGTCACAATAAAGATCCCCTTCGAGGCAAAATTCTAGCACCCCGGCCTTTCTAAAAGCCAGAGTAGTTAAAAGGGACGTTAATCCAAAAACATTAATATTAAAACAGGATAAGAGCATTAGAAATCTAAACGGTAATCACTTTTTTAAGATAAATCTAAACACGATAAGAAAATTTGAATTCTGAACGGTCATCCCTGTTTCAAGATATATATATATATATATCATAATTTAAGATTAACTACAATAACTACAATAACGAATATTAGTGTGAGATAGCGCCTTCCAATACCACTTTTATTTTGTAACACTACAGTAGCAAATACTAAATAAAGGTAGCGACAAAGATACGTTCAATTTCATAAACCCAGGGCTCACATATCTCGTAGTGCAAACATATCAGTCTGGTCGTTATGTCAGTATCAACGAAGCTATGTGGCGGCTATTGCCGTTTCCGTAACACTAAAGGCATCCCGCCGTCATATACCTCGATATGCACTTACAGAATTGTGAACCAGTCTATTTTACTGAAAATAATTTCCACGAGCGAGTATCCATTCCCCCCAAAACCACTACAGACTTGATTTTGAAAGCACATTTCTGTATGTTGAGGTACAGAGATATTACACATGGAAAGTTACTATAAAATGTTGGCAAATCTTAATTCAAGGAACTTCTGTTCAGAATAGGCCTGGTGTTAAATCTGCAGAAGCTTTCTGTACAGGCTATATGGCCCATGATCGTATTATGGAATGCATTCCTTTGACAATGCATCCATTGATATCGCGCCAGGAGATGGCAGTTGGGTTTGAACTGAGGATAATATCTTCCCACTCACTGCGTATCCTACATTCCAAAACACAGGGCCAAAGTTTAAACTTTGCAGGAATCGACCTACACGAAGACTGTTTCTCCCACGGACAATTTTATGTTGCCAGTTCCAGAGTAAGTTCTCCAAGTAGCTTAGTCATTTTGGCACCAGAAGGAAGAACTGACAATATTGTATATAAAGAAGTTCTAAACTAAATTATTATATTTAAAATTCTTCTTTCATTTGTTGTTATGTGACGTATGATTCTACGATACTTATACATTGATTAAGTATATTTAAGTTCATGTTTTCAAAATATATTGAAGTCATTTATGGTTAGGTTAAAGATATAGTTAATTATAATACGTTTCCTTAAATCTTTATAATTAAATTTAGTTCGATAGCAAATATTTGTATTTTAACTCTGAATTTTGATATCATATTTAAAAATTAATTTTCAACATTAAAACAATTTCTTCACCTTCTTCCGATTTGGCCAACTATGGACCGCATAGAACTTAAGGCTTCTTGGCCTTCCTTCCCTTTTCTTCCCAGCACCTCTTCATTCTTTCGCTCCCTATCTCCCTCTCCTCCTCGCAAATGATCCGCACGGGTCTCTTTGTAATGGGTTTCTCTTCAAATGATTTTAAAATGTCGACCTTTCTTCTAAATTCACTTCTATTGTGGATCAACTCTGGAGTAATTCCAACTTCTGCTGCATCCCTCTTGACCTCTTCTACCCACTTAGAGGTGGCCTTTAATCCCATGATGTATTTGAAGATCTTTTTGGTTAGTCGGTTCTCGTTCAATCTTGCCAGGTGTCCATAGAATTTCAGCCTTCTTTTCCGCATTATTAAGACAATTTAATTAAGCTCTTTTATATCATTAATATTTCATTGAGAACCCCTGCAAGTGCCCTGATGGATTTTCCCTTCCCAGACGACAGTGGAGGACGCTAAACCGTATTAGGACCGGCCAAGGTAGATGTGGAGCCACTCTCTTCAAATGGGGATGGAAGGCATCACCTCAATGTGACTGCGGAGAAGAGGAACAGACAGTGGTCCACATTACATTCGAGTGTCCTTTACGCGCATACAGAGGCTCTATAGAAGACTTACACTGTGTCTCAAGCAAAGCCCTTCTTTGGCTCTCAACTTTAAATGTGGAACTTTAGTTATGAACTTGTGATGGTAGTTGTACTGTATATATTGTATATAATATTGTATTCATCATACGCTAAATAAATAAATTAATATTTCATTATTTCATTCCATTCATAAAGCAGGCAAAGAAATTGTTACAAAAGAAGTAATGTAACATTATATTTGCATTTTGAAATAACGAGGAATTTTAAATTTCACATAACAGCGAAATCGGAATGATAATCGGTTTAAATAGAATATCTCTTTATGATATGTGTTACATAACACGTGAAACTTTTCAATTCCGCGGCCGAAGTCGGACGTGAGAACACATAATTTACGTCCACTTCTTACATTTCTGACGATAGTCGATGAACATCTAACGCTTGGTTCGGTGGCATTCAAAAGAAAATGGGAAATAACAAAATATATAATGGGACATAACTCAACTATGACGCGAGCGAAGCCGCGGGCACCTGCTAGTATTACATAAAGATCTAGGAAACAGAGTAAAGGGATTCGTGCAATATAATGAACGATTCATTTTAGTACGGATCGAAACGAAACCAAAGGATACAGTGATAGTCCAAGTTTATATGCCGACAACACAATAGGTAGATGAAGAGGTAGAGAAATGTTATGAAGACCTAAGTGAACTTATAACTAAAATAAAGGGGGAAGACAATTTTATTTTACTTGGTGACTGGAATGCAATTGTCGGAGAAGGAACTGAAAGAAATGTTGTTGGTAAATACGGATTGGAGAGAAGAAATGAGAGTGGCGAGAGACTTGCAGAGTTTTGTATACAGCCTAAATTAGTTGTAACGAACAACTATATTCCAACACTATCCAAGAAGGAGATACACTTGGAAAGCTCCGGCAGACCTAAGAAAGGCCCAGATAGACTACATATTAGTAAAGGAAAGATTTAAGAACCACGTGAAAGATAGTAGAAGTTACCCAGGAGCAGATGTCGACAGCGACCATTCTTCAGTCATCATACACTGTGAATTTATGTTCAAAAGATTAAAGAAAGAAAAGAAACATTGGGATATTTGAAAGCTTAAAGATGAGTCCACTCAAATACTCTATATGGTTGAAACAAACAATAACACAAGACACATTGTAGAACATTTGGGAGAAAAAGAGAAGTGGATGAGAATAAAGAAGAGCACTTTAGACTCAACAGAGACTGTGTTAGGTAAAAAGGAAATAGGAATGAGTGGATAAGTCAAGAAGTTGTGGCTATGATAAAGGAAAGAAGACAGTATAAAACTCAAATTATGATGCTCTAAAGCAGAAATACAAGACCTTAAGAAACAAGATAAATAAGAGGGCAAAACAAGACAAGAAACAGCATTTAATATGAATCTGTGTAGGCATAAATAACAACAGGAAAACTGGACAAATGGATATGGCGTATAGAGATATTAAGAGGTTCTTTGAAACAAGAAAGTGAAAAACAATGAGCATCGAGGACAAAGATGGGAAGGATATTGGTGAATATGATGACGAAGTGATAGTGAAAAGATGGAAAGAATATTTGGAATAACTATACAGTGGGAACTGTGTTAACATGCCCATTGAGAAAGAAGATGAATAACTGGGGGCACCTATTATGGAAGAAGAGTTTGACAAAGAATTGCAGGACCCCAAAGGAAAGAAAGCTCCTGGAGTTGATAATATACTAGGAGAACTATTGAAACATTAGGTGACAAGTTAAAAAAACGAACTGTACAACTTAGTATGTAATATTTACAAGACTGGAGAATTGCCTGAAGACTTTTATAATGCATAATAGTACCTATACCTAAAAAAAACCAAATGCAAGGTCATGTAAACAATACAGAACATTGATTCTAGAGTGTCATGCGTCAAAAATAGTCACCAGAATTATTATGAAGAGAATAGAAAAACAAATCGATGAAAAACTATCTGATGATCAGTTTCGTTTTAGGAAAAGAGTCGGAACAAGAGAAGGAATCTTGGCACTGAGGAATGTGATAGAGAAGTAGATGAAGAAAGGCAAACCTACTTTATTAGCGTTCGTCGACCTTGAAAAGGCGTTTGACAATGTGAACTGGAATGTTCTATTCAGCATTCTTCATCAAACAGGTATCAACTTTAGAGACAGAAGATTCATCTACAACAACTATAACCAAAAAACTGGAATAGTTTGTGGTGGTAGCACGGAGGAAACAGCACACATCAGAAAGGGTGAATGGCAGGGTTGTTCTCTATCCCTATAGGGCCTACCTATTCAATGTACTGTATATATACAAAAGGCGATTGACCGACTTTGAGAAGAATTTGTCACAGGAGTGAATATTGATGGAGATAAAAGTTGACATGATAAGATATGCTGATTACACAGCGCTAACTGCAGAAAATGAGGAAGACTTACAAAAGATCCTGAGCAAGATGGACAAAAAAAATGGAGGAAGAATATAATATGAGAATAAATACAAACAAACAAAATATTTGGTCTGCAGTAAAAATGGCAAAAACCAAACAGCAATAGAGCTAAGAAATGAAACGATACAAGAAGTGAATGAGTTTAATTATCCGGGAAGTAAAATAACGAATGATGGAAGAAGCAGCAGAGAGCAATAAGTAGAATTGCCCAAGCCAGGAACGCTTTCTAATAAAAGAAGAACCTATTTGTGGCAAAGAACGTAAGTCTTGATGTGAGGAAACAAATGTTCAAGACCTATGTATGGAGCGTCGTGCTATAAGGCAGCGAATCTTGGACAATAGGAGAGAGAGAGAGAGAGGAAAAGACTACTAGCATTTGAAATCTGGCGCTTTAGAAGGAGTATGAAAATCAGCTGGAAAGAAATGGTCACAAATGAGGAAGTCTTTAGAAGAGTGGGAGAGGGATGCTTCCTTAAATATTTAAAAAGAAGAAGGAATCACCTCGTAGGCCACATACTGCGACACAATGGACTGCTTAAGCTTATAAACGAGGTAACAGTAGACGGCAAGAATTATAGAGTAAGACCCAGACTGGAGTACATGAGTCAAATACTGGAAGATATGAGTTGCGGCTCATACTGTGAGCTGAAGAGGAAGGCGGACAGACGGGAAGAATGGCGAGCTGCTGCCAATCAGCCCCACGGACAGTGGCGTAGCCAGGGTGGTGTTACTGGGGGCTTATAACCCCCCACCATTGGAGAATCAGCAGGTTGTGATTTTTTGTCTGTTTCACCATCGCGCCGGCTACTAGGTGATGTACTGTTGTCGCCTTTCGGCCCGGGTCCCCATTTGAGCCTTCATGACTACGTATAACCACAGTCTACCTACAGATCGCGAAGCTTGGCTCACATTTGCGACAACAATGCCCTCACGCAGCCTGCAAGCATGTGCCGACTGCGCTGTGTTGGTGCATGTTATTAATGCTGAATTTACTGTATGTGAGCATTGTGTAACCGTTATATTTTAATTTAACATGTGCTTTACAAGAGGAGTTATGCAGTGCAATAAACATATTAAATACTAGCAGGTACCCGCGGCTTCGCCCGCGATCAAGACAATGGGGACGATGCATTATTGTTGATAATTGGTCTATTCTATTACAGCAATCGCGGCTAAAGGTGTGTACATTCTAATTCTGAATATTCTGATACATACAGTATATTGATATGATCAGCAAAGTGGGAATTTTATCGAGTTGTGAACGTCTGCAGGGTTCGTTGTTACATTATGTTAACACATTTTAAAATTACGTTCATGGTTTTGCCACCTTCCGCTGAGACATAACGATTTTGTTGTCCGGATGCTCGCAAGCACGCTACATACAGTTGGCCATGGGAAAAAATTGTTTTGTCTAAATGTACACGTGCTACTGTTAAGTGTGTGTCATTGCGCTTTGTTAAAGAAATTGCGAATATTGTTTGAAGAGGGAACTGCACTCTTGCACACTGGAATGGCAAATCTATCGGAATATGGGGAATTAAATGAATTCTTACTTAAGCTATTCTGGATATAATTTGGCCATACTAATTGATGATTTGAACGTAAACATATCCCTATTAATAGACCTATAGTTAAATATCGCTCACCTTGGCCGCTGATGTACATTATGCCGTCTCTTCCAGTGTTACATCCCAGGGATTGAAATTCTCCAACGACCCTTTTGCCCCACATGCCTCTCTAAGTAATTAAAATTCCTGATTGTTGTTGTTTGAGTCTTCAGTTTTTTAACTGGTTTGATGCAGCCTTCCATGTATCCCTCTCCTGAGCTAATCGTTTCATTTCTACATAGCTACCACACCCTACATCCGAGACAATCTGTTTAACCCTGGTTTACCCCTACAGTTCTAGTCTGCGACCCTCCCATCCATAACTACTGTCGACCAAACTATTATGTGTACTCGAGTTTGAAGTTTGTTTGTGAAGTAACCGATAGACCTATATAAAATCCAATAACATCATCATTTTCGTCGTTCTATTTTACGTTAGGTCATGTAGGTTTGGAATTTTTAATTTATATTTTAATATTTTTTATCACAGTTGGAACACAAGAAGTGCGTCACATTTAAGAATTATTATCTCACAAACCCGTCATCAGATCGAATCCAAATTTTAACACAACATACACTGGAATGTTGTATAACAGGATTTTTTTTTGTGTCCAAGAAACAAAGTTGTTATTATTTTTGTAAGGTAACTTTTCCTCGGCTCGGGGTGGTTTGAAAATGTAGTTCTTGGTCGCGTTGTAATCCTTATACATCAAAACGGTATGCTGTATGATTGTGAAATACGTAAATTAATTCACTTATTGTATATCGGTTTGTATTTGTACGGAGAATTAGGACATGGTTCACCAGTTAGCCGCTCCGGTGAAAGCAGTACATCATTGCCAAGATGAGCTACATCATGCGTCATGGCACGTCTCGCTCGGAAGTGATGGGCTCCATATCAGCAACGCTGTATAGCATTTTCCGGAGCGGCTAGCTGGTGAACCATGTCTTAATTCTCCGTACAAATACAAACCGATATAAAATAAGTGAATTAATTTACCTATTTCACAGTCATACAGCATAACTTTTTGATGTATAAGGATTACAACGCAACCAAGAACTACATTTTCCAACGACCCCGAGCCGAGAAAGAGTTACCTTACAAAAATAATAACAACATTCGTTCTTGAACACACAAAATTTTGAAATTAATAAACCAGTTATACAACATCCCAATGTATATTGTGTTAAAATTCGGATTCGATCTGATTACGGGTTTGTGAGATAATAATTCTTAAATGTGACGCATGGTTGAAACACGCTTAAAAAGGGGCACTTTTTGTGTTTCAACTGCGATAAAAAATATTAAAATATAAATTAAAAATTCCAAACCTACATGAACTAACGTAAAATCGAACGTCGAAAATGATGATGTCATTGGATTTTATGAAGGTCTATTGGCTACTTCACAAACAACCTTCAAACTCGAGTGCACATAATATTTTGGTCGAGAGTAAGCTTGCTATTCCTGGGTGTCATAATATGTGTCCTAACCTCCTATCTCTTCTCTTCATTAGCAGTCGCCAGAAACATCTCTCGTCTCCCACTCGTCTTAATACCTCTTCATTTGTTACCCTAACTACCCATCTGATCATCATTCTCCCATATCACCACATTTCAAAAGCTTCAATTCTCCTCTTTTCTGCTGCACCATAAGTCCATTAGTACAACTCAGCAACTTTTCTCGGTTTAAGCCGTGCCTTGTGCGGGGATTCAATGGCCGTGAAAGACAAAACAACAACTTTGTTTAAATAAGTTTGTCCAATTCCTCAGTAAGAGTAATTAAGACACAATAATAATTAACGTGACAGCCGGTAGAATACGACACATTCGAATGTGAATCAACGTTGCAGATCATGGTTAAAAACGAAAAAGAGCAGATCAAAATTGGCAAACAAAAATATTCAGTTAAGAAAAAACAAAATTATAAAGAAAATGAAAGCATACCGTGCAAAATAGAAAGTATCTTAACATTGTAAATTCGAGTAAACTTCAGAAAGCTCGCTTACAACAACCAGCCGAAAGAGTATAAAATTAGACTCAAAATCACGACCGTATCCGAGCCCAAAAAAGCAACCTCCATATATAAAATATATCTCATTTTACGCGAATCAATGCGAGGAGCAACGTTCGTGGTTAGAAATGGAAACCGCACCCAGCGTTTTAAGCCCTAAGACGAACGGTTTTCGAGATATTGCCAGAAAACTATCCTCGGTCTGCGAAATTTCAGCGGTTGCCACAGTAACGTTGATCTGTTTCTCAGTGGGAACACAGTTATTTGGGAATATCTCCGAAAACCGTCCATTTTAGGAACTTAAAAAGTGTGTTTCTGGGTCCCTACAGGACCTCCGAGCATTGTTTCTCGTATGTGGCGGCTTAAAATGAGCTAAATCCGAACATTTTACCGACTGTCCTTGCTCAGTGCCAAAGGGCCGAAATAAGTCACTTACAAATTGAATTTTCAAAAACCGTTTCTTATTGGGCCTCTACATACTCGGATCAACCAACATGCAAAATTTCAGCTTTCTAGGTCTAGTGGTTTGAGCCCTGCGTCGATGAGTCAATTTTGGATTGTCAATGCCAAAGGGCCGAAAAAAGTCACTTACAAATTGAATTTTCAAAAACCGTTTCTTAGTGAGCCTCTACATACTCGGATCAACCAACATGCAAAATTTCAGCTTCCTAGGTCTAGTGATTTGAGCCCTGCGGTGATGAGTCAGTTTTGGATTATATATAAGAGATGAGACTTTCCGAGTCGATTTGATCGTAGAAATATGGATTATAGCTCTTTTTGCGCGTATCAATGTGAAGAGCAATGTTCGTGGTGGGAACCGAACCCAGCGTTTTAAGGCCCTAAAACGAACGGTTTTCGAGATATTGCCAGAAAACTATCCCCGGTCTGCGAAATTTCAGCGGTTGCCATAGTAACGTTGATCTGTTTCTCAGAGGGAACACAGTTATTTGGGAATATCTCCGAAACCGTTCATCTTAGGAACTTAAAAAGTGTGTTTCGGGGTCCCTACAGGACCTCCGAGTATTGTTTCTCGTATGTGGCGGCTTAAAATGAGCTAAATCTGAACATTTTACCGACTGTCCTTGCTCAGTGCCAAAGGGCCGAAAAAAATCACTTACAAATTGAATTTTCAAAAACCGTTTCTTATTGGGCCTCTACATACTCGGATCAACCAACAGGCAAAATTTCAGCTTTCTAGGTCTAGTGGTTTGAGCCCTGCGTCGATGAGTCAATTTTGGATTGTCAATGCCAAAGGGCCGAAAAAAGTCACTTACAAATTGAATTTTCAAAAACCGTTTCTTAGTGAGCCTCTACATACTCGGATCAACCAACATGCAAAATTTCACCTTCCTAGGTCTAGTGATTTGAGCCCTGCGGTGATGAGTCAGTTTTGGATTATATATAAGAGATGAGACTTTCCGAGTCGATTTGATCGTAGAAATATGGATTATAGCTCTTTTTGCGCGTATCAATGTGAAGAGCAATGTTCGTGGTGGGAACCGAACCCAGCGTTTTAAGGCCCTAAAACGAACGGTTTTCGAGATATTGCCAGAAAACTATCCCCGGTCTGTGAAATTTCAGCGGTTGCCATAGTAATGTTGATCTGTTTCTCAGAGGGAACACAGTTATTTGGGAATATCTCCGAAACCGTTCATTTTAGGAACTTAAAAAGTGTGTTTCGGGGTCCCTACAGGACCTCCGAGTATTGTTTCTCGTATGTGGCGGCTTAAAATGAGCTAAATCCGAACATTTTACCGACTGTCCTTGCTCAGTGCCAAAGGGCCGAAAAAAATCACTTACAAATTGAATTTTCAAAAACCGTTTCTTATTGGGCCTCTACATACTCGGATCAACCAACAGGCAAAATTTCAGCTTTCTAGGTCCAGTGGTTTGAGCCCTGCGTCGATGAGTCAATTTTGGATTGTCAATGCCAAAGGACCGAAAAAAGTCACTTACAAATTGAACTTTCAAAAACCGATTCTTAGTGAGCCTCTACATACTCGGATCAACCAACATGCAAAATTTCAGCCTCTTAGGTCTAGTGGTTTGAGCCATGCGGTGATGAGTCAGTTTTGGATTATATATAACAGATGAGACTTTCCGAGTCGATTTGATCGTAGAAATATGGTTTATAGCTCTTTTTGCGCGTATCAATGTGAGGAGCAATGTTCGTGGTGGGAACCGAACGCAACGTTTTAAGGCCCTAAAACGAACGGTTTTCGAGATATTGCCAGAAAACTATCACCGGTCTGCGAAATTTCAGCGGTTGCCATAGTAACGTTGATCTGTTTCTCAGAGGGAACACAGTTATTTGGGAATATCTCCGAAACCGTTCATTTTAGGAACTTAAAAAGTGTGTTTCGGGGTCCCTACAGGACCTCCGAGTATTGTTTCTCGTATGTGGCGGCTTAAAATGAGCTAAATCCGAACATTTTACCGACTGTCCTTGCTCAGTGCCAATGGGCCGAAAAAAGTCACTTACAAATTGAATTTTCAAAAACCGTTTCTTATTGGGCCTCTACATACTCGCAACAACCAGCAGGCAAAATTTCAGCTTTCTAGGTCTAGTGGTTTGAGCCCTGCGTCGATGAGTCAATTTTGGATTGTCAATGCCAAAGGGCCGAAAAAAGTCACTTACAAATTGAACTTTCAAAAACCGTTTCTTAGTGAGCCTCTACATACTCGGATCAACCAACATGCAAAATTTCAGCTTCCTAGGTCTAGTGGTTTGAGCCCTGCGGTGATGAGTCAGTTTTGGATTATATATAAGAGATGAGACTTTCCGAGTCGATTTGATCGTAGAAATATGGATTATAGCTCTTTTTGCGCGTATCAATGTGAGGAGCAATGTTCGTGGTTTCCACTTCAAAAAGTGGGAACCGAACCCAGCGTTTTAAGGCCCTAAAACGAACGGTTTTCGAGATATTGCCAGAAAACTATCCCTGGTCTGCGAAATTTCAGCGGTTGCCATAGTAACGTTGATCTGTTTCTCAGAGGGAACACATTTATTTGGGAATATCTCCGAAACCGATCATTTTAGGAACTTAAAAAGTGTGTTTCGGGGTCCCTACAGGACCTCCGAGTATTGTTTCTCGTATGTGGCGGCTTAAAATGAGCTAAATCCGAACATTTTACCGACTGTCCTTGCTCAGTGCCAAAGGGCCGAAAAAAGTCACTTACAAATTGAATTTTCAAATCCGTTTCTTATTGGGCCTCTACATACTCGGATCAACCAACAGGCAAAATTTCAGCTTTCTAGGTCTAGTGATTTGAGCCCTGCGTCGATGAGTCAATTTTGGATTGTCAATGCCAAAGGGCCGAAAAAAGTCACTTACAAATTGATCATTCAAAAACCGTTTCTTAGTGAGCTTCTACTTACTCGGATCAACCAACATGCAAAATTTCAGCTTCCTAGGTCTAGTGGTTTGAGCCCTGCGGTGATGAGTCAGTTTTGGATTATATATAACAGATGAGACTTTCCGAGTCGATTTGATCGTAGAAATATGGATTATAGCTCGTTTTGCGGGTATCAATGTCAGGAGCAATGTTCGTGGTTTCCACTTCGAAGAAGTGGGAACCGAACCAAGCGTTTTAAGGCCCTAAAACGAACGGTTTTCGAGATATTGCCAGAAAACTATCCCCGGTCTGCGAAATTTCAGCGGTTGCCATAGTAACGTTGATCTATTTCTCAGAGGGAACACAGTTATTTGGGAATATCTCCGAAACCGTTCATCTTAGGAACTTAAAAAGTGTGTTTCGGGGTCCATACAGGACCTCCGAGTATTGTTTCTCGTATGTGGCGGCTTAAAATGAGCTAAATCCGAACATTTTACCGACTGTCCTTGCTCAGTGCCAAAGGGCCGAAAAAAGTCACTTACAAATTGAATTTTCAAATCCGTTTCTTATTGGGCCTCTACATACTCGGATCAACCAACAGGCAAAATTTCAGCTTTCTAGGTCTAGTGGTTTGAGCCCTGCGTCGATGAGTCAATTTTGGATTGTCAATGCCAAAGGGCCGAAAAAAGTCACTTACAAATTGAACTTTCAAAAACCGTTTCTTAGTGAGCCTCTACATACTCGGATCAACCAACATGCAAAATTTCAGCTTCTTAGGTCTAGTGGTTTGAGCCATGCGGTGATGAGTCAGTTTTGGATTATATATAACAGATGAGACTTTCCGAGTCGATTTGATCGTAGAAATATGGATTATAGCTCTTTTTGCGCGTATCAATGTGAGGAGCAATGTTCGTGGTGGGAACCGAACCCAGCGTTTTAAGGCCCTAAAACGAACGGTTTTCGAGATATTGCCAGAAAACTATCCCCGGTCTGTGAAATTTCAGCGGTTGCCATAGTAATGTTGATCTGTTTCTCAGAGGGAACACAGTTATTTGGGAATATCTCCGAAACCGTTCATTTTAGGAACTTAAAAAGTGTGTTTCGGGGTCCCTACAGGACCTCCGAGTATTGTTTCTCGTATGTGGCGGCTTAAAATGAGCTAAATCCGAACATTTTACCGACTGTCCTTGCTCAGTGCCAAAGGGCCGAAAAAAGTCACTTACAAATTGAATTTTCAAAAACCGTTTCTTATTGGGCCTCTACATACTCGGATCAACCAACAGGCAAAATTTCAGCTTTCTAGGTCTAGTGGTTTGAGCCCTGCGTCGATGAGTCAATTTTGGATTGTCAATGCCAAAGGGCCGAAAAAAGTCACTTACAAATTGAACTTTCAAAAACCGTTTCTTAGTGAGCCTCTACATACTCGGATCAACCAACATGCAAAATTTCAGCTTCCTAGGTCTAGTGGTTTGAGCCCTGCGGTGATGAGTCAGTTTTGGATTATATATAAGAGATGAGACTTTCCGAGTCGATTTGATCGTAGAAATATGGATTATAGCTCTTTTTGCGCGTATCAATGTGAGGAGCAATGTTCGTGGAACCGAACCCAGCGTTTTAAGGCCCTAAAACGAACGGTTTTCGAGATATTGCCAGAACACTATTCCTGGTCTGCGAAATTTCAGCGGTTGCCATAGTAACGTTGATCTGTTTCTCAGAGGGAACACAGTTATTTGGGAATATCTCCGATACCGTTCATTTTAGGAACTTAAAAAGTGTGTTTCGGGGTCCCTACAGGACCTCCGAGTATTGTTTCTCGTATGTGGCGGCTTAAAATGAGCTAAATCCGAACATTTTACCGACTGTCCTTGCTCAGTGCCAAAGGGCCGAAAAAAGTCACTTACAAATTGAATTTTCAAAAACCGTTTCTTATTGGGCCTCTGCATACTCGGATCAACCAACAGGCAAAATTTCAGCTTTCTAGGTCTGGTGGTTTGAGCCCTGCGTCGATGAGTCAATTTTGGATTGTCAATGCCAAAGGGCCGAAAAAAGTCACTTACAAATTGAATTTTCAAAAACCGTTTCTTAGTGAGCCTCTACATACTCGGATCAACCAACATGCAAAATTTCAGCTTCCTAGGTCTAGTGGGTTGAGCCCTGCGGTGATGAGTCAGTTTTGGATTATATATAAGAGATGAGACTTTCCGAGTCGATTTGATCGTAGAAATATGGATTATAGCTCTTCTTGCGCGTATCAATGTGAGGAGCAATGTTCGTGGTTTGGAAGTGGGAACCGAACCCAGCGTTTTAAGGCCCTAAAACGAACGGTTTTCGAGATATTGCCAGAAAACTATCCCCGGACTGCCAAATTTCAGCGGTTGCCATAGTACCTTTATCTGTTTCTCAGAGGGAACACAGTTATTTGGGAATATCTCCGAAACCGTTCATTTTAGGAACTTAAAAAGTGTGTTTCGGGGTCCCTACAGGACCTCCGAGTATTGTTTCTCGTATGAGGCGGCTTAAAATGAGCTAAATCCGAACATTTTACCGACTGTCCTTGCTCAGTGCCAATGGGCCGATAAAAGTCACTTACAAATTGAATTTTCAAAAACCGTTTCTTATTGGGCCTCTACATACTCGGATCAACCAACAGGCAAAATTTCAGCTTTCTAGGTCTAGTGGTTTGATCCCTGCGTCGATGAGTCAATTTTGGATTGTCAATGCCAAAGGGCCGAAAAAGTCACTTACAAATTGAATTTTCAAAAACCGTTATTAGTGAGCCTCTCTCGGATCAACCAACATGCAAAATTTCAGCTTCCTAGGTCTAGTGGTTTGAGCCCTGCGGTGATGAGTCAGTTTTGGATTATATATAAGAGATTAGAAGCCATATTTCGGTGTTTCTAAGTAACCAAAATGATCGCTTTTCAGTCGGTCAACACGAGTGTGCGGTACCCAATTAGATTGGGCGGTGAGTGACAATTCATCTCCTAGTGCCTGAAATAAGGAGGGTGGGGCGTTGTATGAGAAGCGTTTTATTAAGTGTATAAATAATTATTGTATTATGAATTACACAATTACACAGGGAAATTCATTGTTACTCCTCGCCCAATTTAATTGGGCGTGTTCGTGTTGGGCGAGTGGAAAGTCACTCTATTAATGTAGGCTGTTCAAGTAACAAGACGACACTCGAGTTTCCCAAGAACCCTAAAATGTAAGATTTGAGCTAGCATATGGGTTTTAGGCTAGCATTATAAAGCTTTTCAAGAGGAGCTTGATGGCGCTGCTCGATAATCACCCGGATGATCGGAGTTCCAATCCTGGTGACAGCGGGATTGAATTTTCACCTGAAAAATTACGTGGCGTCCGGAAGGGCATCCGGCCTTAAATCCCCGGCCAAAACCAAAATGATCCTGGTTGGTGCCGGCGACCCCAACAAGCGGTAGAAAGTATTAAAATGCTTTTCAATCAAACAACGGAACTAGGTCTGCTTACAAATCAATAATAATTTTATTGGGTTTTGGTCCCTTTTAACTACTGTGGCTTTTAGAGACGACAGGGTATCGGAATTTTGCCCAGAGAATCTTTAACGTGCCAGTAAATCTACAGCGTGACTCCCTCGCATTTACGCACCCTTAAATGCCAGCTGACTGCGCCAGGAGTAGGTCCTGCAATCTTGGGCACAGCAGGCGGGAACGTTACCGCTGAGCCACGGAGCCAATCGGTTATAAATCAGAAGCATGTGTCGGTAGGATTTCTATGCATGGCTTCGGTGGCGTAGTCGGTAGCGTGCTGAACTGCTATGTCCAAGATCGCGGGTTGAATCCCAGTCGAAGTCGTCGGGCCCATGGCATAGATTTATGGCATGTAAAAGAATCTACAACTACAATAGGTAGTGCGTAGCCAAAATGTGTAGGCTATTGTGTTAGAAACGCTCTATCAATTTCCAACGTTCGCCGCTGGGTGTCAGTGACAGTGGCGTCTGGGAGATAAAGTTGGAACATCTAGACATTGAAACCGGTAAACCTACGTACGCTCATTTGAAATGCCCTGCTATGGCCATTAGCTGCAATTCAAATAAAAATATCTAATTATTTTGAAAATTAAGACATAAATAAACGTAAATGATGCCATCTCAAACAAGTGCCGATATTTTAATTTTCAGATGTAGAAAATTGCTTTTTAATAGTCAGAGAGCTGATTTAATGAATACAGATGTAGACTATTTTGTAAAATAATATACACTTATTCTCGAATAATTTTGAAGCAAGCCAATTTATGTCATCAGTATCATGCTCACAAACTTAGATATGGTACCGGTTACACTGTTAATTCTCATATGAAATACCTGTTCTCCCACATGGCTGCTGTGAAGATACGGTACACAGTTGTTATTGCCGATATTATTTGAAAAAATGACAATGAATTATTTTGTCAAATTCAGGAATAAAAGGTATCATACCCTCAGACAAAATACGAAGTACCTACAATTGAGCCATTTGTGACCTTATGATCTTTCTATACTTTTCGTTTCACAAATCACACTGGTATTTTTACTAATTAACTATTAAGTTACGGAATAACTGGCTTTTGATATGGTTAAGAATTTGATATTTGGTAGGGATTGGTCGATTTAAGACCTCCTGAATCAGGAAGAACTCAAGGAGTCAACTTGAGCTAAACTTAAGTTCAGCGTTACAAAGGGAATTTGTTAACATTAAAGTTAGAAAGTTTTAAGAGCAGAACAATTTGCTTAATTGCATTAAATGTATTAAAAAACTAGCAGAAGTACCCATTCTTCGAACGGTCTTCGGTATTAATAACCAGACGTTATCAATTGAGTTACTGTTGCTTGGAACCTGTTTGTCGACAAAAAAAATTGATTAGTTAAAATGTGCTCTCAAACTAAATTTACCTAACGTGTTCTTCCTGCCGTGAAAATAAAATAGAAAATCTCGTAGACGAAATGCAATACACGTCACATGCAAACTGAACCTAACCGTTGTGTCAAGTGCCCAACCACAGGAAGAACCCTTTTATAAATTTTAAAGGCTTGTGGTGCATGAAAATTCAGGTTTTTTAGCTTCCAATGACCCAAATTCCTAAAAGCAGAAAAAAAACAGCCTACTATTTCAAATCAGGAATTTTTGAAAATAATGTTGCTGTTTGCAGATATATTAGACCTTCTGTACGACTTATCGCACGTCTAAGTCGTTTGAAAAATATCTAGGGTATTCCTTGAACCCCTTAAGCGCATTGACGAATTATACAGTTTTATTTTGTTCCGTATAACCTTATACCCATTTGCAAACTTTCACAGAAATGTAATAAATGGAGTGGCATAACTTCTTGCAGAAATACATGGAAAGTTGGACGTCACCTCTTGAGATACTGTTGTCAAGGTTACTGGCTTGCATTCGTTCATTAGTTTATTAATTGAAATTAGTTTTCTGGGAATATCTAAGAAACTGTTGGTTTTAGAGCCTTAAAATGTAGTTTTCGGGGACCCTTTACGGCTCTTTTGGGGCCCCGAGTTTTGTTTCTGACACCAACGGGTTGAAAATGAGCTTTGTCTCGTCGTTGTACGCAATAATATAATACTAATAATAATAATAATAATATTACAATATAACAATATAGGGATATAATAGACCCATCTGTACCATATCCGCACGTGTAAATTGCGTGAAAAATTCTAGAGTACCCCTTGACCCCCTTAAACGCATTATATATATTGATGAATATTTCAGCTTAATTTGGATCCGTTATAACCTTATAGCCGTTTGCAAACCTTCACAGTTATGTAATAAATGGAATAGCAGTTTGACTTACAGCAATAGATGGACTTCTGAGATTGTGTTGCCATGGTTACCAGCTTGCATTCTTTCATAGTTTATTAAGTGAAATTCATTTTCTGGGAATATCTCAAGAACTGTTGGTTTTAGGGCCTTAAAATGTGGTTTTTGGGATTCCTAAGGGGCCCCCGAGTTGCGTTTCTCACATTGAGGGGCTGAAAATGGGCTTTGTCTCACCGTTCTACGCCTATTTCAGCATGTATTTTAAGGGGGTAGGCCCCCTTTTATGAGAGGTACGGAGAAGAGTTACATCAATGATTAGTGTCGTGCCTCTGATGGATGAATGAATGAAAATCCACAGTCTGCTTCCAGTCTCCGACCGGGTCAGGACTGGAATGAATGAAGCCCCCATCTAGCGGCGAGGATATGAACTGTGCCGGCTGCCGAGGTCTGACGCACTCCTCTGGGGAAATGATTAAATGAATGACAGATGAAATGAAATGATAGTGGAGAGTGTTGCTGGAATGAAATTTTGACAGGGAAAACCGGAGTACCCGGAGAAAAACCTGTCTGCCTCCGCTTTGTCCAGCACAGATCTCACATGGAGTGACCGGGATTTGAACCACGGACCCAGCGGTGAGAGGCCGGCGTGCTGCCGCCTAAGCCACGGAGGCTTTTTCCTCTGATGGATATCTGTATCAAATTTTTCGTTGATCCGTTCTCAAGTTATAAGGACACAAAAAATTGTCCACAAATAGACAAAAATTTTAATTTTGCGCGCATCCGTCATAAAACAGTCTGAAACGCGCAAATATCGCAAATTTCCATGGAAATTCAGAAAAAAAACAGACAAACTTTAATTTTTATAAATATGGAGATGAAATAATGCACCAATAGAATACAACAAGAGGATCTAGTCCCTTAAACATACGTAATGGAATTCAACAATTATAAAGATTTTTATAACAAGAAAGTATAAAGTGCCAAGTAATGTTAATGAACTCCATATCAACATTTACATGCAATCAGGTCGATATGTAAACAGGAATAGAAAAAAATTGCTACGTGTTTGCATTAGAGGTGAGACCATAGAATGCAAGCAAGCATTGATTTAAAGACCAGTGAATGGCAAGAAAGAGCCTTTAAAAAGCAAATGATCATTTAAACCATTCATGCAACTAAATGAGGCAAAATTATAGCCAAAGAAAAACATTAAGCAGAATTAAAGAACTTAAAGCTCATATCAAAGTTTATACGGCCTGCAAGCAGAGCCCAGTAATAAAATTGTGAGCCGGTTTTCCTTGCAGATCTTGATGTTCATATGAACAAGAGTTTAATGGAACATTTTACTTATCTTTGGTTTGGTTTCTTGCAGCGATGATTTCGCAAGACACGGTAAATACTAGCAGTAAACTGCTAAAAAATACAAAGACCTGTTTGGTCCTTAAACATACTACCTCTCCAGGAGGAGCAGTTAAAAAGCTATAGTGAAGCATAGCTATAATACACGTTGTCTTGAAGAACACACTTTCGCACACTGGCGAAATGGTCAAGGGACACTTGTACTTGTAGAAATGTTAAAAGGTTTAAAGCCTAACTGCATATCAGCCGAAGCTCGTAGCAGTGCTGAATTTGTTAGTGTCCCATGGCGTAGGAAGTTCCTTAGTGAAAAGTACGCTCGTGTCCAAATGAGGACAAGTTCGAAGCCTTAAATATGTAGATGAGGAAACGCTTGCTGAATTGTCGATAACTTAGACATGTGTCCTGCAGAAAGCAAGTGTCTAAGTTAACAAGGTGTGTTACGACGAGTGAAGAGGTCCAAACTGCAAGCGCTTATATAGGACTTCGGAAGAGAAGTTCCAGAAATTTTGATGGATCGGGAACTGTGATTGGTCGGCAGGACACGGTGACCATTGAGAAACGTTGAAACAGAGACGAAAGGTATGACGACAATATGGCTGTCAAGTGGATTGAAGCACTTATGGAGTTCAGTAGAAATATTTTAACAGTAACAGGCCTAAAGAATATGTCTTAAAACCACGCAGGAATAAATGCAGAAAAAGTAAGTGAATATATATCGTAAACAATTTAACAAATTGGTCAATCAAGACCCAAACGAACAAACATTGAAAACATGTGTGGACATGACAAATTAGTTAGGTTAAGCACCAGCTGACATTATAATTTTTTTCTCTCGAAAATTATCAAAGTTAAAATGGAGGCTTTGCTAGCCTTCGCAAATGCGAACATACAGTCCGTGGGGCGACAACAAGAAAAAGAACAAATGGAGGGAAAAAGAAGAACATTTGAAAACACAAAAGGAGCAGAGCTAGAGAAGTAAAGGAGAAATAAATGAAATTGGACGTACACAGTGTCCGTTAGGGTCAATTTATTTTACCACTCGTACTCTACCGTCACGACTGGTGAAACATTTTCGATTCTACCTGTGTGCCAAAGAAGAGGAGGACTTGGGTCTCTTGAGAGCTCTAAGTCACCCTCCCGAAGGTTAGGATGAGAAAGCTGCCACTTCCCTCTCCTCTGTAATGAGTTAATCTACTCCAGTTTCCACCATCTCCAAAACCTGGCTCCTAGAGCCCCTATTTTCCCCAAAAACATAGGTAAATAAAGATCCAACCGGAGATCAATGACAGGAGGTGGAGGGTTTAAATAACTACCTATCAAAATGACCAGGAGTGAGAGGGAGAAAATCTGAAGGATCATTAGGCCGAGGGGATAGAGGTCTGGTGTTGACAGTGCACTCGATAAGAATTACTAGAGAGTTAAACTCTTCGAAGGACAAAAGAGCGGATCCTATGATATTTTTCAAATGGCTTTTTGTTAACTTGACACATGATTCCCAACGCCCAGGAGTGAGTAGGGTGGAATAAAACGTCATTATTTAAAAAAAAAGTTGGAAATTTGTTCTTGGGCAAGTGAAGAACGAAGAGCCTTTCTCCATTGCTTGGAGGCACCAAGGAAATTTCTGGCGTTGTCAGCAACGACTTCTGAAGGAATGCCTCTTCTAACACAAACGAGAAAATGCAGAATGGAAATAAGAAGTGGAAGCGTTTGTAACGAGTTCCAAATGAATGGCACCAGTGACTATACATATAAAACGAGAAATGTGCAATTTTCCAAAACCTTTTCGTCTGACTTCAGGATTGTTTTTTGGTACAAGAAAGGACCAGCGTAATCAATACCAGTGAGCGAAAAAAGGTCTGCTCGGAGCAGAGCGAAAAGAAAGAAGATCAGCCATGAGTTGCTGAGGAAGCCTTGGTTTTGTTTTAAAGCAAGAACTGCAATTACGCACAACAGATGTGACCTCATGCAAACCGTTGATAGGCCAGTACTGTTCGTGAATTATTCACAGAAGGGTCCTAGTGCCAACATGTAAGTGTTGGTAATGAAACTGAAGTTGCGTGCTGAGCAGTATTTATTTATTTATTTATTTATTTATTTATTTATTTATTTATGCTGGTATACAACAGGGTCGTTAACCCCAATAACAGTAAACCTACAAAATTTTAACGGTAATTCTAATTTTTTTCATAACTTAAATCTAATCTTAAATCTAATATTAGCATCTAAATTAATTACATAAAAATATTATTTATAGCTTAACCTTAATGCTGTTACATATTCTACCTTTTTATTAATTAATTACACTCATGGCAATGTTGTCATAAATACCTTTACAAATTTTTGGAGACTAAGATCGAAGTCTAGACTTTTATTACACACTACAGCATTATTGTAATTACTGCAGAGTCTATAAAGCGGTGAATATTTGTGTGACGTGGTGCATGTTTTCTTATTCCTAAAAGTTGTCCACGTTCTTGAAGATAGACGTGGAACATTGAAATTCAGCAACGATTAAAAATAAGAGTTATCTACCGCAGAATTTACAATCTTGTGTAAGATCTTGGCATCATTTATTTTCCTACGATCTTCCAATGCAATAATTTTTAGATTATTCGATAAAATTTTATATGGGACCATATATGGGTAATTTCCGCTCATTTTATAATGTATAAATCTGGCGAATCGCTTCTGTACTCATTCTAGTAATCTTATGTATTTTTTACGCCACGGATTCCACACTACGCTTGCACATTCTAATTTCGCCCTTACGTAAGCATTAAAGAGTGTAATGGCCGTTTTCACCTGCCGAAAAGGTCTTACATTTCTAATGACGAAGCCTAGTGCTCGGTACGCCTCACTTGTTACCTTGTTGATGTGAGAAGCGAAAGTCAAACCTTTATCCAGTTCCACACCAAGGTCACTTACACCATTAACCTCCCGCAGCGTATTCAACCCCAGCTTATACTGGAAACTAACTTTATTCTTCCTTCGGGTAAATGACATTGTGACACATTTCGTTAGATTAAAATTAAGTTTATTTTTCCCACTCCATTCAAAGATGTTGTCCAAGTTATTTTGTAGAAGATAGCAGTCATGAGCAGAGGATACAGGACGGAATATCTTAAAATCATCAGCGTATAGAAGACATTTAGAGTGCTTAATACATTCAGAAATGTCATTGATTGCTATCAGAAACATAATTGGTCCAAGGTTCGATCCCTGGGGAATTCCGGAATTTACGGTATATTCCAATGATGAATTTCCGAGAAAGTATACATATTGCTGTCTACCAGACAGATACGAGCTAAAAAATCGTAAATTTGCTTGTAAAAAACCTAAATTGTTTAATTTTGTCAAAAGAATATCATGATCTATACTATCGAACGCCTTAGCATCCATATGTCCTCCGATATCCAACTCAGATGAAACATCGTGGGAGAAATTCATCAGATTTGTGACTGTGGATCTCCGTTGCATGAATCCATGTTGTTGTTCTGATATTGCTGGCGCTACATGAGTAACAATTCTGTCATGTAAGATAAATTCAAATATCTTTGCAACAGCTGATACTATACTCACGGGTCGATAGTTCTTTATTAATGTTTGGTTACCTGATTTTAAAATAGGACAGACGCGAGTTTTTTTTCCAAATATCTGGGAATGTATTTGTACTAATTGCTAGGTTATAAAGAAAATGAAGGGGATCTTTTAAAATCTGTGAGCAACCCTTAATTACGTAAGGGGGTATTTGGTCCGGGCCCGCTGATGTTTTTGGTCTCAGTTTTTTTAACGCTCTATCAATTTCCGCCATTGTTACTTCGCTTATGTGCAGGGTTACTGGCGTATTTGCCTCATCTTGCGATATTCTGTAGGAAGAAGGGTGTTGTGAATACACCGACTGGAAGTATTTTGCAAAACCCTGAACAACCGCTTCCCCGCTTTTTAGCTCTTCCTCATTGTATTGCATTATAGTATATGTACCATTGGCCCTTCTCCTGCTTTTCACGTACGTCAAAAATTTTTACAATCACTATTAATGTTATTTTCAACTGTTGTTATATATCCTTTATGAGCTAGTTTGATGTCTGTTTTGGTCTTGTTTCTTAATTGTTTGTATCTCAATTTGCTATATTCAGAGTAGTCTTTTCTTTTTCTGTGGAAGTCTTTATCTTTCAAATCATTAATTATTTGTTTTGTAAACCAAACAGGGTATTTACTGGTTTTAAAAGGCATTAATACCGGGACGGTATTTCGGAAAACTTCGTAAACTTTATCATAAAAAATTAACTGCTGAATTTATTTCCATAATTTTGTAGAGATCGTCCCAATTTGTGTCTCTTAAACCGAGGTACAGTTCATCAAATTTAGCTTTTTAAAAATTAAATTTAGTTTGCTCTTTAATTCTGAAGGTGTTTTTGGCTCCATTGAGAGGTACAGTTAAATCCAGTGCGGGATGGTGGGCATCTTCGGCTAAAAGAGGAGTATTATGTCGTACAAGATTTAGGTTTGTGTAGTTAGGTCAAGAGTTCTACCATTCGAATTCTGAATGTTGTTGTAAGTCTTAAGTTGAAGTAGGTTCATGAAGTTATACAGTAACTGTGAATGGCTATTTTTATCTACATCATTAATTTCTGTACACGTTATTGTAGGAATGTTAAAATCTCCCGCTATAATGATGTTATTATTGTACATTTCATAATGGCTCTCTATCCACCCTAGCATTTCACGGTAAGACTCAAGGTCCGAGCTAGGAGGAATGTACAGGGAACAGACATACCAGACTCTTCCTTTTGTTTCCAACTTTAACAGCAAGACTTCTGAGTTCTGAGACCTTCCTTCAGCCTTGAGTACGGTAATCCCCTCTTTTACCGCTATTAGCACCCCACCACCAGTCCTGCTTGAACCTCTCTCTTGCCTGTATACTCTGTATCCAGTGTTAATGACCTCAGTGTCATAAACACTGGAGTCTAACCAAGTTTCTGTTAAAATACATATATCTAAATCATTACACAATAGGTTCTCGTTAAACACATACAATTTAGATTTCATACCACGTACATTCTGATAGTAAATTGACAATTTATCTATTTTAAATTCCGTTCAGATCGTCCATACTATTAACTACTATGATACGGGAACCCTCATTTTTCTTCATTTTTATGACTCCGTTTCTTACCCAAAGATACGCAAACTCCTTTTGTCTCCGCTTCTGACGAGCCGCTGCCAGTAGTCTCCTCTTTTCCGGGGCGAGACTCTCGTTCACATACACCATGCTGTCCCCAGGGAGTCCCATATGTCTAGTAGATAAATTCCTCTTTACACGGCGCCGTTCCATGAAGATTTCTTTGTCGAACCGCCTCACAAAT
The DNA here is from genome assembly GCA_946902985.2 of Meconema thalassinum. Taxonomy (NCBI): domain Eukaryota; kingdom Metazoa; phylum Arthropoda; class Insecta; order Orthoptera; family Tettigoniidae; genus Meconema; species Meconema thalassinum. Next base: position 14,824,518 of record OX336401.1, on the reverse strand, counting down.
TTAACGACAATGCCACTGCATTGTTGGCTTGGTTGTTTTGGAAGACGATGGCAAGCGTCCACCATTTCATCAGTCACATTTACGTCCAAGGCTTGTCCAACTAGTTTGACAGTGTTAAGAACGTTCTCATTCTTTATTTCGGGAACACCTTGTATCTCAATTGTATTGCGCCTGGAATACTGTTAAGATTCTAACACACGATTTTCCAATGCTTTCACTTTAGTGCGTAGATCAGAGTTTTCCTGCTTCAGGGATTCTATTTGTGCTAAGCACTGAGCTATGTCTGCCTGCTGTGATTTTAGCAGTAGCATATTATCATCTAATTTATTGTGACACATGTCCAGTGACTTACGCAGATCTGTCTCCCTCTGAAGTTGCTCGCTTTTCATGGAACGAAATTCCTCTCGTAGTTCGTTCAATAACACCATCACATCTCCTAATGATGGAGATGTGTCTTTAGTGGAACAAAATTCACATAGCCATTCACCAGCTTTTCCATTTATCTGTACACACTTTCCATGGAACCAGTTTTTACACGTACCACACTGTACTTTCACCGCTGCCTTTCCCACTTCCTTCTTGCACACCGCGCACGAGCTCATGACGGCAAAGTGAAGTGAATGCTCCCTAACACAAATAACCGGAATTTCACGTTGTTTTACACAGCTGCCTATGAGATATTACTTTAAATTAATCTAACGTTCATATGTTGTTCCTGTGCCAACTTTTACTGTGATAATTCCTGTATTACACACTTGAAATACAAATTCACACGGAGCTCAACTTCCACCTGTACTCACTCCGTCGCCATCTTGTCAGTATGTACACCTAAGGGATGCTGTTGCTAACGATGAGACAGTACGGTCGAATGATCTTGGTCATGTAGTGATCCAGCCTTCAAGTTTGTTGGCTCACCACGCTACCTTAGTGAACGAGCACAAGATGATCTTACATTTGTTAGGAACTATGGTCGTCCTGATCTGTTTATAACAATGACATGCAATCCAAAGTGGGAGGAAATTATTCGAGAGCTACTTCCAGGTCATAAGGGAATTGACAGACATGAGATAGTGGCAATAGTATTCAATTAAAAGTTAATTTTTTTGTTGCTGTAATTAACCAAGGTAAAATCTGTGGTGCTGTCAGATGCTGGATGTACACTGTTCAATATCAAGTAGAATTTCTCAACACTTTAAATCTTACAGGTGTCCCTCCCCACAAATTTGAATTGAAAGTGGGAGTACCTATAATGTTATTGAGAAATATCGAAGCTCCACGACTCGGCAATGGTACCAGGTGCATAGTGAAAAGTGTGAAACAAAACATCGTAGAGGCAGTGGTTCTCACTGGATGTGCGAAAGGAGATACGGTTTTCATCCCGAGGATTCTTATCATCCCAACCAACTTACCGTTCACCTTTAAACGACTGCAGTTTCCACATAAGCTGGCCTTTGCAATGACCATCAACAAAGCACAAGGCCAAACTCTTCAAGTAGACGGCTTGCATTTAAATCATCAATGATTTTCCCACGGACAGCTTTACGTGGCCTGTTCACGAGTATCGAGGAGCGACAATTTGTATATTTACACGCCAGAAAACAAAGCTGTACATACTGTTTACAAAAACGTTTTGTAAAGTCATCACACAATCAAGATTAAGATAAAATATAAATATCACTTTCTAAATATATACGTATGTGGTATATATGTTTGCCACCCTCCCCCTGTCGAGAATAAATAGCCATTTAATTCCAAATCATTAAATGGTGAACTGAGAGGCAAACACATGTAAATTGCAATTATTTTTAATCCAATCAGCCTGATGCAATGCCGTCAAGCAGTTCCCGAATGGGCTAGGTGAAGAGGGCAGGGGTTTTTAGTTGCTGGAAATCCAACTCCCACAGAGAGTGGTGTCTTTGAAAGATTTTCCCCCTGCCGAAAAAAAACCTACTACTATTCAATATTGCTTTAAATGTCACCTTTACATTTTAATTTATTTATGTCCCGTAGCAAAGCATGAGTACTTCACCTAGTTATATATAATTCCAAATAATTTAAATAATTCTATAATGGTTATAAATAATTCTATAAATTAAATAAATTAATTATTTAAATAATTCAGTGAAGGTGAATAATAATTTAATTACATTATTTAAATATTATCCATGATATGATATTATTATTAATAATAATAAATAATTTGTTAAATGTTATAAATAATTTGAGGGTTAAATAAATTGTTAGATTTCGATGTACAAATATTTCATCAACAGTAATAATAATGATACCAGTGATTTTTACAATAAATATTAGTATTGCTATCATATAATAAAAATCAGTCAACAAAATAATGGAAGGTTTGATGACACATTTCTGAAATGCACCACAATAAAAACAAGTAGTTCCGTGAAGAACTATACAGCCTATTTTCATATAATCCTGCTCATGTTAATTGCCTCTATCAACATACAAAATTTCAGTTTAATTGCTGTAACAGATTCGTAGATATTGAGAACCGTCTAAATATGTCATATGGTCGCCAGGATGGATTTTTATTTTTGTACTATTACATTAAGATTATTGTGTATGTGTGGTATTCAAACTTCAATCGCATGATTAGAACACAAGAAGTAAAAACGAGATTTTAAAAGTACGCACACCAGCCATCTTGTGATTAGCAAACAATTGAAATAAATTACATGCCAGTGGATCAACATTTGTATAAGCATTTAACGTGCAACGTTTCACGGCACTCGGATAGTTAATTCGCGAGAAACGTCCAATTAAATATTTATATTTCGCGTCGCCGCCGTGTTGGATTTGTGCTCACCAGGTTACTGAAAGTCCTATAGGTGAACATATGTTCATAGTCTCTATGAACATAAAAAATTCAGTTTGGTTGCTGTAAAAGATTCATAGATATTGAGAACCGTCTAAATATTTCGGAAGCTCGCCATTTAGGATTGTTATATGTATAGGCCATAGAGTTATGTACCATTCAAGGACAATTATTGCCTAGCTTCATAATTCAAACTTTCACTTCGATCGCATGATTACGACACAAGAAAAAAACTTAATTTTAAAATTTCGCACAGCCGCCATCTTGAGGTTATGTAAACAATTGAATTAAATTAGATGGCAGTGCATTACAATCTGCAAAAACATTTACTGTACCACATTTCACTGCGCTCAGAGAGTTAAATCACGAGAAAAGTCTATTAAAATATTTCAAATTCGCTTGATCGCCATGTTCGTTTTGTACTTTACAGGTTTATGAAATATACATAGGTAAACTTATATCAGTACCCTTTATCACCGTACAAAATTGCATGATGATATCTGTAATAGTTTCAGAGATATAGAATGTCAGTGAAATATTTCGCACAGCCGCCATTTTGAGGTTATGTAAATAATTGAACTAAATTAGACTCCAGTGCATTACAATATGTATAAACATTTGCTGTACCAAGTTTCATTACGTTTGGATAGTTAAATCGCGAGAAATGTCTATTTGAAAGTCTCAATTTCGCTTGACCGCCATGATGGTTTTGTAGTCACCAGATAGGTGAACTTCTGGTAGTGCCCTTTATCACCGTACACAATTTCAGGACGATATCGGTAATAGTTTCGGAGATATTGAATGCTAGTGAAATATTTCGTACAGCCGCCATGTTGGATTGGTGAGACATAACAAAATATGAAGGGCACGGTCGAGGTCGCCGGGAATAGTGCTATGAACTTACAGAGTTTCATTGAAATCGCTCCAGCCGTTTAGATTTTATTAGGGGACACACACACACACACGCACACACACATGGACAAAAGGTGATCTCATAAGCCTATTTTTTTCAAAATTGAAAATAGGCTAATAAGGAAAGGAATAGAGGAACGGCAAGTTAATAAATAACGAATTTGTGTAAAATAGGATGCAGTATTGTTACAATAAAGGCAGGGAAAGGATTTTGACCAGGATTAAATAGGAATAATTTTGTAAGGCATTTTATAGCACAAGATCTTAGTAATGCTTGAGTATAATACAGAAGGTGAACGTATGACAGAAATAGTACTCAATTATAATAAAAGAATGAATCATATGAGGTGATTATTTGTAATAATGAATATAATGCGGCACGGGGGAGCGTGATGGCGCCGTGGCTTAGCTGCTCGTCTTTCACCCGGACGGCCGGGGTTCGAATCCCGGTGACAGCGGGGTGGAATTTTCACCTGAAAAATCACGTGGCGTCAGGAAGGGCATCCGGCCTTAAATCCCCAGACAAAACCAAAATGAGCCTGGTTGGCTCCGGCGACCCCAATTAATTGGGAACAGCCGAAGGAAGAAGAAGAAGAAGAATGCGGCACGAGTGTCGGCATTAATGTAGGAGTTGTGTGGAGGCTAGGAGCCGTCCAATAGGAAATTGTATTTCCGTGTTGCAAGGAGATTTAGTTGGGGCACATGTTTGCCCAGATGTGAAAAGAAGGGTTGAGTCGAGTTACCGCCCCATATTTCTGTCCAATTCAAGTACTGTCGAAGGATTTCAGTTCTAATACCTGAGTCAATTATCCAGATTTCCAGATATTAAGCCTATGAAATAAACGATTGCTAGTTTTGTTAAAACCTAACCGGATCCTGAAGAGAAATAAATATTAGAGTGTGCAAACAAATTTCAAATTGAGTTGAATTGCTTAGAAGTCAATCAACTTAACACAATTTGGATAGGAGTGATGCCTATTATGATTATTGAAATTATTAATAATAAATAATGCTGATTATTGTCTGAACTTAATTATCTCTGAGAATGAATAGGGATGATAATAATTATGTGATGTTGAAATACATTTTTTGTTTATTGTGGTAATGTTTACAACAATTTTGTTGAGCAACATAATAGGGTTATTTATAGATAAACATGTACAATTAATAATCAGTGTAACAATTATGTGGATGTTGTAACATAAATAATTGATCAAATATCTGAAAAGAAAATGAAACAAATATAAAGTGATAAATGTTCAGTGGAACAAAAGGAAATGCAACAATATTAATATTTTGACATAATGTGTTCGAATATTGGTATTTCACAGCTTGACAATTCTACAAGAAATACTGGTGTATTTATTTCCATATTATTGGAAACACGATTTCTAGATAATCAAATTAAATGATATTTTTCTTTCAAATGAAGGAAAAATGTTGTCAAACTATAACCATATGAACGAACTATGATCTTCGAAAACTTTAATCATGAGTGATATGTTCATTTTAACATAAATAAAGGTAACAAGTGTATAGAAAGGGGTCAGACGAACTATTTATTTAATCTCGACCACCTATTGTGTAAATTTTGAGTGAAAATTTTGAATATAAAATGATACCACATGGACTGATAATTTCTGGCTATCAACTCCAAGTTGTTGGGCTAACAATATTTTCTGGTGTTGATTTTTTTATGTGAATATTAATTTTTTTGATTTGATGATTTTTGCATTAATTTTAAATATCTTATTGTTATAAAATGGGATAATTTTAAGAGATTGTGATATTTTCATTTCTCCTTCTCTCTCCTTTGCATGCCTATTGCCGAGATCAGTTAAGCCAGCTTATGATTTTAGTTAAATCCCAGATAGACCCTGAGATATCTTTATCTCGTGCTAAACTGATTTCGGGAATTTGCAAATGTGGTCGTTGGACTTCGGTCTAAACAGGCACAATACATATTTTTATATCAATTTTGGGAACGTGAATTAATGCCTTTCAGCTCCTTGGTCAGTTTAGTGTGGCTTTCAGTCATCCAGAATTAATATTTCACATGATATTTTATTTAAAAATGGATTTATAACATAAGAACCACATAAACCCTGTACAAATGAAATTTACAACAGCACTGTAACAAGCTCGAATCTTAGATTGCGACCAACATTAAGTACGGAATACGGCGCTGAAAGGTAGGAATTCCATGACTTAATGCTTTTCTCCACTGATCGCACTACATGTAGCACGGGTTTCTGGCTTAAACCCAAAAAACAAATTGCTTTGTGATGGATTTTACCTTGCCAGTGAGCCTCCGTGCTTTTTCTCCTGATGAAAATGTAGCTTAAATAGCAGCCTGACTTAATTTTTTCCAAGATCCTTTAGTCAATGCTTCAGAATAATAATTCTTTATAAATTGACCATTTTTGACTTAATGATTTTCAGCTCCGACCGATTTCATTGCGTTGACATCAAATAGAGATTTAGGTGTTGGAAGAACACTTTGAATTGGGAGAGGCAGGGCAGTCGGAACAGCATAAAAGCGGAAAATATAAGCACACGAAATGCAGTGTGACAGACTATCAGAGAGCTAGCAGAGCAACAAATTGAAAGGTATTTAAATGTGAAGGCGAGGGGAGACCTTTCTGGCGATTACCAACAAAGAGACGAGATAGGTTGACACGACACATACGAAGAAACCCAGAAATACCAGCATTCCTAAGGAAGGAGGTGTCGAGGATAAGAACTATAGGGATAGACCAAGGTAAGAATATGTTAAAATGATTACCTCGAATGTAGGCTGTAGAGATAAAACGGATAACTCAGGGCATAAAGGTACAGAGTGAAGGATCAAACCAGATAAAAGACTGAAGTCTCAAACAGAAACATCTCCAAATGAAAAGTATGAACTTGCCACAATGAATTGAAATGTGATTATTCAAATATCCTGTCAAAGCAAATGAATTTTCGCTGTTACTACATTACTATGGTTTCTAGCTTCTATAGATTAGAACGTGTGTCCTCAAACGTCTCCTTAGAGCCGAGTTGTTCCTACATTACTATGGTTTCTAGCCTCTATAGATTAGAACGTGTGTCCTCAAACGTCCCCTTAGAGCCGAGTTGTTTGCGAAAATACTACGTGAATATTGTTTCTTGCCACCGTTAATTAGAATGTGATTATCTGTTCCCATATGCTGTGAGGTAATTTGGCTTTGCGTTTATTACATAACAATGATTTCTCACTCAATTGTTTAAAAAATGTGCCTTCAAATGTTGCTTTACTCTGGCTTTCACGCCGCTATGATTTAAATGTGACTCTTCAATGAACCACTATGGTTACATTTTGCTAAGCATATGTTATATCATTATGGCTATTAGCCACTATGGATTAGGATGGGTGACTATCAAGTTACCCTCCTAGTAAATTTGGCTTCGCATACAGAACGTGAATATTGCTTCTGGCTACTATGTATAAGCATGTGTTTTGAAACGTCCTCACAGGGGGGATTCACATACATTACATAAATATTATTTCTCGCCGCAATGGATGTGCATGTTATTTTCTTAAATGTCGTCAACAAGTAAACTTGGATTCACATACGCTACATGAAATAAGCATCTAGCCGCTATGGACGAGCATGTGTGAGTACAATGTTCCACTGTGGACAATCGCAGGTTCACATACCCTACACGATATTGTCATCTCGCCGCTATGGATGATTATCAGTTTCTTCAATTTAATACAGGTAAACTTGGATTCACGTACGCTACATAAGTATGGATTTTCGCCCGTTAGGATTTCCATGAGTCCTTTCAAATGTCCTCTCTGAGTAAATTTAAATTCAGATTTGCAATATCAATATTGCTTCTAACAACTAAGGATTAACATGTCTCTTCAAAAAAAACTCTCGCCATAAACTTGTCATTTCAAATGCCACATGAATAAGGCTTACCGCTACTATAGATGAGCATGTGTTCCTTCAAATTTTCCTCAGGGTAAACACGGATTCACATGCGTACACTTATGTTTTTACGCCGCTATGTATGAGCATGTGTCTCTTCAGACTTCCTCTTTGGTTAAATTTGGATTCACATTCGCTACATGGAAACAGCTTCTCGCTGCTATGGCAAAGCATGTGTCTCTTCAGACTTCCTCTCTGGTTAAATCTAGATTCACATATGCTACATGCGAATGGCTATTCGCCGCTATGGATGAGCATGTGCGTTTTCAATGTTCCCATACAGACAAACTTCGATTCACATACGTTACATGGGAAAGACTTTTCGCTGCGACGGATGAGCATGTGTTTTTTCATGTGTCCTTTTAAATGTACTTTCTGATTAAACTTGCGTTCACATACGCTACATGAAAATGGTTTCACGTCACTATGTACTATCATGTGTTTTTTCAAATAACTTTTTTCGGAAAACTTGGATCCACATACGCTACATGAATATGGCTTCTCACAGCTATGAACTAGCAAGTGATTCTTCAAATTTCCTCTCTCGGAAAACTTGGATTTACATACGCTACACGAACTTGACTTCTCACCACTATGGATGAGCATGTGTCGATTCAAATAACCTTTCTGAGTAAATTTTGATTGACATACGCAACATGAAAAAGGCTTCTCGCCGCTATGGACGAGGAAATGTCTCTTCAAATGTTCTCTGTGGATAAACTTGAATTCACATACGCTACATGAGAAAGACCTGTCACCGCTATGGCTAAGCATGTGAGTCTTCAGACTTCCTCTGTTCGTAAATGTGGATTTACATCCTCTACATGAATAGGGCATTTCGCCGCTATGAATGAGCAGGTGTTTCCTCAAAGTTCCCAGCTCCGTAAATTTGACTTTGCATACGCTGCATGTGTATGCCTTTTCACCGGTATGACGAATAATGTTCAGCTTTAATTTTTTTAAGGTGGTCATTATTTCTGTAGATGCAATGTTAGTATATTGCCTTCCCCCGGAACCAAATGCGTACAACTCCCTTGCAGCAGGATCCGACGTATCTGGACATATCAGACTGAAATCAGTAGTACTAACAGTTTAATGTGCGTTACATTATCACGGAAGAAGATATAGAGATCTAAGTAGTATTAATATAATAGGGGCAACTTTTATAAATACCGGTACAAATACCTGTCTTCACGAATTACGCTTAACTGATGGCGTTTCCACTCATCAACATATTGTAGATATAGCCGAACATATTACTATTATTATTATAAATATATTATATATGAATTGCAGCCAATGGCCATACCAGGGTATATTAAATGAACGCCCAAAGGCTCCCAGCAAGTTGCAGCCAATGGCCATACCAGGGTAAATTAAATGAACGCCCACAGGCTCCCAGCAAGTTGCAGCCAATGTCCATACCAGGGTATATTAAAAGAACGCCCATAGGCTCCCAGCAAGTTGCAGCCAATGGCTATACCAGGGTATATTAAATGAACGCCCACAGGCTCCCAGCAAGTTGCAGCCAATGGCCATACCAGGGTATATTAAATGAACGCCCACAGGCTCCCAGCAAGTTGCAGACAATGGCCATACCAGGGTATATTAAATGAACGCCCACAGGCTCCCAGCAAGTTGCAGCCAATGGCCATACCAGGGTATATTAAATGAACGCCCACAGGCTCCCAGCAAGTTGCAGCCAATGGCCATACCAGGGTATATTAAATGAACGCCCTCAGGCTCCCAGCAAGTTGCAGCCAATGGCCATACCAGGGTATATTAAATGAACGCCCTCAGGCTCCCAGAAAATTGCTCCAACTTTGGCTAGCACATGCTACTGTTACTGACACCTAGCGGCAAACCTTTGAACTTGATAGTTGCTAGCCAGCGAAATTATTATAACCTACAAGTTCGGCTACACACAACTAATTGTGGAGGTTAGTTGCCATATATCTGACATGGGCCCACCGGCTTTACTTCCCCTCTGAAGGAAGCCATACTGAAGGATTTCAACGCTCTCTAAACCCGGTGACTTCGGCCCGGTTTGGACCCGCGATCATGGGCATACCAGTTCAGCATGCTAGCGACTACGACACCAATGGTATCATATGTATATAATACAGCTGTGATTTGTCGGAGATTTTCGATTCTTAACTCTAACAGCATGAGTGTATTGGGATCGTATCTTAGCCACCAAAAGTCATTAGATATTTTACATGCCGGGTGCCCTTAAGGACATGGTGCCTATGCCCCCACCCTTTGCAACACTGCTTGACCTTGTCTGATTCTCAATAAAAATAGTGTATTTGCAAATAATATGGTGAGATTTCACAGAGGCGGCTAAATGTATGAGTGACAAGTATAAACTATCGTTGTTGTTGTTGTTGTTTGAGTCATCAGTTCATAAACCCTTCCAATGCAACACACCATTCTCACAGTTTTGATGTCATCAATTCATTCATTTTTAAAAAGCTACCACAACCTTCATCCTAAGCAACGTACTTAATTTCGCCATCAGGCCGAGATATATTCCGGGGAAGATTTACCTGCGGGAGAAAAGCTTCTATCCGTCATCTACCGGCCTTCAAAGCAGATGAAATTAGAACACAGGCCTCTCAGATCATCATACATGCAAGGCTCGTAGATCAGACCCAGCTTATAAGACAATCCCCAGGAACCACATAAAGAATATAGAGTAGACAACGACGCGGATAATTTAGGAGACATCTATTCAAGAAGAGAATCAGATATCCTTAGAACCTCTTCACTCAAGAAATCCAATGCTCTACGGTCTTACACAAGACCGATGTGCTTCAGAGACGCATAGTTAGTGCCATAGCGCCCCAACTCACGCTCTTGCTAAATATTCGAGTCAGGTCCAGCAAACATGATTCCCCCCATCAGCCTCTCAGGTCAAAAATTCACGACACATTGTAGATATCAAAGCGAGTATAAACCTGAGTGACGGCGGTCTACTCGCAAGCCTCGATGTAGAGTCCATATTTACCAGCGTTCCGGTACCTGACGCCACACAGATAATCTGGTAAAAGCTTTCAGGCTCAGGAGGTTCATTATCATCACAGTCTTCGTCTTCAATGGGCAGATGTTTCAGCATTTGGAGGGAACAAGCATGGATACCCTCTCTCTCCATTATTGGCAAACGCTTTCATAGTAATTTCGAGATAGAAGCTGCAAAGGAGGGGCCATTGAAACCTGAGTGTTGGTTCAGATACGTAGACGACGTCTTTTTGATATGGAAACATAGACGCAACACACTCTAGGATTTCCTGGTCTTCATGTGGTCCTGACATCTGAGCATCAACATCACAATGGAAGTATAAGAAATGAATCCACTGTCCTTCGTAGACGTTCTGCTCTATCAACGAACAGACAACACGCTTGGCCGCAGGGTGTATAGGAAAGGTACACTTACAGGTCAGTACCTACATGCAAACTCAAGTCATCCATCGTCACATAAGGAACTGGTAGCTTGGATACTCCTCACCAGAGCCAACCGCATTTGTGATAAGGACAGCGTAAATGAGGAGAAAATATTAGTTTTGAATACGCTCCTAGCTAATGGATACAGCAAAGAACGGAATAGAGAACAAAGCCGAAGAACTGTTCAATAGAACAAAGGTCAGCCCCACTATAAATCCTTTTTAAGGGTCGCTCATAACTCAAAAGTAAGGTTCTCGCTTGCTGGATCCAAGTTTTTAGGATCGAATTCTGGCACAGCCAGTTGGCATTTCAGGGTGCGCAAATGCGTGGGCGCCGTGTCAATACATTTACTAGCACGTTAAAGATCCCTTTCGGGTCAACATTCTGGCATCCAGGCGTCTCTACAAGCCACAGTTGGTAATAGGGAGGTAAAACCAATAACATTATTATTATAAATCCTTTCTGCCGTAAGTACAGGGGGTGACAGAGAGAATCGCCAGGTTGCTCAGGAAACACAATGAGACAACGATTATGCACACAATAAACAAGCTGACGCAAGTGGTGCGTAAATCAGCCGAGATAAAGTAGCAATACCAGGACGCAGGAGTTCACAAAATGCCTTGTTCCTGTGGAGAGATATACATAGGGCAAACAAAACACGCGTTTCCATTAGGATATCAGAGCACATTCGAGACACAAATCAAATAAACTACAGATCTGCAATAGTTGAACGTGTTGACGTCACGAGACACGCCATAGAAATACCTAAGGCCAAAACTGTTGGTAAAATTCCTAGGTATCAAAACAGGGCAATTAAAGAGGCAATAGATCTCATTCATTCCAATCTCGAAGAGAGATTCAGGCTTAGAAACAAGTTGACTAGCTGGTCCTCGGATCACTCGGCGAGCAGCGTGACGTCAATAACTATCAAGCAGTTTCTGACTGACACCAACGATTAGTTTGCGTACTGAACTCGAATTCAGCCTAGCTTAAGGCATTGACAAAGCCGAGGATCGAACCGACTTGCGAACCTGATGATGTAGGAAATGAAATTTGGAATTTGAACAATATTTTATTCAAACAATTATTTTAGGAAGTGAATAAAATATAATGATGAGTTTTTGGAATATTTTGGAGCATTTTGAAAGATTTAAATTTGGGAATATTTCAGTGAATATTATTTTAACCAAGGGAGAGTCCAATCTTCAGACGCTGGAATATGACCAAGGCTTCAAGTTAGCAAGCCTAGGACCGGTTTTGGTTGGCCGTGGGGACAATAAAAAAATTGTGCACACGACACTCTGATAAGAGGCTAGAACAGTGAGTTTTTCTTGATAACTCAACAGCCAATCAGAATTAACCACAATATTTTTGAGGGAATCGCTATTATATTAAATTTGCACATATAACGCGATCTTAGCTCTTACACAGTTGCAGAAGAGAAAATGATTTTTTATTATCAAAACAGAATTATATATTAATGGTTAGTTTATGGTCAGTTTATTTGGACTGTGTGCGAGGCTAGAACTCCATTTTAATCTGGCACGCGCGCGATTGTCGAGAGCGCAGAATTCATTCCTTCTTAGCGACGTTTAGAGATAAGACCTGAGTCACTGAGCGCTCCAGTGGAGCCCGCATTATAACTGAAGCACGGCAAGGAGATTGGACTTGACCGAGAGGAGACACCGCACTTGCCGAGGAAGAAGAGGAGATGCCGGCACTCAACACTTAGCATTAACTTGCTGCTAGAAGCAGCACTTTAAAATACAACGCATATCAGAAGAAGACTTCAATTCTAAAGCATTATACTTCTACAAAACGACTAGTAGCATAGTATACACCGGCTACTTCAACGAAACATTATTTCTACAGTATATTCATCACGCAAGTACGATGATAAAGTCTACAAGTCAGGGGGGATGTTCCCATTCTACTACTGTTATGCAGACTGTCATGATGCACTAAACAATGGAAGGAGGTTATTCTACATTCACGGAGTGGGAATTCAGAGTGATCTAGACAACCATGAGTCGATGATTCTACTACTGCTATGCCATCATGCAGTTTTCTGAATTTGCCTACAACAATACTAATTAAATATGTACTAACAACATTGGAGATGTCAACCAGAGACTTTCAACCTACAATGATGACGAGATGCTACACGAGGCCAGCGGAGAGGGGAGTTCGTTTGTTCCGGGTTCGAGTTACTAGACTTCTTGTCGAGGAGGTAGAAGATCCGTTAGCAAGATGCCAGCCCGCAAGCCCAGGTGTTCACAACACAGCACTGGAGGGAGGCGCAAAGTTGATGGAAAAGCAACCAGCAGGAACTCGTTTCCAGGCGAATGGCGAACGCGTGCCAATCCAGGAGCAGAATATCTTGATTATCAGGCCAGGTATCACGACAGCAGCACACCAGAAAGGTAGAAAATTGAATGTTCTAATATCTCAGTAGTTTGATGTATTTTTGAGGGTATTTCAGATGTGACCAACATATATGTAGAATTTTCTTTACTCATAACCCATGTTATTACGTTGTCAATTTTAGAGAGTTAACTGTAAATTTTATTCTACGTCAGCGTGTGTCGTGTTTGGCGTAATTTCATTGGTATTTGGATTTTTGATATTCCGTATTTGAATTTTAAGGGAAAAGTTTTAATTATGCTCCCTTTGAAACGAAACTGTTGTATGATTGGAATGCTTCGATAAAAATGCGTAACAACCGACAGAATGCGTCAATATTGCCAAATTGCATCGTTATAAAGAGAAAGCATTATTGTAAAATGCCAAACCATTTGTAATAAATATGTTATTGTGTCAGAATATAAATGCAACATTTATAAAAATATTCTCGAGCATAACAATTCCAATATCGGAATGTTATTGTAATGCGACATTATTATAGTCATTGATAATAATTATAACAAAGTTATAAATGAAATAGGATCATATTGTTGACAGTCAGAGTCAAATGATCCCTATAATTAGCAACAATTATATTGAAATAATTGGAAAATACGAAACCACAAACCAGGTGATATGCAGATCAACCTGACGTCTTAGTTGAAATGAAACACGTTTGTAAATGAATATTTGATTCATTAAGGAATACCAGAAAGGGAGGAAATGCATTATTGTTATTAAAAAGCGAAGACGAGGGGACTATTGTCTATTAAAACTAATATTTAATTGTAACGTGGAAAAACATTATCTTGTGAAAGTTTATTAACGAAATGCGTTAATTAAAGCCAAGTGGAATATTGCACAAGGATGTATTGAAGTGAACAAAATGTTATTGATGTTTAAGGAGCACAAAGATAATTAGTTCGAAGAGGAGTTTGTTAGGAGTGCACCATGAACAGTATTTCACAGGTTCGTGTTTACTTAGTAGGGTCACTAATTCTTATACATGTTTGGAATGTATCAAGATGGGTTCAATTGAAAGAATACCGTGCATTATTATTATTATTGTTGAAAGGAGAGGAAAGGAATGTGTTGAGATAAGTAAGCGTGTAGCAAACGCTCTTTTAAGATGCTGTTCACCGTATAAGAAAGTTGATAAGTGTATTGCCGATTGGAGCAAGGCATTTGATACAGTATGTCAAAGAAGTAACTGACATTAGGGTTTGCATTTGTGTTGTACATGTCAGATAGTGTTATTACGAAATCCACGAAGTTTATTGAAAAAAAGAGTGTAGTCCCGCATCGTTCTTCAGGTTTATCGTAATTTATTAATTGATCTGACATTACAGAGCTGTAAGTAACTTAATCGTTCGTTACCAAAGTTCTATTGAGTGTGACAGAAACCAGAAAATACCAGTAAAAACATTGTTTGTGAACATATATTTAAGAATTGTTTAAGAGAAACGAAAACCCAGTAAGATTGTCAGATCACGAAGGATCTTGTAAATATGTTCATTGAATACCGTGCTGGACATGGTAATTTCAACTTGTATAAATATTTTAATAATTTTAATAGTTTAATAATTTGATTCATAGAACTCGTAGCCATGATTAAGGCTGTTGCAATGACAGCGCCTCCATTTTGCAAGCCTAGATAATAAACTAGACACCGGCCAAGAAAGCCTACGATCTAAATACTTCAATTAGCCCAACGAAATCCAACCTCAATCTAACTATAGGGGCAGATGACCTCGTAGTTACACTCCTTAAAACAACAATAACTAACTAACTAACTATTTCCCTTTCAAAGCTTTCAAACCTGCCTCTGCCGATCACAAACCTAACACTCAGGTTTAGTCCAGTAGAATACCAGATGTTGCCTTTGAATACATTGTGATGTTGACACCCTCTTGGGAAGTCTTCGGCCGGAGATCCGTTTGCGGGACCTAATTAGAATCTGAATTTTTTGGAGATAACGGTATTACCACAAGAAATAATGCATAGAGAGGAGCATAGGTTTGGGAAGAACGTTAAGAGCTGTAGTTTCCCGTGGCTTTCAGCGGTTTAGTCGTGCACAGATTAGATATTATTTGACTATTGTTATAAATGCCTCTACCATCCAAGGGACAAAGTAAAGCAAGGCTAATTCTGTACTGTTACTACACTTCAGAATCAAGTATTAAAATTTAACCAATTATTGTACGTATCATATCAAAATGATACAATTAGTACACTTACTTCACAGCCAACGTTAGTAATTATTTGTCACGAACAGACTTACATCACTACTCATATGAAACAAGAAGTTCCGTGACGAACTAAAGAGCCTACTTTTCTCGAAATGTAAGATTCATGCCTATGATTAATCTATATGGACCTAATTAGAATAATGATGAAATTGAGTTGGTAATATCGAAATTTCTAATTGGTTCGAAATATAACTGGTATAATATAGCCTAATAGAGCACGAAAGTTGGCAGCCCTGGTGACTGAATATATTCTTAGATCCATCTCTTAAGGTACAGAATACAAAATTTGCTTGAAGTCCAATGGATAGCATGGATGTTGCATGTAGTTAGACATTGGACCTATCAGCGCGCGTAAAATCATGTTGGCAACAATGTCATGCATGTGTTGGTCAGAAATACTCTGAACTATTATGATCTATTGATGAGCCAATTTTCCATTTATTTGTATAGAAGTTACATGTATTTTATAATTGGACCAATCAGCAGGCTTAGGATCATGTTGGAAGCACTGACATATATTAGTTACGCCAAATTAATCTAGAAGGTAAGGTACTATACGTGTGCAAAGTTTAGAGCTGTTGGCTTCAATACTTTCTGTTATATTGATATTAGGGTAAGAAAATAGAGACAGCATTTATTAACACTTGGCAGCCCTGGTTGCTCTTAAGAATACGCATAGTCATTTATCTTAAAGTACACATAGCACATACGAAATTTGGTTGAAATCCAATTGATAATATAGAAGTTACAGGTATATACAATTTGTCCTATCAGCAGACTTAGAATCATGTTGGTAGTAATGAGGTCCATTAGTTACCCCAGATTAATCAAGTATGTCAGGTACTATATGTGTGCATAGTGTAAGGCTGTCGGCTTGCATACTTTCTGATATATCGGTATTTGGATAAAATAAATTGAGAGCATTTATTAACAGTTGGCAGCCCTGGTGGCTCTTAAGATTACGCTCAGTCATATATGTGTATGTACACATAGTACATACGAAATTAGGTTGAAATCCAATTGATAGTGTAGAAGTTCTATGCATTTAAAAATTAGAATTATCGGCAGGCTTAGAATCATTTTGGCAACACTGTCATGTATGACTTCCTGGAAATTAAACTGAAATATTATTATCCATATGTGTGCCAAATTTGGTATAGCTCCCATACATACCTTCGAAGATATACAACATGGAGCTGGAATTTCAATTGCGAATTTTTAGCAGTTGTAGCACTGACATCATTCACAAATACGGCATTGGAGATATTCAGATAGAGATCTTTACTCATACCAAATGTGGTTTTGATTGCTACAGCCGTTTAGGATTTGATAGAAGACAGACAGACAGACGGACGCACGGACGCACGGACGGACGGAGAGACAGACCTTTTCCCGGATCGATCTCATAAGTCTATTTTTCCTCATTTTTTACAAAATGCGAAAAGTAGGCTAAAGATCTCAACATTCAAATGTATTAATCATCTGTAAACCTTCTAAATAAAAGTTTTAAGATACTGTCATATGGTGGAATCCCTCATTTTTTCTTACTTCCGGCCACTGAAGACTTCAGTCCGTCTATTTCACCACCTGACAGACCACGGTGGGCATTTTACCTACAGGTGGACGGCATTTGCAGTAGGTGCTAACGGAAGGAATTTCGCACGTGGAGGCGCGGTGCTCTCGAAAAAGTCCCACAAGATATGTTTAAGGCACGTATCGTCTAGAATGTCCACTCCATCCGAAAAGATCGAGACTATCCTTCGAAACGTATAAGGAATGCCACGCTGTGTACGACAAAGCAGTCAGTGAAAGGAGTGGGCTGCAATGAATCAGTAAGTCAGTCGAGAGTGACACAGCAGTTGTAGGCTTATTTGTATGCGAAATGATTAGTGGCAGACGGTCAGTGTAAGGATTTTGTGGAGGAATATTAAAATAAGTGCAGAACGACGCCCCAGTTTCAGCGTGGTTCAGGAAAGAAGACACGTAAGGCTATCACAGGAGGAATGCGTGTCTCTGGTAACAAATTATTATGTGATAGTGCGATAAGCCATGAATATAGGAGTTTTGATAGCGTGCGGAGAGATCCAGTGCACAGTTTGTGAGCTAGGATGACAGGTGAACATAGTTCCTGTAATATAAACTTAGATTAGTAGTAGGAGTGTTTCTTTCTCTGTGAGACGACTCGTTTTGAGGCAGGAAATGTGTGTCACTGAGTAATTGGAACCCAAGTTTTGAGGGCCATTTCGCAACCTCCCGTAAAACCCGCAGCTCCAATGGTAAATGTAGTTCAGTTCTACCAGCTCTGTTGGTTTCGCGAAAAGTCTGCAGGTGACAAGCACCTGCTCAGTCTACAGTCAGGGACGGCGGTCTCCTGGACTACCGGACCCATCACTAGACAAACCTGCGCGCTGCAAGCTCGACTCCATGCTGGCACAAACCAGGTTATTTTCTACGACCTCTCTTGTGCGGTTTGTGCCTCACCTTTACATTGTACCCAGGAAACGCAGCCGCCTCTTCGCGCAGCCGCGACAGAGGATTTGGTCCAGCACCTGAGCCAGCATCTCCAGCACAATCACCGTCCTTCATCAAACTTGCTGGACACACCACTACGTGGTTCCCGGGTTCATTGAGCCACAGGTGTCTCTGCCCAAGTTTTGGACCATTATCTATAATATAATTTTGAACACTGGCAACTTCATTTTCAAGCGATGGCAATTTTATCTCAGCGAAGCGCTGCTTCCTTTTTGGCGCCGCCAAAACCAATCTTGAACTTCTTTTAAAATTGGTTCCAACCACAAAGAAAACACTGACGAAAGTTTGTGATATTGCCAATGCAACGGATGGCGGGTTATGAGTGCAATAACTTTCATACTGGATACTATATATATACCTGAATATTTCCAAAAGTTAAAAATATGAATGAGAATAGTTAGTTTTTGGGCTGCCAACTAAGAAGTCAATATCAATGTCCACTTAAGAGAGACAAATACAAAAACGTTCAACGATAAAAAAAATACCTTCTTCAATCCAACATTTCAGATTTCCTAATTGCACTCATTCCAGGTTCCGTATTGACCATGTTAACATGAAGTATAACATAAATTTCTCGCCAAATCAATACTTTTTACTTACTTAAAAATTCTATAGGTACATGTTTCGAAAACACACAATGTTTTCTTCCTCAGCCCACTTATTGGTGTTAAACATCATAAAACATCGATAACCTCACTAAATAACAAAAAACACAGTTCACATTTCTTCTCTTGTTTTTCCTTTGTTAGGCCTGTGTCATTCGACACATTAATGTCACTCACGGAATAAACACTTTTAGTTGAAGTAATGAATATTGACACATTGACACATTTACTCATTGCTAGTTTCAACGTGGGTTGCTAAAATGCTCACAAGTGTCGTATAACCTTGCCAAAAGCGGAGAATACAACTAACCAGCACCCAGGAAGGTAATTGGGTGTGGCGTCATGAAAATAAATCGAGTCAGGAATGTATGTTGGAATTAAACTATTGCGGTGGGGGTTGAGGAGGTGGCTTGCGTTTTTTATTATTATTTAAATAATCTGCTAATAAATCTAACAATTCATTCGTTTCAAAATTAACCTCGTTTAGATTATTGCATTCCTTTGACCTCTGATAAGTAATGATATGAATATTTTCCAAAATATTCATATAGCTGCCCTTCGATGCGTAATGCAAAATTTTGACGTCATTATGTCCGTGAACTTATGTCCTGTTTCTTCCATGTGTACCGCCATGGCGGAAAACTGCCTGTGTTTTGTGGCCGAAACATGCTCAGCATAACGAGTACGTTAGAAACACAAATTAATTCCTCAACATCTTAAGGGCTACCAAAGAAAAGGGCATTCCAAACCATACGAAAGACATACACAATTCTTGGTGAACAACAAAATTCTTAGTCGTGAAATAAAGTTTCTTTTCATGAAAAAGAACTACATCAGTAATGCCTTATACCGCGCCCACATAGAGGCAGCTAATTCTATAGATAAGAAAGAATGGGATAACTACCAAATAATCGTGAGTCATATAACGCACTCTTGCGTTATAAAAATGGTCAATACTTTAAACAATAAATTCTTTTATTTAGTCAACTCGCAGAAAATGCCCAGTAACCAAAACGCACCTGATGTGAACAATTGCCATATTTTCCAAAGCCCAGTTATAAACTTAACTAATGTCAATTTCCACCAGAGCGATCTAGAGATTCTCCAAAAGGGTCCCAAACGCAACTGGGAGCAAAAGCTAAATAAAAACGATCTAACCGTTCCAGTAGCCGAAGCTGAAACAGCCATTAGGAAACTGCCCATTGAAGAACAAAATGCCGTTAGGTTTGAAACTAATAAGAAAATTAAGAAGATAATTAATTCAAGCAAGAAAAAGATCAATAGATGTTGCGATTTAAACAACAAGTTCAAAAGTCTCATCACCAAAATCAATGACAACAACATTATTATAACCAAAGCAGATAAAGGCAACACAACAGTATTAATGAGCGAAGACGATTACGTCAATAAAACAATCGAGTTTCTTAATTCTGGCAATTTCACAGAAGTCAAAAAGGATCCTACCAACGTCATTCAGAAACGTTTGAAACAACTTTTGAAGAACACTATTTTTATCTTAGATGAAAAGCATGCAGATAAGCTAGTAAGCATGAACCCCGGCATTCCCGCTTTGAGATCTCTTCCGAAAATTCATAAACCTAGCACCCCTATTAGGCCTATTGTAAACTTCAGGAATAGCCCAACGTACAAACTAGCGAAATTTGCCCAACAGTTTCTTAATAAACACTACAAACTCAAGGCCGACTGTTCTTTCGTTAACTCCATGCATTTCTGTGAAAGAACCATAGACTTGAAAATAAACGAGAATAACACTATGCATTCGATCGACATTAAAGACATGTATACTAACATCCCGGTCAAGAAAACGATCAAGATCATTCAGGATAGATTAATTAACAGTAGTGAATTATCTAAAGTGGAAATCGAGGAATTTATTTCAATTTTGAACTTTGTCACCGACAACAACATTTTTTTGTTCAACAAGAAAATGTATAAACAATCCGAAGGCCTTGCAATGGGATCTCCATTATCGGGTGTCTTGGCCAACATTTACCTTGACCACATTGAACATGAGAAAATTATTAACCAAATTAGTGGCATCGTTTTCTGGGGAAGATATGTAGACGATATCTTCATCATTATCAATAACCAAGTTCAGGCGATAGAGCAAATATTGGATGATTTGAACATAATTGACAGCAATATTAAATTTACTTTAGATTCAGAAGTCGATAATAAAATCAATTATCTGGATATAACTGTGATTAAAAAAGACAATCGTCTGCATTATAAAGTTTACAGAAAACCATCGCAAACGAGTACAGTTATACGACAGGATTCTAACCATCCGGGCGGACACAAGAATGCAACGTTCATAAACCTCATTAATAGAGCGTTAAGAATCCCTTCCTCTGATCATGACCGGAAGCAAGAAATTGACATTATATATCAAATAGCTAAACTCACTGGTTACAACCACAATTATGTCAGCAGATTAATTTACAAGATGAAAAACAGACCCTTAACAAAATTAGTTAGAGAGGACACAACAAAGAAAGCACTTGCCACCTTCACCTACGTAAATCGAAGCATTTACACAGTAACCAACATCCTAAAGAAACACAATATGAACGTCGCCTTTAAAACCAATAATTCTAATTTCAACAAATTTTTCAACTCCAATAAAGTCAACAGTAGTGATAAACATTTAAAATCGGGAGTTTATGAGCTCAGATGTAATTTTTGCAAATCAAATTACGCGGGACAGACGGGTAGGAGCATACGTACTCGTTATGCTGAGCATGTTTCGGCCACAAAACACAGGCAGTTTTCCGCCATGGCGGTACACATGGAAGAAACAGGACATAAGTTCACGGACATAAATAATGACGTCAAAATTTTGCATTACGCATCGAAGGGCAGCTATATGAATATTTTGGAAAATATTCATATAATTACTTATCAGAGGTCAAAGGAATGCAATAATCTAAACGAGGTTAATTTTGAAACGAATGAATTGTTAGATTTATTAGCAGATTATTTAAATAATAATAAAAAACGCAAACCACCTCCTCAACCCCCACCGCAATAGTTTAATTCCAACATACATTCCTGACTCGATTTTTTTTCATGACGCCACACCCAATTACCTTCCTGGGTGCTGGTTAGTTGTTTTCTCCGCTTTTGGCAAGGTTATACGACACTTGTGTGCATTTTAGCAACCCACGTTGAAACTAGCAATGAGTAAATGTGTCAATGTGTCAATATTCATTACTTCAACTAAAAGTGTTTATTCCGTGAGTGACATTAATGTGTCGAATGACACAGGCCTAACAAAGGAAGAACAAGAGAAGAAATGTGAACTGTGTTTTTTGTTATTTAGTGAGGTTATCGATGTTTTATGATGTTTAACACCAATAAGTGGGCTGAGGAAGAAAACATTGTGTGTTTTCGAAACATGTACCTATAGAATTTTTAAGTAAGTAAAAAGTATTGATTTGGCGAGAAATTTATGTTGTACTTCAGATTTCCTACTTAAAAAAAACAATACTCTTCCTTATTATGTTGTCCACTTACTCATTTATATGATTTCCACTTGCATCCCTCTCTTCATCACGGGTTTCTTCTGTTATATCCTAGCGACAAGAATGAATCATTAATCAATTTGCTATCTTATTACGCTTCCACACAATCAATAAGAGATAATGTAACTTTACACCACAGATCAACTTAGAGTAATGATTTATCAGCAGTATAACTGACTGAAATAACTTTCTTATTCTCGATCTTTACTGCATTATACAAGTCTCATTTAGATCTGAAACTTATCAACGATATCCCTCCTTTCTAGGTGAAGTAAAGCGGAATTTGACAGATCATTGGAAGATTTAAACAGAATCAAATTAACAGGCATAGATGATGTACCGATTGAATTGCTACTCTGCATAGGTGCCGAAGGTCTCATTAGGTTATTTCACTTGGTGTGCAGGATTTATGATACAGGTGAGGTACCTTCTGATTTCAAAAGAATGTTATCACCCCTAAACCGAAGGAAACAGGATCTGACAGATGTGAAGATTACCGTACAATCAGCTCGATCAATAATGTTACTAAGATCCCGACTAGAATAATTTACAAGAGGAGGGAAAGATAGATAGAGACAGAGTTGGGTCAAGAGCAGCTTCAGGAGAAACGTAGGAACAAGGGAAGCTGTACTAAGTCTCTGGCTGATTTTGGAAAGAAGTATAAAGAAAGATAAGAGAACGTTCATGGCATTTGTAGACTTAGAAGCGGCATTTGATAACGTTGATGGGATATATTGAAAATGATTGTAATACAGTTCAGGGATAGGAAGTTGTTATGAAATCTATATAGACACCAGACAGAAGTTATTCAAGCCAAAGGACACCAGAGAGAAGCTGGTATTCAGAAAGGTGAAAGGCAAACCTGCATACTTTTCAATGTATACATTAAAGAAGAAATGAAGCTAATTAGTGAAAATTTTGAAGTAGGAGTCAAGATACAAAGAGATATAATTTTAACTCTTAGATTTGCACATGTTATCGTCCTCTTAGTCGACACACCAGAGGATTTAAATAAATTTTAAAGGATACCAATTCTGTCTTGAAGAAAATTAATAAATGTAAAAAAAATATTGGAATGTAAGCGAAAGAAATCAAAAATCCCTAAGGACGTCAACTAGGCAAGTGAAAAGCTAAAGGAAGTAGGAGTCTTCCGTTACCTAAGCAAAATAACCAGTGATGGAAGAAACAAAGAGGGCATGAAAAGTAGGTTGGTCTCACTCAAGGAAAGCATTTTAAGAAAAAAGGAATCGGTTGATATCGAATACAGATTTAGGTATAAAGCCGAGTGAGAGAAGAGAGGCGTTTCTGGCAGAGAAGAGATTGGTTGGTGGCACACCTGCTAAGACACCCAGGAATAGCAAATTTAATTATGGAAGGAACGGTTGAGGACAAGAACGGTAGGGGTAGACCAAGGTTAGAATATGTTACACAGATTGCCTCGGATGTAGGGTGTGGTAGCTATGAAGAGATACCAAAAAAAAAAAAAAACTTGAAGTGTGAATGAAAATGTGGAGAAGAGTACTTTAAGAACACCTTGGAACTTTGCTCAATATTACAACACGAATTTCGCAACAAGCAACTAATACAACGTGATTGTCCTAAGCTTCACATAATGTACCCTTCACGAATGGGGATCAAGATATATCCTCCTTTGCATATCTTAATGGAGCAACGGCATACACAGAGGGAGGTCGTGGGTTTGAGTCCACCACAAGTCGGAAAATATAATGCTTTACCATCCATCTTCTACTTGCCGTCAGGGGCGTGGTGGCTCAGCGGTCTAGCTGTATGCCTCTCACCAAGGCGGTCCGGGTTCGATTCCCGGTCAATGCATGTGAGATTTTCGAAGTGAAATGCCATGTCCTGTGGTTCGGATTCCACGTAAAAAGGAGGTCCCGTGGCTCATGATCTCGGGATTAACGGTCACGTTAAACTACAAGCTTGCTTTTGCTTTTTCTACTTGCCGTAATTTTCACAACTTATAGGAGACTGGTTCCATTCGTCATCAGTACGGTCTGAATCCACAATTCTGGAATCCTTAACTAGCATTGGAGAGAAGTAGGGGAGCAAGGCAGTTTCTAACCAGTGTCATGGCCGCCGTGTGAGTCCAAACCAATATCTCGTGAACCCAAGGTCGAATGTTGACAAATGAGGTGTCGTTGGACTCTGGCTGACGTCCTCTTTCCTATGGACACGTGTTATATTTTTCAAAAAAAAATGTTTTTGAAAGTAGGCGATAGTTTGAAAACCAAACATGATAGAACGTTGTGCCATGGTTCAAACGAGTGGTCTTTATGTCCTTTATTTTTTATAATAAAACTTTTTTATTTTTTATGTTTTTTTGAAAACCGTCCAATTTTGAAATTCCTATATTTTGGAAACTAGGAACTTTACAAAAAAAATTGTTTGGCATAAATGAATGGCCCTGACCCCCTCTACCCCTAAAATAAATTTCAAGTCTCTAGGATTAAAACTGTGCAGTAGTGTCAATTGGAGAGTTCTACCCATAATCGCGTGTGTGCTTGAATACGTATGGCTATGTTGGAAAAAGTTGGTGGTGGGGGAGGACTAGGGTCGAGTGAGGGGTCGTTTAGATGGTATTTTTTCCGCTCTATTTGATGGTGAGGTTATTTTTTACAATGGGTGGAATTTGGAAACGCAATTTGAGGTAAACGTGCGTTTTTGACATTTTGGTGATATTTAATGAGCTTGTAAGGCTAGAACGATGTGTTGCTTAGGAACGAGGTGACGTTCTCTTTGCTAAGAATGTGTGTTGACTTTTTTTTTATTTTGAAAATTCTTGTTTTATTTTGGATTGGCACTATTTTGAAAACGGTGAATGTTGGAAAAAAGTTTGTTTGACGATAATGAAAGGTGGGTATGCCCTCTAGGCGGGCAGCAAGTTTCAAGGGTGTAGGAGAAAAAAATGATAGCCTACTTTCTAGCGAACATTGGTGATCATTGGCGAACGGATGGTCGGATTTTAATAAATGAGGTGTCGTTGGACTCGAGCTGACGTCCTCTTTCCTATAGACCACTCGTTATATTTTTGAATTTTTTGAAAAAATTTGTTTTTAAAAGTAGGCAAACATGACAGAATGTTGTGCCATAGTTCAAACCAATGGACTACATGACCTGTATTTTTATAATAAAACTTTTTTACATTTTGAGATTTTTTGAAAACCCTTAAATTTTGAATTTTTACTATATTGGAAACTAACAAGTTGACAAAAAAAATTGTTTGACATAAATGCAAGATCCCTATCCCCTCTACCATGAAAATAAATGTCAAATCTCTAGGACAAAGAAAACTATGCATTTTAATTTTTGTATTTTTATTTTTTTAAATAAAAGCGTGTTTGTAGACAGAGAGCCGGTAGCGCTTGACGTATTTTACAACGAGGCTATGATTGGCCATGGTGAATACTGGAAATGGCTATTTCGACGGGGGCTATGTATGGCAAAACGAGGGATTCCTTTTCGATATTTTTTCCTATGACGAATGAATGAAGGCGAATATTTTGAAATGTGACAAGCATGCTAAGATTTTTACCCCTGAAGGGGATCTTTAACGTTTTAGTTAACGGTGATGAGCGAGATCGCTCTCTAACACAACAGACGGTTGTAGGATATGACCAAGTGATTCTTAGACGTTGGCGATCTCGGTGATCGTGCCCGCAACAAATGAATAGCTAGTTTGGTGGGATGGCGGGCGCAGCCTATGACGGTTGGTTTTGTGACATTTCCTATGACGGATAGAGGCGAATATTTGAAAATGTGTTAAGTCTGCTAGGAATTTCTTTTACCCCTGAAAGGGATCATTAACATGCTAGTAAACGGTGATAAGCGAGACTGCTGTCTGGCACAGTAAATGGTTTTAGAATATGGAAACCTATAACATTTGCTCGACCAAGTCATGTGCATGTACGCAAAGAGCCAAAACGGTAAGGTCATTGGCCTGAAATGTTATAAACTAAATATTGAACTGGGTAAAGTCATGTGTTTTAGAATGAAAGTATGTGGTTAACATGATCATGTATTGAGTATGGCCACTTGCTAGTAATTATTATTACAGTAAAATGTTTAATAATAATAATAAGACACACACACATGTTTTGAATGCTAACACCACACAGTCCAGCTCACTGGTGACTGAATATTGTACCTAGTCAGAGGACTCGTGAGAGCTGTTGCTGGTGCTGACGAGGCAGGCATGTCTACGTCAGCAGGAAGTGTGATATCAGCTTACTTGCCTCGTGGTGGCTAGCAGGTGTGTTGTTTAAGCAGAGACCGCCATTTTGGTTCTGAGACAGTTGGACTACCGATGTATAAGAGGTAGCCATTTTGGTTCCTTTTTAAAAACATGAAACTAGTATAAGGTTCACGAATCTTATTCAGATTGAGGAATGTGAAGAGGCGTGGGAACACGTGCGAGAGAGAGACAGAGAACCTTTCAAGGTCAAAACGCTGAGAAAATACAACTTTTCTGTTGCTAGGCTAACTGATAACGATTGCGTTAGTCATGCACATGCCATTTTAGCACACGGGCGTATACAGTAGAGCTGTGGAAGAAAAATCCTTTTATTTTTTGGTAAGTACCTATGAATGATTATTTTAATAATGTCATGCTAATGAACCTTAAATTTGTAGTTATTGATTAGGTAATAATAGATTTTTAATTTATTTGGTTGCAGATGACCGGTATACCTTACATGTCTGAGATACAAGAAACCAGTTTACTTTTGAGCCCACTAGAAGGAAACAGCAACAAGCCACAGCAAGTGAAGGTGGGATTAATTTTTTAAACTAATTTGTTTCATTTTTTGTTTCATATTTTATTTTATGAAATGCATGTATAACCTGAATTTAGGTATTTATAACGGTTTTTTTTATTCGCGAATTGACCACTTCGGATCACGCTACAATTTCATTGTTTCTTTGCCTGAAGTTTCCTCTTCCTCCAGTACTCCTTCATATGGGCGCTATGCTGTTTCTTCTGCTCATCCGTCCAGGCTCTTCCCTTCTTAGTGGTTCTTGTGACGTTTATTGTATTTATTTTAGAAACATGGAAAGAAAAGCCTTACCGCCGTAGCTGTCGCTGAAGACCCGAGACGCAGTAAAGTGCAACCATTATACCAGGCAGTGAACTATTTAAGACTCAGGTAAGCCTAACATAAAATGCTATTCCATTTTACCACTACTGAAAACTCGTAGACAAAAAATTCATTACCTGTTCATGACTAGGACGATGATTGCTTTCTTGATTAATGACTATGTATTGGCAACCGGTACAAGACCATATTGGTTGTTTACCGGGAAAGTACAAGGCCATATTGGATTTTGTAAAAAACAAAAATTTAATTTAACTGACATGTCGTTCCCTATAATAATAATATAATAATAATAATATTAATATCGTATGGCCTCAGATGCCGGGTGCAAGCTTTGTTATTTGACACACATAGGGTAGCTTGCATGTCGAATTTAGTTGTTCCTTGACTATGAAAGTCAAGGAGGTTAGATGTTAGATATCTAATGTCCTTAAACTCTATAGCGCTTTCTAGTAGAAAAATGAGGAAATTTGTATCCTATGAACTGAACGAATATTCACAGGTTTGAACATGATAATCTGAACAAAATGACATGACATTATTATTTTTTTATTGTATTGGTTAAAGGGGAATGTAAATGACTGCAGCTTTATAAATAGAAAATAAGTACACGGGTTACTGTTAGTGCCGACATACAGTTTATTATAATTTTTATGGTGTTTTGATATATTAATGCCAATTAACGTTAAAGTTTTATTTACAAGTATTGATTGATTGATTGATTGAGTGATTTTATATTTTGTTTGCTTTTAGGTGTCGTCATGCGCCATTAACGTAATGAACAGACAGTGAACAAGCATACATTGTGCTTTAAAGTACTCTGTGTAACGTTAATAACTTACAATTAGAAAAAGTTTTATTATAATACATGGCGTTAGTACTGTACCCGTTCGTCCTGGGGATGCGATGACCCATCTGCCATTACATCGCATTCCTGGATTTCCAGGACAGAGTGGAGTTAAATAAACATGAAGTCAAATAAGGAATGTGTCGGAAATTCAGTTGAAATATCACAAAAGCAGAGGGTAACACGAGATAAAGTATCTCCAGGGTCGTTACGGGCTTAAATTTAATTTAAAAAATACAAATAGAAATGGGCGCCACCAACTGAATCCCTAGCAAACCACATCCTTCCTGGCTAAGCCTTAATTAAGACAAGGAAAGGATTAGGAAACTCACATCATCATCAGATCACAACTAAGATAAAAACAAATTTATTCAAACTTTGGTCGTCAGACAGAAATATTAAACACACATCCTACCTAAGAGTATGGTCGAATGCCAGCGTTAAATTGTCATTGTCCTGAAAATCGAACCATCTCCATGCTATTCAAAAGTGTATTCCATCCACATAAAGTATGAAAATTTGCTAAAGTTCACTTGGGTTCTCCGGTTCACCGTAGCACTATGTCTATGCGTCACTGACATTTGTGAATCCTGAGACCTAACTTCTCTTTAACTTAACATCATGAATGTGGATGTCAAAAATGAATCTGTCTAAACAAATTATTATAATAACACATATTTAAATATCAACTTATTTTATGGCTTGAATGGCATTATTCACATGCTGAAAATCTCAACAAATGCTCCCAGAAACCTGACAATTAATTTACACTATATTTACACTGTCATTAATTATTGCTTGTTTGTGAATCAAAGAAACTTTTCTACTCATTGGTTATCATCATCATCATATCAAAATTAAATATCTCTCACATTAGTTCTCATCTCAACATTCATTATATTCAAGTCAGAATAATTAATTTATTATCATCAAATCATTTAAATGAATATTATAATCATTAATTCATTATATTCTTCAATTATCCACACACTCTCATTTCATTATCTCATTCAGATTAAATTATCTCAATTCATCCATCTAAATTGTTTAATTCATTAATTCAAGTTGCAATTCATAAAAATTATTTAAATCATATCTCCTATTTAAATTTAATTAAATCCATTCAAATTTATTAATCATCAGCTTCTTTAATTAATTATCACCTTTTAATTCCGTTATTCATCAGCTGTTTAATCATCTATTAATTTATTTAAATCAGTTAATTTATTCAACCTTTAATTCATCCATTTATTTTATTCATCGATTAATTCAAAATTTAATTTATCAATTTATTCAAATTTTATTTCATCTATTTATTTAGATTTTTATTTCATCGATTCATTTACATTTCATTGGGTCAGATCATTAATATGCTTAAACTTCAGATTATTATTTTATAAATTATTATTATCAGAAAATCTTGTATTATCAAAATTATTTATTTATTTAATTTCCTAAAAAATTGTTTAATATTGGTTATAGAACGTTGTCTTACAGTTTCATCACTTCCAAGTTATATCTCGTATTTAATTATCATGCCAAAATAATATTATTGCCTTCACAAAATCACGTTGGATCTCACTATCCAAAACTTCATCATATACTCTCACTTTATCAAATACCATATTTGAATACCATAATTATTCCACATAACACCATAACTATTCCACATAACACCATAACTATTCAGCGCACAGCATGAATCTGAAAAATATGCTAGACTGGGTTCAACAACTTCATGTCTGCCTCAAAATACTCATCAGCAATATTGCAACTTCCACTTGGCAACTTCCAAAAAATACCTATCACAAACTTCACTTAATCACGTTGCATGATCTACAAAAATATATAACTGGCTTCAAATTATTAACGCACACAATCTCCAAGAACTGTAATTAATCTGATCATATCTAGACAACTTCTTAAACAACAAGGAAAAAATTACCTTAGTAATCGTAATCCAATTCAAGATCTGCTTTCAAATAGAGCATAAATTCTCTTAAAATTCTCAAAATCCACTTCAAAGAAAAACACCAATGTATTATAATCTCTCACATCAAAAACATGTAATACTGATCTGCCTCAAAATAAATCTGACCATAAATGATTCATCTTACAAGATTCAATTACTTGAAATCCTTCTCAAAGGTATCAAACTCACTCACAAAAGAGTATCAAAGTATCAAAAGTATCAGCTGTTAAATGAATGTACTCTCAAAAGAGTATAGCAACAAAAAAAATTGGATTGGCAAACAAGAATTACAAAATGTAACCCTGCTGACATTTATTTTTAATTTATTTAACAAAACTCGACTAATGTGTGACTAGTAGTTTCTTGTTTAATCCTCTTACGATCTTAAGTACACTCGGATGATAAAAATGAGGCCCTCGACTGGCAGGTCAGGTGTGTGCCACCACGCAATCGCCTAAAGCGAAAGGCCCTGCCCCGTAGACTACCATGATAATGCCCTAGACGATTGGTCAGGTGTGTGCCACCACGCAATCGTATAAAACGAAAGGCCCCATCTCGTAGACTGATGAGTGAATGTACCATATTGGTATCAACAAGACTCTAGTTGTCACATAAAAGCGATATTCATTCACTTGAGTGAATAAAATTTTAATATCTCCAAACAATCCAATAGAAAAAATCCCTACTGATGAATTATACATACTCGCTAGTATGCAATGAACTGACGAAATAATTTAAATTATCCAATTGCAGATCACGAGTTCGAAATACTCGCCACAAAAAAATATCTATCCAAGACATACTATCCTTACTGAAAAATGTCAAAAAGACCAAACTTCTGCCTAATAAAGCCAACCTATGGTGAGAACGTCGTATAACAGTGCCTGCCATATCATATGGTAACACCATATTCTAGCAAATGGAGCAAAACATATATCTAAGCCATGTCAAAAATAATCGTAGAACTCCTACCAGAAATATATACAAGTATGCCCAGTGTTCATGAAAAATCATATCAGGAAAGTCATAACTCTTACAATACCTTCTTATTTCTGCTGTTAATATAATTCAAAGATCGCCGATAATCCTCGTGTGTGCCACAAATTTCTCGAAAGATCGACGAAAACATTGTATCACCCACTGAACTAACGATTGACTTCATATCCCAAGTGAATCTGATGTAGGATATCCTCTTCTTCAGGAACCGAATCCATCGCTCTATGGTGCCATCACGTCTCCGTACTCGCCTAGCCCGACATGATGAACTGCATATTATCCATCACGGATATTGTCCAAATTCTTCCATAAAAGTTCATAAATGTACAGTACCCCATACTCTTCGACTATATCACGCCACTGTCCCATACAATGTTCGGTTCGCATATGACGAAAGTTAATCACCACAGCGGCTGAATTTCACTAGTAGAAAATAAATTATTCAGAAAAGTGTATTGATTTCTTAAACACCCTGTATCTGCGTTCGTAACTGATATTTCATAATTGTTCATGAAAAGCAACTAAAATGCTGCCTGTGTCACTGTTCACAAAGTGCATATTCTCGTAACTGTTCATTTGCCTAAAAGCAGTAATGTTGGACTGACCCCATGGTCGCCTTAAATATTCCGGTCTAAAATGCATCTTCTAATAAGCCGTAATACCATTGGAATATATCTAAGTCCATTTAGAAGTTCACAATAGCAGTGTATAATTGCTATCTGCTTGCACAATTAGATTGTCGAACACAAGTCCAAACTTATTAAGTTTGACAAACTGTCGAAATAATGTTCAGCTGCTTGCATGTCGCCTGCTTGTAAAATGTCGGCCACAGCACGACCTGTTCCGCCTCACTGTTCTCGTATAATGCGACGCTGAAAACTGGCCTCATTATATCACTTCGCTGTGCTGTATTAAGAATATAGCTCGAAATAATGTTCTCAGTTCTATCACAATGCTGCGTATTATTTTAACGAACTGTAACATTGAAAAAGCAATGCTGTTTCACATAACTGTAGCCACGATGTTGAAAATACATCTGCCCGAACACCGGCTCTCTTTGCCTTCCACGGCTTGTGTAACCTGCCTTGCTAACTGCTTCTCGCACTGCACACCGTGCTCCGCTCAACCTAACTGACTGACCTACTTTCGTTCTCCTGGCGCACGTTGCTATCAGCTTAACTTGCTGGACTAATACTGTCGTTTTCCTAGCGTACTATGTGCTATGCTTAGCTCGACTGGCTGGAATAGAAATACTGCCTTCCTCGCGCACCATGTGCTCCACTCAGCTCGGCTTGCTGGAATATAACTACTGTCGTTCTCAGACTGTGTGATGAGCTCCGCTCGGCGCTATCACGTGACCGTCCCCTTCCTTCTGCGGTCTTACGTCACAACTATAATCTCGACCACAATCATATCGGCAATTAAGTTGTAACATAACTTAAGGAGTTATCTGCCTTCCTTCAAGTTGTCACCATTATATTTCCTGATCTTTCCTTCTCTTCTGAGATTATATAATATTATATTCCATATAGATCTTTATAATACTTCAATATTCCTCCCATAATTCCATCTGGTTCACTGGTAGTGCCTCTTTCATCCTTGGCCTCCTACGTCATTTCCTACAATTCTTCTTGACTCGATCTGAGCGCTATCTTTTCTTCTTTTCCCATAAATCTCAACTATGGCTCGATTTCAACTGGCGTAGCCGATAGCCTCAACTTGTTATCGGGTACAGTACCAAATACAACAAGTGAGCAAGTTGGTTTACCGCGTGGGTTCAATTTAAAATCAGAGCATGGTCGTTGGTTAAGATTTGAATCCTGTCCTGTAGGCTTTTTGTCGACACATGAACTTGCAAAAGCCGTTTTTTTACTCGAACCGAGAAGATGTGGTGCGCTGTGTGTTTTGTCGTATTGAACTTTCAAACTGGGAAGAAGGAGATGATCCCTTTAGAGACCATTTGCGATGGTTGTCCTTACAGGCTTGGAAAACAAGTGGGTAACATACCCGTGTATCCATTTTACCGAACCACAAGACCATTGGCCGCTACTTACGTTGCTGAATCACAAATAAATAATAATAATAATGATGTATTACCAGTCAACAACGGTAGTGTCGATATATGTGGTCCATATGCCATAGACAGTGTTGAATTGGCATGTGCTTTTGAAAAATTGGGAGTTTGCAAGACTAAAGCACAAGCACACCCAGAGTACACCTCTGTTGAAAAACGTTTAGAATCTTATAAAAATGTTTGGCCATTAATATTAAAACACCTTACCAAACAGCTAAGCGAAGCTGGATTTTTATATACTGGTGAAGGGGATAAAACAATATGTTTTTATTGTGGATTTGCTTAAAA
This sequence comes from Meconema thalassinum, assembly GCA_946902985.2. Lineage (NCBI taxonomy): Eukaryota > Metazoa > Arthropoda > Insecta > Orthoptera > Tettigoniidae > Meconema > Meconema thalassinum. The sequence continues at coordinate 14,790,742 of OX336401.1, read as the reverse complement.
GGATTGGCAAATATCTGATGACCCTTTTGTGCAACACGCTCGTTGGTTACCAAACTGTAAATACATGCTGTTGCTTAAAGGTCAGGAATTTGTGAACACTATTCGTAAAGAAAACGTGATTGCAGCACAAGACATAAAAGTGCCTTTAGAGTTAGAACACGCGGAGCAAATACATGAGTCTGAAAAAAAAGACTAGTCTCACGAACAGATACAAAAGTGTGACCAACAATTATGTAAAATTTGTTATCTAGATGAACTAGGTTTTGTAATTTTGCCTTGTGGACACATGATAGCCTGTGTCAAGTGTGCATTAGAACTCAACACTTGTGCTATATGCAGAAAAGCAGTATCTGCTACAGTTAGGGTATTTCTTGCATAAGTAGTATAATTTATTAGCAATGCATAGTGCAAAATCCCTAATTGCACAAAATTATTAAAGCTGTTTTAGATTGTCATAGATATGCTTTTCTTTTGTTTATAGACTACTAAAATGAATGTTTTGAATGCTGTGGGTCAAGCATGTGGCTTAGAGACAAAGAAGCTCAGCGAATTGCCTACGCATATTCCATTCCGCATTATCAACATTCGGAAATTGAAAACAGCATATGGTGATCGTGTACTTTGTGTATGTGAAAACTTTGAGACATTTCTGCCTATACGGTTAAATGATATGTCGGAGAGTGTTTTTGATGAAGTCAAAAATGCTGTGCAACCTGTACATTTAATTTATGGAGGTTTAAAAACAATAGGTGCATGGTCCGTTTTAATTAAATGAAAAAAAAAGTGTGAAATAATAATGGAAAATATAAGTAATGACAATGGATGGAAAGAAAAAAAATTGTATAGAATAATAATGTTTTAATTTTTAGTATTGTCTTAAATATATTATCATGAAACAAAAAAAGTATATAAAGTTTGTAAATAAATGCAAAATGATGTTACAATGTTGTTTTATTTTATACAAAGTTAGAATATTTAACATTGCAGAGTATACATGATTATGACAATAGATGCACACTTAATACAACTCTTTCTCTCTTTACAATAGTCTGTTATAGTTTTTAAACACAAGACTTGTTGTAGATCTTTTTATAGCAATGTCCATTCACTGTTGTTTTCAAAAACTGGGGAAGCCGCAATGGTTTTATAGGCATAAAAACCTTATTGTTATTGCTATTTAGTCATTTTGATCCTCTTGCAATACTACGGTAACTTTCTGCATATCAAGAGCAGATGACCTAGTTGTTCCACTCCTTAAAACGACAACAACAACACTACCTCTTGCATAGTTTGTGATGTTGATGGCTCTTGCCGTGTGGAAGACGGATTAAACATAACTTTTAGATCAGGGGTTAAACGTTGCTCATTTAACAATCCACTATTTAGAGTAGCAATATGGTTTTCATGATTTTTTGTCGACGGCAACTGTGTTTCATGCAGTACACTACATTGTTGATCACCGACAATTAAAACCTCACTATTTTTACTTTTTAGGTCACCACGACAATGCTTGGAACGTTGTTTTGAACAGCGCCAAATAACAGTTCCGTTTTATAGGTTCGTTTCACAATATATGAATATCCTTTATAGTATGCATAAAGCTTACCATACCTAGTCACTGATATTTCCATGTCAACTCTCAAGCATATACTAAGCTCTAGTAAAGTCAACTTGGTAATAACAATAATAGTTTAATGTGAGAGAAAATATGGATCCAAAGAGCTCAGGTAAAAGTGGAAGCAAATAAGCTAATATAAGAACCAAGAGTGGGGGTAAAAGTGGTCGCAAATTAGTCAAGCCATTACACAATATTTTTAGCACGACGTAGCTCTTGTTCAATTTCTTTGATTTCCCAATCGTGACCGGTATGCCCAGTTTGTTGTAAAGCATGCAAGTGTCGAAGCCGTTGAATTAGCTTACTGGTTTTGTTCCAGTATACAAATTTAACAAATGAATTTTAGGTGTAAACAAAGCATTACCATTATCATCATCATAATCATCATCATGATCATCATTATCATCATGACCATTATCACTATTACTATATAGTCCTTTTTGATCCTCTTGCAATACCACTTCATTTATAGTCTGCGTTGATTTTGATAGCGTTAAAGGTTTCTTGGACGTTGACAACTGTCTTAACACGACTTTTTGAGGACATGATAAGTCCTTTTGAACAAACACTGCACTATTTTTAGCCGCAATATCGTTTTCTTGAACTTGCTTTTTAGCATTTTGATAATTCTTTGTAAACAGCAATCGTGGTTCGTTTGGAGCACTACATTGATGAACACTCACACATAAAACCTATCCATTTTTACTTTTCAGATTGCCTCGACAGTTTGTTGACCTCTCTTTTGAGCATCGCCAGAATATTATTCCTTTCGCATTCTGACGATTATAGTTATAAGAGTAGCCTTGATAGAGTGCACGTTGCCTACCTTTGTTGGTTGTAGTAAGTTCCATAGTAGTTACTGACCTGTCAGTAAGATGTTCACACTACAAAGGTTACAGCTGTTTTGCTGAAGGAGTGACCTACCATAAGCTTATATATTGGCTTATGTGATGGCTTTTTGTGTTGGCGTTTTGTGTTGGATTTTTGTGTTGGCTTTTGTGTTGGCTTTTTGTGTTGTCTTTTGTATTGGCTTATTTGGCAAGTTATTTTTGTCAATGTATTTAGGGGATGTTTTTCTTGGTGTTGAAAAGTATTTGAAAGAGAGGGAACATTTAAAGACTTAACCTCAGCTCACTAACCTAACCTAACCTAACTTCACCTAACCTAACCTAACCTAACCAAACCCAACATTACCTATCCTAACTTCACCTAACCTAACCTAACTTCACCTAACCTAACCTTTCAACTCTCAGATGATAATTAAATTCTGGGCATTGTCAAGTTGGAACCCAAGACCTCAAGGGTAAAAACCAATTATTTTTTGGTAGCTTATTTTGGTAGCTTATTTTCATGGCTAACCTAACTTTACCTAACCTAACCTCAGCTCACTTTGGATATCACTAGTAAGTGTTCATATCCTCCGCTAGGTGGAATGCTCGTTGTTCAGGTAGTGCTCATATTTATCGCTAGGTAGCGGAAACATACTTTGTGTGTTGCATGTGACTCTTGTGAAGTTTGACCGCGTGCATGACGTGCTTGTATAAGTTCAATATATACACTCAATATACAACAAACCAATAAATGTTCAGAACTAACATGTATGGCCAGGTTTAGGGTATATTGGAGACCCTTAGCAAGAAAGGCTGTCAAATACACTAGTCTACAGCCAGCCTCGTCATACGCAGTAAGCACCTGTTGCCAGTAAATCCTATACCACGTTGTTCATAACATGGCACTTAAACAGGCTCTAGATCATGGAATAAAATTGGTAAAAAATCATCGTGTGTTAAAGTTTAAACAAAGACCTTGGCTAAAGGCATATGTTGATTTTTTACCAATTTTAATCCATGATCTAGAGCCTGTTTAAATGCCATGTTATGAACAACGTGGTATAGGATTTACTGCCAACAGGTGCTTACTGCGTTTGACGAGGCTGGCTGTAGACTAGTGGGTTAGACAGCCTTTCTTGCTAAGGGTCTCCTATATACCCTAAACCTGGCTATACATGTGAGCTCTGAACATTTATTGGTTTATTGTATATTGAGTTTATATATAGAACTTATACAAGCACGTAATGCACGCGGTCAAACTTCACAAGAGTCACATGCAACACACAAAGTATGTTTCCGCTACCTAGCGGTAAATATAAGCACTACCTGAACAACGAGCATCCCACCTAGCGGAGGATATGAACACTTACTAGTGATATCCAAAGTGAGCTGAGGTTAGGTTATGTAAAGTTAGGTTAGCCATGAAAATAAGCTACCAAAAATAAGCTACCAAAAATAATTGGTTTTTACCCTTGAGGTCTTGGGTTCCAACTCAACTATGCCCAGTATTTAATTATCATCTGAGAGTTGAAAGGTTAGGTCAGGTGAAGTTAGGTTAGGTTAGGTTAGGTGAAGTTGGGTTAGGTTAGGTTAGGTGAAGTTAGGTTAGGTTAGGTTAGTGAGCTGAGGTTAAGTCTTTAAATATTCCCTCTCTTTCAAATACTTTCCAACACCAAGGAAAAAATCCACTAAATGCATTGACAAAAATAACTTGTCAAATAAGCCAATACAAAAGCCAACACAAAAAGCCAACACAAAAAGCCAACACAAAAGCCAACACAAAAAGCCAAATGCCTATAAAACCATTGCGGCTTCCCCAGTTTTTGAAAACAACAGTGAATGGGCATTGCTATAAAAAGATCTACAACAAGTCTTGTGTTTTAAAACTATAACAGACTATTGTAAAGAGAGAAAGAGTTGTATTAAATGTGCATCTATTGTCATAATCATGTATACTCTGCAATGTTAAATATTCTAACTTTGTATAAAATAAAACAACATTGTAACATCATTTTGCATTTTTTTACAAACTTTATATAATTTTTTTTGTTACATGATAATATTTTTAAGACAATACTAAAAACTAAAACATTATTATTCTATGCACATTTTTTTTCTTTCAATCCAATGTCATTACTTATATTTTCCATTATTATTTCACTTTTTTTCATTTAATTAAAACGGACCATGCACCTATTGTTTTTAAAACCTTCATAAATTAAGTGTACAGGTTGCACAGCATTATTGACTTCATCAAAAACACTCTCCGACATATCATTAAACCGTGTAGGCAGAAATGTCTCAAAGTTTTCACATACACAAAGTACACGATCACCATATGCTGTTTTCAATTTCCGAATCTTGATAATGCGGAATGGAATATGCGTTGGCAATTCACTGTGTTTCTTTGTCTCTAAGCCACATGCTTGACCCACAGCATTCAAAACATTCATTGTAGTAGTCTATAAACAAAAGAAAAGCATATCTATTACACTCTAAAACAGCTTTAATAATATTGTGCAATTAGGGATTTTGCACTATGCATTGCTACTAAATTATACTACTTATGCAAGAAATGCCCTAACGTTAGCAGATACTGCTTTTCTGCATATAGCACAAGTGTTGAGTTCTAATGCACACTTGACAGAGGCTATCATGTGTCCACAAGGCAAAAATACAAAACCTAGTTCATCTTGATAAAAAATTTACATAATTGTTGGTCACACTTTTGTATCTGTTCGTGAGACTAGTCTTTTTTTTTCAGACTCATGTATTTGCTCCGCGTGTTCTAACTCTAAAGGCACTTTTATGTCTTGTGCTGCAATCACGTTTTCTTTACGAATAGTGTTCACAAATTCCTGACCTTTAAGCAACACCATGTATTTACAGTTAGGTAACCAACGATCGTGTTGCACAAAACGGTCATCAGATATTTGCCAATCATTTAAAGCAAATCCACAATAAAAATATATTGTTTTATCCCCTTCACCAGTATAGAAAAATCCAGCTTCACTTATCTGTTTGGTAAGGTTTTTTAATATTAATGGCCAATCATTTTTATAAGATTCTAAACGTTTTCTCACAGAGCTGTACTCTGGGTGTGCTTGTGCTTTAGTCTTGCAAACTCCCAATTTTTCAAAAGCACATGCCAATTCAACACTGTCTATGGCATATGGACCACATATATCGACACTACCGTTGTTGGCTGGTAATACATCATTATTATTATTATTTATTTGTGATTCAGCAACGTAAGTAGCGGCCAATGGTCTTGTGGTTCGGTAAAATGGATACACGGGTATGTTACCCACTTGTTTTCCAAGCATGTAAGGACAACCGTCGCAAATGGTCTCTAAAGGGATCATCCCCTTCTTCCCAGTGTGAAAGTTCAATACGACAAGACACACAGCGCACCACATCTTCTCGGTTCAAGTAAAAAAAAACGGCTTTTGCAAGTTCATGTGTCGACAAAAAGCCTACAGGCCAGGATTCAAAGTTAACCAACGATCATGTTCTGATTTTAAATTTAACCCACGTGGTAAACCAACTTGCTCACTTGTTGTATTTGGTACTAACGCCATGTGTTATAATAAAACTTTTTTCTTATTGGAAGTTATTAACGTTGCACAGAGTACTTTAAAGCACAATGAATGCTTGTTCACTGTCTGTTCATTACGTTAATGGCGCATGACGACACCTAAAAGCAAACAAAATATAAAATCACTCAATCAATCAATCAATCAATCAATCAATACTTGTAAATAAAAACTTAAACATTAATTGGCATTAATATATCAAAACACCATAAAAATTATAATAAACTGTATGTCGGCACTAACAGTAACCCCTGTACTTTTTTCTTTTTATAAAGCTGCAGTCATTTACGTTCCCCTTTAACCAATACAAAAACAAAAAAATAATAATAATGTCATGTCATTTTGTTCAGATTATCATGTTCAAACCTGTGAATATTCGTTGAGTTCATAGGATACAAATTTCCTAATTTTTCTACTAGAAAGCGCTATAGAGTTTAAGGACATTAGATGATGATGATGATGATGATAATTGTTGTTTTAAGGGGCCTAACATCTAGGTTATCGGCCCCTGTAGGACATTAGATATCTAACATCTAACCTTCTTGACTTTCATAGTCAAGGAACAACTAAATTCGACATGCAAGCTACCCACTGTGTCAAATAACAAAGCTTGCACCCAGCATCCGAGGCCATACGATATTAATATTATTATTAATATTATATTACTATTATTATTATTATTATAGGGAACGACATGTCAGTTAAATTAATTTTTTATTTTTTTACAAAATCCAATATGGCCTTGTACTTTCCCGGTAAACAACCAATATTGTCTTGTACCGGTTGCCAATACATAGTCATTAATCAAGAAAGCAATCATCATCGTAGTCATGTACAGGTAATGAATTTTTTTGTCTACGAGTTTTCAGTAGTGGTAAAATGGAATAGCATTATATGTTAGGCTTACCTGAGTTTTAAATAGTTCACTGCCTGGAAACAATGGTTGCACTTTACTGCGTCTCGGGTTTTCAGCGACTGCTACGGCGGTAAGGCTTTTCTTTCCAAGTTTCTAAAAATAAATAAAATAAACCCTTATAAATACCTAAATTCAGGTTAGTACATGCATTTCATAAAATAAATTATGAAACAAAAAATGAAACAAGTTAGTTTTTAAAAAATCCCAACTTCACTTGCAGTGGCTTGTTGCTGTTTTCTTCTAGTGGGCTCAAATGTAAACTGGTTTCTTGTATCTCAGACATGTAAGGTATACCGGTTATCTGCAAACAAATAAATTAAAAAATCAATAATTACCTAATCAATAACTACAAATTTAAGGTTCATTAGCATGACATTATTAAAATAATCATTCATAGGTACTTACCAAATAAATAAAAGGATTTTTCTTCCACAGCTCTACTGTATACGTCCGTGTGCTAAAATGGCAAGTGCATGACTAACGCAATCGTTATCAGTTAGCCTAGCAACAGAAAAAGTTGTATTTTCTCAGCGTTTTGACCTTGAATAGTTCTCTATCTCTCTCTCGCACGTGTTCCCACGCCTCTTCACATTCCTCAATCTGAATAAGATTCGTGAACCTTATACTAGTTTCATGTTTTTAATAAGGAACCAAAATGGCTACCTCTTATCAACGGTAGTCCAACTGTCTCAGAACCAAAATGGCGGTCTCTGCTTAAACAGCACACCTGCTAGCCACCAAGAGGCAAGTAAGCTGATATCACACTTCCTGCTGACGTAGACATTCCTGCCTCGTCAGCACCAGCAACAGCTCTCACGAGTCCTCTGGCTAGGTACAATATTCAGTCACCAGTGAGCAGGACTGTGTGCGTGTTAGCATTCAAAACATGTGTGTGTGTCTTATTATTATTATTATTATTATTATTATTATTATTAAACATTTTACTGTAATAATAATTACTAGCAAGCGGCCATCTTCAATACATGATCATGTTAACCACATACTTTTATCCTAAAACACATGACTTTACCCAGTTCAATATTTAGTTTAAAACATTTCAGGCCAATGACCTTACCGTTTTGGCTCTTTGCGTACATGCACATGACGTGGTCGAGCAAATGTTATTGGTTTCCATATTCTAAAACCATTTACTGTGCCAGACAGCAGTCTCGCTTATCACCGTTTACTATCATGTTAAAGATCCCCTTCAGGGGTAAAAAAAATCCTAGCAGACTTAACACATTTTCAAATATTCGCCTCTATCCGTCATAGGAAATGTCACAAAACCAACCGTCATAAGCTGCCCCCGCCATCCCACCAAAATAGCTATTCATTTCTTCCGGGCACGGTCACCGAGATCGTCAACGTCTAAGAATCACTTGGTCATATCCTACAACCGTCTGTTGTGTTAGAGAACAATCTCGCTCATCACCGTTAACTAAAACGTGAAAGATCCCCTTCAGGGTTAAAAATCTTAGCATGCTTGTCACATTTCAAAATATTCGCCTTCATTCATTCGTCATAGGAAAAAATATCGAAAAGCAATCTCTCGTTTTGCCATACATAGCCCCCGTCGAAATAGCCATTTCCAGTATCCACCATGGCCAATCATAGCCTCGTTGTAACATACGTCAAGCGCTACCGGCTCTCTGTCTACAAACACGCTTTTATTTAAAAAATAAAAATACAAATTTTAAGATGCATAGTTTTCTTTGTCCTAGAGATTTGACATTTATTTTCATGGTAGAGGGGATAGGGATCTTACATTTATGTCAAACAATTTTTTTTGTCAAAGTGTTAGTTTCCAATATAGTAAAAATTCAAAATTTATGGGTTTTCAAAAAATCTCAAAATATAAAAAAGTTTTATTATGAAAATACAGGTCATGGAGTCCATTGGTTTGAACTATGGCACAACATTCTGTCATGTTTGGTTTTTAAACTATCGCCTACTTTTAAAAACATTTTTTTTTTTTTAAATCAAAAATATAACGAGTGGTCTATAGGAAAGAGGACGTCAGCTCGAGTCCAACGACACCTCATTTATTAAAATCCGACCATCCGTTCGCCAATGATCACCAATGTTCGCTGGAAAGTATGCTATCATTTTTTTTTTCCTCCTACACCCTTGAAACATGCTGCCCGCCTAGAGGGCATACCCACCTTTTATTAACGTCAAACAAACTTTTTTCCAGCATTCACCGTTTTCAAAATAGCGCCAAGCCAAAAAAAACAAGAATTTTCAAATAAATAAAATAAAAAAGTCAACACACATTCTTAGCAAAGAGAACGTCACCCCGTTCCTAAACAACACATCGTTCTAGCCTTACAAGCTCATTAAATATCACCAAAATGTTAAAACCGCACGTTTACCTCAAATTGCGTTTCCAAATTCCACCCATTGTAAAAAATAACCTCACCATCAAATAGAGCGGAAAAAATACCATCTAAACGACCCCTCACTCGACCCTAGTTCTCCCCCACCACCAACGTTTTCCAACATAGCCATACGTATTCAAGCACACACGCGATTATGGGTAGAACTTTCCAATTGACACTACTCTACAGTTTTAGTCCTAGGTACAAAGGAGGTAAGTATTATATTGGGTTACTACATGTTGCATCTTATAAAGCACAGGCCTCCGAGTTTTGTTTCTAATATTGAGGGGCTGAAAATGAGCTTTGTCTGGCCCTTCTACACCTATTTCAGCATGCATTTTAAGGGGGTATGCCCCTCATATGAGAGGTACGGAGAAGAGTTACATCAATGATTAGTGTCGTGCCTCTGAAGGATATCTGTACCAAATTTTACGTTGATCCACCCAGCCGTTCTCGAGTTATAAGGGAACATACTTGTCCACAGACAGACAGACAGACATACAGACAGACAGACAGACAGACAAAAAAAATATTTTCGCGCGCATCCGTCATAAAACAGTCTGAAACGCGTAAATAACGCAAATTTCCGTAGAAATTCAGAAAAAAACAGACAAACTTTCATTCTTATATATATATAGAGATGACATGGTTCTTGGGTCGCGTAACAACAATGAATTACAAGTGGGAGTAACTGCATGTTATGGAGCAAGGACGTCCCTCAGAACAGCAAAAAGATCATATATCGGACGTACTATGTCCCTATCCTGACGTATGCCTCGGAGACCTGGGTTATGAAAGGAAGGGAGAAGAGCAAAATACAGGCCAGTGAGATGAGGTTCTTGAGAAGCAGTATTGGAGCTACAAAGATGGACAGAATAAGAAATGAGAGGACCAGAGAATTGATGAAGGAGGAACCATTACAGGATGGTATAGAGAAATCTAGACTTAGATGGTATGGACATGTAAAACGAATGGAGGAGAAGAGGATACCCAGGAGAGTACATGAGACGAAGTGGGAAGGAAAGAGACCGAGGGGAAGATCAAGAGACAGGTGGCTGAAGGGGGTGGAAGAAAGCGTGAAGAAGAGAGGAGAAGACTGGACAAGGGTGGAGGCTGAGAGATGGTGGGAAGACAGAAGACATTGGAGAGGCTTGTGTTCCAAACAGACCCGGCCAGTGGCTGGAAACTGTGCAAGATGATGATGAGTAACTGCACTGGAAAAATGGGGCAATTCTAATGAACTAGAAGTGAATGCCGAAAAAACTTGGTAATTAGGAAGGGTGGACGACTATCCCCACGTGATAGAGTACTTTTCAAAAACAAGGAACTACACATCGTAAATAGCCTTATGCTTCAGACAACGACTAAATCTTTCCGACTACACACAAGATTCAGAGCAGCAGCAGCTACGAAAGCTATATACGACATCAAGTTCTTAAATAGACTATCTCTCAAGTCTGCCATGGCATTATTTCATGCAAAATTAACACCTATTCTTGCTTATGGAATAGAAATTACATGGGCGAGATATTTGAAGGTCACCACTGGCGTATCTCGATATACACGATCACTGCTAGTCTATGAGCTTGCTGGGGAACCTCTCTCATTGATGATTTGAGGTTCGGGTTTGCTCTCCCTTCTAAGAATGGCTGGAAGGAATTACTGAAAGAAAGGGCTATAAAACGAAAGGACATCTGGCTACAGTTCTACTCGACTGAAGCCATGATGAACAGGACATGGTCAGATGCAAACCAGGACCTTCAACACTTGGTTAACACCGTAGCCGTGCATGGCTATCATGATAGAGTTTGCAAGCTCAAGTCCTGAAGGCTGAATGAAAATTGAAATGAGAGGCAGATTTTAATAGTCAATGGGAATGGGCAAAATCAACACATTGAGGGGAAAAGAAAAAAGGACCCTTGAACTGATGCAGCGCAACTGCTCAGACAATGCACCGAAATTAATATATTGATCAAGATTACTTAGGAAACTCTGAGCATGTAGAAATAATTAGCCTATTTTCTAATATCCCACTGATCTTTTCCATTGAAAGCTCTCTTGTCAACACAAACCATATCCCATGTCATGTACCAAATTGCTATTACTACACGACCTGTCTCCACCAACGCCATTACTTTGAGAAATAATGTGCTGTATTTATTCCCATATCTCTTCCATTGATTTAATCCATTGATTACGTTTGGATTCAGAAATGGAGGAAATGACGCGGTGTGCAGTTGATATGCTATCGTCACTAAAAGGGTTCTTTTGGAAAATTTCTTCGTATTCCTTCAACAGAATGGTTGTTTCAGGGGCAAGGTCTTCAAAGTAAGTGGTTCTACAACCTCTAGGAATTGAGTTTTGTGAACAGTACTTGACAACTTCCACTAACTTCTAGTATGCCTGTGAAACTGGATGGAGTGTTATAATCTTCTCATCAAGCATTGTGGTGAATGTTTCCCAGTTTGCCTGCTTGAAATTGTATCTTCGCTTCATTTTTTTATTCATTTATCATATGGCTTTTAGTGCTGGGAGTGACCGAGGCCATGTTTGGCTCACCTGAGGCTGTAACTGCTTTAGGCGGACACCCATAGGGTGAGCTACAAGTTCCGTTCAATTGCAAGTAGTTCCAACTTTCGCCACCAGATGTCACTGGACCTAGTGGTGAACGTTGGAACTTCGATAGAGCGTTTCAACGAAATTAAACCTAGAAATTTTGCTTCAGTTTAGTCTCTGGAAGGATCTTTTACATGCCATAAATCTATGACATGGGACCGCCGGCTTTACTTCCCCTCCGATGGAAGGCATACTAAAGGATTTTAACGCTCTTAAAAAATCCGACGACTTCGGCCGGGTGCGAACCCGCTATCTTTGGCACAGCAGTTGAGCATGCTACCAACTACGCCACCGAAGCCGCAATCTTCGCTTGAAGTGTACAGTGTGTGGACATACTGACATATAATTGGGCTGTGTTGTGTATGAGGGTTTGGTGAGCGAACTGATTTAATACATGGTTGGGTTAATTTTCTGCTCACAAACATGAGGTCCGGACTGTATCCCCGTTGCCATCTGCCACTATTAATAACAAAGTGAAGGAAGTTTGTTGTTATGGATCAATGTCAGCTGATGTAGATCTGCCCATTTCAAAACAGCATCTCCATTTGGATCGTTCTGAGAATAGCCCCTAACAGTGCTTCGGCTGTTGAAATCACCAGTAATAACAGAAGCTTTCTGCCTATCGAAATTGGCTGGCGGGTTAAATTAGAACAACTCCTTTGGAGGCTAATAGATAGAGGAGATCACAAGGTTACCAATTTCGACAGTTTTCTCTGTGATTGAAGTACTGAGGATTTGAAGCACTGGGCATGAGGTGGACCTTGGGATGGTGCTGGTGAATGTCTCTATGTGGATACACAGTACAAAGCTCTTCTTTACACGTTGATAAGCCTTTGATGTTTAATCAGTGAATAGACCAACGGCATACACACAGGGAGGTCACGGGTTCGATTCCAGCACTTATCGGACAATATAATTCTTTACCATCCATCTAGACGTCTTGTAATTTCCGTACAGCAGACAGCTTCCATTTGTTATCACTACTGTCTGAATACACAATTCGGTACTCCCTGAATAGCATTGGTGAGAAGAACATGGCGATCTGGACATGGCCATTATAAGATTCAACAAGATACTTACCTCATTGGAATCTCCACCACTCGCTAAAGATGGAGTTTCAGTTTTGATGCATGAAACAAACTCTGGCATGGAGAATTCTTCTTTCTTAATATCCTCAATGAGATCAGTATCATCCTGAAGAGAAATTACTTGTTTCACAAACATGTTCCATTGCATAGGTGGAATTAAATCGTACACAGGTTTCCATTACTTTGAATTCCTTCCAAACATAATGTGACATAAAAGACCTAGATCAAAACTTTCGAACAGAATGGTAGTTCTGTTTTCAGAGTTAACATCCCGGACTTGGGTAACTTCATCAGTTGTTCTCCATTGATATTTATTGTCCCCGTTCACTTGTTCATAAAGCACGCCACGATCTGAATTCCATGTCAGACCACGTGACAACACTGTGTCATTCTCCGAGATTGTAAACCGAGTACAATTGAGAAGATTATTTCCAAAAGGTACCAAATCCAAAAAGTAAAAATCCATTTGAGCACTTTCATTATGTTCAGATAGAATAAATGCATTGTTATACCAAGTATTTCTGTTTAGGCAAAGAAAATTATGGATTTGGTACTTTTTGGCACTGAAACTCTAAATACCTGCAACGGAAAGACATAAATTTCACTGCAGTCATCAGAATCTTCGAGAAAACTGATTGTATTTAGTTATGCAATAATTAGATTTAAGGTATTTACAGTGAAGGCATAGATTATTTAAATAATCATACTAATATATAAAAATGAGATGGTGTGTGTCTGTCTTTCTGTCTGTCTGTCTGTCTGTTACCTAATAACGCAAGAACCACTGGTCCGATTTAAATGAAATTTTGCATGGATGTAACTGAAATACCAGGTTTACATATAGGATACTTTTAATTTCGATATTTTGCACTATTAAGAAATGGCAACCATTTTAGTGACGTCACTACACCATTTGGTTTCAAAATTTCATATTTCCATATCAAATAAAAAGAGAACGGTAGGAAATAGCAATATTTTGATGGCACATACGAGCTTCAAAATTTAATTTTCTATCCGAAGGGTCCTTATCACTTTTCATGTATCTCCAACGGTTAGCGAGTAAAACCTACCTTTGTGACGTCACTACACCCTTTGGTTTCAAAATTTCATATTTCCATTTCAAATAAAAAGAGAACGCTAAGAAATAGCAAACTTTTGATGGTATGCACGAGCTTTAGCATTTAATTTTCTATCCAAAAGGTTCTTATCACTTTTCATGTATCTCCGACGGTTAGCGAGTAAAACCTAAATTTGTGCAATAAAACACGGTCACATCGAGCGGTGCAGTATATCTCTACATATATAAAAAAGAAAATTTGTCTGTTTTTTTTCTGAATTTCTACGGAAATTTGAGTTATTTACACGTTTCAGATTGTTTTATGATAGATGAAAGCGAAAATAATGTTTTGGTCTGTCTGTCTGTCTGTTTGCTTGATTGTCTGTGGACAAATTTGTTCCCTTATAACTCGAGAACGGCTGGGTGTATCAACGTAAAATTTGGTACAGATAACCATCAGAGGCACGACACTAATCATTGATGTAACTCTTCTCTATACCTCTCATAAAAGGGGGCATACCCCCTTAAAATACATGCTGAAATAGGAGTAGAAGGACGAGACAAAGCTCATTTTCAGCTCCTCAATGTGAGAGACAAAACTCGGGGGCCCTAAAAGGACATTTTAAGGTCCTACGTCCAACCGTTTTTGAGATATTCCCAGAAAACTAATTTAATTTAATGAACTATGAACGAATGCAAGCCGATAACCATGGCAACAGATTCTCAGAGATCCATCTATTGCTGTAAGACGCAATACAATTCCATTAATTACATTAGTGTGAAAGTTTGCAAACGGTTAGATGGTTATTATGGAACCAAATTAAGCTGTAAATTTCATCAATACGTAAAATGCGTTTAAGGGGGGCAAGGGGTAGTCTAGATTTTTTCACGCGATTTACATCTGCGGGTGTGGTATGGCAGGTCTATTATATTCCTATCCCTATGTTATATTATTATTATTAGTATTATATTATGGCGTACAACGACGAGACAAAGCCCCTCGGTGCCAGAAATAAAACTCGAGGGTCCTCGAAAACTACATTATAAGACTCTAAAACCAACAGTTTCTGAAACTTTCCCAGAAAACTAATTAAGTTTAATTTAACAAACTAATGAAGGAATGCAAATCGGTAACCATGACAACATTATCTCAAGGGGTGGCATCCAACTTTCCATCTATTTCAGTAAGAAGCAATTTATTACATTTATTACATTTCTGTGGAAGTTTGCAAATATAAGGTTATCACGGAACCAACGTAGACTGTATAATTCATCAATGCAATTAAGGGGGTCAAGGGGTAACCTAGGATTTTTTCATGCAATTTTCACGTGCGACATATAGTGCAGAAGGTCTATTATATCTCCAAACAACAACATTATTTTCAAAAATTCCTGAATTGAATCAGCATTTTTTGCGGCTTTTAGGAATGTGGGCAATTTGAGACTAAAGAACCTGAATTTTCATGCACCACAAGCTTTTATAATTTATGAAAGAGGTCTTCCTGTGTATGGGGATCCAACACAACGTAGAGGGTCAGTTTTTATGTGACGTGTATTGCGTTTCATCTACAAGGCTTTCAATTCTATTTCATGTCAGGAAGTACACGTCAGGTGAATTTAGTTTGAGAGCACATTTCAACTAATCTTTTTTTTTTTTTTTTCGACATACGGGTTTATCGTAAGGATGATTTTCTTTGATACTGTGTGGTAGATATACCCATATTTGGATTTCTGGGTGATATGTTGTAGACAATAGTATTGTCTGTCTGTCTGTCTTTCTGTGTATCCTTATGTACGCCTATAACTCATGTTCGGATGCTTGGTGCATCGTAAAATTAGGTATGGTAAACATGAGTCAATACACCAATCATTTATAAAACTCTTCACCGTTCATTTCATACAGTAGAAGGGTGGATATAGGGAAAAACTTCTCAAAATACATGCTAAAATAGGCGAAATATAAAAATTATCCTAGAAGGACGACGAAAGCATATGTTGCACTTCTCAATGAGAGACACAAAATTCGCGAGTTTATAAAGGGTCTCCGAAAACCACATTATAAGGCCCTTAAATTAACAGTGTGTGTGATATTCCCAGACAACTAACTTCGTTTTGATAAACTTATGAAGGAATGACAAGCCGCTAACCATTGCAACAGTAGCTCAATTGATAATGTCTGGTGCGTCTCTAAAAGCAACAGTACTTAAAAGGGACGTAACACCAATAACATTATTATTATTATTATAATGTCTGGTGTTAACACCGAACACCGTTCGAAGAACGGGTACTTCTGCTAGTATTAAATAAAATTGAACAAAACAATGAAAATTATGCAAAGTAACTAAGCAGTACTGAACTTAAGGAATTATGATTGTAGTTTGTGTGTAAAGAACATGAATATGGTAAATAACTTGTAAACTGGACAATGGAAAATATTATCCAGTACTAAAAGAAATGGCTCTCGTTGGCTGCATGGATACGGTACGTATTGGCACATTCATGCCACAGGATTTGCTGCTTACTGGCATCAAACGAGATTTTCAATGCCCTGTTTGTTACGGATTTAGGTCGTTTTGGCAATTTATTTTCCTTTCATATGATGGAGCTTCCTACCAAAGTACGTTTTCCACCATAACCTCATTTTCGATATTTTTGGATTTGGTATCTTTTGTAAATAAGCTTCTCAATTATGAAGACAGGGCACGGAAAAAGGTACTTGTGAAGGCTGTGAAAGGATCGAGCGAGCCGTGTAATTCATTGGTAACACGATATCAAAATTAATATTATAAAGATTATAGAAACGGACAATACAGTAAATTGAGTTAGACATTCACCGTACATTGTACGGAAACACTTCGCGAGCAACCCAGAAGAAAATAGGAAGAAGAGGAAGCTGATTGGCTACAAAACGGAGAAGCCGGAAATGCTATTCTACGCACAAAACAGAACTTGATGAACGCCTGAGAGGCTGGATATGGACATTCGAGCATCGAACCCCGTGGTAATCTACTGTTTATTGTTCACGATTATTTGCTGTACTCCGTAAATCAATTGAAGGACGCTTTAAAAGCACAATTACTCAAAATAAAATCAGATATAAGTGACAGAGTATTAAACATGGAGTTGGGCACGCGATAGAAGTGAACGAGATAAAATATTCCAAGTGCTGGAATGCTAGAACCTGTGATAAATCTGAAAGCAGAGCTTGTATTTACTACAAGTGTACAAGTTGTGATACAAAACCATAGAGAAGATGATTCCAACCAACACCATGAGCCACTCAATTCAACATGAGAGGAAGGTGGTCATTATGGCAAATCCAATTCAAGCCTGGAAGATGAGTTCATCCAACATGCGAAGGACCCCCTTCTGGAAATGGAAATGCTGAATTCAGTTATAACAGATGTTGCGTATAATACAAGAGGCGGTGCTCCAGTGACTGTGAAAACTTGTTTGAGGTGCAGGTGTTAAGAGTTACTTTTATACCGTTTTGAAATGCAACCTTGGAATGCCAGAGAGAGGGCAAGTAGGTTCAATGGTTTGTAAATATTTCTTTCTTATAATGAAGGCAATTCAGGTTAACATAAGTTGCTTCTTAAATGAAACATACTGTATATTGTAGTGGAAGTTATTAGCAGCTAAAGATACTTTTAATCCTCATAATTACTTTAAAATAAATAAATTTACCCCTAATAAAGTGTTTGCTAGGGATCTTTCATGATTACATTATATTAGGACACGCTTTTATCTGAAATGGTTGGAGATTTGCAATACATTGAAACTTTCCATTTCATTAATTAACGTGCATTTTGAGCTCCACCCCGTCCTTACCTGATGCCCTCAGAGTAACATTCTCATGTTGTAACCAGCTCAAGACTATGTCTGTGGAGGTATGAGTTTGATTGTGATGGGATTTCACGAGGGTTGATTCTGGCGTTCAGCCCTGTAGTAACTTCAGAAATAGGCGGCAATATATCAATAATTCTCCTATAAGAATAAACCATGAAGGCTGAATCAAAACGGAAATGAAAGGAGTAATTTTATGGGCAATGGGAATTTACAAAACAGCACATTGAGGGAAAGAGAAAAAGACGATCCTTGCCTTAATGCAGCACAACTGCTCAGTGAATGCACCGAAATTAACATAATGAGCAATATTAAAAAGGCAACTCTGAACAAGTAGAAATAATTAGCTTATTTTCATACATCCACTGAACTTTTCCATTGAAAACTCTCCCAACCATAAAAAGATATTCCATGAGATGTACTAAGCACAGGACTTGTCTCTACCAAAACCATTACTTCGACAAGTAACAATCTGTGTAAATAACTTTTAGTATAGGAAACGTTTGGAACCAGCGCTCGCATTCTCCAAATTAACGTAGAAAGCCTGTCAAAGGATAAATGTGAATACCTTAGCAAACTAGCTACTGACCTCAAAATCGACATTTTAACAGTTCAAGAAACTCACATCACAGAAGATTTAAAAAGGAGGGGTGAGATTGCACGGTACAGATTGATAGCGAGACTCTTCTCCCCAGTCCACGGATCAGCTATGTATGCCAGAACCTTTGCAAGATATGCAACCATTCAGTTGTTAACTGTCAAAAAATAAATGACATAGAAATAATTACAGCCTAACTAAATAATCTAACCATCATGTCAGTTTACAAATCACCTCCTTCCAAATGGACAACCCCAACACTACCTCCACTAACTGCACAATGTATTAACTTAGGCGACTTCAGCAGTCGTCATACAACTTGGGGTTATTCAATGATGAAAATGGAGAAAAACTTGCTACTTGCTGTGATAGCCAAGATCTTTATCTCAGCTTTGATGCTTAAGAAACCAACACATTTCACTCTGCTAGATGGTAATTAACACCAATCCTGATCTGGTCTTTGTCTCCACAGATGAAAGGAAACTCCCGCTAGGCCATACAAGGAAAGTCCGTCAGAAATTCCCTAGAAGCCAACATACACCCACACCCTTCAATATTGGCCTAGAAATTGCAGTTATCAGGTCAAGTCATAAACCAAGATGGAATTTTAAAAAGGCCAATCGGGACAAATACAGCTTGGAGGTGGACTGTAATTTACGATAGATATCACCAAGGGCATAGAACTACAAGATATTTGTAGGCGTTGTCATCGGCGCTACTAAGCGGAAAATCCTCCGAGAATTGAGGAAACAATATATTCCATGTTGGGACAAATCCACCCAAAATGTATATATGAATTATCAAAAACTGTTGATCCTGAAATGGGGAAAAAGATATTGGAAAAACTGAATGAAAGTAGGAAGAAGACCTTACTTCTCAAATGAGCTTCACTCACTCCAGTAGAAAAGCATCGTCACTTCTGAGGAAACTTAAGAGCTCCATGAAATATATGTAAAGAGGAACCTGGTATCACACCAGCCGATATGGCAATACACTTCAAATCGAGAGCAGATAAAATTCCAATAGACCTTGCCATGAAGAATCAAACAAAAAGAGAGCTTAATAATATAAACACCAACCTCTCTCTCTCTAATTCATTCAGCGACAAAGAAATTGAGTCAGCTATTAAAATGCTAAAATTGAGGAAGGCATCGGGCTTAGAGGGCATTTTCCCAGAGTTCAAAAGATAACTTGGAAAGCTTGCAAGAACATGGCTCAAGAACTTCTTCAGTAATATCCTGGATAACGGGTTCACTCCCCCAGAATCCAAAGTGGCTCACAGCTTGGCAATCCTCAAACCTGGAAAGCCAGCTGATGTCCCTTCAAGCTACCGACCCACTGGCCTACTCAGTGTTTGCTACAAACTCTGCGAGCGTCTAACCATAAATTGAATCCTGGGAATTATAAATAGTATAAATCCATCATACAAGGCAGGTTTTCGAACTCAACGAATCTGTTGTGGACGGGTATTGACATTAACATCTTACATCGAGGCAGGATTCCCGAAGAAGTTAAAAACACCATTCGCTTTTTTCGACCTAACAGCGACATAGGATACTGTCTGGCTGGACGGATTATTGCTTATTCTTAAAAGACATAACTTATACCGTTCCGAAAACTAACATCACATCTGAAGAATATGCTGACAAGTCAGTATTTTAAGGTCACCATTGGACAAAGGACAAGATAATATTTTTCCTCAAGGATCAGAATTAGCTCCATTGCTTTTTAACTTATACACCAGTGACATGCCTGACACCATCAGCAACAATTCTACTATGCTGACGACTTAGCTATTGCTGTAAAAATCCAGAAAGCATTCACTCCAGTGATTTGCAATTAATGTATGCATACTATACAAAATGGAGACTTTGTCCCAATCCCAATAAGTAAGAAGTGTGTGCATTTCATCTGTGCAACCGCATTCCCCACCAACAGCTGAAAGTGAACTTCTGCCAGCAAGGAGTTAATCACAATTTTAGCCTTAAGTACCTTGGAATCACCTTGGACCGTTCCTTAACCTTCAATAGACGCTTGGAAAACACAGGCTAAGAACTCAAATCACGGAACAATATCATGAAGAAATTTGCTGGCAGATCATAGGATGCTGATGCAACTTCACTACGCACGACTGCACTCTCAATGGTGTATCCTGTAGCAGAGTATTGTGTCCCAGTGTGGCACCGTAGTGCTCAAACTAAAAAGATCGATGTTCATCTGAATGAAAGTATGAGGGTCATAACAGATACACTGAGACCCACCCCACACTTCCAGTGGTAAGATGACAGGAAGCTACAGTGTGTTAGCGGAGAAAGCTACATAAACAAAATCACCCACAGGATCTCCCAATTCACGAAGTTCTTAACGATCTTCCCTTCACTCGTCTTTAATCAAGGGACCCAATATGGCATAACATACCACGGGAAAATGGCGCCAACACTGGAAGTCTGCTCCTGTAAGGTATTCTAGAATCTACTATTAGATTTCCGGGATTTAACCTGAAGAGAAACGAGTGGGTAGAGTTAAATCGCCTAAGAACAGGTCACGAGAGATGTAACACCATGCTACATAAATGGGGACTTCATGATTCTCCTGCCTGTGACTGCGGCGCTCCTCTTCAACCCGTAGAACATATTGTTCAAGAATGCCCGCTGAGGGGGTATGCTGGATCACCACAAGATGTTATACACCATTATATCAAGAAGAGAAGGATGAGGTATGGCCACGCAAAAAAATATGAACAAGTTTTCAGGTAGAAAAGAAAACAGTCAATAAGTGGAGAAAATGGATGAATAACTACAACTATCAGGATATGAATTAAAGAAAAGTTGACCAAGTGTGGTGAAATGAAAAGATGGACAAGTAACCAGAAGCAATGTCGGGCTTTACTCAGGTCGCAAGCAACTAACAACTACTGTAATTGTGGCAAGTTAATATTCAGATTGTGTGTATTCACTTGAGCTATCTAAAACATGTGTTTATACAAATTATTGTAGAGAGCCTGGCCAACACCACCTAGAGAGAAAGCCTTGCGATACAATTTATGACGTCATAGCCTTCCGGCCGTCAGCGAGCGCGCTACCCAGCACGGCTGCTATGAACAACCTGTGAGGAAACGCGACTGAGTGTTTATGTGTCAAATTACGTTCTACAGACGCGAATAAATAAATAACGTAACCATAAATGAAACATATGGTCAGAAGTTGATGCGATCGATACATCACTCTAGCTAATAAATCGACGTTTTCGATCATAATCGATAAGTATGCATTTCGAACCTTGCGAGTGTGAACTTGACCGAAAACACTGATGTCTCAATAAATGCGATATATAGAAGAATTCAATAGAAAACTTGAAAAATATTCACCCCATTTTAACGTGAGATGTCGACTACACAACAACAAATAACTAATTAATTTGTAACAGTTAAAACGGAAATTAATATCTACAGTATAGTCAATCATATCTGTCCAAAGGTCTAGGTTTGATTCCCATCTCTGCCGAGAAAAATAATTCTAGTTAGTTATTGTTGATTATTGTTGTTTTAAGGGGCGAAATTACGAGGTCATCTGCCCCTAAAAATACAATTCTGATTTTAGTGTGAAACGAAATTCACTCAGCCTCATGAGTTAAAACTGAACTGAGAAGACGTGGGTTCGATTTCTCCTTTCTCCTCCAGGTAAATGCTGGGATTGTTCCTAGCAGAAGACCATGGTCACCTCCTTCCCAAGGGCAGATGACCTCGTAGTTCCTCCCCTTAAAACTACAATACCGGTACCTGACCTTCCCAATTCTAGCATAACAATACACACATACAAATTCTACCCATATCCAAGTACACATGGCTGATGACAGTGATGTCCTAACCCACTAACAAAACAACAACAACAACAACAACAACTAGCCACAGAAAGTTTTCATCCGTGATAAGAAAACAGGCTAGTAATGGCATGCCTATGACAGAAAAGGTTACCCACTGAAATGGAACAGAGCAGAAGTCATGAGCCATGAAAACATTTACAAAAGAGGAAACTTGTTGTTGTTGATGATTCATATAGGGGCATGATGATGTGGTAATAATTTAGTAACAAACACTTGATATAGAGTAACCCTAGAGTAGTTTTCATATTGCAATATTTATAATATCAAGCATGGCATACCCGACAATACATAAAACATGCTAATTCCCAGTTTGTTTTGAACAGAATACAGTGAGTCATCTGCAAAAACATGTTGTTCTCATATTTTCTACGTTACACAAACTGTGCTGTTTTGTAAAAAAAAAAAAAAAATGACCACTCTAACCTTCGTTTTGTCCAATCCAATGTTTTTTGACAATGATTACAGCCTATCACTAGTTAAATAAATATTGCCTTTTCATAAGATCCTTTCCACTTTTCAACACAAAATTGTTGTATTCCCTATTATATTGGTAGCACTGAATGAAAGTAGAACGAGCGATAACATTTTCTATAGTACATGAATTAGCCAAAATACCTTATCAAACTATGAGAAATAAATCAGGGAATTATGTTTTAAAATATGTTTCCTCCTCCACTGTCTGTGACCCACCCAGCCATCCCAAAAAGGATCACGACTTATATAGGCAAAATTCCAGCTGTGGCCACCATTGTCCACATCAATCATCATCAAACCGGTATTGCCAACCTCGCCCTTATGGTACAATGCCGCACCAACACCCTTCGATTTGTCCAATCCAATGGTTTTTGACGCGTCCAGATCAATGGTTTTTTGTCAACCGTACCCCACTGGCTGCGCTCGGCCAAGGCCGCACCTATCCCCGACCATTCTAACCTTCGTTTTGTCCAATCCAATGGTTCAAGACAATGGTTACAGCCTAACGCGTCCAGATCAATGGTTTTGTGTGAACCGTGCCCCGCTAGCTGCACGCGACCACTCTAACCTTCGTTTTTTCCAATCCAATGTTTTTTGACAATGGTTACAGCCTAACGCGTCCCGATGATTTTGTTTTGATCAACAGTGATATTGTATCCCACTTTTTTTTTCAACAGTGATTTTAGATCTCACACGTTGGGAACAATATGTGCACCCCGGTGCGTACCGCTAGAGTTAGCCTTGATGACAGTTGAACGAGATGCAAGCGCTGTCGAAACATGGCAGCCGTTTTTAAAATACAGTAGCAATAAATAAAAACACATATTTACAAACTTGAGCACGCATATGAGGTTCAGTAGTGACGATTCAAGTTGAAATCAACGGTAGCTCTGAATGAAGATAGAACGAACGATGAAATTCTCTACAATACATGAATCAGCCAAAATACCTTATGAAACGATGAGAAATAAATCAGGGAGCGATGTTTTAGTAGATATTTCTTCCTCCACTGTCTGTGATCCACCCAGCCATCCCAAATAGGTCCACGACTTATATGGCGAAAATTACTGCTGTCAGCGCTATTGTTCAAATCAATCGTCATCAAAACAGAGCTTTAAATTCCTGCATTAGGTTTATTTTCTCCTTTAAATTTTCCTCACACGTGTCTCCTTTTTATGATTTACTTTCCTGGCTAAAAGTAGAACAACAAATAAACCTGCACATATGTACCCTCATCTATCGACTTCTCAATGAAAGTACACCTCACTATCTCTCTTGTAATTTTAGTTTTCTTTCTTCCTTTCATGATCGTCACACACGATCTGGATCTATAATTGCAATTCCTCTACATCATTCATCTGCCTTCAGTAACTCTTTCCTCATGTCGGGAACTAGAATTTGGAATAATTGTCCTCGTGACGTTAGAAATTGTACATCCCTAACAGCTTTCAAAACGTGCACGTAAAGATTTCCTCTTGAATCCGTAGGCCAACTAGAACAATTTGTGTATGAATGTGTGAGTGAATGACCATAGTATAATTTTGTTAAAAATGTATGTCATTTAAATGTTAATATCACGCAGTCACCAATTTAATTTAATTTAATTCTAGTATTTAAGTTTTCCTAGTATTTAAGTTTGGTAGGTTAAGTATATCATATTTGAGTATTCATGTAAGTTGCACTGTGTGTGGTTAAGTGTAAGAGAGGGTCTAGAGCCCTAACTTCGCCACAATAAAGGCACCAATCAATAAATAAATGACAGTTCTGCCAACCTCGCCCTTATAGTACAATGAAAAGCAAAGAAGCGCCCAGTTGTCTCTAGTGCACATCATTCGTGCGCACCACTCAGTTCATTACATCGTGCACCGAATCGAATCGTTTCTTCACCATGGATTGCGGAAATTGGCTCATAACGATCTGTAATTTCAATCGACGGTTCTATGATCAACTGTGATAAATATTTGGTTTTTCCCCCTGCATAACTGTGGTTTTGAAAATGTTTACAGCCTAACTCACCCAGATCAATTGGTTTTGTATCGACCGTGCCCCGATAGCTGCATGCGCCTAGGCCGAACCTACACCCGAACATTCTAACCTTCCCTTTGTCTAATCCAATGGTTTTTGACAATGGTTGTAGCCTAACGCATCCAGATCAATGGTTGATTTTTTTAAATCAACAGTGTGTGCCGCTCGGGTACGCCTTGTTGACAGTTCAACGAGACGCAAGCACTGTCAGAACATAGCAACCGTTTATAAAAAGAGCAATACATAAAAACACATATTTATGTACTTAAGCACATTGCCTAACTTATATGAGGTGCAGTATTGACCAGGTTTCCTCATTTCAATGCTGATGCAAGTGTATAAACCGCGTTCTACTTTCATTTAGAATTTATATTATATTATTTATAGGGTGGATAAATTTTTCGGCATATGCACCTTCAACAGTCCTTATGCGAACACTTTCTAAAAATACTCTCTAGCACGTATCATGTGGATTTTCATTCACGTATCATACTACATTAGATTAAAACTTTTAAAATAGGCCTACATTAACGTTTTCCAATGAAAATAGGTGTAAAATTCTTAAAGAAACTTGCAAGACTTCATTCAGTCCATTGTTAAAAATCTGTACAAATAAAAATTTGTTCAGTGCAACATTCTTCCTATACTTCAGTGGTGGTCAGTAATAAGGTTGCAGTATTGCACAACGACCAGATTAATTCAAGAAAAACAATTAATACCGTAATAATATTTTTAGTAATAAAAGCTGTACGTTTCCTTTTATATGTATAGGATTTCATAATTCTGTTCTTTAATAAATTCAGGAAATCTTATAGAAAGTTACTGTGAAATGTCTGAGAAAGCAAAACGCGCCAACCGGCTAGGAACCAGGCCCGAGCAGCGACCATATCTCAATAGTGAAGGGTATGGCTGAGATGCTAGACCGAGTAGGTCCTAACCCAACAGTTAACTCGGCTCGTCGTTGTCCGCTGATTGCAACAAGGGAGCCGAGGAGTGGATGGAGACATCTGAGATGCTCCGTCAACTGCCGATACTAACTCATGTCTTGCAATGTTGCGCATGCTTGTGACACTCACGGTTCTTTCTCGCACTCGTATTATAACTTATGTTGTTTTGTTCTTGTAAAGGTTTTCATGTAGCCTAACTATTTAATCCGGTGATTCAGTGACAATGTGATGTTCTCTGAACTGCGGCAATCGGGATGAATGAGGTACATCCGTTTTACCGCGCAATTGAATACAGTTTTCTTTGATATCAAGCAGTCTTCCCCCACCCCCAATGAAAAAGGACAAAACCCATAACAATTATCTGCCAGTCGCCACTGCTATACTTATAGATTAGTAATTAGCCATGCACAGAATTGGATCAAGTAACACAATATTAATTGAACTACATGGTCATTATCTTGGTGCGCCCCGAAAATCGCGACAAACTGTGGTGTCATTTGGCTGGTCAGGTACGGAGCTAGTGGACCTCGCAATACCCCGCTCCGCTGACTCATATCGTTAGTTCACACATGTTTTGTCATTCATATGGATGTGTATCTGCAAAGTTTAGACGTTAGTATTGTGATCACTGTGATTGTTGGTCATGCCTAGACACCAATTCACATTGCACGAAAGTGTGTATATCCATAATTCGTAAATGAAAAGCAGAAAGTCTTGTTGTGAAACAGGATGAAAATTTCGAATCAAGTTTCCAGGAAGACCTGTGCCTAATGCCAGTACAATTAGGAGGCTCGCTAAACGATTAAAAAAACAGGCTCTGTAAATAATAAGCATTTTAACAGACAACGCTGTGTTCTTACAGAACGGGGACACCAAGAGCCTGCTGATGAGCCAGCTTGGTGTCTTTGGCGAAACACCACACAAGACACGGCACAAACCTAGAAGAACTGCTGAGTTTTAATTCACTGGCTGTAAAAGCCCATATACCATCTTTTTAGATGAGATTGTTGTCCATTCTTTCATCAGAAGATGTCAGTTGTGCGTTACAAGAGAGGGAGGACATTTTCATCATCGACTATGAGCACTGTAAGTACATATTATTGAACATGGTTGGTAAAAGTGTTCAAGTGTGTGCCAACCACTGACTAAACAGTTCACTTAAAAAAAACATACGAGCAATAACCACTGATGTAGAGTCATGGTTGACTCAAAACTCATTGATCTGGGCGCGTTAGGCTGTAATCATTGTCAAAAACCATTGGATTGGACAAAACGAAGATTAGAAGGTCGGGGGTAGGTGTGACCGCGCGCAGCTGGCGGGGCACGACTGACTCAAAACTCATTGATCTCGGCACGCTAGGCTGTAACCATTGTCAAAGACCATTTGATTGGACAAAACGAAGGTTAGAAGGTCGGGGGTAGGTCTGGCCGCGCGCAGCTGGCAGGGCACGGTGGACTCAAAACCATTGATCTGGGCGCGTTAGGCTGTAAACATTGTCAAAAACCATTGGATTGGACAAAACGAAGGTTAGAAGGTCGGGAGCAGGTGCGGCCTTTGGGAGGCAATTTCCACAATCCATGATCAATAAACAATTCAATTGGGCGCACTATCTATGAATTGAGTGGTGCGCACGAATGATGCGCACTAGCGACTGAATTGGGCCCTTCTTTGTTTTTCATACTACCGTAAGCGCGAGGTTGGCAGTACTGTCATGGTACTGTTTTGATAACGATCGATGAGAATAATGGCGCTGACAGCTGCAATTTTCGCTATGTAAGACATGTACCTATTTGGGATGGCTGGGTGGGTCACAGACATCGGAGGAGGGAATATCTACTAAAACATCGTTCCCTGGTTTATTTCCCAGCGTTTCATAAGGTATTTTGGCTAATTCAAGTATTGTGGAGAGTTTTATCGCGCGTTCTACCTTCATTCACTGTTACCGTCGATTGTTTTCCACCTATCTAGCCAAGTCAAGTTGACTTGTGTTTTGGAGCGGATATGTGAATGAACTGTCCACTGGTTCTCTACGTATATGTTAGCTTGTGTTTGATGGCTGAATATCATCACCGTCTCATATTTTTTTTAGTTTTGCTCTATGCTTTAAAATATTTTTCTGTGACCTAGGCCTACTTATATGGTGCACCATATTAAGTCTAATAGCCATTTGTTTTTTTGAGTGCTATGCTATTTTATAATTTTCTTCAGGTATTAATATTGGCTGATGAAAGGGATAAAAGCAATTAATCCTTGAAACATGTACCAGGAGCAAATCTAATTAACTTATATTTTCTTTCGTTTATGTATTGACTAAGGCGGATGTATAATTGTTGTTAAAAACTATGAGGCGAGGTGGTCGTTATTGGTTCCTGAAGAGGACTCCTAAGGCGTTTAAGTTGCGATACAATCATTATATCACCTTGCATTACATTAATTACACTACCGGTACTTATTCTAAATGTATTCAATCACCAACCTGACTCACACACACCACTTTCCCCATCCCAATAAGAAATCTAATGAATGAGATTACTGCAATAGATAAAAAATAGATTAATCAGGACCTGCTACAGGTTATCGGTCTCTAACCTCGTGCAGTTCTTGCAATGTAAACTCCAATAGAAATGAGATACTATCCACTTACACCTCCCACTTGAAATTGATAGCCCCCATAAAACAAATAAACCTAACCTATGACAGTAGCCTGTAGCACGTAATTTAGGTTAGAATATTCTGATTTCTACATCTAAATGAATTTTCGAACAGAGGAGCTAGCCTATGCTAAAATTTAAAGGTAGGACTATCTGCTTACTAACATTTAATAAGTCTCGATTTATACAACGGTGCAGTAACTAGCTTTGCATTCTTTTCATCATACATACTAGTGCTCCATTCAATCTTATGTGGCTTGAAATGGAGCCCACACACCTACAAGAAAAGAGACTTGTTACAAGGTTCCTTCCTCCCATTATACTAAACTTGTGAGAATTGGAGCATAATAGATGTAACACGTACCATGGAATATTTCGTAGGAATCCTTGCGGTGAATGGCTCGAATCCATTTCGTCTCTACCTTCATCATTAGGGAAAGAGAAAACGTTTACTTTCGGTCCATTGGCATAATTGCATATACAATTTGGTACACTGCACTTATAAGGCATAATTTTACACTACACTGATAACCATTAAGTATAACCGGGTAGGAATTCGCAGAAAATCAGTACCTGAAACTGTAAACACGAAACACAACATGCGGAAACGACACCATAACCTCCATAACTCGAATGTTTTGTCTCAATTTTCATGGCCGGTCCTCCGTGACGTCACTCACACGTCAATTCCATATCGCAAGGCTTTCTCTCTAGGTGGTGTTGGCCTGGCACTGTACCATTTTATCCTCTACAGGCAAAGACCATTAGGGGTTTAATTGCCCAGCACAATTGCTTGGAATGTAAGGTATTCTGTTTGTTCCGTTGGCGTTCACATTTTCAACAAATTGAAGAAGAGAGATATGGGGATGATTACTCATTTGAAATATGATTGCTGACGGCCAAGTTACAATCTTAACGTTGTTTTATGTCGGTAGCGAGCTTGCTTTGCTGTGTCAGTCTAGCCTACATGCAATAGGATACATAAACAGCAGCGCACTCACTTAAGGGCAATTATATCTCAATAATAATAATAATGATTGAGTTTTGACATAGCACATTGTGGAGACTTCACCTATAATAGTATCCAGGGTGCCAGCAGAGTGGAACTGTGGTAGCAATTCCATTACATCTGCTATTGTTAGGTGTTGTCGTAAAAACAAGACTAATCTTCTAAATAATATTCTAAGAATCATTCGTATTATGATAAGAGAAGTAATGCAGAACATATAATTACCTGTAGTTCAAGTTCCTCTTTCACAGCTATCCTATCAACGTCAAATAAATCGCCAGGCTCATTCTGCAGGTTATCAGAGGGCAACAGCTCATTTGAATCCTGTCAAGAATTATCCAATGTTAAATATATAGACACAATGTGAGTACTGAGTAATGTGTGTCATAAAAAGTAAAAGTTAACAGATCCTGGTTAGAGCACCATTTACTATTAAGTACTGCATTATGTCACTAAAGCTTGCTCGTCATGCGCATCACCAAGATAGCAATGTTACACCATAGACGAATTTAAATGCAACTTACAATATCAGGGAATTCATGAGCCAAACATTCCGACTCACTCTTGACGAATAGATGTTTCTCCATTATGATAACGAAACTAGAACATAGGAAGATTTCGTTGACCTTAGCCCACTTATACCAGAACGATAAATCAGTCTCATATTTATTAAATGAAATTAGGCATTCTCAGACCCCTCGTCGTCCACAGTAATAACGAGCGGTTATATTTTATTTGTCAACAACAGTAAAACATGTAGGCCTACAACCTTGGTGCTCAACTTGCAAACATTTACTCGAAGTCATATATTTGCAAGTTGACCGTTAAGTTCAAATAAGTCATCACTATTTGACATTTCGATTGAATAGATAGGCTATAGCTAATGGTATCTGCGTAAGAAAACCAAGGAGAATGGTTTACAAAGGTAGAAAGGGAATTACATACCGGACATCCAGATGCGTACGCCCATTAAGATGAACCTAAAAGAACACCCGAGTTTCCAGGAAAAGCCAACTAACAACAGGTAAGACGTGGACTGAAGCCAGGAAGCAGCAGCATCGAGAACTCCTGAGGCGTTACTGGGCGAATGTTAACGCTCGAGGGAGAGAGCAGTTGGTCCATAGCTGGCCTAACGTCAACAAGAAGAATGGTACCTGAGGCGTTACTGGGCGAATGTTAACGCTCGAGGGAGAGCAGTTGGTCCATAGCTGGCCTAACGTCAACAAGAAGAATGATACCTGCTTTTGGAACAGGGAAACAAACAATCCTACATTCGGTGATGTCTATTCCACAAGCTTGACTTGGGGTAGCAGGTTAAATATTGCCAGACGATAAAATACACACGAACACGTTTAATTAGGCCACGTGAAATTGAACGTGGCTAACTGCACAGGTATTGTAAATCGGAATAATATGCTAAACTTACAGGTATTAAGATGCCACGAAATAAAATGTCCTCCTCTTGTTACAAAACAGCCAGTTCAAACTAGATGCATTATCGTTCCCAAGGAGTAATAAGGAGAGGCCCTAACGGCTAGGAAGTGAAGCCAGTAGTTAGTTACTCCTTCACATCATAGCCTCCAATAATATACGTTTTGAAATAGTTTCTGCTTATCAATTAATGAACGGTATTAACCTACTTACCCCAATCTCATTGTGAACGTGGTTTGAGTCCTAGATTGATTGCTCGTGGGTGTTAAAAGTTTGGTACCGTATGCCATTATTAGCATATTTTAGCTGTTTATCTCAAACCTCAGCATAGGCCTGAACTGGCCTATTAAAAACAAAATGGTGCAATAGAAAGAATTACGCCACCACCCACTCAGTTTACATGCCTTAATATTTTTTAAATTTAGGCCTATAGCCTACACATTCTTGCGTATAATTGCAGGCCTACTGGAATCTCAGTAATTATGTAGCCTACCTATTATTTGGTATGAGTTAAAAATACAGTGGGGTGTCTGGTTGCCTGAAATCCCACATTAATTACAAGTATAATACATTCATTTCCCAAGTGCTGTACAGTAGGCCTACTATATTTTACATCGGTGTATTGCTCTAATTTATGTTGGCTTGACTGCAGGCTTACCATTGCTACTGGAACTATCTGTATTTTAAACTTCTTCCTTTTGATGCATTATTGTTATTATCAAACCTACGTTTTTATTAAATTCCTATCTTTAGTTTTAGTCTTCCAGTGAATGAAGAGCTCAGGAAAACTGCAGTTCAAAGGGTTAATTGGTCACCGAATGTTTATAGCAGGATATTATGTTCAGCTCACTTGAGAGAAGATGTGAGAAATACGAGCAAGCAGCGTGTACTGTTAAAAAAGGATACTGTTACTACAATTCTGATATTTATTCACCACAACTTCTAATACAATTGCTACATTCCTGTCTTCACAGTCTCCACAGTCACAAAAACACCACAGCCGACTCGATCCGTCTCTTCCCTTCTTCTTCCACTGCCTTGACAATCTCGTCTTTGGTGATTTAATAAACAGTTTCCTCACCCCACCGCATGAAGTGCCGCTTAATGCCTGTAAAGACACGTAGCACTGCCCCCTCCTTAATCTTGTTCCGTTCCAAGGTCATTACAGAACCGTTATCAACCTTCGGATTAGCTCCCTTATTATAAGGTGCTTGTCGGTTGAAATGGACCACCTTATGCTTCCCGTGTGAAAGTCTTCGTCTCCGGTAGATGACGTCGTTGAAACTCTTTATCCATCCCAGGATAGCTGCAGCTTAGGTAAGAGACCGCGTGGCCGTTGTGGGTTGAACAGCCATACCAGATCCTTCACATTAAAGCCGTCTCCTCGTGCCCGTGCATCATAGGCGTGCTTCATCTGGTCGCTAGCATTTCCGAGGTTCTTTCGGACGTGGTTGTGGATCTGGTTCATCTTCTCCTTCAGGCAGATGATGAAATCGTCTACTACCACCAGTTCTTCGCCGGGCTTACATCCGAATGCCAAATCACAGGGTAATCGCAGTTCCCTCCAGAAAACTACTCATGCTGGTGTCTGCCTCGCTGTCTCGTGGACCGAAGATCGGTATGCCATCAAGAACAGGGGGAGATGTTCGTCCCAATCGCTTTGGTTCTCTGCCACCACCTTAGAGAGATGCTTCCCGATTGTCCGATTCATTCGCTCGACCATTCCATCCGACTGTGGGTGTAGTGGCGTCGTTCTGGTCTTCCGAATTCCCGTGATTCGACAGATTTGCTGGAACACTGCCGACTCGAAATTCCTCCCTTGGTCCGAGTGTAATTCTAAAGGAGCACCAAACTGTAAGAACAACTCGTTCACTAGGATCTTGGCGACTATTACAGATTCCTGGTTGGGGATTGCGTAAGCTTCCACCCATTTTGAAAAGTAGTCCATGGCCACCATAATATACCTGTTCCCGGCGTCTGTGTCGGGGAATAGTACTGCCACGTCGATCGCAATCCATTCGAATGGGCTTCCAACATTGTACTGGCGCATGGGTGCCTTCTTTCTTCCTCTCGGAGCATTTCCAGCAGCACACACCTCACATTTCCTGCACACATTTTTGACGCCTTCCTTGCAACCGACCCAGTAGAATCTTTCTCCGACTTTCGCAAGGGTCCTGTTCATGCCAAGATGTCATCCAGAACTCTCGTTGTGCAGATGATGAGGAACGACTATCTGTGTCCTGGTTGTAGTCCCATTCGAGTCTTCGACGATGCGCTTCAGTACTCCATCTTCCAGACGTAACGAGTCCCATTGGGCCCAATAAGATTTAGTCTTCGGGCTGCACGGAGCGACTTCCTCCCTCGTAGGTCGGCGTCTTCTCTTGAGCCACTGGATGATGTGGCCATGATCTGCGTCCTCACTCTGAGCTTTCTGGAGTTCCGTAGGTTTCCATGAGTCGCTAACAACTATCAGCTTCCTGACCAGACCAGCTTTTGATTCTTGCCGTGCACAGTGGCTGCTGTCCGCAGGGCATGGTCTTCTTGAGAGTACGTCCGCGTTCTTGTGGCTGGTCCCGGCTCGATGGTCAATGTGAAAGTCGTACTCCTTTAGGCGTTCAATCCATCGAGCAATCTGACCCTTGGGGTTCTTCAGCCACAGTAGAAAGCGTCGTCCATACAGGTACATATAGAAGTGTTCCACAGACTTCACCTCAGCCTGTATCTCCCGTCGAGTGACGCAGTAGTTCCTCTCGGGCTTGGAGAGTACGTTGCTGAAGTATGCGATTACTTCTCCTGGCCATCCAGTGACAGAACTCCACCAATGCTAGCATCAGTGTCAATTATAAACAAGCCAACGGTGCACGGATAACTAAGGATGGGTGCAGTGACCAGGAACGCCTTCAGCTGTTCGAAGGATGATTGACACTGTTCGTCCGAACAGTAGTCGCGTCCTTCCTCGGTGAGCGGCGTCAAAGACTGGCAAATCCGGGTACGAATCGCCTGTAGTAGAAGCATAACCCCAAGAAGCTCCGTAGTTCATGTACGTCCTTGGGGATTAGCCATTCTCTCACCGCGCTGACCTCAGGATCTACGGCTACACCACTCATAGATACGACGTGTCCCAGGTACTGTACCCTTTTACCTACCAATACCTGTTGAATCCCTGGATAGCAGCTGGATCGTAGAACCTGAAAATGCCCCGGCTCAAAAGACCCCCAAGTTCTACCAACAGACATAGGGATAATAGGGCCACTCGAATACCTAACAGGATGTATTAAGACTGACCAAGGCTCAGAAAAAGAAAGGACTAGCTCAAAACACAAGAATTCTTCAAGAGGAAGAAAGAATCTCAAAGGTGTGGTAAACACTAAAATACCTAGCGATGGCCCCCTTAATACACCCTTCCATCACCTCTATAAAGCATCACGCAATAATTAAAATCAAGTAATAAAGTAGTTTATTGTAAGAATAAACAAGACAGAAAAAAATATCAATTTCGTCGATACCACGACCAATCAAAAAAAAATCTCATTGATAATATTGGATTGTCTTTAAAAAAAAAATATTACCCATTATCACAACTAACTTTTAGCTGATTAAAATATAAGGCATATTAATAATAATAATGAGCAATCCCATAGGGTAAGCATTTACAAAAAGAAAAATATTATAAGACTCAAATACATTAAATTCATTTCGGTTCCTTAACGGAAATAACATCTTATACAAAAATATCCTGATTATAATTAATAATCCTACACGACATCTTCATTAACATTATATGTTCTTGTTATTGAACGAAGAAATTTATATGGTCTATTTACAGAATATAATTTACACAAAATTCCAGAATAATTTCAATTATTCTCTTCCCACTGACTTAATGTCACGACATTCCTTTCTGTTTAATATTATTTCATTTCTTGTTTTAGGGTAATTCTGCCGAACAGTTAAGCTAAGCAAAAATTAATCATAAAGTCAGTCTTAAATAGTCATCGGTTTCCTTTTTTTTAAACATACATCTTATGACAAAATTGTTATATTAGTTTTACTGGAAATATTTAACCGGATATCCACTCAAGATTCCCAACAATACTGCTCAGAAAAATATTAATCTTCACACAGGCATTTTCACGATAACAGCGATAAAGTTAACTATGACCAAATATTAACCATACTAGGTTAAAACAACACCTCTCTGGGTTAAAATCCCAATCAATCTAATCCTGATTGGCACAACTGGCTCAATCTTCAACAAGAAAAATATGCTTTACAAAGCATTGCATCAATATACTTAAACACAACGACATTACTCATAGTACATGCCTCTCTAAAGTCGAACATGCACCTATAATAGGAGCCTTACTGTTATAAATCCACAATTATGCAAATCAGCTGTTTATGGTAAAAATCCTGAACAAGAAAAATATGATTCCGTAACAGATTACCAACAAAGCCCAGTGGATTTCAGAAATATTCCACCTAACTTTAAAAACTTGCCTTACATTGATTTATTACATGATCCATAATTCTTAAACGTATGACTTTTAGTAAGTCGTCCCTGGGATTATCCTCGCAAATTTGGACGTCGTTCAAATACCCTCTTAATAGAGGAAAACTATTGCACTAAAGGCAATGATATCAATTTAATCCAGTGTTAACTCCATAAAAAAATTATAACGCTGCCCAACCACACAAACAGAGGTTGTCAAAGCGATCTATAAAGATAAATACAATCTCAAAATAAGATCTTCCCTGAATTTCCCGAACGCGAAAATGTCGATGGATTAGACCTACAGCATGGATCTAGGTTAGCAACAAAGGCTAAGCGACTAATGACCCATTAGGCAATCCATTTCGAAAATCACGCTCAGAAAACACAAGTTAAATCTGTTATTAAAAAAACTGAAGAAAATATAGTCCAAGGACTCGAAGTAACATTTAGAATAACTGGGTCCGAAAACTTCCTAATATCTTAATAAGAATACGAAAAGGAAAATTCCCCTCAAAGAATACGATAATCCAAGCGAAAGTGCTTAAAGAACAATGCACTTATATGAAAACTCAACCAAAGTTCTCAAAAGAAAATTGTGTTACTATTATGTTCTTACACAAGAAAAATTGTAAATCTTCTTCCTACATTTTGCTTCTCGACAAATAAGAATGAGCATATTAGTTTAAATACTGTAAAATACTACTGAAATTATTAATTTATTCATCAAAATTGCACAAAGGATGCACTCATTTTTATGAGTCAAAATCCTGGCATCATAGAAGGTCAGTTTCGAAATGAACATCGAACCTGCCCTTTCTACTCAACCATTTAAGCTACAAAATCAAATATGGCAAAGTGGTATCTCTAAATGTCCACGCTACACTACTGTAACAAGTTGAAGTGATCAGTACCTTTGGCGAATCTAGATGAGGAAAAAAGGATATCGTTGGCCATAATCAGCTCCAGACCAACAGAAAATATGCTGGACTTCAACTGGGTTTCCATAGAACGAACCAAAGTCCTCCCAGGCTCGAACAACACCCGATCGGTCGAAATAGTTCCAACATATCCTGGCGATATCTTCCCATACATATTCGAATACCAACGGACGGATCGCACACGAAGCGAAGGTGAACTCGAACCGTCACTAACAAGTTCCAATATGAGAATGCGCGTGTGAACAAGTTCACGAGGGTCGACGCGGTCCCTTCCAACACGAGAGTCGCGTGCACACTTCATGCTAAATGGAAGTTGCCTTCAACAAGTCCCCGCTGCACCCTGCTAATGCAGTATTCTTAAATCAATTTAGCCTACCATCGTAATGGATATAAGCTTCATATTGTTCCTTCCCTCTGACACCTTGCTTGAGAATGTACTCTTTTCAAAAAGAATAATCACTGTGAAGAGTGACTCAAATCTAGGCTGCATTTCCACGACGGATTATATGCAGAGTTTCGTGACACATCACGGCTGAACTCGCGGTTGTGATTATAAAAGTATCCATCCGCATGGCCCGTTAGTTGCTGTGGAAACACGATCGCAGAGATAAACTATTACATGTTTAAGACCATGTCTGAGCCCTATTCAACACGTTTCTACTTCACGTAGAATGCTGAACGAACTAGCATACACTTCAGCACGGTCACACGTTTTTAAAACTCCCGTTAGCTGGCGATTTTACTTTCACTGATTTCCAGCTCAACCCTCTACGCTGTCAAGTTCTATACTCATTGCGCTCTCCACGAGGTCGTCTGAGTCTCACATCTTCCCCCCCCCCCCTTCCTCACACGTCACGACTCGATACGAAATATATCGCAGTCGAAACGTAATAAGCAGTGAGTTAACATATCATCTTCTGTTCTTCATACTTTCTTAATAATAGCTTTCTTAATAATAGCTTTCTGCCATGGAAATATACATATAGACACATGTATCTGCTTACATATAGCGCTAAATATGTTTTAATTTGTATTAATCACTCTCAGGTGAATCGATCGATATGGTGTTAGACACAGTCAACATGGTTATTATCGATGACCTTCGGGTTCCTCGTCGGAAACACGAGCTCTGCCGATCTCTTTCCTGATAGCATGACTTTTTCTTGCTGCAGACCAGCTGTTATGATCGACTTCAGAGGCAAGTTAGGAAGTTACAGGGTGTTCCCAAAATACTGTAACCATGTCTGTACTTAAGCCCTTTTATGAATAATGGTGCAGTACCTGACGTCCTATTAGGGTTCAACTTAAAGTTGGCGCTCTGCAGTCTCTTGAAAACCTCCTCCAGGTTCGAAAGGGGTGTGTCGAAGGTCATACAAGTAACAATGACGTCGTCCAGGTAGATCAGGCAAGTCTACCATGAAAGACCTCGTAGCACCGTGTCCATCAACCTCTCGAACGTAGCTGGCTCATTACATAATCCAAAGGGCATCACCGTGAAGTGCCAGATCCCCGACCCAATGGAGTAAGCCGTCTTCTCTTTATCCCGGGGTTCAATTTGATGCTGCCAGTATCCACTCTTCAGGTCCAAAATGGAGAACACTTGGGACCCAGATAAGGTATCCAAAGTGTCGTCAATCCTAAGGAGTGGTTAGCTGTCCTTGACGGTCTTGCTGTTCAGCTGTAGGTAGTCCACACAGAACCTTGTTGAGCCATCCTTTTTCTTTACGAACACAACTGGTGAAGTCAAAGGGCTAGTTGAAGGCTCCATGACACCCTGTTGGCGCATTTCGGGGATGATCTTCTCGGCTTCTTTCCTCTTGGGCAGTGGCAAATGTCGACGGCGCTATCGGTTTGGCTGACCATCTCCGTTGTTAATCCGATGCTTCACCGCATTCGTCCTGCCGAGCTGGTTCTTTTCGAAGGTGAAGACATCCAGATCTTTCGTCAGAAGTGCCTCAATCCTGGGTCTTTGATACTTGGTTAGGCTTGCTCGTTCAAGTTGCAGAACTTCCGTCAGCTTCCCGACGCCTCCGATGTCTCGTCGGACGTCATTTGGAGTTTTCCCATGCACAATCGTTGATACCAGGCTTCTCCAAGCGACCTGAGTGCCTTTCTTCAGGGTGACTGGATACTCATTCAGGTTCATCATTCGAACCAGCACCGGACCTGTGGCAATGACAGCAGTTCTTCCCAGTAGAACCCCTCGACAAATCTATTCTCCTCTTACAGCTTCGATGATCCCAGTAGCCTCCGGGTTATCGCAGTCCGGTGGAACCATGGTCACGTTGTCACTTCTAGGAGGAAGAACTTAATCTGTGTTCAGGACCATTCGCATCGCTCCATCGCCTCGTCCATGAAGGACGATTTCTTCATCGGCGAATCTGAGGCTTCTAGGTCTTAAATCCAGTGTTAGTCCTAATTTAATCATCAGGTCCATACCAAGGTTGACATCTTCAATGATATCGGCCACTATCACTCGGCGGTTGATCTTCTTGCTGCCCAGTCTGATGTTGACGTTGATTTCGCCGTAGGTGTTTGCCGGCTCACCCGTCGCTGTCTTCTGTACAACTCTCGTCGGCTGGAGAGCTACTTTAATAGTGCGTTTCCTCAAGATCGTGGTATTAGCCCCAGTATCCAGGAGCAAGTCACGTTCCATACCATTGAAGGTTCCATCCACGAAGAAACTCTGCGTCTGACACATTTGGGAGATAACCTGCACATGCCCTGTAATAGTGCCTTTCCTCACGATCGTGGTAGTAGCCCCAGTGTCCAGGAGCAAGTCACGCTCCATACCATTGATGGTTCCATCCACGAAGAAACTCTGTGTCTGACGCATTTGGGAGATAACCTGCACATGCCCTTTAATAGTGCCTTTCCTCACGATCGTGGTAGTAGCCCCAGTGTCCAGGAGCAAGCCACGTTCCATACCATTGATGGTTCCATCCACGAAGAAACTCTGCGTCTGACGAATTTGGGAGATAACCTGCACATGCCCTTTAATAGTGCCTTTCCTCACGATCGTGGTAGTAGCCCCAGTATCCAGGAGCAAGTCACGCTCCATACCATTGAAGGTTCCATCCACGAAGAAACTCTGCGTCTGACACATTTGGGAGATAACCTGCACATGCCCTGTAATAGTGCCTTTCCTCACGATCGTGGTAGTAGTCCCAGTGTCCAGGAGCAAGTCACGCTCCATACCATTGATGGTTCCATCCACGAAGAAACTCTGTGTCTGACGCATTAGGGAGATAACCTGCACATGCCCTTTAATAGTGCCTTTCCTCACGATCGTGGTAGTAGCCCCAGTATCCAGGAGCAAGTCACGCTCCATACCATTGAAGGTTCCATCCACGAAGAAACTCTGTGTCTGACGCATTAGGGAGATAACCTGCACATGCCCTTTAATAGTGCCTTTCCTCACGATCGTGGTAGTAGCCCCAGTATCCCGGAGCAAGTCACGCTCCATACCATTGAAGGTTCCATCCACGAAGAAACTCTGTGTCTGACGCAATAGGGAGATAACCTGCACATGCCCTTTAATAGTGCCTTTCCTCACGATCGTGGTAGTAGCCCCAGTGTCCAGGAGCAAGTCACGCTCCATACCATTGATGGTTCCATCCACGAAGAAACTCTGTGTCTGACGCATTTGGGAGATAACCTGCACATGCCCTTTAATAGTGCCTTTCCTCACGATCGTGGTAGTAGCCCCAGTGTCCAGGAGCAAGCCACGTTCCATACCATTGATGGTTCCATCCACGAAGAAACTCTGCGTCTGACGAATTTGGGAGATAACCTGCACATGCCCTTTAATAGTGCCTTTCCTCACGATCGTGGTAGTAGCCCCAGTATCCAGGAGCAAGCCACGTTCCATACCATTGATGGTTCCATCCACGAAGAAACTCTGTGTCTGACTCATTAGGGAGATAACCTGAACATGCCCTTTAATAGTGCCTTTCCTCACGATCGTGGTAGTAGCCCCAGTATCCAGGAGCAAGTCACGCTCCATACCATTGAAGGTTCCATCCACGAAGAAACTCTGTGTCTGACGCATTAGGGAGATAACCTGAACATGCCCTTTAATAGTGCCTTTCCTCACGATCGTGGTAGTAGCCCCAGTATCCCGGAGCAAGTCCCGCTCCATACCATTGATGGTTCCATCCACGAAGAAACTCTGTGTCTGACGCATTAGGGAGATAACCTGTACATGCCCTTTAATAGTGCCTTTCCTCACGATCGTGGTAGTAGCCCCAGTATCCCGGAGCAAGTCACGCTCCATACCATTGATGGTTCCATCCACGAAGAAACTCTGTGTCTGACGCATTAGGGAGATAACCTGCACATGGCCTTTAGGGGTCGTAGGGCCGTTCTTCGATGCTCGCCTCTCAGCATGGGCCCAATCTAGTTTTCCTGGTACTTGGATTCATTCTGTCTGCGGTTTCTCACATGTTCTAACTCACCACAGTTCCAGCAGCGTATCTCCCTTCTACGGCGCGGACTGTCGTTGCTCGGCAAAAATTTCGTGACGATCCGTTCCACCTTATCGTCCAGGGACTCTTCCTCGACGATGCATCGTAGCCGTGCGTTTGTCCTTGACGTCTGCGTGGCAGCCTCGAACTCCAATGCACGTGCCAACGCCTCCAGTATCATCTGAGGATGAGCAAGACAGAGGTCTCGTTGCAGTTCCGGGTCTTTCACGCCCACGAGGAAGGTTCCCACAGACAGCCGATCGACGAAATCATTCAGAGCAGAAGAGTAGGCCTACCATCTAAGTTTGTATTATTGAGATTGTGATGACACATTGTTGGCAAAGGGGAGTACAGTAGGCCTAGGCCAATGCTTGGTGTTAGTGTGGTATATGGTGGTGGTGATTGTTGTTGTTGTTTTAAGGGATGGAACATCAAGGTGAACGGAATACACCCTCTTGTTATGTATTGCTTGCGTAGGTACACGACATGAAAATAATCCTACGAATTTTAGAGGTGTTGCTAAAACATGACAAGACAATCCGTAGCCCCAGAAAGCTCTC
Source organism: Meconema thalassinum (assembly GCA_946902985.2). NCBI lineage: Eukaryota > Metazoa > Arthropoda > Insecta > Orthoptera > Tettigoniidae > Meconema > Meconema thalassinum. Next base: position 14,749,323 of record OX336401.1, on the reverse strand, counting down.
CCGTGCACTTTTAGTTCCCATGTTAAAACTTACTGGTACACTACTGTTTGCTGTTGCTAAGAGTGTGACTACCTCAGCTACATCGTCACAAGCAAGCTTATTCAGTTCTGTCAAATGTTGCATTATTGTTATTCCTCCACCAGCTGCCGCTTGGTAAATACATAAGGCAACCAGTGTGGCCAGAGGACTGCCTCCCTTTATTCTAACAATCGTAAGTTTGACAACAGTGAACTGCTACAACTCTGGAATGTCTATAATACACATGCGCAGATGATATTGGGTGGTGAGCCGTGTTCATGTTAACAAGTGGTCCAGTGTTGTTATGAATAGTTTGTATTTCAGAACTCTATGGAATGAAACGTGTATTTTGAAACCATGTCATTCAGTTAGGTCTGCTGGATACTAAAACCATAGGCTTATCAGTGATCCAATATGCGGAGCAATCTTAGCATAGCCCATGCAAAATGTGGCAACTATGCTTTCTAAAATAATAATAATAATAATATCGTGAGGCCTCTGGTGCCGGGTGCCAGGAGCGAACCTGAAATCTTGGGGTTGGTAGTCCGACACTATAACCTCACACCCACCGTGGCAAGCACTATGCTTGCTATTATCCCCATACGTTTGAAATAGAAACCGAAACCACTGTTATATATTTAAAAAAGAAACTAAGTTAATAGTGTTAGCCCTGGTTTTGTTATCCGCTGCTGCGATGGCCTTGGCCGAGCTTGTGGCGCGACGTGGCCCCCTGCCTTAAGGGTGTGTGCAATCCTATATGAAATATTACCTTATCGAAGATGCTGATAGTGTCATCCTTCCTGGGTTATACAGGCATTGTGTCTGGTAACCACATTCTGGCTGACGCGAGTGGGTTTTGCCACCGTAATGTTTTATTTTATTTTATGTGTTTTAATGAGCACTGAGCCAGTGGTGTCAAACTTATTTACAATTACTTGAATTTGGGCTAGTGAAGGAGGCACTTCATCAGGAAATTGCTGAACGAATGCATCACGTACCCGCCGAGCCGACTCGTACTTAAAATAAGTCTTACATAGAAAAATACGACGTTGCAATGATAACTGTCCCACCATGTTAGCTGCTGAGGTGCAAACTGGCGACTGAAAACCTGCACGCTTATTGTAAGGTCAAGTATATACAATGCGCGCGCATTCAATACTACAGCAGAGTACAGCGGCACGCCACAAGCTCGGCCAAGGACACTGCAGCAGCGGATAACAAAACCACCGCTCGCCGTTCTTACTCTATATTAAAGACCCTGTGTAACATTATCAGTGCCAGGATATTGTGGACCTGTTCACCACCTCTTCCACCCGCCCTTCATGACCCACCATCCTTCACGCGGAGATAGTGCCATCAGCTTAGGGCCATAGTTCCAGTTGCCATGCTTAGCCTATATAGCAAGCAATGCCCAAGACTTCCATGGTGAATGTAACAACCCTGCCTAAATACTTGGGCATTTCGAGGGAAGATGGGCAAGTAGTCTACCTTAAATTAATTCATTTCATTAATTTAATTAATTACACTAATTCCATTAATTCTATATAACACCTACTTTTACCTGGCACATTATTGAAAATGTATGATTCACATAGCCTACCTTCCTCGGAGTATTTTAAAATGAAATTACTCTCAATTATCACTGCTGCACCGGAAATATTAGTTACATTACGTAAGTAAATGTTTATCTTTCTTGCTCATTCACCGACGCCAGACATGTTCGAGGGGCACACATTGACGTCATATCACTGTTGCCAACATGTCTGACACAAAATACACCACTCGACACCGACGCCAGACATGTTCGAGGGGCACACATTGACGTCATATCACTGTTGCCAACATGTCTGACACAAAATACACCACTCGACACACGTAATGTTGTAATTATGTGAAGTGAAAAGGCAATAATTAGCAAACCATTGGCCTGGATAAAGATTATTGATGCGCGTCAGTGACAGTATAATGGTGGCTGTTGGAGTGTCAATCCCAGGCTTAAACACTACCGGAGGGATGATGATGATGTAATAAAAGGAAAAAGCTTAGGAAAGAAAGAAAACTTGGGCAACAGGGGAGCAAATCCAAATAACATTTTTTATTTATAAAATAACAATAAAAGATGCTGATAGAAGCGTGAAAAGTTAGCGTTTAACAAGGCTAAAGAACCCACGATGGGAAAACAAACACTAGCCTTTAAACTTTACTTATGAATAGGATATGTTGCACAAATCGGTTAACTATAGCAAAAATCCTGAAAACATGATCTACAAAACTAACAAAAGGAACACAGTCTTGCTTGCGCATAAAGCAGCCAAGAGTGTGCATAAACTAGTTGCTAATATAACTTTATGCAATAATGCAAAGAAAGGTTGGAATGTCCCTCACGCAGTCACCAAATGCACTATCTCTTCCAGACACGAAATAGAGTACTGTATAGGTAGACAGATCACTGGCGAACGTTCAAACGAGAGGCTATAATGATCATTTTAACAAAACTACGGGGGAATATTTCAAAAAGCATTCTAAGATGCTGCAATACATGAAACAAAAAAGAATAGCTTTGCAACTCACCGAGGATGGACCCCGAAGCATGAGAACGATTGCACGTAAAACGGAAAAAGGTAGGAGGCTCTCGAGACCTTTAGCAAAAAAGTTATAATTAAGCTAAAATGCGAGAAAGAACAATTGTTGTGTTCAAAGTGTGGTAAACATTTATCCAGCAGAGTGCTGATTAGAAGTTTAGCGGCGGAAAGACTAACAAACCTAACTTAGGCAAAACTATAATCCGAAAGGTAAATTGATATGACAAGGCAATAATTACCTCGAGTAGGAAATTTGCTGAGCGAACTATACTCGCATTTAACAATTTACAGGAATTCCTAGAGTAAGCTTTATGTATAGTATCAACAGACGTTTTGCTCTTAACACAACAAATGGTCGGGATTAATTGCAAGATTAGCATGAAGTGCTTGCAATTGTTTCTGTAAGTACAGAAAGTAGTACGAGAAAAAATGGGGAGTGCCACACATAGAGAGCTCTCCGAGCAATAGAATTGAGTCCAGCTCCAACAAATGAGAGCAATATGTATTACATCAACACTAAAAGTATTTTAAGAACAATATAAGATTTAGGGACTAAGACCTATTAATAAATTAAACCCTGAAAAATATTCAATTTTTCTTTGTTTTGAGAATGAAGTAAGTTAACAAACTCCTGAGTAGAGTATCTTAGTAATCAAACGTGACAAAGGACTTTGACAAACATGAAATTACAAATTGTGAATTCCTGAGCGCAGCAGGAAAATGAGAGTGAAGATTAAAAGGTTAGTTTACAACCACCAATAATTAAACAGTGTTTACGAAATGCTAAATTCAAGAAGGGGAGGTTACTTCAGTGAAGCCTTAAGTTAACAAAATAAAATATGCAAAGGTTGTTTACTTAAATTTAAATGTTAATAAATGGGGAATGGAAAGAAAAAATGGGGTTTGTTTAGAGTCTGTTCATAAGAACTCAGCAATTCTTCTAGGTTTGTGCCGTGTCTTGTGTGGGGTTTCGCCTAGGACACCACAGGAGTGACGAACTGCGCGCCACCTCCCTTTATATAATGACCTGTGGGATGTTGGTGAAAAGCCTTTGAAGGAACGTCAACCTCACCACCTTCTCAAGGGGCACTAGGGAAAAGAGGCTTCCACAGGCCTAGGCCAAATAAACCTGTGGTACGGAGAAACCCACTCTGAATTATTAAAACTGATAAAAATGCAGAATGTTAAATGCGACTTAAATTAATGTAAAATAGGCTATTCATCAGTATTCAGTCCTCTTCAAACAAAGCACTTTCCTCTTCGAGATCTTCGTCTATGAAGTTCGTGTCCCTGTTATCACATCCTAGGCCTGAGCAATTACCGCATATGCTCGAGCAGTTTACACCACTCTATCTGCACTCGCAATTATGGATGCATTCGTCTTTGCAAGCGCACACTATGAGGGAAAGTAATTCCTGGGGAGCTGCAGGACGTGCTGTTGTAATTGGTCTCAGGTGTTCGCCAATCTTCTTCCCCCCCCCCCCCCTCCCCCCCCCCCCCCCCACTTGAGCGGATTCTTCTTCTCATTCTGCCACTGCTGCACCTGGTGGTAGGTTCTAAATGAATGTTGCCTGGAAGCTGCCGAAGTGGGGAGAAGTGCTGCCAACTTGAACAATGAATGTATAGGCTGCTTTGCAATAGCCTGCAAGTAACACTGGTAGCGAAAACAATCTAGATCTTCAGTGTTCTTGGCTCCAAACATCGCAAGAAAGAAATGCTTTCCAGCGTCAGCCACTGCACTGGGGTCAGCTTTGGGGTCGTTGAAGACTAGAAGTTTCGTACGAAGAGCTATGTTGGCTTGCACTTTCCCATACGGTGTAATATTCCCCTTCTTGTAGATAGCTGATACAGTGTCACATCTTGTGAAGGCGTATATTGCTAAGAGTAAACCTTTCATATCCCCAATGCCTCGCTGAATGTCAGAAATAGTGTACACTTTTTCCTGTTGATTGCCTTTCTTTGGTACCACAATTTTTAATTTGTTCTCTGAGGGTGCGTGGACAGTCAACAAGACTAAGTCCGTGTCGTCACCAATTACACAAACGTCAACTCCTTTCTTAGCTTCATCAATCGCTGTTAAAACTATTAATAAGTCAGCGTCACACGATGCTTGATGAACTGTGCAACCACCTCTTTGCAGTGCACTCTAAAGAGAGAAATAAGGCCCATTTTGTTTTTAGCGTTAGCTAGAAATTCACTTTGATTGATATTTACATGAATTGAGTCTTCTACTTTCACACTTTCACTCTGTCAACAGTCTCTGTCTTATGTACGCTGATGACCTTCAGGCCTACTTCAATTTCAGTCACTCTGATGCGCCTCACCATATAGAACGTTTCAACGAAGACGACATTGCTCACCTCCATCAGTGGACCCTAAACCATAACCTCCAGTTAAACATTTCTAAGACTCAACTTATATGCATTGGCTATACTAAACTTCTTAATTCTGTAGATCGTAACTCACTCCGACCGATAAAATTACTAGACAATGTTATCCCCTACAGTAACTCTGTGAACAACCTAGGAGTAATTTTTGATTGAACCTTATCTTGGGGAGAGCATACCGCAGCTGTAATAAAAACTGTATCATCAATGCATATCTTGAAGCGGAATATCCCTTACACGCCGTCAAAAATGCGCAAGCTTTTAATCCAAACGTTGATACTCCCTATCATCGAATAAGTATCAGAAACACTTAACATACAATTACGGATAGTTCAAAATGCATGAGTTCGTTACCTTTTAGACGTTAGGCGTGATGTACACATTACACCTTATTATGTGCAAATGCAGTGGTTGAAACTTCGAGAACGTAGGCAGCAGTCAATTGCGATCCTAACCCAGAAAATATTGTGTACAAAAACCCCCGGTTATCTCTATAATGTGTTTAAGCCAATGAACTCCGTCCACAACAGAGAAAATAGATTTAGTGATTCTACTCTACAGATACCTGCCCACCGTACAACTAAATACAACAAATCATTCCTTTGGACAGCTTCACGGCTCTTTAATAAATTCCACCTTCAGACATTTACAAACTCTGTTAACACTACACAACTCAAGAAATTCCTAATATCAAGATTCCTGAAGGAATACAAATCAAAAATATAAATAGTTCATACAAAAGTTTTGAAATATATCCGTGCCATACAGCCCTTTATAATATTTTTAGTATCCAAGATACATCTTCCGTGGAATTGATAGTAGTTCGAGCAATCCTGTCACTCATGCACTTGTTTTAATACTAGATCATATCATAATTCATATAAAAATAGTCGCCCTTTTTAACGTACAGTACTATAGTTTGTTTGTTTGTGTTTTTCAATAGATTTAACAATACATTAGGTAGGTTATTTATTTATTTAATTATTATATTCTAATTTGTGTTATTCATCCTGTATAATATGTTTACTAATTGGCTTGTTTAGTTATAAGTATATTTTATATTTTGTTTTCTTGGTTGTTAAGCTAGGTTTAGTTTCTCATTACATAACTTCAATCCAGACCATTGTATATGCTACATAATGGGGCACTTTAGCCTCAGTGGCAGTTCACTATGAATAAATTCAAATTCAATGGTAGTGGTAGAACGTGATCTGCGTAAGTGTTCTTCATCTTTTGTGTTTCATTGCTCGTATCCATGATTGATGATTCATTTAAATCTGGAACCAAAACAGTCACCTTTGAAGATTTGCTTCCCTTCCTCATCATGCCAGATTCGTCGAAGAGGGATGGAGGATAAGCATATAATTCTAATTGAAATATTTCTTTAAGTCTCTCATCACTCCTTACTGTGCACACCACCCGATGTAATAGAGTGTTGGGGTTCACACATACAGTGTTGTTGTTAGTTGTCATAGACTTGGTTATAGAGACTTAACAGCTAACTTTCTTTTCAAGTGTATCTCATTCATGATGAAAATTAATAAATGTAAAACAAAAATACTGGAATGCAGCCGAAATAAATCAGAAACCTCTATGGAGATCAAATTGGCAGGTGAAAAGCTTAATGAAGTAGGAGACTTCTGTTACTTAGGAAGCAGAATAACCAGTGTTGGACGAAGCAAAGAGGATATAAAAAGTAGGTTGGCTCAGGCAAGGAAAGCATTTCTACAAAAAAGGAATCTATTGATATCGAATATAGATGTAGGTATTAGGAAGTCATTTTTGAAAGCCTTTGTCTGGAGCGTGGCCCTCTATGGAAGTGAAACTTGGGCTATTGGTGCAGCAGAAAAGAGGAGAATTGAAGCATTTGAAATGTGGTGTTACAGGAGAATGATGAAGATCAGATGGGTAGATAGGGTTACAAACGAAGAGGTATTAAGACGAGTGGGAGAGGAGAGATGTTTCTGGCGACTGCTAATGAAGAGAAGAGATAGGTTAGTAGGACACATACTAAGACACCCAGGAATAGCAAGCTAAGTTATGGAAGGAGGGGTCAAGGACAAGAACTGTAGGGGTAGACCAAGGTTAGAATATGTTAAACAGATTGCCTCAAATATAGGGTGTGGTAGCTATGTAGAGATGAAACGATTAGCTCAGGACAGGGAGGCATGGAGTGCTGCATCAAACCAGTCAAAAGACTGAAGACTCAACCAACAACAACTCATTGAATGTTGTGTTCCCAATCTCTTTCAAGGCTAGTGTTCCAACTTCAAACGCTTTATCACAGTTCAAGTTTTCATCTGCTACAACCCCTGGTGAAAAGGAAGAGAGTTCAGGTGTTTTACATAACGGATTATGTTGTTCAAGCCAAGATATAAAAGTTTGCAAGTCCTTGCAATTTATTTTCTGCCTTGCCCCTCGTAGCTCCACGTGCTGCTCCGAATAGACGCTGCACACACCTGTAAATTCTTACATTGCTTCACATACCCGAGAACAAGCTGGCATGGAGTTGATCCAAGTTGCAATAGTCCTCTGCCTCCGGTCAATCCACCAATGCTGCTCAAGGATCTCATCAAAACCTGTTCATGTCACTCCACACTCCTCGTTGAATGGTGGAATAATCATAATTAACGAACAAATCGTTTTCTGGGCTCATTGAGTTGAGAAGTTCCAGTGAGTCTTGCAGGTAAACATGTGCAGATTTAGCGTAATTTAATTGACCAGGCGCATGGAAAATGCGGTGCATTTGATGGACGCAGTGAAGGTGAAGGAGAAAGTCCCCACTCCTCTCAGCTCTAATAAACATTCGAACAAGCTGAACTATTTCTATGAACTGAATCCACAGATTTTGTGTTCGTCCTGATTCTTTTGAACGATGAAGTTGGTTCTCCAAAATTCCGACAAAGATTTTCACTGCAGCTGACTGCGTAATCTCTTCAGAAGATGCATTACCACGCTTGAAAGTTGAATAGACAAAATTAAGCTCATCTTTATCCACACTAATGAAAGTTTCACTAGTTTTGAGTGCATCTTCGACTAGTAAGAGGGCACGAATGACCCTGGAGTAAGCTTTCCCATTCATCATTTGTTGGACACTGTTTTTGGCATAGACAGTACAGTACAACTCCTCCAAGCCACTTCCTGCCATGATGAATCCAATCTCTGACAAAAAGGACATTAACAGGTGAAAACCTCCTAGTCGAATGAAGATTGACTTCAATGGGCTGTCATCAGGCTCTGCTGCTACTATTTCACGAGCTTTAGCGTACAAAGGCTGATCAAAAGTCACCATTGTTTTGCTTTGTCCATTGCTGGTCCCTTTTGTGGCAGCTTGAAGAAGAGCCGTATAAACTGTTGCTGGATTTGAAGGAGCCAAGTTCATGAATGGAAGAGGGTCTACAGCAGAAGTTTGGAACTCTCTCGTCGCATACAGCATATCCATGCAGCCAATCCAATAAGTAATACTGTGAATTTTTGATATCAAAATGGGATGATTAAGTTAATATAATGATTAATGATGAGGAGTGTCTGTGCAGATCCAAGATCTGTCACAGTATAACCACATAGTTGGCACAGTATTCTAAAGACGAACAATAAAAAATGACCGCAGAATTTCACTAGAAATAACAAATGCATTCAACGGGTCTTCCAATACGAATGAGGGAAAGAGAGTAGATGAGTGAGTGTGTGCGTGGGAGGGGCAGGCGGCCGGTGCAGGGTTGAGGCTGTCGAACGCCCCTTACGCACGGCTTTGTAATGGCGGCCGCGCTTGTACTAAACCAGCTTTTGTTCCCAGTATTTTTACGCTTCTAACCCTTTGTGGTGCCTCAGCCTCTTTTGGACTACAATACAATTGTACAATATTACTTTTTAATAAAATAGTTTAGTTATTTCCGTTTACATAGTACGGTAGTTATAATTTCATTTTTCCCAAAAATTTAACAAAATACGAAAAATTGCTATGTTCGCACCCTCCGTAACTCTGGGACCGTTCACTCAGCAAGATTATGCGTGGGACCATTTTCGTTCGCAATTTATTGTAGATTATGTTTGTATATGTCACAGTTTGCGCTAAACCACATATACTTCAAAATATTTGACAAAAATTGATAAAAATTACTAATTTACCAACTTCTGCACCCCCCCCCCCCCCCCCCCCAAATCGACGCTCAAGATGGTGCGACTTTTTACCTAACAACGTGTGGACTGTATAGAACAATTTGGGTTGAAGGGAAACTTTAACTTTGGATGTTGAAGTTAGGACCTTTTGAGGACTAATTGCACCGTACTATATAGTTATTCAAACCGAACAGCCAGATTAGCGTCATTTTATCAATTATATTTTTAAAGTAGATTTTGGACTCATTTTTGCCCACTGTGTAAGGTTGAGTGCTTCATTTGAAGTTTTTTTCTGTGTTTTTTTTTTACAAATGCATTAATTATAGTCTTGCCATTGTTTCAATGCTATTTTATATTTTCTTTGATGTACATTACCAAATTTTAAAATCATTGGGAGGAATCGCACTAATTTTTGCTATTGTGAAAAAAAGTAAGTTCGGTTAATATTGCCACAATTTTTGTAAAAATTTTGACTAATTCCTTGCAGAGTTAAGCAATTTTCTTATATCTTTTTTAAAATCCAAGATAGAAAAGATGCCTAGGATACAATTTCAAGGCCTGGATCAACAAATTGAAAATGGCCATAATTTGGTGGTAGAATACAATGCTTGTTACTGTGATTTTTTTAAATATATGTATTTCAAATTACATTTAGTAAGTCACCACTCATTTCTTCTTAATTTAATTAGAACTTGCTGTCATGGTTAACCTATATTTTTAAACGAATCTTTTCAGTGCGTTGTAATTGTAAAATAAAAGTTTCTTAAAGTTGTTCGGTTTGTGATTCCTACAATGCCTTTTCCTTACAAAATATGGGTTGTGTGATGTTCAGCTAAACATCTGGTACAATGTTTTCTAGATCGTTTTTTACCTGCAATCAGGGCATAATGCACAGAATCATGTACGGTACTGCTATGCCTACATTATTAGTCCTGTAACGTGTTTTTCGAGGGTATTTTACGCCTCTGACATAAGTCAGTAGGAACTCATTCTATATTTATTTACGCGGCAAATTGTTCAGCCGAGAGAAGTTTTCATGTAACTTATTATTATTATTAAGGTATTTTTGGAGCGTTTTTATAAGATTATAAGTATACAGATAGGTTTTCGATGTTATAGAAAACACTATCAAGCGAATTATTACGAACAACATTATCGCGGAAAATTATATGAGTACGGAAATTTACGGAATTTTGTCAGTTAGGTTATTGTGAGAGAGATGAGTCACTGGGAATTCGGCTACAGGCTTATTCTTGTCGAGAAGCATGACGCAAGCGGGGTTGCTGTATCAAGAAAAGGCGAAATGGCCTGGACCGGTAATCGACATCATCGTCGCGCCGAGTGTAATGACCCTGAGGTGGGGAGTATCGCGTGGTGGCTCAGCCAATCAGTGGAGAGCGGGCGAGAAGAAGACGGCACTGGAGAGGGGAGGTGACGAGTGCATATATGGTTTGCGCGCCGAGGAGGCAGGGCGATTATCTTTGTAAAACTTGACCGTTGTGGTTGCTCGTGTGGTTGGTTCCGGTGTGACCGGACCATAAATTATTATATCTACAAATATTTCTACAACTAACGAAGAAGATGACGACGTCCAGGAGGCTGTGGGAAGCTCTCTTCAATATCCAGTACGAGGGAAATGCTACGGCAATTTTCAATGGTAAGCGCGAATGACTCAGAACTACATAATCTCTCGTTTCTTTGTTTAATATTCAGTATTTCAGTCACATCATAGCTTGGGAATAATAGTAAAATCAGTAATTCATCCGACTCCGTTTTCACGTAATTCTCTAGCGGTAATATTCAAATCGCAACGCTCCAAGTTAAATTTAAAATATATTATTATTATTATTATTATTATTAATTTTGCCATACTTGTTTTATATAATAAATTCATTTCTTTTAATCATGCAATCTTTGCTTTCAGTAGGTAGCATTAGATATAGACCAAATTCCTTCTCCTGATACAATTGTTAGTTGGGTTAATGATCAAATCATACCACGATCTGAGTGTAAAGATTCTCGAAGGTGTTCTACCAGAGCTAGGTGTTGTTAAATATAAATTTAGAGTTCAACATAGCGTTGAGGTCTTGGCGCCCATTTAAACAACATATCTTAGTCAGAGTAAACAATACATTTGTGTTTCAAAGTGCAAGGCACGGCTAATAGAAAACGTTACACTTGTACGCTCAACGTGGAGCAAAGTAAAACCGTTTCACTTGGCGCCCAACGTGGGGTCGAAAACCTTATATCATTTGTGGAAGGAGAAGGGTATATATTTCTGTGCCTGTATTTTGGTTTTTTTTTCATTTATCGGTGTGTATCAGCATGGGTAGTGTTGAGGAAGAGATGAAGTTGCGTAGTGCTCACCAGTTGGATAGGGAAGATACGAGCAGTATGGCTAGTCTTGGAAATGAAAGCAGTACAGGGATGTCGGAGGTAAATCCCGATACTGAGGGGGGTAATCAAAACAGTCAAGCAGGGTTAGAGAGTTTGCTTCTTCAGTTTATGCAACAAAATAAAATTAGCACAGATGCTTTAAACGCTAGACTCGAACAAAATATTAGGGAAAATAAAGAGAGTAATAGGGAATTGAGCGATAGTTTAAACGCTAAACTTGAACAAAACAGTAGGGAAAATAGAGAGAGTACTGAAACTTTAAATGCTAAACTCGAACAAAATAATGCTAAACTTGAACAAAACAGTAAGGAAGTGAGCAACAAATTAAATGAGAAATTTGAAGAGAACAATCTAAAATTAGATAAGAAATTTGAGCAGATTAGAGGAGAAATCAGAGGGGTGATGGAAGAGAAGGCTAAAGAGATTATTGCAGATGTAGACAGAAAATTAGGAAAAGTACAGGAGGAGTTAGAAATTAGAATCAGTACACAGGCTGAAAATTTAAAAGAATTAGTGCAACTTGAAACACAGCAGGTCAAAAAGCAATTGGGGGGAGAAATTGACAAAATTCAGGTAGCAACTAAAGAGGTTAAAGAACAGCTGGGGGGAAGAATTGATAAAGTACATGCAGAAATAATCACTGAAGTTAATGCTTTAAGGGAGAGGAATAAGGAAAGCATTAATGAGATTAATGAGAAACAAGCTCATTTAAGTGATAAAGTTGAAGCATCGGAAGGGAGCATTAGGTTAACTGTAATTAATATTGAAAGAAAAGCTGAGGAGGAAATTACTGAATTAGAACAGAAGTTGAAAACCAGATCAAGGCAGGAAAATAGTCAGAGTAGGCCAGTTTATGTGAATAGCACACACAGGGAAATAGAACTAGGCAAATTCAGTAATCGGCAGGGTTGTCCAATGGAGTTCATGAATACAATAGAAAATAAATTCGGGGAGAGGTTGGAAGATGGTAGTATTGAGTGGTGCCAGGTATTTGAGATTTTAGAGCAAGCGTTTGTAGGGGAGACAAGAAACTGGTTTGCTGTCTACAGAGACAAGTTCAAGAATATTTCAGATTTTAAAGTTAAATTTTGTGAGAAATTTTGGAATGAGGTAATTCAGTCTCAGCATCGTGAGGGAATTGTGTGTGGGAAATACAACCCGAGAGGAAACTACACTCTGACCGAGTACTTTTTAGGACAGGTATTGACGTGTAAATATCTGGATGGTTTGAAGGAGGAAAGTGATGTAGTCAGGCTATTACTAAGACATTTTCCATATAGAATCAAAGAAGCTGCCTGTATCCAAAATGTTAAATCTATTTCACAAGTGGAAAATTTATTAAGTACATTCGATGCTCTGGGAAGAGGTGGTTACGAGGAGAATTTCGGTAGGAACCAGGGTAACCATAATAACAGGCCTAATGAGAATAGGAATCAGGAAGTTCAAGGGAACAGTGGCGAAGCTGCCAGCGTCCAAAATAGGGGGAACCAAAATTATTATAATAATAATAATAATCAGCAGAACCAGTACAGAGGAAATGGGTATGGTACGAACTACCAAGGTAGGATTAATGATTTCAGGGGAAATCAAGGCCGAAATAATGATTTTAGAGGTAACCAAGGGAGGTATAATAACAATAATAATTATAACCAGAACAGGGGTCAAGGAGGGAATCAGCCCAATGGTAATAACGGACAGAGAGATACCGTTAACACAACCCAGAACAACCAGACCAGTGCAGTAGTGAGTAGTATTACACCAAGCGGTAGTAATGCTTTAAACACAAACCAGGCTGCGATGTGAGGTCAGAATCTCAGTCTGTAACATGCCCTGTCCATACACTTATACAGGAACCCTATGACCTAAATGTAAGAAATGAATTATTACGTGAACTAAATGATGAAGGTATTATTCAGGAGGTGGTTAGTAAGAGCCCCATAGTTAAATTTAACGTGTCCGAGGCGTACACAGATGTTTTAATTGATAGTGGTTGTACGAAGAGTTGCATAAGTAGTGCATTTTATGATAAAATGAAAGGAACTGGAGTAAATTTTGAGGAGATGCCAATTAAAAGCACTTTTGTTATCACAGCTGTTGGGAAGAGGTCTAAAGTAATTTCGAAGCAAGTTTTAGTAGACATTAAAATTAATAATCATGTAGAAAAGCAGATTTGTGTTGTAATTCCAAATTTAGTATTCAGTGTTATCTTGGATTCAGAGTGGCTAAGTAGAGTGTCTGGTAAATTATGTTATGATGTAGGGAGTTTGAAATTTAAATGGGGTGATTCTGAAGTAGAAGTAGCGTTCAATGACCAAATTCAGAGAAGTAGTATTGTAGGTGTGATTTGTACTTTAAATGAGATATCGCCAGCCGTTGAGCGGGGTTCTCCATGTTTTGTGGGCAGTGTGATTACGAACGGTAGTCTAGAGGACTCGTTACGTGATGCTGCATTTCAGGAAAATATAGAGGTGGAACAATGTGTTCGGCTCTATGATGTGTTATTGTGTAATAGGAGAGTTTTTGAGGATCGCATTGGTATGGCCAATTGTTATACACATTCATTGAACGTTATTGATAGGTCAGTATTCACAGGACATAGATATCCTATACCTTTCGCTTATCAGAGTGCAGTTGAGGCACAAATTAACCAGATGCTTGAAGATGGGATTATTGAGCACTTTAACAGTCCATATGTTAATTCTTTGATCACGGTACCCAAGGCCGACGGCACAGTTCGTATTTGTTTAGACGCTCGTTTGGTTAACAGTAGAATTAGTTCAGATCAGCTGAAATCTATGTCAATAGAGGAATTAATGCAAACATTTGAGGGGAAGAAGTATTTCACATGTGTAGATTTGAGTTCCAGTTTTTGGCAAGTGCCACTTATGTACGAAGATAGACCATTTACAGCTTTTAGTCATAAATATAACCTTTATCAATTTTGTAGAACACCTTATGGGTTAAAGAGTAGTTCAGCAGCTTTAATTAGGGCTTTAAACATCGCATTAGGGGATGACACAGGAGAGTTTGTAACCATTTACATTGATGATATGGTAATTAGTTCACGCAGTTTTGAGGAGCATCTACGTCATTTAGATATAGTTTTTCAGAAGTTAGATCAGGCAGGGTTCACTTTGAAGCTGTCTAAGTCGTCATTCTGTCAGTCAGAATTTACATTTTTAGGTCATAGAGTGTCGAGTAGAGGTGTGACACCAGAGGAAAGTAGGGTTAATGAGATACTTAACGCAGAGGTGCCACAGAATGTTAAACAGTTGAAAATATACCTGGGAATTTGCAACTTTTTCAGGAGGTTCGTTCTTAAATACTCAGGGCTGATAGAACCATTCAGGGAATTGCTTAAAAGTGGGACTCGGTGGAGATGGGAGTCAAAGCATTATCAGGCTTTTAGAGCGCTGAAGGAAGGTTTTGAGAAAGCTGTAGTGATGAAATATCCTTTGAAAGATAAGGAATATGTGGTAATGACAGATGCTTCACATATAGGCATTGCTGGAGTATTAAGTCAGAATGATGATGAGGGTAATCTGTGCATTGTGTCTTTAGCCTCGCGAGGACTGACAGCAGCAGAGAAAAGACACACGATTACTGAGTTAGAGCTTTAAGGTGTTTTCAGTTTGGGGAAATTTAGATTGTATTTAGTAGGGGGGAAATTTGAGATCCATACAGATCACCATGCATTACTGTATATGAGGACTTGTAAACTCAGTTCTAACAGAGTTAGTGGGTGGATTCTTGCTCTGCAGGAATACGAATTCACAGTAAAATATATTAAGGGTAAAGATAACATTCTTGCAGACATGCTATCGAGGGACACTAATTTATGTAGGGATTATCCTGTGGTTAAAGCAGAGGACGGTATTTTATTATGTGCATGTGTGGACAGTAGCAACAGGGCATCGTTACAGACACTGAGAAATATGCTAGTGGAGCAACGTGATGACGTTAAGTTAAGGGAGCCACTGGCTAGGTTGGAAATAAGTGAAGAAGAGTATGTGAAAGTAGGACGGTTCACGTACAAGATGCAGGATGGGCTTCTTGCACGGAAATGTAGGAATAATCGGTGGGCAATATGTGTTCCTGCCACTTTGCGGGAGGAGCTAATTTGGTTCATTCATAGGGAATTAGGACACTTTGGTGCTGCCAAGGTCTTCTATGAAATTGGTCGTGACTTCATTTGGAGTAAAATGGGAAGGGATGTTAGGAGGATTCTAGCTAAGTGTGACACCTGTCAAAGAAGCAAATATCCAGTTAAATATTTAGTGGGGGAGAGATCTGCAGTTCTCACAAGTAGTCCCGGTGAACTACTGTGTGTGGATTTATTTGGCCCGATCGTTAAAGGACAGTACGGCTACGAGTACATTTTTATAGTTATTGACGCTTTTAGTAAGTATGTCAAGCTATATCCGTTAAGGAAAGCCACGGGACTAGCGTGTAGCCGTCTGATCATTAATAAGTATGTACCTGAGTATGGCCGTCCTCTCAGGATACTATCTGACAGTGGGCCAGAGTTTACTGCAAAGAAATGGAGAACCAGTATGCAGGAAGCTGGTATTTCACACGTTCTTTCCTCTGTAAGGTACCCTCAGGGTAATTCTGCAGAGCGTCCATTAAGGGAAGTGGCTCGTCTTTTTCGGACTCTAGTGCATGACAAGCATACGGCCTGGGTTGGACATCTTCCCAAAGTCGAGACTTGGCTGAATTCTGTCCAGCATGAGAGCACGAAATTGGCGCCATACGAAGTTCACTTCGGAATGAGACCACAAAATGAACTAGCGAGGGTGTTTGGTTTAAATGAGGGACAGCAACCGGGGATGGATTACATTGTCCAGTTGGCGAAACAGAATTTATCTAAGTCAGCACAAAAGAGAATTCGCCAACAAAAAGAAACTAAATTTGACCTATTCGAGCCGGGAGACAGAGTCTTACTTAGAGTGCCGAAACAGTCAAATAAACTAGAGAAAGTCATGTCCAAGTTCTTTTATCTCTACGAGGGCCTATTTATAGTTTCCAAACGTATTGACAAAACAGCATATGTGCTGGAGGATAGTAAGGGAAACAGATTATACGGGACGTATAATATACATAGTCTACGAAAATATGTGTCATAAAGTAAGTGTGTTTAGCTGGCGAGCCAGCCTATCAAATGAGTAAGTGTGGTATTTGGTGCGAGGAAGATATGGTCTTCCAGGCAGGCGTATCAGAAGTCACACAGGGGGGTAGTATGTAAGTAATTGAGAGTTTTTAAGGTACAGGGAAATATGACGGGATTGTCGGATGCTCTTGATCACTAAAATGTCTCGATACACCAAGGCCAGAATTTGGTAGCGCTGGTGAATTCCCATTTGTCTCCTAGAGATGGGTGAGCGCTTGAACAGGGTATTTTTGCTTAAGGCGTCCACGAGACAAAAGATGGGCCACCAGAAGGCGAGACAGTCCTTCATGAAACTCATACATAACAGAACACGTGATTTCTGTTTACGGCCTCGCCATGTAAGAATTGTAGGTGTGTAATTTAAGGTAATTAGTTCAAAGGTATTATTTGAGTGAGGAGAACTGGTCTGAGTTGTGAAGTAGTATTTGTAGAATTTGGTCTACGGGAACTTAAGAAGACAGGGCGATTACGGCACAGAAATATTTGGTGTTATATGTAATGCGCACTTACTGGTTTTTTTTTTCAGAAGTCAATATTAATTTTGTATTATATACAGAGAGATTAAGTATTATGGTCACGATGCGCTGCCACAATAGTGTGATCGTGTGCTCAGTGAGATCAGTGAGATTAAGTTTCACCAGAACGAAGAGACCTCGAGTGAAATTAGGAAGTTCTGTGGTGATATAAATATATCAGAACACCTTTGATGCGTGTGATGTGACATCATATATACACAGTGCTCACACATTATTTATGTATATCTTTCCCAACATAGAGATATTTGAGAGGCGGAAATATCCGTGGAACATTAATCTAAATGAAAAACATTGGACTGATTGCATAGGGCAATCCAAAATGACAACAGACTTTGACGCAAAGTGCGTAAAGAAAGTTATGAGTGTATATATATGTGATTTAGGGTGATTTGATTTATGTAATATGTACTTAGGAAGGGGATTTATTAACGTGTCTGGGATAATCGATGATAGACCGTCGTCACGGTAAATCATCCAATGATCCGAGGCGATTATGTAACGTGTTTTTCGAGAGTATTTTACGCCACTGACATAAGTCAGTAGGAAGCCATTCTATATTTATTTACGCGGTAAATTGTTCAGCCAAGAGAAGTTTCCATGTAACTTATTATTATTATTATTAAGGTATTTTTGGACCTTTTTTTATAAGATTATAAGTATACAGATAGGTTTTCGATGTTATAGAAAACACTATCAAGCGAATTATTACGAACAACATTATCGCGGAAAATTATATGATTACGGAATTTTACGGAGTTTTGTCAGTTAGGGTATTGTGAGAGAGATGAGTCACTGGGAATTCGGCTACAGGCTTCTTCTTGTCGAGAAGCATGACGCAAGCGGGGTTGCTGTATCAAGAAAAGGCGAAATGGCCTGGACCGGTAATCGACATCATCGTCGCGCCGAGTGTAATGACCCTGAGGTGGGGAGTATCGCGTGGTGGCTCAGCCAATCAGTGGAGAGCGGGCGAGAAGAAGACGGCACTGGAGAGGGGAGGTGACGAGTGCATATATGGTTTGCGCGCCGAGGAGGCAGGGCGATTATCTTTGTAAAACTTGACCGTTGTGGTTACTCGTGTGGTTGGTCCCGGTGTGACCGGACCATAAATTATCATATCTACAAATATTTCTACAACTAGCGAAGAAGATGACGACGTCCAGGAGGCTGTGGGAAGCTCTCTTCAATATCCAGTACGAGGGAAATGCTACGGCAATTTCCTATGGTAAGCGCGAATGACTCAGAACTACATAATCTCTCGTTTCTTTGTTTAATATTCAGTATTTCAGTCACTTCATAGCTTGGGAATAATAGTAAAATCAGTAATTCATCCGACTCCGTTTTCACGTAATTCTCTAGCGGTAATATTCAAATCGCAACGCTCCAAGTTAAATTTAAAATATATTATTATTATTATTATTAATTTTGCCATACTTGTTTTATTTAATAAATTCATTTCTTTTAACCATGCAATCTTTGCTTTCAGTAGGTAGCATTAGATATAGACCAAATTCCTTCTCCTGATACAATTGTTAGTTGGGTTAATGATCAAATCATACCACGATCTGAGTGTAAAGATTCTCGAAGGTGTTCTACCAGAGCTAGGTGTTGTTAAATATAAATGTAGAGTTCAACATAGCGTTGAGGTCTTGGCGCACATTAAAACAACATATCTTAGTCAGAGTAAACAATACATTTGTGTTTCAAAGTGCAAGGCACGGCTAATATAAGACGTTACACTTGTACGCTCAACGTGGAGCAAAGTAAAACCGTTTCAGTCCGATTAAGAGAAAGAGCGGGCAAACAAAAATCATGCCTAATATTCTGCGCTGTGGAAGCCTCAGTCACGAAGCTAGTATATAGTGTACCGGTACTCGACTTCAAACGTGAGTGGCACATATTTTGGAGCAGATGACCTTGTAGTTCCATCCCTTAAAAAATCAATAACTAACACATATTTTAGTGAATTCCTTTATTTCTTCTCGTCTTAATGAAGATGAAAACCTTATGCTGTGTTGTACTACAGCACAAATATTGGCTACCGGAGGGAGTGAAAGTTTACTTCTCCCCAAAGTTTGTACATTTCCCAACCAACGCATGAGGTTTTCAAAATTCAAAGCGTGGTAAGTTGTTCAAATGCCATGTAAGGAGAGACCATGTGGCTTATGATGGCAGTTTATTAGTTTGGACATGCACACTGCTTCATGAGGAACAGTGAGCGGAGGGGGGTTTGAATCCCACGTAAGCTATTATAGAATGGTTTTCTGAGGTTCCCCACTTTAGCTCTAGACCAATATCAGGATGATATTTAAGGTCAGTCTCTTGCTTTCCAATTCTAGCCCCCATCACATGTAGTCTGCATGTGACTGATGGCCATATTGTCCCTGGTCCCTTAAATGAAACAATCATTCTGCCCACACACTGAGGTTTGGAATATATACTCATTAATTCTTTGATGGTTGGTCATCAGTCCCGTGTACTTTGTGTAGCAAATGAGTTATATCTGAAAAGGTGAGTTATGATAATGTTGGTCTCCTAAGACTCGAAATAGGTTGGTCTACGGTTTGCCTAGAGTGGGGAGATAACATTTTGGCAAATTAAGTCTGAATTGATATTTCTACTGTCTGCGCATTCTCAGGGTACCGATATGAGAATACATTTCTTGTTTCAGTTTAACGGTCGCCAAAACTGAATGACGTTGCACAGAAATTGCTTTTATCGTTTTAAGTAACCTTCATGCATCATTATTGAAGGTAGCCTACTTTCGATAGTAGTATGGGAACGATGTAAAATTAAAAGTTTAACGGCAGTTTAGACCTACATGATTTTCGAGTTGGACGAAAAGTATTTCGACTGCCGTACATTTCACGGTAGCCAGCAAAGAACAACAAATATTCCATGATATCCATCGACATATCGTACAACTTTGACCATTCGTACTCTCGATACTTTTACTGGTAATCATAGTTAAATTCCACTAATATATAAGTCTACGGTAGGCTCCATTCAGCGCTGGAGCCGAACAAGTATGGGGGCGTGGTCAGAGCTTCAACGCTCCGCATGCTATAGCGCTATCAGGGCGTCTCCTTGGCTAGGTGTCGGCAGTGTTTTACTTAGGACACAGCTGGATTTTATTACATGTCGTCGTCTAAAGAGAGGTTAGTGGGTGGGTTGTAGACAGCTGTGGAGAAAACATCTATTACAGTAGGCCTACGGTACGTGGTGTTACAGGAGAATGATGAAGATCAGATGGGTAGATAGGGTTACAAACAAAGAGGTATTAAGACGAGTGGGAGAGGAGAGATGTTTCTGGCGACTGCTAATGAAGAGAAGAGATAGGTTGGTAGGACACATACTAAGACACCCAGGAATAGCAAGCTTAGTTATGGAAGGAAGGGTCGAGGACATGAACTTTAGGGGTAGACCAAGGTTAGAATATGTTAAACAGATTGCCTCGGATGTAGGGTGTGGTAGCTATGTAGAGATGAAACGATTAGCTCAAGACAGGGAGCCATGGAGAGCTGCATCAAACCAGTCAAAAGACTGAAGACTCAAACAACAACGGTACTACATATAGCGTACTACATCATTTCCATAATTATTGTCATTCATTATAACAATTTCAGCAGTTTATCAGATCATATCGTGTGGTTGACTCCTGTGTAGTGGTAGCCTACATACGATATAGGGCCAACTGAACTATATTCACCACTGAGATTTACTGATGACATCGTTATCTTAGACAACTCTTCAGAGGATTTGAATGAATTTTTAAATCCTATGGATTCGTCTTGAAGAAAGAATTCACGATGGTATAACATACATATTGGAATCCAGCCGAAGGAATTCTCAATTGGCAGGTGAAGAGCTAAGGGATGTAGAAGACTTCTGTTACTTAGGGAGCAAAATGATCAGTGATGGACGAGAAAAAGAAGATACCGTATAAAAAGTAGGTTGGTTTAGGCAATGAAAGCATTTCTAAAGAAAGAAAATATTGACATCGAATAGTGGCCATATTTAGTTATGGAAGTGAAACTTGGACTGTTGGAGCAGCAGAGTAGAGGAGAACTGAAGCGTTCGAAATGTGGTGTTACAGGAGAATGATGAAGCCCTGATGGCTAGACAGGGTGAAGAGGTATTAAGTCGATTGGCAGAGGAGAGATGTTTGTGACGACTGTTTATGAAGAGAAGAAATATGTTGGTAGGATAGGCAACATAGCATACCAAGACACACAGGAATAGAAAACTTAGCTATGGAAGGCAGAGTCGAGTATGTGAACTGTATGGTTAGACCAAGGCTTGATTATATTAAACAGTTTGACTCGGAAGTAGGGTGTGGTAGCTATGTAGAAATGAAACGATTCACTCGGGACAGGGAAGCATGCACTGCTGCATCAAAACAGTAGAAAAACTGTAATTTCAAACAATTCTTGATTTAGATTTGAGCCTGCAATATATTTTTCAATGTACAAATAATGTGACTATAAACCTCACACTAAGATATTATGTGTCTAAGGAGAAATTCAAAGTCACTTCTGTTGAATGAATCCATTCATTACAGTATTTTGTTTTGAACCTGGCGGCTTGTAACACCAGGAGGAAGTTTAGTGCGGTGCATTTCATATAGAATACCGTACCGTAAGTTATTTTCTGGTGAGAATGAACAATCTGAGAACTCTTTTTCTTGTTAGATGAAGATCCAAGTAGGAGTATTTAAGATGTTGTGGAGATATGAACATCACCAACTTAAGGTAGGCCTAATTAGTCTTACGGCGGAAGGATATTGTATGCTCAGTGCCCAGCGCAGCTCATCAGTGACACGCAGCTTACAATATTTAACCGTCGAGAATATAGAGGTATCTTTGATTCCTTGACAGAGGTATCAACACCTTTGTGATGATATTATACAAATTCTTCACATGTTAGTTTTGTAAGTGTGTGTAGATAAATACATCTTTCTCTCACTTCCGTTCAATGAGGAGAAGTAAGAGTTTTCATTTGAACTGGGCATTGTGTGGTATCTGGAGGCCTGTGCTACGATCAGTTAACTATTTTAGTCACGTTGATAGTGTGTTAGTTATGCACTAACAATCAGATTCCCCAACTCGCCCAAACATTGTTCAGATTTGTGTGTGTTAGGGAACAAAGGGACCAAAGTGATGGACACATTCGACAGTTGCTTCTGTATATTCACGAACTGGCGTTAATACAGTAATACCCATACATTGCTCATGTTATCCACTTAGCCCCAATGACTTGTATTAGAATTTACTCGACATTATTCTTTAACTCATTTGATCAAGTAGGATTTACTATTAGGCTGTGTTCGCTTTCGCGAATGTTTTTTTTTGTAGGCTATGTTTCCCGCACGGTTTGAAACACACGTTCAATTATTCTGCTCCATTATTTTTTTTTCGTTATAATTGCAGTATGAACGCGGTGTTCTGATTATTTATTTAACTTACGTTTCATTTGAATTGTTGTTCTTTATTATTCTTGTACTCACCTTTTTTCTGAAGTGTCTTTCTAGACGCACCATACTGTCACACTGTTTCATGAGGTACTGTGTTCGCCTCAGCGGCAACCCTCGCAACGTGCATGGGGCTGTGCGTTGATTGGCTGTTTGACACCCCTCCTTCATTCTGGAATGTTCGGCTGCTGTCGTCATTTCCACTATATATTCTCCGCCTCGCCGTCCTGCGGCCTGTCTTCACCTGCCCACGGCTGTCTGACCACTTCAGTGCAGCCTGCTCGGCGCACTGTTTACCAACACTGTTTGACCTGAAGCTATCTACGCGGCATGCTTCACTGCTTAGACTTTGTCGGGCTGAGCAGTCCGGGGTCAACAACCTTCATCTAGGCGACAGCTTCGTCACTTAATTTCTCTACAACTCGGCACGATGGAATCGTAACTGCTTGCACCTGCTAAACCAGGTCATTCCCAAGAGGCCTGGCACTGCTGGTTATGTTTCGCTGGAGGAATTATCATCTATCTTCTTTGGAAGCCACATCACGGCTTCTTAGAGAACAACTTCACTGGACTTCACGACCCACTCTACGCGGGCCAGCCAATTCTTGGTCTACACTCTGACCTTGGATTCTAGATGAACTAACTTGTCCTGCCTGGACAATCATCATCGCTTCCCGCTATTGTCAGCGGGGTCTCCGCAGGATTACTTATGGAAGATACTCCCGGTATCAAGTATCGAACTGGTGGTAACCAATCACTCATTTTACATAATACAAGGCCAAGCCTTTACTATTTCTAACTTTGTTGTCATGGATTTTTCTCTATGAACTTTTTTATCGAGTTGCCTGTTATTAGTCTTTCTTCATTCATTTTTTTCTAGTCAATGCTACTTACAAGTTGTTTTTTGAGTTTCCTGGAGAGACGGGCATTTTTGAATTGCCTCTTTTAAATAATCATTATTATGCAAATAATTGTTACTATTTATCCAAATGTTTAAAACAATCAAATAAATGTATCAACAGTCAAGTAACTTTTGGTCTCTTCCATATAGTCCTATTATAGTCCACTGTGTGCCCTAAACCTAATCCAATGCTATTTCCCAGTTGGGGTGATATCTTAACATAAACCCCTTTCCATGGTACCTCAACCCCGGATCGAACCCAGAACCTCCATTCTGAGACCACAAATTCTATTCTAAAAAAAAAAAAAAAAAAAAAACTTGTGCAATCTAATATTTGTCTTATACATTTCAGTTATCGTGGCTAGCGCAGGAGATCTGCGGGAAAGCGGAAGCAATCCCAGCATAATACACAACTGGTTTCTTTCTGGAAAGCAGGTCTGTCTGGTGCCGCAAGCAGCTTTGGTAAGTGAGTCATTCCAACTTCCCAGCCATGCCAGTAATTATAGATGATAAACTGTTAAACTCTCGGGCGGCCTACAAAGGTCAACTCACCCGTTTTCAAAAATATTTAGCTACTCTACCGAAAGAGGAACAAAACCTTGATATTATATCTCAGCGTTTAAAAGCTTTTGAACAGGCGTACGAGAAATATGATCTCGTGCAACTTGAAATTGAAATCAAAAGTCCAGAACATCAATCAGATAGGGAAGAAGTAGAGAGTAATTACTTTGATACACACGCTCAGGCTGTGGCATTAGTTAGAACTTTGACCCTGGCGTTGAAGGTAGAGGAAACTCAAGGAAGAATTAGCGACCATGGGAATGGTATCAAACCATTGCTACCTAAAATTGAAATTCCGCATTTTTCAGGAAAGGAAGAGATGTGGCAATCATTCTTTGAATTGTTCAGTTCATTAGTACATGATAATGCCACACTTCCAGAAATTCAGAAATTTCATTATTTAAAATCCATTTTGCAGGGACCACCCCTTCAACTTATAAGAGAACTCCCCTTAACAGGAGAAAACTATAACATTGCTATAGAGCTTCTTAAAGGCCGTTATGGCAACGAAAAATTATGCCTACAGAGGCATATTCAAGCCTTATTTAACCTGCCCGCATTGCGAGCTGACAGCTTGTCAACACTGCGAGCCTTAAGTGACACGGTCCAACCTCACGTCAGAGCATTGGCACGGTTGAATCAACCGGTCGAGCATTGGGATCTATTCTTAGTTCACTTGGTTACTTCTAAATTTGATTCATCAACCTTAAAGGCATGGGAGAGGGAACTAACAAATGACACTTCATATACCTATGGCTCATTGCTTACGTTTATAAATAATAGATGTCAGGTTTTATCAGCCGTAGCCTGTCATATGTCAGGAAGTGCAGATAACAAATCTAATGTTGTGAAGCCAGTCGGTACTAAAATAAACAAATCTGCTGTCTTTACTGTTCAACATAATTCAACAGATTGTATTCTCTGTAAAGCGCCTCACAGGTTATATTCCTGCGTTGCCTTTAAAGCCCTTTCTACCGACGAAAGACGCAAATTAATAGCTCAAAAAAGATATTGCTACAACTGTCTGTCAACCAAGCATATGGTGCCTGATTGCGTATCTAAAAATACTTGCTCCCATTGCAAGGCTCAACATCATACCTTGCTTCATAGGTTTGAAAAGCCACGTCAGGCTCCTTCCCCTGGATGTTCTAAAGATACATCCCCAGGAGCCAATGCGCAATCTTATACTCAGAGCTCTAGCTCTATTCGTAGTTCCCAGGTGCTACTATCAACCGTGTTATGAAAAGTTCAAGATTCCTCTGGTAGATGGCTTGAAGCACGTGCCTTATTGGATAATGCCGCCACCCATGACTTCATAAGTGAGCGTCTCATTAAGAAACTTGGTCTTCCCAAGCAACCTACATTAATTCAGGTTACCGGTATTAACAATAGCAATGTTAAATCTTTGCATTTTGTTCGTGTTCACATCAAAGATGCTGTTAATTGTAACACAACATTTCAGTTGAATTGTCTTGCCATTGACACTATTGGCAGTAATACCCCTAGTACATCTTTTGAAATTAGAAATTGGCAATTTCCTCATAACATTCAGTTGGCAGATCCAACATTTAATACGAGCGCTCCAGTAGACATACTTCTCAGTGCCCAAATATTTTGGCAATGTCTCCTTAGCTCTAAGGTTAAAATATCACCAGGAGTGTTTGTTCATCATACCAAGCTAGGTTGGTTAGTAACGGGTCAGGTCCCTCGTAAGTCGTTCCAAAATTTCTCACAATGTCATTTTGTCAATACAAGTCTCGATTACAACTTAGAAAGATTTTGGAAAATCGAAACTATAGATTCAGTTTCACCTTCCTCAGTTGAAAATGAAATGTGTGAAAAACTGTTTCGCGAAACAACCAAACGCAATTCAGAGGGTAGATTTGTCGTAACAATGCCCCGAGTGGATAATCCACCTCTTTTATTTGAAACACACCCTAGAGCTCTTAGAGCACTCTATGCTGTGGAAAGCAAATTTAAACGTGACCCTGTTGTTAAAGCTCAATACTCCACATTTATGGAGGAATATGAGGCACTCGATCACATGGAGGTTGTTACCAAGAAAGATGATGCTTCTTATACCCCATCTGAAGTCATTTACCTCAATCATCATCCTGTTTGGAAGAATGAAATTTTAATGGAAAACATAAGAGTGGTCTTTAATGGCTCTGCATTGGATGCCAATGGAACTTCTCTGAATGACACATTATTATCAGGCCCTCCTATTCAATCTGACATTTCTTCTGTTTTAATGAATTTTCGCTTGTTCCCTATCGCAGTGATATCTGATATCAAGCAGATGTATAGACAGATTTTGGTCGATCAACAACAGCGCGACCTTCAGAGAATTCTTTGGCGCGACGAGCCTACTAAACCCGTCAAGATTTTTCGGCTAAAAACATTAACCTATGGACTAAAGCCTTCTGCTTTTTTAGCCATACGTACGTTGAAATTACTTGCTGAACAGGATGGCCCGTTGTATTCTCCTAAGGCTTCTGAAGTGTTAAAATCATCATTTTACGTTGACGATTTTCTTCATTCATTTGAGTCAGTATCTGAAGCACTGCAAGTCTCTAAGGATTTGACAGCTTTGCTTTTGGGAGGCGGATTTTCCTTGTGCAAGTGGAACTCTAATTCGGAAGAATTTCTTTCTAAATTTCCATTAACTTCAGTATATAACGACTCAGTAGAGCTTCTTCATGAAAATAATTCTATCAAAACTCTAGGCATCTATTGGAGTCCTCAAAAGGATTTTTTCTTTTTCAAAATTAATCTCAGTGACATCAAACCGCAAACTAAGCGGCAAATTTTGTCTGAGATTGCAAAGATATTTGATCCTCTCCAATTTTTGGCGCCAGTTCCTTCCGAGTTGCAAAAAAATTGGATTTCTTATAGAAATAGTTTGGAAGATCTTTCTAATGTTATTATCCCGCGAGTGATTATTCCCTTTCCCTCCTGTGGAGGATATGAACTTCACATCATTGCCGATAGCTCATTGAAAGCTTATGGATGTTGTGCGTACATTGTTTGCCGTAATTTTGTCCAGTCATATTTCTTTTCCAATTTAATTTGCGCTAAGTCGAAGGTGGCCCCTCTTAAATCTTTATCCTTGCCACGACTGGAACTTTGTGCTGCTCTTCTGGCGGTTGAATTATCGGTCAAAATCCGTCAATCTTTGAAAATCCGATTTATTAAAACTTACTTTTGGAGTGACTCAGCCATCACGTTGGCATGGATTGCCAAACCTCCCTCGCATTGGCAGGTGTTGGTAGCTAATAGAGTGTCCAAAATTCAACAATTGTCTAATCTTGAACAATGGCATCATGTATCTGGCAAGGAGAACCCTGCAGATGTCATTTCTCGGGGATGTTCCCCTCTTATGTTGGCTAACCTGACATTATACTGGCACGGTCCCCGTTGGCTTCTGCAAGAACCTTCCGCTTGGCCAAATTTTCCTCTTCCGGAGTTATCAGACTTGCCGGATTCTGGTAAGATTACTGGATCTTCTCTTCTCGTTTCCGACTCTCCCCTTCTCTTGCAGCGATATTCCTCTTTCCATAAATTGGTGAGGGTTATGGCTTATCTCCTTCGATGGAAATATTTTGTGGTAGAACAACCTCTTTTTCCTAAGCCATATTTAACCCTTTCTGAATTAGGTTTAGCCACTACAAAAATCTTATGGCTTACTCAACAAGAAATATTCTCTGAAGAATGCCAGGTGTTGTCCCAAGGTCAATCCCTTAAGAAATCGAGTAGGCTTTCCTCACTCGCCCTCTTTTTGGATACTGATGGTTTATTAAGAGTAGGAGGACGTTTATCTTTGGCTGATCTTTCTGAGGATAAAAAACATCCAATTATTCTTCCCTCAAAGCATCATGTCACTTCCTTAATCATTCGTCAGTATCATTACCAGCATCTTCATGCTGGTACTCGTACATTACTTTCTATCATTCGTGAAAGGTATTGGCCCATAAACGGAGTCCATGAAGTTACCTCTGTTATCCGGAAGTGCATTCCATGTTTTAAATCCAACCCTAAAGTTACCGCTCAGCTCATGGGTGATCTTCCCAATTTTAGATCCGCGCCTGCTAGACCCTTTACCTTTACGGGGGTGGATTATTCCGGGCCTTTTGTTTACAGAAGAAATTCTCCTGAGGCCAAAAAATGTATTTCTGGAAAACTCTATATTTCGCTGTTTGTATGTATGGTCACCGGAGCAGTTCACTTAGAACTAGTTACCAACGCCTCTACTGCTTACTTTTTGGCAGCTTTTGCCAGATTTTCTGCTCGCAGAGGTCTTCCTTCAGAAGTATTCTCAGACAATGCTAAAAATTTTATCGGAGCTTCTGAGCAAATTAAGAGAGCTCTTACTCAAAATTCAGCGCTGGAAAGGATTACTGATTATGCTCACCAGAGAAATTTCAAGTGGCACTTCATCCCCCCTTATGCACCTCATCAAGGTGGGCGGTGGGAGTCTTGTGTGAAACTCACCAAGAAGCACCTTAGACGTGTTTGTGGCCACACCCCCCTTTCTCATGAAGAGTTTAATTCCTTAATCATTTTTATTGAGGGCATAATTAATTCTCGTCCTTTATCACCCTTATCTAATGATCCTTTAGATCTTCTGCCATTAACGCCAGGCCATTTTCTTATCGGTGGTCCTTTGACTGCCTCTCCCCCTTTGTTATATTCTAATTCTCAATCTTCTTTAGCCATTTCTTGGCGCAAAATTGAAAGTTTGCGCAACAATTTTTGGCGCCGCTGGAGGTTGGAATACCTCGGTTTGCTTCAGCAGCGTGGTAAATGGCGTGTTTCCTGCTCTAACCTTCAGATTGGGGACTTGGTCCTTTTGAAAGACCCTAGTCCCCCTCTTGTCTGGAATTTGGGTAGGGTTGTTGAGTGCTTTCCTGGCAGAGATGGTAGGATTCGCGTGGTAAAACTGCAGACTTCTGCTGGCCATTTTCTCAGGCCAATCACTATGATTGCTCCTTTGCCACGCGAGGCCTAACTTCTGCGCTTTCTTACTGCAATTTTTTCTCGCCCCTCCCAGCATGTTCGCTTTCGCGAATGTTTTTTTTTTTGTAGGCTATGTTTCCCGCACGGTTTGAAACACACGTTCAATTATTCTGCTCCATTATTTTTTTTTCGTTATAATTGCAGTATGAACGCGGTGTTCTGATTATTTATTTAACTTACGTTTCATTTGAATTGTTGTTCTTTATTATTCTTGTACTCACCTTTTTTCTGAAGTGTCTTTCTAGACGCACCATACTGTCACACTGTTTCATGAGGTACTGTGTTCGCCTCAGCGGCAACCCTCGCAACGTGCATGGGGCTGTGCGTTGATTGGCTGTTTGACACCCCTCCTTCATTCTGGAATGTTCGGCTGCTGTCGTCATTTCCACTATATATTCTCCGCCTCGCCGTCCTGCGGCCTGTCTTCACCTGCCCACGGCTGTCTGACCACTTCAGTGCAGCCTGCTCGGCGCACTGTTTACCAACACTGTTTGACCTGAAGCTATCTACGCGGCATGCTTCACTGCTTAGACTTTGTCGGGCTGAGCAGTCCGGGGTCAACAACCTTCATCTAGGCGACAGCTTCGTCACTTAATTTCTCTACAACTCGGCACGATGGAATCGTAACTGCTTGCACCTGCTAAACCAGGTCATTCCCAAGAGGCCTGGCACTGCTGGTTATGTTTCGCTGGAGGAATTATCATCTATCTTCTTTGGAAGCCACATCACGGCTTCTTAGAGAACAACTTCACTGGACTTCACGACCCACTCTACGCGGGCCAGCCAATTCTTGGTCTACACTCTGACCTTGGATTCTAGAAGAACTAACTTGTCCTGCCTGGACAATCATCATCGCTTCCCGCTATTGTCAGCGGGGTCTCCGCAGGATTAATTATGGAAGATACTCCCGGTATCAAGTATCGAACTGGTGGTAACCAATCACTCATTTTACATAATACAAGGCCAAGCCTTTACTATTTCTAACTTTGTTGTCATGGATTTTTCTCTATGAACTTTTTTATCGAGTTGCCTGTTATTAGTCTTTCTTCATTCATTTTTTTCTGGTCAATGCTACTTACAAGTTGTTTTTTGAGTTTCCTGGAGAGACGGGCATTTTTGAATTGCCTCTTTTAAATAATCATTTTAATGCAAATAATTGTTACTATTTATCCAAATGTTTAAAACAATCAAATAAATGTATCAACAGTCAAGTAACTTTTGGTCTCTTCCATATAGTCCTATTATAGTCCACTGTGTGCCCTAAACCTAATCCAATGCTATTTCCCAGTTGGGGTGATATCTTAACATAAACCCCTTTCCAGGCTGTGTCTCAATACTCAAGTTGTCTGTTATTGACTAGCTGCTAGCTACTATGTGCTATGCACTACGGAGATTTGGGACATGTCTGCTAGATCACAGCCTCCTTCATAGACTTGTGTTCTGAAACGCACTGGACTTACATGCTGGTACCAACCAAACCAACACTCAAGATGGCGGTGATCTGCTACTCCTTGCAAGCTCTTTGCGCTTTCATCAGCTGTTTTAAATATACAATACCTGAATGATACGTTCATGGATGCGCCAAGAAGATAACTTTTTAGCCGAGCCCTAATTATGGCTGATTAAGAGAATACAGTTCAGGAGGAAGAGAAGAAGGGTAATCATGATAATAAGGCAGCGGCAAATTGACAATTTGAGACGAGGCCCTTATTGTACGCTGGAGACCGTGAACCGAGTTGTCGTTGCAATTCTCAGTCGTGATTACCACAGAACCAAACAACATATTCGTGTGAAAATAATTATCACAACAGAACAAGATATTATGCTTCCCTCGTGTGTTGTGGTTTGAAGCGTTGAATTTGGCAAAGAATATAGGCCAAGCATAAACTGGATTAAAGTCAAAGACAACCTACATTTTACGTAACCTACAATTCCGATAAGCTACAATTTCTATAACTTCCTTGTACAAGTCGACACGTCGGCCAATCTAGCAAGCACTTTCGTTGACTAGCTACTACAGACTTGATTGCTATGTGCTAAGCAGTATTGGATCACGACTTCTGACGTCACATCCGGTAATGTAGTCGACTATCTAGTTCACTACGGTTGAAATTGTACTATTGGGACACAGCCTCATGAGCACCTCGCGAGATATATTCGGAATACCAATATTACATTTGAAGGACTGAGATTACCTCATTTGAAGTATGAGGCTATTTCGGTGAATATGTCCGTATGTAAATGATGTTCAAGTAAACTTCTGTGTTCTAGTTTTCTACCATAATGGACGAGCAAGCTGTGATCAAAAGTGAGCCGGAATGGTCGACTCAAACAGATGACTTGGCCGACATTGTAAGTGTATTTTAATTCCACATATTGTGTAACATTGCAATCTTAGTGAAGTCCAAGACAAACGTTTGTAGTTGGCAAGGTTAATTATATTAAACAGTAAGTTAATCAATATCTGTTAACTAGAGGTCATATTGTGTCTGTATATTCATACTTGTTGCTATTGAGGAGCTGAAACAATGTTTACACATTCAGTCAGATTTTGCCTCCCTAAATTTAATGCCATTCATATTCCACATAGACAGAGATAGAACATAGCCGTTGTTTCGAATAATGATCTGCAGTGTTGCCACATCATAATATGTGTGTTACTGCACTAACTCACTAGAAAGGGAGTTTTATAGCAAGAGTTAGATTTGGAATCCCCTCTGTTCCAAGACTTGAATTGCTGGAGACTGGAGAGAGAATATTAAGTTAGGTATTGCAATAATCACGTGTTGTGTACAATAACAGCATACTGAGAAAGTTTATCTAAAATCAATAAATTAACCAAACTGAACACTAACGTGACTCTAAAAATACGTAATTAAAATAAACTTATGAACAAGCTTGAAATAATTTTACTGAAACACCTGAAACAGTTATGAACTAGGTAAAAACCTATTAATATTGAGATACAGAGTAGTAATGTGTGTTATCTTGTTCCTAGATGTCAATACCGCCTGTCATATTCGTTTGGTTTTACCTCTGTCACTTTTATATTCCACATTCCCCAGGTAACATTCAATATTGTGGTGTTTGAAGCCATATTTTCAGTGTTGCCTAAGTAAACAAGAGTTTAGTGCTTTTCAGTCGGTCAACACGAATGTACCCAAAAGAGATGGGTTATGCCCTAATCCTGAAATAAATTACATGAGATTAATAAAACACTAGGATGACCAGTTTCGATCGTCAAGCGATCATCATCAGATCCATTACACTTAGGCTATAAAATCTATGTTTGAAATACAGGTGAAAATATTTACAATATGTACAATTATTTAGTTGCAGTATTGGTACTGCAACTGTCAGTGTATGCTAAATGCAGTATATATGTTAGGTGAAATGCTAAATGGTGATAGCTATCCGGAGTTTGTACTTTAGAGAGATTATATGGTTGTAAACTATAGTTAAACTATAAAATTTTAGGCTAACTACTTATCTGATTGTCTTCCGTACTACAGCTGCTCGCAGTTTTCGTGCTCACTGTAACTTACTGTGCGGTCAACTGCGGTGGTTATCTTAACGACTGGTTTTTCCTGCCATCTCCCCCCTTCCCCTACGTGCTGTGGGGAGTGATAGCGATGTGTTTATGTGAGGTGTTGCCAACCTAGATAAGATGTATGTTATTGAATGAGGTGTGTCTACAACTATTAAAGACCGTGGATTAGCCCTCGCCACGCGTGGAGCATTACCCATTCGAACTAAGCGTTGACGGTCTTATGAGGACGTCCCGGCACCTTTAATACTGCCGCGAATATGGGCCTTGGTTTGTTGCAGAAGAAAAGTACATCGTACACCTGATCCAGATAACATTTACCTATTAAAAAACCCCTAATTTCCCCCTTTTTTATCTAGCTTGGCTGTGTCGCTAAATTGTGTCTTGTTTCCGACAGGGTGTGTTTTTTAGTAGCGTGAAGAGGGGTGAGCTCTCCATGAACGTGTGTTCGTTTAGATTGTTGGGATTGTTTCGTTTGGCTAGGTGTATCTCGATTGCTTCCTTTATGTCAAGAGCTCTGCCTTTCGATTCGTGATGGATTATTTTAAGGTCCGACTCTATGTTGGTAAAGCTGTGCCCCGCGTCACACATATGTTCGCACACGGCTGAATGTGTTCCGTATCTTATCGCATTCCTATGTTCATTATAACGGGTGTCTACTCGTCTTCCACTCTGCCCGATGTATTTAGCTTGACAACCGGTGTCTTGGCACGTTATAGAATATACCCCTGACCTTGAATACGGGTCACGTTTATTTAGATTACTATTTTGGAGGTGCCTAACGGTTGTGTTTTTCGTCGTGAAAGCTATCTTGATGCCTTGATTTTTGAATAGGTTAGTGATTTTATATGTATTCGCATTCACATAGTTGAAACGCACAAATTTTTTCTCATTACTGTCCGGTTTGGGAATCGTTTTATCTTTATTTTTATGCTTGGCTATAATTTGGTTTATTTTGCTTGGTGGGAAGTTGTTTTCCTTTGCTATTTGCTTAATAGTTCTTATTTCCTTATTATAGTTGTCTTTAGACATGGGTATGTTTAAAGCCCTGTGCACCATTGAATTGAAACCTGCTAGTTTGTGCGTACTGGGGTGATTAGACAGATTGTGCGCTAAAAGAAACAGAATACATACTGACCAAAGCCGAAAAATCAAAACTAATAAACATGAACCCGAAAATACCGTCATTGAGGGGACAACCAAAAATACACAAAAAGGAATGCCCAATGAGACCAATAGTCAATTGTAGGAATGCCCCTAATTACAAAATCAGCAAAGAGTTACTAAAAATCTTAAAATGCCGTCTTTCCAACGACAAAAACAACTCTGTAAAGAACACAACAGAACTGGTAACAGCATTGAACACCCTACAAATCAAACCTAGCTTCAGGCTAGTATCCTTCGATGTAACTAACATGTACACCAATATTCCGATTATTGAAGCAATCAACACTATCGAAAACAACTTAAAATCCAACAATTCGGTAAAAGAAACCGATGAGATTGTGAGATTATTGAGGGTCGTTCTCACCCAAAACGTGTTTCAATTCGACAATAAAATATACACACAGAGAGAAGGCCTAGCAATGGGATCGCCACTAAGTGGGTTAATCGCTGACATCTTCATCAATGCACTAGAAAACGCGTTCTTAGAAAAGACTTCAACAAAGGGAATAGTAATATGGAAAAGATACGTAGATGATGTAATTTGCATCTACGATACTGAACTAACAAGCGAAGAAACAATTCTCCAATCCATTAATAGCCTACACCACTCTATCAAATTCACTAAGGAATCCGAAATAGACCGACAAATAAATTATCTCGATATAACTATTGAACGTAAAGACAACGACCTTTCATTTCCATATTTCGGAAAGCAACACAAACCTCGCATGCAATCGACAATCAGTCTAATCACCCCAGTACGCACAAACTAGCAGGTTTCAATTCAATGGTGCACAGGGCTTTAAACATACCCATGTCTAAAGACAACTATAATAAGGAAATAAGAACTATTAAGCAAATAGCAAAGGAAAACAACTTCCCACCAAGCAAAATAAACCAAATTATAGCCAAGCATAAAAATAAAGATAAAACGATTCCCAAACCGGACAGTAATGAGAAAAAATTTGTGCGTTTCAACTATGTGAATGCGAATACATATAAAATCACTAACCTATTCAAAAAGCAAGGCATAAAGATAGCTTTCACGACGAAAAACACAACCGCTAGGCTCCTCCAAAATAGTAATCTAAATAAACGTGACCCGTATTCAAGGTCAGGGGTATATTTTATAACGTGCCAAGACACCGGTTGTCAAGCTAAATACATCGGGCAGAGTGGAAGACGAGTAGACACCCGTTATAATGAACATAGGAATGCGATAAGATACGGAACACATTCAGCCGTGTGCGAACATATGTGTGATGCGGGGCACAGCTTTACCAACATAGAGTCGGACCTTAAAATAATCCATCACGAATCGAAAGGCAGAGCTCTTGACATAAAGGAAGCAATCGAGATACACCTAGCCAAACGAAACAATCCCAACAATCTAAACGAACACACGTTCATGGAGAGCTCACCCCTCTTCACGCTACTAAAAAACACACCCTGTCGGAAACAAGACACAATTTAGCGACACAGCCAAGCTAGATAAAAAAGGGGGGAAATTAGGGGTTTTTTAATAGGTAAATGTTATCTGGATCAGGTGTACGATGTACTTTTCTTCTGCAACAAACCAAGGCCCATATTCGCGGCAGTATTAAAGGTGCCGGGACGTCCTCATATGACCGTCAACGCTTAGTTCGAATGGGTAATGCTCCACGCGTGGCGAGGGCTAATCCACGGTCTTTAATAGTTGTAGACACACCTCATTCAATAACATACATCTTATCTAGGTTGGCAACACCTCACATAAACACATCGCTATCACTCCCCACAGCACGTAGGGGAAGGGGGGAGAAGGCAGGAAAAACCAGTCGTTAAGATAACCACCGCAGTTGACCGCACAGTATGTTACAGTGAGCACGAAAACTGCGAGCAGCTGTAGTACGGAAGACAATCAGATAAGTAGTTAGCCTAAAATTTTATAGTTTAACTATAGTTTACAACCATATAATCTCTCTAAAGTACAAACTCCGGATAGCTATCACCATTTAGCATTTCACCTAACATATATACTGCATTTAGCATACACTGACAGTTGCAGTACCAATACTGCAACTAAATAATTGTACATATTGTAAATATTTTCACCTGTATTTCAAACATAGATTTTATAGCCTAAGTGTAATGGATCTGATGATGATCGCTTGACGATCGAAACTGGTCATCCTAGTGTTTTATTAATCTCATGTAATTTATTTCAGGATTAGGGCATAACCCATCTCTTTTGGGTACATTCGTGTTGACCGACTGAAAAGCACTAAACTCTTGTTAACATTGAATATTTACCTCATTCTCATATTCTCATTCTAATCTCCATCATCTACTCACTTTGATGTAACTATTTTCCTTTAAGTGTATTTACTAGCTGCATCCATTTCCTTCCCACATAGGAGGTGTAGTTCCTCTTTCCGCCATATCTTTATGCCTTGATTTTATGAACCACCATAAACATTCCCATTTATCGTGATTCCTTCATGGTCTATTATTTATGGTGAGGGTTGTTTATAAAGATCATCCGGATACAATAATATTGAAGATGCCAAATAAAACACAAAAATCTGGCATTTATTTCACTTTGTGATCTATGAAAAATAACTTGCATGAAAATAGGCCTACTGATCTAGGTCGTCTCCGTTGTGTATTGTGTTGGGAAGAAATGAAAGAAAATGGAAACCAGATCAATGTCTATTCTCAGATTCCCGTAACATAAAGTTTGCACGTCGTATGTAATATATACTGTAATTCCACCTATGCAAAGGAACATATATGTGAAACAAGTCATTTCCCTGCAGGTTGATGCTCATCATAGGAGGGATATTAAGACTGAATCATGTCCAACGCCGCAGATTGTTGCATTCAGTAGAACAGAATGTCCCACACCGGAGATTGTTCCATGGCTCAAAGTAGAACCAGCATCTTCGGATGTGACAGGAGTAAGTACTTTATCGAGTTAATACTCTATGCCCCTTTACAAGACATGTTCTTCATCTCCTTATCACCAAATGGTATTTAGGGATTGCAGAATTGTATTTTCACAACAGTACTGATGACAAACGTTAGCTTTTGTATTGTAAAAAAGCACAAACCTTAAGGTTAGTGGCGCTGTGATAATATAAGGTGCCTTCAAGAAGTAACGAGCCGGAGGCATAATTACAGAAACCAGTACCTGTATGTTAAAAGTGTTGAGGCACTTGTCCCACTGTGACACGAGGCGGTGAATGGCTGTCTCATAAATTCCCTGGGCTGCGATGTGAACCAGTTCCGCACGTACAGCTGGACGTCGGCGTCCGAGGCAGCGTTGGACGATAGAAGCATGCTGCTGCTCGCTTTGTATCGTCACGTGACGTGCACGCGTGCCCTCTAGCGACGGGCTGTGACCTTCCACGCTCTGGTAGGAACCACACCTCGTTACACACGCCACGAATAGCCGATGTCGTCAACGGTTTGCGCATTCCAGCCTCCGGCTCGTTACTTTTTGAACGCACCTTAAATATCTGACCCATGCATGACATAATCCAGCATCAGTCGGCTTTGTATGCTTTAGCTCTGACCAATGATCTGCCCTGGTGACCAACTTGCCACCTTTTTCGATAATCAGGGTTGCCAACCTGTCGAGTTAAGTTCACCTAGATTTCCTCTTTAAATCCCCGAGATTTGAATAATTTTTCCATTTTTCTCCCTCGTTAAATATTACATATTGCCACGGTGACCTTGCGTTCTCTCAGCGGCCATGATGGTTGTCATGGTTACCCGACATGTGGTAATAGTCACGTTGGGCTTAGACTACGTGACTTTACAAGCAAGGTGATTCATGTATTGAGACAGCGCATGACGTCACGTTACAGTAGTCTCGAAGCAGTTTCTTGTCAGACGAGTTACTTAGGGATGAGGTTGGGAGAGAGGAGGGTCACCTAAATTGGTACGTAATTATCAACCATTTTGGTTTGTGACTACGGTCTGGGAGAGTAACTAATTAGTCAGCTGTTAGATTGTCCTCACAAGGCAGAATACTGCGTTGGAGGAAGAGGGTTGACCATGTTAGAGTTTAGTGGCCACTATTATGGTTCTTGGCTATGGACTAGGATGAAATATCAGCTGGTTTATAGATTGTTGTAATAAGCAGAAACATTAATCCGTGGATATTGTTGTGTATGTTGATTTGTATTGGCTTGTATCAGTTAATTCTTAAATACAGATGCCTGTCAATAGTCATATTGAGTACTTGTTTAACAAATCGTATTCACAATGAACATGTTCAGTATTTTAATGTATTAATTAAGACACTTAGATACTGTTGTCAGACCTGAATGTCTGTATGCAGCAGAAACACTAGACATGATTGGGAAGGGCGGCCTCGAAGAGACACTTAAGATACTGTTGTCAGACCTGAATGTCTGTATGCAGCACAAACACTAGACATGATTGGGAAGGGCGGCCTCGAAGAGACACTTAGACACTGTTGTCAGACCTGAATGTCTGTATGCAGCACAAACACTAGACATGATTGGGAAGGGCGGCCTCGAAGAGACACTTAGACACTGTTGTCAGACCTGAATGTCTGTAAGCAGCACAAACGCTGGTCATGATTGGGAAGGGCGGCCTCGAAGAGACACATAGACACTGTTGTCAGACCTGAATGTCTGTAAGCGGCACAAACACTTGACATGATTGGGAAGGGCGGCCTCGAAGACATCCGGAAGAGAGAAAGGAAAATGCTTCGAAAAATCCTAGTCCCAAATATCAAGGATGGAGAGAGGAGACTCAAACCTAACAAAGAACTATATCTGAAGACTGGAGTTGTAGCCCTAATGAGAGAAAGGAGAATACAGTTTTCAGGACACTTCGTGAGGATGAACAGTACCAGATTGACGAAGAGGATTTTTGAATTCTTGAGAAAGAGGAAGACGGAGCAGAAATGGTTTCGGGAAGTGAGATTGGACATTGATCGGATGGGGGTGAAAGAAGAAGACATAACGGACAGAGAGCGATTTAGACGACTAATTAAGGAGTTGACAGATTTCCAGGAGACAGGGGAGTTGTCAGTGAAGAAAGGAAGATCTTACACAGAGGAGCAGAAGAAGGAAGTGGGAGAGAGGATGAAGAGATATTGGCCGAGAGTGAAGACAACAATTAATGTAAAAACTGTCCACAGTCGGCCGTGACGAACAAAGAAATAGACTTTAACTAAAAACTCGTGGAACATTATAAAATAATACTCTAGTCAACAGATCTTTGGAATAAATTACATTGAAAGTTAACACTAACATATGACCATAGGTCACAATACAACATATATTTGTCAACATTTCCATATCACATCGAAAATTCCCATGGAGCCTAACATATTCTACTCCACAAAGAGCCTATATTCATCTAATAGAAAGCACATCCTGTTCACTATCTCAAGATTTTTTTAAAGAAAATATATATAGTATAATTTTAGGAATATATAAATACAATATATTAAGATATATGCCATTTTTACTAAATTATTTTTATACTATCGTCCAATTACAGCCCACATTTGTTAGAGATGTTTTTTTAAACTGTATTTTATAAAATGTTTATATAAAACCCAAGTTAAATATTACGACGCTTTCCTTTCTTTTAAAACACATTGCTGAAGAATATAATGATAATGAAAAAATAACCCCTGGCACTACAGCCAAGGAAGGGCCTAGGCCTATCAAGCGACCGCTGCCCA
The DNA here is from genome assembly GCA_946902985.2 of Meconema thalassinum. Taxonomy (NCBI): domain Eukaryota; kingdom Metazoa; phylum Arthropoda; class Insecta; order Orthoptera; family Tettigoniidae; genus Meconema; species Meconema thalassinum. The sequence continues at coordinate 14,709,745 of OX336401.1, read as the reverse complement.
GCCATTTAGCCTGCAGATTTTGGGGTGACGCGTGATCAGCGAATCGGGTCTCCTCAGGCGTTTATTTTTGTTTTCCTGATCAGGGCGCTGCCTCAGTGTCAGGCAGCTACTCTATTGTCCTCACGAAGCTGAGTGCACCCCATTCCTGCCCCCACATAAGTTTCCAAACTCCGTGACGGAGCCGGGAATCGAACCCGGGGCCACCGGGTGAGAGGCAGGCGTGCTACCGCAACTGCACGGGGCCAGCTATACCACAACATGGCCGATACTAATTGCTTTAATTAGTACGAGGTTGCTGCAATATTGATGTTATATACTCTACATAACACTCCCCCTCCAGAAGACTTATAATGCTTGTAGTAAGTGGTATCCATTTTCTGCAATATTGATGTTACATACTCTACATAACACTCCCCATCCAGAAGAGTTAGGTGCTTGTAGTTAGTAGTATCGAGTTGCTCTAATATTGATGTAATATACTCTACATAACACTCATCCTCCAGAAGACTTATAATGCTTGTAGCTGGTAGTATCCAGTTGCTATAATTGATGTTATATACTCTACATAACACTCCCCCTCCAGAAGACTTATAATGCTTGTAGCTAGTGGTACCCAGTTGCTCTAATATTGTTGTGATATACTCTATTTAACACTCCCCCTCCACAAGACATATAATGCTTCGAGCTGGTAGTATCCAGTCGCTCTAATATTGATGTTATTTACTCTACATAACAATCCCTCTCCAGAAGACATATAGTGCTTCTAACTGGTAGTGTCCAGTCGCTTTAATATTAGTTATTTACTCTACATAACACTCCCCCTCCAGAAGACTGACAATGCTTGTAGCTAGTGTTATCAAGGTGCTGCGATATTGATGTTTTATACTCTACATAACACTCCCCTTCCAGAAGACTTATAATGCTTGTAGCTAGTAGTATCCAGTTGCTCTAATATTGATGTTATATACTCTACACAACAATCCCCCTCCAGAAGACTTATAATGCTTGTAGCTAGTAGTATTCAGTTGCTCTAATATTGATGTTATATACTCTACACAACAATCCCCCTTCAGAAGACTTATAATGCTTCTAGCTAGTAGTATCCAGTTGCTTCAATATTGATGTTATATACTCTACACAACACTCCCCCTCCAGAAGTCTTATAATGCTTGTAGCTAGTAGTATCCAGTTGCTCTAATATTGATGGTATATACTCTACACAACACTCCCCCTCCAGAAGACTTATAATGCTTGTAGCTAGTAGTATCCAGTCGCTCTAATATTGATGTTATTTACTCTACATAACACTCCCCCTCCACATGACATATAATACTTGTAGCTAGTAGTATCAAGTTGCTGCAATATTGATGTTACATACTCTGCATAACATTCCCCCTCCAAATGCTTATAATGTTTGTAGCTAGTGTTATCCATTTGCTCTAATATCGATGTTATATACTCTACATAACACTCATCCTCCAGAGGACATAAATCCTTGTAGCTAGTAGTATCCAGTTGCTCTAATATTGATGTTATATACTCTACATAACACTCATCCTCCAGAAGACTTATAATGCTTGTAGCTAGTGGTATCCAGTTGCTCTAATATTAATGTTATATACTCTACACAACAATCCCCCTCCAGAAGACTTATAATGCTTGTACCTAGTAGTATCCAGTCGCTCTAATATTGATGTTATTTACTCTACATAACACTCCCCCTCCAGAAGACATAATACTTGTAGCTAGTAGTATCAAGTTGCTGCAATATTTATGTTACATACTCTGCATAACATTCCCCCTCCAGAAGGCTTATAATGTTTGTAGCTAGTGTTATCCATTTGCTCTAATATCGACGTTATATACTCTACATAACACTCATCCTCCAGAGGACATATAATGCTTGTAGCTAGTAGTATCCAGTTGCTCTAATATTGATGTTATATACTCTACATAACACTCATCCTCCAGAAGACTTATAATGCTTGTAGCTAGTGGTATCCAGTTGCTCTAATATTAATGTTATATACTCTACACAACAATCCCCCTCCAGAAGACTTATAATGCTTGTAGCTAGTAGTATCCAGTTGCTCTAATATTGATATTATATACTCTACACAACACTCCCCCTCCAGAAGACTTATAATGCTTGTAGCTAGTAGTATCCAGTCGCTCTAATATTGATGTTATTTACTCTACATAACACTCCCCCTCCAGAAGACATATAGTACTTGTAGCTAGTAGTATCAAGTTGCTGCAATATTGACGTTACATACTCTGCATAACATTCCCCCTCCAGAAGGCTTATAATGTTTGTAGCTAGTGTTATCCAGTTGCTCTAATATCGATTTTATATACTCTACATAATACTCATCCTCCAGAAGACTTATAATGCTTGTTGCTAGTGGTGTCCATTTGTTGCAATATTGATGTTATACCTGTATACTCGACATAACACTTCCACGTCCAGAAGACTTATAATGCTTGTAGCTAGTGGTATCCAGTTGCTCTGCAATATTGATGTTATAACTGTATACTCTACATAACACTCCCCTTCCAGAATTTCTTATTTGGCTTTCTCTAACATAATTTGAAAATTTATTAGCTCCAATAGCAGTGTTTTGTGAAAATTTTAAATATTGTATAGGTGAGGTGTCTACATAATTTTATACCATCATTTTCAAAAGATGTGCAGGTGCAAATCTTGCGGGGCTTGTCACTTGATACTCAATGCTTATATTTGTTAGATCCTATGGCCCCGTCTAGTCTTACAACTATACATTTAAAAATGAATGTTCATTTTTGAATTTTGATTAGGGATATTATTTCCATTAAGGCAGTGATCTCTGCATTTTCTCTCAAACTAAGATTCACTTGGTTTCTAAAGGAGTGATGGCTTGGTGGTGTATCATAAGTTACAGAACTAGGGAGGACATAACGATCATCTCCATCAGTAAGATGTGATGGACAGTATGAAGCCAGTGTCCGGTAGTAGTTGTTAAGCGAATATATCTTTACAACAATTAAGCTGTGTTGTACAATTACATATTTTGTATTTTTTGTTAAATGTGTGAGTTGATAGCAAAGAAATGAATTATTCCATCTTATTTTCCCTAGGATTTGAAAGAAGAAATCCATGTTGAAGAAAGTGATGCAAGTGGGAATCATTTGAATGAGTAATGGACATCATTATGAGAAAAACGCGTTTTTCCTCTTTTATGAGTGCATAACTGAAAATGTTTCATTGGAGCATATGATACATGTCTTATACAGTATTAACCTTCTATTTAGCAATCCACAGAATATCCATTCTCTTACAGTTCTTTCTGACTTGGTGGAATCCCATTTCATATGGTTGGAGGAAATGTACATGCCACAGTGAAGAGTATATGACTGTAATATGAGTTTTGTTAGGAACGTCCACTACTTTTTAACTCCCTTAGTGTGCTGCTCTGTCCTCAGCCCCAGATGAATTTTTTGTAACCCTAACTATTGAGCGTAAGTAGCTTCTTCCTCACCCGGTAATGGTACAAGTAAATCTTCTACATCTAACCTTAAACTTGGGGAGGATTTAAGTAACTTGACAGGTGTCAACATATCGCACATAAGCTGCTGGTGTGATCGTAGGTTTACAGTTTGGAGCTTGGGAATTCAAGATAACATTATCTGGGGAGTTTTCTGAGAAACCGAAATGGATGGATGGGGTTTGGTTTGCAACATAAAATTCACCTGCTTTTCGGCCTACTTAAAAGCACCAGCTCCTCGGCCTATCTAAAAGTTGTCCTATCCTCGTGTCTGCGGAGTTTTTATTGGGTACCTTGCTCCTGAAGAGAAATACATATTGGGTAGGCAGGTCTTGCTATAGTGTTTACATAATAGCACAACATGCATATTGGTCTGAATCGGCTAGTAATCTAGGTTATTGCCTTGATTGTTGCAGGGATTCGCCTGGGTGCATAAAGTCAGACGCATCAGCGGACTGCTCGGACCGCCGCTGGGGTAGTGGATTTCTGGGCCATGCTCTTTTGTAGCTTCTTGTTCGTTGTGCGTTAAGCCTGAGGCGTCGTTGTTGTCAATAACCCAGGGTGTTGAATGACCGTAGCTCACCACATACTTCAAATATGATCACTCGAAGGAAGCTTTGCATTTTGTTGGCCACTAAAGGAGGTGCATGGCCGCGTGGTAATTCTCCGTGGACCTAACTCTCTACAGTGGTTGTAAGGTGCAGGTTCAGGTATTTTCTGATAGTGATCTGACATTTTCTATTTTGCTTACATCTTAACAGAGACATCGCCTATTCTCTTCTAGTTGAAGGGTTCAGTCTCATATCCAATATTCACTTGAGAGCTGGTTCTATGCTAAAATTACTCACATTCCTTAGTTTCTCTTCGGCTGCTGATAATCTATTTAGCCAGTCTTCTATGATTATTGTGAATTACTTTTAAATTACTGTAATGTATGTATGAAAATATCGGCACCGCTTATATTATTCCCAACCTCTGACTGTTTTACGCATATCCTTGTATGCATTGATGTTGTAACAAAGCGAAATTTAAAGGAATGACGCACAAGGTTGATCTAAATGAACAATATGATTTAACTATTGATTAGCACCTGCTCACAAGGAGGTTTGACAACATACCATTGTTATTGTTACACTAACTCTCAAAGTTTCGTTCTACATCGATTAAGTACCATGTATAACCACCAGATGGCAGTAACAGCAGTATTTGACAAAATGGCGGTCAGGAGAAGGCGTTGTGTACTCTCGAATTTCATCAACACCGGTCCGTTACCATAGTCCAGCGCCATTTTTGTACGGGAAAGACCCTCCCTCCGACAACTCTATTCGCAGATGGTATGCGCAGTTCGTGAATACCGGTTGCTTGTGTAAAGGGAAAAGCCTTGGCCGTCGCCGCGTGTCAGACGCAGACATGAATCGGATCAGGGACGTTTATCTCCGTAGTCCTAAGAAATCGACTACAAGAGGCAGCAGGGAACTGCATGTTCCTCAAACCACCGTATGGCGTGTGTTACGATAGCGTCAGCATGTAAAGCCATGTCGCCTACAAGAGGCAGCAGGGAACTGCATGTTCCTCAAACCACCGTATGGCGTGTGTTACGAAAGCGTCAGCATGTAAAGCCATATCGCCTACAACTGCGTCAAGCTTTAACATGCAATGACAACGTCCTACGCTGGAATTTTTGCATGGAACTGCAACAACGTTCTGAAGAAAAGAAGAAGAAGAAGAAGACAGTCATTTTCTTGACAGGCTACTTTTCAGTGACGAAGCCACTTTTCATCTGAGTGGTAAGGTGAATAAACAAAACGTTTGAATTTGGGGGACAACTGATCCCCATTGTTATGTGGAACACGTGCGTGACTCACCAAAAGTGAATGTGGTCTCTGCCGTTTAAAAGACGAAGGTCTACGGCCCCTTCTTCTTCCGTGACAAGACAGTGACAGGGCTGATTTACCTGGACATGCTCACTGAGTGGCTGTTACCCCAGTTGAGTGACGTGCTGCAACAGGATGGTGCACCTCCTCATTTCCACGGGGAAGTTAGAGCATTTTTAAATCAAGAACTTCCAAGACGATGGACTGGAAGTGGAATAAAACATGATCAGATGCTCTTACGCTGGCCACCAAGGTCACCACACTTAACACTGTGTGACTTCTTCCTGTGGGGGTATGTCAAAGTTCAGGTGATTGTTCCGCCTCTACCGGCGAATATTCTGCAACTGAAACAGCGCAGCCTTCGACACCATCACCAGTGACATGTTGGGGCGAGTGTGGGAAGAGACCATCTCCACTGACATGTTGGGGCGTGTGTGGGAATAGACCATTACCACTGACATGTTGGGGCGTGTGTGGGAAGAGACCATCACCACTGACATGTTGGGCGTGTGTGGGAAGAGACCATCTCCACTGACATGTCGGGGTGTGTGTGGGAAGAGACCATCACCACTGACATGTTGGGGCGTGTGTGGGAAGAGACCATCACCAGTGACATGTTGGGGCGTGTGTGGGAAGAGACAATCTCCACTGACATGTCGGGGTGTGTGTGGGAAGAGACCATCACCACTGACATGTGTGTGGGAAGAGACCATCACCACTGACATGTCGGGGTGTGTGTGGCAAGAGACCATCACCACTGACATGTCGGGGTGTGTGTGGGAAGAGACCATCACCACTGACATGTTGGGGCGTGTGTGGGAAGAGACCATCTCCACTGACATGTTGGGGCGTGTGTGGGAAGAGACCATCACCACTGACATGTTGGGGCGTGTGTGGGAAGAGACCATCTCCACTGACATGTTGGGGCGTGTGTGGGAAGAGACCATCTCCACTGACATGTTGGCGCGTGTGTGGGAAGAGACCATCTCCACTGACATGTTGGGGCGTGTGTGGCAAGAGACCATCACCACTGACATGTTGGGGCGTGTGTGTGAAGAGACCATCTCCACTGACATGTCGGGGTGTGTGTGGGAAGAGACCATCACCACTGACATGTGTGTGGGAAGAGACCATCACCACTGACATGTCGGGGTGTGTGTGGCAAGAGACCATCACCACTGACATGTTGGGGCGTGTGTGGGAAGAGACCATCTCCACTGACACGTTGGAGCGTGTGTGGGAAGAGACCATCACCACCGACATGTTGGGTCGTGTGTGTGGGAAGAGACCATCTCCACTGACATGTTGGGGCGTGTGTGGGAAGAGACCATCTCCGCTGACATGTTGGGGTGTGTGTGGGAAGAGACAATCACCAGTGACATGTTGGGGCGTGTGTGGGAAGAGACCATCACCACTGACATGTTGGGGTGTGTGTGGGAAGAGACCATCACCACTGACATGTTGGGGCGTGTGTGGGAAGAGACCATCACCACTGACATGTCGTGGTGTGTGTGGGAAGAGACCATCACCACTGACATGTTGGGGCGTGTGTGGGAAGAGACCATCTCCACTGACATGTTGGGGCGTGTGTGGGAAGAGACTATCACCACTGACATGTGTGTGGGAAGAGACCATCACCACTGACATGTGTGTGGGAAGAGACCATCACCACCGACATGTTGGGGCGTGTGTGGGAAGAGACCATCACCACTGACATGTTGGGGCGTGTGTGGGAAGAGACCATCACCACTGACATGTTGGGGCGTGTGTGGGAAGAGACCATCACCACTGACATGTTGGGGCATGTGTGGGAAGAGACCTTCACCACTGACATGTTGGGGCGTGTGTGGGAAGAGACCATCACCACTGACATGTTGGGGCGTGTGTGGGAAGAGACCATCACCACTGACATGTTGGGGCGTGTGTGGGAAGAGACCATCACCACCGACATGTTGGGGCGTGTGTGGGAAGAGACCATCACCACTGACATGTTGGGGCGTGTGTGGGAAGAGACCATCACCACTGACATGTTGGGGTGTGTGTGGGAAGAGACCATCACCACTGACATGTTGATGCGTGTGTGGGAAGAGACCATCACCACTGACATGTTGGGGTGTGTGTGGGAAGAGACCATCACCACTGACATGTTGGGGCGTCTGTGGGAAGAGACCATCACCACTGACATGTGTGTGGAAAGAGACCATCACCACCGACCTGTTGGGGCATGTGTGGGAAGAGACCACCACCACCGACATGTTGGGTCGTGTGTGGGAAGAGACCATCACCACTGACATGTGTGTGGGAAGAGACCACCACCACCGACATGTTGGAGCGTGTGTAGGAAGAGACCATCACCACTGACATGTTGGGGCGTGTGTGGGAAGAGACCATCACCACCGACATGTTGGGGCGTGTGTGGGAAGAGACCATCACCACCGACATGTTGGGGCGTGTGTGGGAAGAGACCATCACCACTGACATGTTGGGGCGTGTGTGGGAAGAGACCATCACCACTGACATGTACGGGCGTGGTTGGGAAGAGACCATCACCACTGACATGTTGGGGCGTGTGTGGGAAGAGACCATCACCACTGACATGTTGGGGCGTGTGTGGGAAGAGACCATCACCTCTGACATGTGTGTGGGAAGAGACTATCACCACTGACATGTGTGTGGGAAGAGACCATCACTACTGACATGTCGGGTCGTGTGTGGGAAGGGAACATCACCACCGACATGTTGGGGCGTGTGTGGGAAGAGACCATCACCACTGACATGTCGGGGCTTGTGTGGGAAGAAACCATCAGCACTGACATGTTGGAGCGTGTGTGGGAAGAGACCATCACCACCGACATGTTGGAGCGTGTGTGGGAAGAGACCATCACCACCGACATGTGTGCGGGAAGAGTCCATCACCACTGACATGTTGGGGCGTGTGTGGGAAGAGACCATCACCACTGACATGTTGGGGCGTGTGTGGGAAGCGACCATCACCACCGACATGTTGGGGCGTGTGTGGGAAGAGACCATCACCACTGACATGTTGGGGCGTGTGTGGGAAGAGACCATCACCACTGACATGTGTGTGGGAAGAGACCATCACCACTGACATGTTGGGGTGTGTGTGGGAAGAGACCATCACCACTGACATGTTGGGGCGTGTGTGGGAAGAGACCATCACCACTGACATGTGTGTGGGAAGAGACCATCACCACCGACCTGTTGGGGCGTGTGTGGGAAGAGACCACCACCACCGACATGTTGGGTCGTGTGTGGGAAGAGACCATCACCACTGACATGTGTGTGGGAAGAGACCACCACCACCGACATGTTGGAGCGTGTGTGGGAAGAGACCATCACCACTGACATGTGTGTGGGAAGAGACCATCACCACTGACATGTTGGGGCGTGTGTAGGAAGAGACCATCACCACTGACATGTTGGGGCGTGTGTGGGAAGAGACCATCACCACCGACATGTTGGGGCGTGTGTGGGAAGAGACCATCACCACCGACATGTTGGGGCGTGTCTGGGAAGAGACCATCACCACTGACATGTTGGGGCGTGTGTGGGAAGAGACCATCACCACTGACATGTTGGGGCGTGTGTTGGAAGCGACCATCACCACCGACATGTTGGGGCGTGTGTAGGAAGAGACCATCACCACTGACATGTTGGAGCGTGTGTGGGAAGAGACCATCACCACCGACATGTTGGGGCGTGTGTGGGAAGAGACCATCACCACCGACATGTTGGGGCGTGTGTGGGAAGAGACCATCACCACCGACATGTTGGAGCGTGTGTGGGAAGAGACCATCACCACCGACATGTGTGTGGGAAGAGTCCATCACCACTGACATGTGTGTGGGAAGAGACCATCACCACTGACATGTGTGTGGGAAGAATCCATCACCACTGACATGTGTGTGGGAAGAGACCATCACCACTGACATGTGTGTGGGAAGAGACCATCACCACTGACATGTGTGTGGGAAGAGTCCATCACCACTGACATGTGTGTGGGAAGAGACCATCACCACCGACATGTGTGTGGGAAGAGTCCATCACCACTGACATGTGTGTGGGAAGAGTCCATCACCACTGACATGTGTGTGGGAAGAGACCATCACCACTGACATGTGTGTGGGAAGAGACCATCACCACTGACATGTGTGTGGGAAGAGACCATCACCACCGACATTTGTGTGGGAAGAGTCCATCACCACTGACATGTGTGTGGGAAGAGTCCATCACCACCGACATGTGTGGTGTGTGGGAAGAGTCCATCACCACTGACATGTGTGTGGGAAGAGTCCATCACCACTGACATGTTGGGGCGTGTGTTGGAAGAGACCATCACCACCGACATGTTGGAGCATGTGTGGGAAGAGACCATCACCACCGACATGTGTTTGGGAAGAGTCCATCACCACTGACATGTGTGTGGGAAGAGTCCATCACCACTGACATGTTGGGGCGTGTGTGGGAAGAGACCATCACCACCGACATGTTAGGGCGTGTGTGGGAAGAGACCATCACCACTGACATGTTAGGGCGTGTGTGGGAAGAGACCATCACCACCGACATGTTGGAGCGTGTGTGGGAAGAGACCATCACCACTGACATGTGTGTGGGAAGAGACCATCACCACTGACATGTGTGTGGGAAGAGACCATCACCACTGACATGTTGGAGCGTGTGTGGGAAGAGACCATCACCACTGACATGTGTGTGAGAAGAGACCATCAGCACTGACATGTCAGGTCGTGTGTGGGAAGGGACCATCACCACCGACATGTGTGTGGGAAGAGACCATCACCACTGACATGTCGGGGCGTGTGTGGGAAGAGACTATCACCACTGACATGTGTGTGGGAAGAGACCATCACCACTGACATGTTGGGGCGTGTGTGGGAAGAGACCATCACCACTGACATGTGTGTGGGAAGAGACCATCACCACTGACATGTTGGGGTGTGTGTGGGAAGAGACCATCACCACTGACATGTGTGTGGGAAGAGACTATCACCACTGACATGTGTGTGGGAAGAGACCATCACCACTGACATGTCGGGTCGTGTGTGGGAAAGGACCATCACCACCAACATGTTGGGGCGTGTGTGGGAAGAGACCATCACCACCGACATGTTGGGGCGTGTGTGGGAAGAGACCATCACCACTGACATGTTGGGGCGTGTGTGGGAAGAGACCATCACCACTGACATGTCGGGGCGTGTGTGGGAAGAGACCATCACCACTGACATGTTGGGGCGTGTGTGGGAAGAGACCATCTCCACTGACACGTTGGAGCGTGTGTGGGAAGAGACTATCACCACCAACATGTTGGAGCGTGTGTGGGAAAAGACCATTACCACTGACATGTTGGGGCGTGTGTGGGAAGAGCCCATCACCACCGACATGTTGGGGCGTGTGTGGGAAGAGACTATCACAACTGACATGTTGGGGCGTGTGTGGGAAGAGACCATCACCACCGACATGTTGGGGCGTGTGCGGGAAGAGACCATCACCACTGACATGTTGGGGCGTGTGTGGGAAGAGACCATCACCACCGACATGTTGGGGCGTGTGTGGGAAGAGACCATCACCACCGACATGTTAGGGCGTGTGTGGGAAGAGACCATCACCACTGACATGTCGGGCGTGTGTGGGAAGAGACCGTCACCACCGACATGTTGGAGCGTGTGTGGGAGGAGACCATCACCACCGACATGTTGGGGCGTGTGTGGGAAGAGACCATCACCACCGACATGTTAGGGCGTGTGTGGGAAGAGACCATCACCACTGACATGTTGAGGCGTGTGTGGGAAGAGACCATCACCACCGACATGTTGAGGCGTGTGTGGGAAGAGACCATCACCACTGACTTGTTGGGGCGTGTGTGGGAAGAGACCGTCACCACTGACATGTTGGGGCGTGTGTGGGAAGAGACCATCACCACTGACATGTGTGTGGGAAGAGACTATCACCACTGACATGTGTGTGGGAAGAGACCATCACCACTGACATGTCAGGTCGTGTGTGGGAAGGGACCATCACCACCGACATGTTGGGGCGTGTGTGGGAAGAGACCATCACCACCGACATGTTGGGGCGTGTGTGGGAAGAGACCATCACCACTGACATGTCAGGTCGTGTGTGGGAAGGGACCATCACCACCGACATGTTGGGGCGTGTGTGGGAAGAGACCATCACCACCGACATGTTGGGGCGTGTGTAGGAAGAGACGATCACCACCGACATGTTGGGGCGTGTGTGGGAGAGACCATCACCACTGACACGTTGGAGCGTGTGTGGGAAGAGACCATCACCACCAACATGTTGGAGCGTGTGTGGGAAGAGACCATCACCACTGACATGTTGGGGCGTGTGTGGGAAGAGACCATCACCACTGACATGTTGGGGCGTGTGTGGGAAGAGACCATCACCACCGACATGTTGGGGCGTGTGTGGGAAGAGACCATCACCACCGACATGTTGGGGCGTGTGTGGGAAGAGACCATCACCACTGACATGTTGGGGCGTGTGTGGGAAGAGACCATCACCACCGACATGTTGGAGCGTGTATGGGAAGAGACCATCACCACCGACATGTGTGTGGGAAGAGTCCATCACCACTGACATGTGTGTGGGAAGAGACCATCACCACCGACATGTTGGGGCGTGTGTGGGAAGAGACCATCACCACCGACATGTGTGTGGGAAGAGTCCATCACCACTGACATGTGTGTGGGAAGAGACCATCACCACTGACATGTGTGTGGGAAGAGACCATCACCACTGACATGTTGGGGCGTGTGTGGGAAGAGACCATCACCACCGACATGTTGGAGCGTGTGTGGGAAGAGACCATCACCACCGACATGTGTGTGGGAAGAGTCCATCACCACTGACATGTGTGTGGGAAGAGACCATCACCACCGACATGTTGGGGCGTGTGTGGGAAGAGACCATCACCACCGACATGTGTGTGGGAAGAGTCCATCACCACTGACATGTGTGTGGGAAGAGACCATCACCACTGACATGTGTGTTGGAAGAGACCATCACCACTGACATGTTGGGGCGTGTGTGGGAAGAGACCATCACCACCGACATGTTGGAGCGTGTGTGGGAAGAGACCATCACCACCGACATGTGTGTGGGAAGAGTCCATCACCACTGACATGTGTGTGGGAAGAGACCATCACCACCGTCATGTTGGGGCGTGTGTGGGAAGAGACCATCACCACCGACATGTGTGTGGGAAGAGTCCATCACCACTGACATGTGTGTGGGAAGAGACCATCACCTCTGACATGTGTGTGGGAAGAGACCATCACCACTGACATGTGTGTTGGAAGAGACCATCACCACCGACATGTTGGGGCGTGTGTGGGAAGAGACCATCACCACTGACATGTTGGGGCGTGTGTGGGAAGAGACCATCACCACCGACATGTGTGTGGGAAGAGTCCATCACCACTGACATGTGTGTGGGAAGAGACCATCACCACTGACATGTGTGTGGGAAGAGACCATCACCACCGACATGTTGGAGCGTGTGTGGGAAGAGACCATCACAACCGACATGTGTGTGGGAAGAGTCCATCACCACTGACATGTGTGTGGGAAGAGACCATCACCACCGACATGTTGGGGCGTGTGTGGGAAGAAACCATCACCACCGACATGTGTGTGGGAAGAGTCCATCACCACTGACATGTGTGTGGGAAGAGACCATCACCACTGACATGTGTGTGGGAAGAGACCATCACCACCGACATGTTGGGGCGTGTGTGGGAAGAGACCATCACCACTGACATGTGTGTGGGAAGAGACCATCACCACCGACATGTTTGGGCGTGTGTGGGAAGAGACCATCACCACCCACATGTTGGGGCGTGTGTGGGAAGAGACCATCACCACCGACATGTTGGGGCGTGTGTGGGAAGAGACCATCACCACTGACATGTGTGTGGGAAGAGACCCTCACCACCGACATGTTGGGGCGTGTGTGGGAAGAGATGGACTTTGGAGTTGATGTGTGTAGAGTGACCAGAGGCGCACATATTGAGCATTTGTAATGCATGTTGAGTTACAGTACACAATAAAACACGATTCATCTTCCTACGTCAATTGCACTGTGTGTGATGAATTTTTGTAACCCCGACAATCATTTTGAATAACCCTGTATTTGCCTTTGTCTTCTTGTACAAGTATTTCCGAGCCGATATAATATTGAAAACCATGCCTTCGCCCTCTCCCTATTCCCATAAGGCTACGTTTACTCGTATTTATATTCATTTTGTTGACAACTACCAACTTTGAACAAGGTTGAGGTCAGTTTGTAACTGAGCGTAGTCTTGTGATGTTTGAATTTTTCGGTATATTACACAATCATCCGCAAAAAATCGGCAACCACTTCGAATCCCATTTGGTAGATCGTTATGGAGTGCCAGAAATAACAGTGGCCCAATCACACTACCCTGAGGAACACCTGATGATATCAAAATGTCCTCCGAGAATACATTACCCATTTTAACCTTTTGAGAGCGACCAGTCAAGAACTCTTTAATCCATAAGTTTACTCGTTTATTAATCTTCGTTGCCGCTAATTTACGGAGTAGTGTGTTATGTGGGACGACATCAAATGCCTTCGCGAAATCTATAATTGCATTGTCAACTTGCACCCCCCTGTCTAGCGAGTCAGTAATATCCTGAAAGAGTGATAACATTTGGCTGTCACATGAGTACCCTTGACTAAATCCGCGTTGCCTCCCATTAAGCCATGATAACTTTCCCCACTGTTCCCTTAAGTAATCAGAAATAAGGTGCTCCATCAGTTTACGTATTATGCATGTGAGGCTAACAGGCCTATAGTTTCCCATTAGCAATCTGTTCCCTTCCTTGAATATTGGAACTATTCTAGCCCTTTTCCAGTCTTCGGGTATTTGTGTGATATTGATTGATACATTAAACAGCACCACCAAGTATCGCCCAATGGTTGTACCTCCCAGTTTTAGCACATCTCCACAAATATTGTCTGGGCCTTTCGATACATTTCTATATAGCTTTTTAATTCTTGCTAGAATCAACGATTGGTTTATTCGGAATGGTGGTCTATCAGAATCATAGTTATGGTCCAACACTCAGCTATTAAATTCATTAAACACACTAACATACCATATATTTAATTCATTAGCTATTGCCTGTTCCTCAGTAATTAATTCAACATCTCCGGACATTATCATAGGCAAATCATTGGAATTTCCCTTCCACCTTCTAACGTAGCTATAAAGAAGAAGTTCCGTGCTGAAATAAAGAGCCTACTTTTCTTAAAATTTAAGATTCATGCCAATTATTAATCTATAAAGACTTATCTAGAATAATGACGAAATTAAGTTGGTATTATCGAAATTTCTAATTAGTTCGAAATATACCTGGCATAATGTAGCTTAATAGAGCACTACAGTTGGCAGTCCTGGTAACGTGAGTATATTCTTGGTTCCATCTCTTAAGGTACAGAAGACAAAATTTGCTTGAAGTCCAATGGATAGCATGGACGTTACATGCAGATAGACATTGGATCCATCAGCGCGCGTTAAATCATGTTGGCAACAATGTCACGCAGATGTTGGTCAGAAATAGTCTGAAATATTATGATCTATTGCTGTGCTAATTTTGGATGAAATCCATTTGTTAATATAGAAGTTACTGGTATTTTAAAATTGGACCTATCAAGAGGCTTAGAATCATGTTGGCGGCACTTACAATACCGTAGTGAAAAGACTGTTGCACCCGCCTTGAATCCAGGAGAACTGGTGTTTATCCCATCCACGTGCAAAGAAGGAGCAGATTTCTTCTTGCAGCCAATGAGTGACCGGAGAGTTTCACGCTTACTGTCCGTCATTTTATTGTTTTGCTGTTATCCGTGTAACAGTTTATAATTCAACTTATGATTTTCTTGGCCCGGCGGAAGGCTTGGGATATTTTTAATATGAGGGGAACATGTAACCTTCTCAGAGACGAAAATTAGGATTGTGCCATAGAAGAGATTTATTTACAAGGGAGGTAGACTAGAGAAACATATTTTTATGATCTTTCGGATAAAAGTATTTTCTTCTTGACTGTAACAATTAGACAATGTGCTGGGTTAAGTCTCCAATATTTGATAGAAATTTGTTACATATTTTCAGCTGCATATACTTGTACCTTCACTCATTTGTGCAAAATCCTCGCCATGAAGGAACCATCGGCGTTGCACGTGACAGGCTACACACACAGGACATGTTAGAAGGAAGATATAATACTATCACGAATATACTTCAAGCGACACAATTAGAGTTAACTTAGATACTTCTCATCAATTATGTTTATTTATGTCATCCCTTATTAGTCTTTAGGCACACTACTAAAATGCATTCTCTTTGTAGAAAATACAAAGAAGAACTCTATAGCCTTGTTTGGCATATTTGATCTTAAACCTTATTCGTGTTTTGTCCACTATAGGTGCCTACAATACAATACTGAGCATTTACTGCAGGGTAACCTACACGTGCAGGATACTCATGGATCGTGTTGGATGGCACATAGGAGAGAGACAGGTGGGGATACATTCGGGTATGAAGGCATACAGGTGTTAGGTGTAATTCTGAATGAGGTCCTATCACAGCTTATGCACCTGGCTCTCTAAGTCTAACTTACCGTCGTCCAATCTAGCCCTTAGCTACACGCATCTCTTTCACTAACATTCGTACACGCTATATTTTTCATTCTTTTTCGTAATTTAGTGACTTGCTAAACGGCTAAAATTGATTTGTATGGAGAATTATACAGAACCCATGAGAATACATTGAAAAAATCTTATCAGTATGTATGAAATTCTTATTAAAATATATTATTTTGAGGGATGGGATAAGGACATATTTACTAATGAAATAAAAAACTCTTATCAACATTTATTGGACAACGGAGAAAAGATAATAATTTTCGCACTCAAAAGAGATATTGAGAATTATTGGATTGAGATTGCCCTTGTTTTCAGGCTCATATTACAAGACATTGTACCTGATGCTCAACAAGCTCAAGAAATACACTAGAGTAAAAGTAAAACTGATTGTCGGAATCATGTAGGCCTATACACTTAGATTCTTGGCTTGGAAAAGGACACTTTCTGCTAATTTACAGTACGATATAATATACAGTGCCTAAATACACAAAATAACTCTGCTCTAGGACTTAAAATTGTATAGATCCTCTTCATCCAGTGACCCTTCTTGCTCATCAAGTTCTGGGAGCAACCTCTCAATCTCCTGTTGTTGACAGCCATATCGAGACCTATAAACAGAAGGCAAGCGTGCAGACTATCTGTTGACATCGATAATAATGATAGAAGCATAGAAAGAAGCAACAAAGGTAAAATAAGTTAAATACTTACATTATTTCACAACGCCGATTCCAGCCAGTTGTTACACGCTAGCGGTACGGAATGCCGCATTCGCGCACCTCGCAACTTTGATAACCTGTCTCAGGCTAACTGGGAACCAGACAGGCTCCGAACCTACTCCCTCCCCTGCAGCACATGTCGAACAAAGGATATAGCGGGCGATCTCACAGAACTCGTAAGTGTTTGCCACGTCAAACAAAATTTTGCAAAAAAGCGGCACTCAGTGCCTGTTAGCGTGTATCTAAGGGCTAGTCTCAAACGTGCTCGATGAGTGAGAGGCCTAGAGAACTTACTGAAAAAGAAAGGATGCTTACGTCAAGCATACCCACGCTGTGTGAAGGTGGACATCCTGCTGAAAGAGGGGTTTGTCGATCTGCATCTGGGAGGGAGGCACACACTCTCGTAGCATTTCCTGGGCGTATCTCCGTGCCGACAGAGGATGATGAAGATGATGATGATGCTTGTTGTTTTCATGGGAGGAAGAGTGAGGTCATCTGGGCCTCGTGCTGACAAAGTTCTTTCGCTGCACTGCCTGTAATGTAACCGGACTCGAACTCACCTGGTGTCTCTATCTATGTAGAACCGTGATTTGTCGCTGACCCCCACTCGTCGCCACTACGTAAGCTGCCAATCTGCCAGTTGTACTCTTGTGATAAAAGAAAACAGTATTTTGTATTTTTGTTATCCTATTCACGCAATCGAAGTGAAAGCTAGCTGTTACGTAATTCTATATCCTACATATAAAACAATTGAACATAAGAAATACTTCATTAGTTGTAAATATCTCCGTAACTATTACAGCAATCACACTGAAATTGTGCATGCTGGTAGAGGACTATTTATATATGGAACTTTATACATGATACGCATAACACAACATGGCGCCCATGCGATACTCAAGTATTTATATAAAGATTCTTACTTATTCATCCGAGAGCAGTGAAACATTGCACTACAGTGCGTAGTATACAGACAACAGCTAATGTTGTTTAATTGTTTTCAAAGTGTCAAGAAGGGGTCAGTTCTCTTATTTTATAAAATTTTTATTCAAGCCATCGATTGAAAGCTTCGTTTAATGAACCATAATAATAATTAGTAATGAATTATGTAGCTTGCCTTTCGTAGATTATAGAAGCCATACATTTTACTTATCTTAAAATTAACTCTTGTGACTCGCTACGCAAATATGCCATCTCGCAGGGGAAGTAATAATTAACCGACACTGAAAGTTATATATTCTGCCATGTAGTTTCGTGGTGGTAGTTTTAAAATTGTTTTTATGGGTGAAAAACCGATGTCATCAGCTTAATGTAGGTTTCATAAATTATAGGTTATACGAATGTTCATTTCCGAAAAGGAACATTGATAAATTGATAATTTTAATTATTATTTAATTATTATTTTACTTTGAATTTTATTTTACTCTTATTGTACATTTTAATTTGGTAAGCTAATTACAGTGTTAGGTATAGTATCATTGTTGACAATTAACTTAATCTCGCAGCAAATGTGTATGTAAGGTATATAGGCTATATGTAAAATTGTAGTAGATGGCAATAAATTTGTATTGTACAATTCCTTTGTAAGAGCCTCTGGCTCGTTGGAATTAATTGTTCAATAAATGATGATGATGACATTTTACTGATGTTCTATTGAATTGATATCTCGTTAAGTGGATAAACGAGTACGATGAACTGGTACACCATATCCTAGCATCGTATTCGTGTAATTTCAATAACGCCCTCGTGTAAGTTTCAGTTCGGGTTTTCCAGTGCTAGCTGTGTGTTGATGTGAGTTCACTTGAGAAACGATGAAAGAGGGCCAGTGCTAGTACTATAAAAGATCATTTTACTATTTAAAAATATTATTTCTCTGTTCCCTGTCGAAATTAACGATAACGTTTGGATATTAAGTTCAAGTCTGAAATTGATTTTGTGTACTTAATTGCCCATTTAGCCACATAAAATATCCAATTAATAGACAGTAAAGTTTTATGTGGAAAAGTGTGTTGAAATATATAAAAATACACTGATGCGTTTTTCACGGAAATACTATTATTTTTATTTTTATGCCAAGATATCCGTTTGTATCTGTTAGTGCAAAGCTGTGACATGTATTCCCCACCTAATTACAAGTACAGATTCATTTCTTTTTCGAATCGACAGACGAAATGAAACCCAGCCATGAACATATTTTCGTCTTAAATTTCACAATATTTTGACTTCAAGGATTTTTTAGAAGTATCAACAGGTTTTTTAAAATTTCTGTAATTTTATTACCGTAAGTCAGAGCATTTAAAAGGCCTGTTAATGTGGCAAGTTGCTCTACAGAATGATATGGTTGTAGGCATAATTTTGCACCAGTCTTGACTTGTTGAACTCTTTATTTCATTATGACGAGGCCTTTAGATGGGAAGAAATAAATTATATTTAGACAGAACGCTGGTTTTGACAAATGTCTGTCAACGTATGAAACTGAAATAGTCCGTTATTTCAATCATTAAAATGTTTTTTCATGTTATTTTTAGGGTTCAAATCTCGTCAAACACAACCGACATATTTATGATTGATGAGCATCAACAACAAAGTCAACCCCGTTCTTGCAGTGTATTACAAGAAACACTGCCTGTGGCTGCAAATCCTGCAACGGAAATGCTTGGAAATGGACAGTTGTCATGCAACAAATATGGTACGACAGAATATGAGACCGGAATAATGCCGACATGCCCACAGATACCTTACTCCTGTCCATCATGCGAGATGTTATTTCAGAGAAGCGATTATCTGAAAAAACATATATTGATACACACACGTGAAAATCCATTTTGTTGCAGTGTTTGTGGGGAGACTTTCGATCAGGGTACTAACTTGAAATGCATTTGTTAACACATGCCGGAATCAAGCCTCACACCTGCACTGTATGTGGCAACGCTTTTACGGAGAAAAGCAATTTGAAAGTTCACATGCAGCATCATTCCAGGTATAGGCCTTATTCCTGCAAACAGTGCGACAAAAGCTTCAAATGTTCAGATAAACTACGAAGACACATTAGAGTCCACACTGATGATCGTCCATATTCTTGCGAAATGTGTGTCAAGACCTTTAGAGAGAGTGGATATCTGAAAATCCATATGTCGCTCCACACTGGACAGAAGCCGCACAATTATAATAAATGTGGAAAGGCATTTGCAATGAATTCTAATTTGAAGACGCACAAGTTACTTCATAGTGAAGAAGGTACTTTTTCTTGTACCGATTTTGGAAAGGCGTTCTATTCACGAAGTAACTTCACGCGGCACCAATCAGTTCACACTGACAACACACCGAACAACTGTAATGTGTGCGGTAAGGCGTTTAAAGAGCTTCGGAACCTATCACGACATATGTTCCTACATACAGACTGGAGGCCATTTTCATGCACTGAATGTACAAAATGTTTCAGCCTACAACGACACAAGTTAGTTCACAGTGGAGAACGACCTTATGCATGTAGCGTATGTGGTGAGACATGTAAGGATCGAGGACCCCTTAAAAGACACGTTACTTCCCACTAGTTATAAGACGTGTGCCAAGAATTTTTCATCTCAGGGCTATTTCAGTGGTACATTTTTCATCTGAAGAAAACCGTATTTGTGTCCCTCAATTATGGTCTCATTCTGTGAGAGCAGTTGTGAAGAAGGCGTTCGAGTCTTGACTACCTTGTGTCATTAAACTACTCCTGGCTACAATCAGCCATGTTCAATATGCTCTTATTGGCTTGGGACTTAGGAATTAAGGATATCGTGAAATTTTAGCGAGGAAAATGTCCAACAACTGAGCTATTTTTGTCCTTTTGGTGGTTTTATATCTTGCAAGAATTTCCGTAGTGTATAGGTATTCACTAATGTATATGTTCGCTGACGATTATCCGGTATATCAAAACCACGAACGAAAAAAATATTTCTTATTTCAAACGTTTATTTTTCCAATGCTACACGTTGGAGCAGCAAACTATTTAAATTTCTTAATTAATGAAAATATTATGCCGGTGTGTTCTGCGTCCAACCCGTTGTTAGTGATCCTATGTCATTTATAAAATAGCGCCTGATTCTATTCGATAATTTGGTGTGCGATCGCTCCCGGATCGCATGTTCTCTTAGATATCTTTTCTCTTCATTATAGAGTATATTAAGGTATTGTAATAATAATTGAAATACTGTTAGTCTATAATATTGTGAAATCCATAAATGTATGTGTGCAAATATAAAGTATAAAATATGTCACGACATATCTAGCAAACGTTCAATTAATAATATATCTATTTTTGAAAGTGACTACAGCGTAACGTGAGGAATGCAGGTATGTGCAGTGTATCTAGGGTTAGGATATAGAACGCATACAAAACACGAGAGATCCAAAGTTTAAAATCAAAATGCAACTTCGAGTCGAAATGTATCGAAGTAGCAACGTTGATTAAGTGATGATCAACATCACATACTGCAAATACTTTTATAGGTAGCCCGATTTCAAACGATGACTTCGTCGCAGTCGGAAATATTTCCCAAGTTCTTTGAGTGTCGTCCATATAACCAGCACATGATGCAAAAAGATCGTGAGAAATAAATTCAAGGAACCAGTATGGAAAGGTCTTCTGATTATTCCGATAAGGTGCCTCTCATTGGTGTTGTTCAAAAAGCTACGGGTACTTAACTTGATACTCTGAACTATTTTAATATATGTGTCTCCGTGCATTTTTTCATCAGTTCTGAAATGCGTTAAAGACATGAAACGCTGGGTAAATTTGCAAACTGCAAACATATAGCAATTTTAAAACCGTTTTTTCGTAATGTTTATGGTGACAGTCTCTATCTTGAATAAGTCAAATCCTTTATGCCATGTTCTTTTTGTCAGTGACTGGTAGTTATCAGCTTTCTGTGTTGTAATATACACAAGCTTGTTAACTTAAAAAATGCAAAGCTGATGAAGTTGGTTTGTTGTAGAAATCCACCTTGCAGCTCAGTTTCATTGGCCAACAGTATCCTTAGCTTCAAAAATGTATTTTATATAGCCCAGACAGTGAATGCACGTATAGACACTCTTCGATTTATTAAACGCCTTAGATAACTTAATCGAGTTTTGTGGTATACTTGAGTTATAATCCAAAGTTATTTTGTAGTAACTTGACAGTACACACACATACCATCTGAAATTTATGAATACTATGAATTTGTACTGGTTGGAGAGTAGGCCTGATGTACAAAGCAATTTGTGTACTTAATTTTACGAGTGTAAACTTCACAAATAGTGAGTAGTAGACTGAATGATGTGGGTGATTGCGATGCTATATTTTCGTAACATACGCACTGAGGATACTTTACACCTCATGAAGGTTGTATATCATTGATACATCAATTAACTCATGTCCTTGGTAAATACTTATTGCATGTCTTTTTGAATAGTTTTAGTATGCTGCTCTTGTATGTCCATGAAGTCAGCAAGTATGCCCTTGTGTTAATTATTAGGAATAAGACCATTAACCGCCAGAAACGTGGCTACTTTTGACACACAAAGTATCGTAAGTGGTTGCCTAAAACTCTTTATTTATGATATACTACGTATACGTAATTTTTAAGTAATGTTAGCCTAATCTACCTGTACTGTAGCTAAAATTAATGGAAATGCATATGTATTGTGAACTTGCTAAGGTACTACGTAGATCACTTATTAATCATTTTACATGATTACATTATTTCTCAGTAAAAAAAAGTCATTTATAATTTGAATAAAAGTACCTTACTTAAGGGTGAATTTCAGATTGTTTAGCCAAATATGATTAATTCTGTTATTTTATATGTTTTAGTTGTGTGAGTGTGTCTGGTGGCAGTTGCGTTCTTTATTAGTTATAGTTCATTGTTTCATTAGACTGTGATGTTGAGGGTGCATGTGAGTGTGCCTGGTGACAGACTGTTTTATTGGCAGTATTTGTTGTTGGTGGAACTTCAGTATTTTTTTTTCGTTAGTAGAATTTTGGTATTCAATTGCTAGTAGAAGGTTAGTATTTTTGTTAGTAGAATTGCTCTTTACTTATTCTGAAAGGGAGTAGCAGCTTTTCAGAATAAATCAATTCTTTACTAGTCTAATAGACGGTTAAGATATTGATAATATAAGCCAACTAATGGCTACACTGAGTTCTGCTGCACGGCTGAAAGCAAAGGGAAACTACAGCCGTAATGCTATTCCCGAGGATATGCAGCTCTCTATGCATAATTACATGTGATGATGGTCTCCTCCCTTGTAAAATTTCAATCCGGAGGTAAACTAGTCCCCCGTTCGGATCTCCGGGTGGGGACTACTCGAGAGGGGTTAACATCACAGAAGTGACAAAGAGGAAATCTGACATCCTACGGATCGGAGCGTGGAATGTTAGAAGTCTGCTAGGAAGTGGAAGGTTAGAAAATTTACAAAGGGAAATTGATAGGTTGAGGTTGGATTTGGTTGGGATCAGTGAAATGCGCTGGCAGGAAGAACAGGTCTTTTGGTCGGGAGACTATAGGGTCATTAGCACTAAATCAAACAATGGCCAAGCAGGGGTTGGTCTCATATTGAGTAGGAAACTGGGACAGCGGGTGGAATATTATGAGCAATATAGTGAACGGATTATTGTAGCAAAAATCAATACTAAACCTATGTGCACCACAGTAGTACAAGTCTATATGTCTACCCGTCAAGCTGATGATTAGGACGTTGAAAAGGTCTACGAAGAAATAGATGAAATTCTGAGGTATATCAAAGTTGATGAAAATGTTATAGTAATGGGAGATTGGAATGCTGTGGTAGGAAAAGGGGGAGAAGGGAAGATAGTAGGACATTTCGGATTAGGTGAAAGGAATGATCGAGGAAGCAGGCTGATGGAATTCTCCACCGAGCATGAGTTGGTCATAGCTAACACCTTATTCAATAACCAAAATAGAAGAATAGACACATGGATGAGACCAGGAGAAACAGGGCGTTACCAAATCGACTTCATTATGGTCAAGCAGAGGTTTCGAAAC
Source organism: Meconema thalassinum (assembly GCA_946902985.2). Lineage (NCBI taxonomy): Eukaryota > Metazoa > Arthropoda > Insecta > Orthoptera > Tettigoniidae > Meconema > Meconema thalassinum. The sequence continues at coordinate 14,685,871 of OX336401.1, read as the reverse complement.
CAGATTTTGGATTGTAAAACATATCCTGGTGCTGACTTTAACTCTGACCACAATCTGGTTGTAATGAAATGCAGATTAAAGTTGAAGAAACTGAAGAAAATTCAAAAGCCAAGAAGGTGGCCAATAGACAGACTGAAAGTAAAGGATATAAACGAAAGATTCAAGAAGAGTATAAAGGAAGGACTAATGAAAACCCCTAAACAAACTTCAATTGCAGATGAATGGGCAATTTTGAAGAATGAAATAACAGAATCCGCAGAACAAAACATTGATAGGAAAGAAAGAATAGGTAGAAAACCGTGGATCACTCAGGATATACTAGAATTGATGGATGAATGGCGGAAACACAAGAATATAAGAGATGAACAGGGGAAAGCAGAATACAGACGTCTGAGAAATGAGGTTAACAAGAAGTGCAAGGAAGTGAAAGAAGAATGGTTGAAAGAGAAACGTGTAGGTATGGAAAATTGTCTGAAATTACGAAAAGTAGACACAGCTTATCGAAGGATTAAGAATACCTTTGGGGAAAAGAAGACTAAGTGCTGTAATATTAAGGACACAAATGGAAAGCCTCTAACAGATAGGGAAGAAAAGGTTGAGAGATGGAAAGCTTTCATAGAGTGCTTGTATAAGGGAAAGGAGATTGAGAGTCATGTAATGGAAAAGGAGGAGGAAATTTATGAGGATGCAAAAGGAGATTTAATATTGAGATCAGAATTTGACCGAGCATTAGAGGACTTACGCAGGATCAAAGCACCAGGCACAGATGATATACCGATTGAGTTGCTACGCTGCATAGGAGATGAAGGTCTCATCAGGTTATTTCACTTGGTGTGTAGGATTTATGAGACAGGTGAGGTACCCCCTGATTTCTAGAAGAATGTAATCATCCCTATACCAAAGAAAGTGGGAGCTGACAGATGTGAAGATTACCGTACAATCAGCTTGATTACTCGTGCTTCAAAGATCCTGTCTAGAATAATTTACAAGAGGATTGAAAACCAGATAGAAACGGAGTTGGGTAAAGACCAGTTTGGTTACAGGAGAAATTTAGGAACAAGGGAAGCTGTACTAAGTCTTAAGCTGATTTTGGAAGGTAGAATAAGGAAAGATATGAGAACGTTCATGGCATTTGTAGACTTAGAAAAGGCTTTTAACAACGTTGATTGGACTAAATTGTTTGACATTTTGAAATCTATTGGAATAAAGTACAGGGATAGGAGGGTGATATACAATCTATACAGCAACCAGGCATCAGTCATTCGAGCTGAAGGACATGAGAGAGAAGCTGGTATTCAGAAAGGTGTAAGGCAAGGCTGCAACTTAACACATGCTTTTCAATCTTTACATTGAACAAGCAATGAAGGAAATTGGAGAAAAATTTAAAGTGGGAGTGAAGATTTAAGGAGAAATAATTTTAACTCTGAGATTTGCTGATGACATAGTCATCTTGGCCGACAAGTCTGAGGATTTGAATGAGTTTTTTGAATGGTATGGACTCCGTCTTACGGAAAGAATTCATGATGAAAATTAATAAATGTAAAACAAAAATACTGGAATGCAGCCGAAATAAATCAGAAACCTCTATGGAGATCGAATTGGCAGGTGAAAAGCTGAAGGAAGTAGGAGACTTCTGTTACTTAGGAAGCAGAATAACCAGTGATGGACGAAGCAAAGAGGATATAAAAAGTAGGTTGGCTCAGGCAAGGAAATCTTTTCTACAGAAAAGGAATCTGTTGACATCAAATATAGATTTAGGTATTAGGAAGTCATCTTTGAAAGGCTATGTCTGAAGCGTGGCGCTCTATAGAAGTGAAACTTGGACTGTTGGTGCAGCAGAAAAGAGGAGAATTGAAGCATTTGAAATGTGGTGTTACAGGAGAATGATGAAGATCAGATGGGTAGATAGGGTTAAAGACGAAGAGGTATTAAGACGAGTGGGAGAGGAGAGATGTTTCTGGCGACTGCTAATGAAGAGAAGAGTTAGATTAGTAGGACACATACTAAGGCACCCAGGAATAGCAAGCTTAGTTATGGAAGGAAGGGTCGAGGACAAGAACTGTAGGGGTAGACCAAGGTTAGAATATGTTAAAGAGATTGCCTCGGATGTAGGGTGTGGTAGCTATGTAGAGATGAAACGATAACTCAGGACAGGGAGGCGTGGAGTGATGTATCAAACCAGTCAAAAGTCTGTAGACTCAAACAACAACAGTTAATCTAGAATGTCAGGTACTATACGTGCGCAAAGTTTAGAGCTATTGGCTTGCATACTTTATGATATATTGATATTAGGGTAAACAATAGAGGCAGCATTTATTAACAGTTGGCAGCCCTGTTTGCTCTTAAGAATACGCATAGTCATATCTGTTATGGTATACATGGCACATACGAAATTTGGTTGAAATGCAATTGATAGTATAGAAGTTAAATGTATATGAAAATTGGTCCTATCAGCAGATTTAGAATCATGTTGGTAGCACTGACATTAGTTACTCCATATTAAACTGGAATGTCAGGTACTATACGGGTGCATAGTTTAATGCTGTTGGCTCGTATACTTTCTGATATATTGGTATTTGGATTTTAAAAAATAGAGAGAGCATTTATTAACGGTTGGCAGCCCTGGTGGCTCTTAAGAATAGCTCAGTCATATCGGCTTAAGTACACATAGTACATACGAAATTTGGCTGAAATCCATTTGTTAGTATAGGAGTAGCATGCATTTCAAAGTTGGACCTATCAGCAGGCTTAGAATAATCTTGGCAACACTGTCATGTATGGCTCCTGGAAAATGAACTGAAAAATTATTATCTATATGTGTGCCAATTTTGGAATAGTTCTCATGTATACATTCCAAGATATCCAACATTTAGCTCAAATTTCAATTGCGTTTTTTCAGCAGCTGGTAGCACTGACATCATTTTCAAGTATGGCATAGAAATGTTCCAATATTGATCTTTACTCATACCAAATAAAGTTTCGATTTCTGCAGCCGTTTTGGAGTTGATAGGAGGTGAAACACAGACAGACAGATATACAGACAGAAGGTCAGACGGACAGACAGACACACATTTTCCCGGATCGATCTCATATGTCCACTTTTTCCTCATTTTTGTAAAATGTGAAAGTTTTCCATGTAATTATCGTGAGTAGCCTTCTTTTTGTGTATTAGCTCTTTCGATAATAATTTAAAATTAAGCATATGCTCGTTACCATCGTGTCGTTTGTTATAAGTAGGGCTAGGATTATGATGACCTGAAAAAGTGCCAAAAATGCATTTATGACCTAAAATATGAAGAAACTGACCTAATTTCTTTAAAAATTGACCTTTGATTTTCTATGATTTCTGTATTTTTTAGTCTTGTGTGGTAACAAAATGAATTGAAGCTATTAATATTGGCAAATAGCGGCACTTCCGACTTTTCCAGAGCGGTTATGGTAGTAGAAAGAAATCCAAAATTTGCTTGTAAGTAAGCAAGTTTCCCTGCAATTTCACTATCTGCCAGAAGTTCTGCACTGCTTTGATTGATGCGGCTTCAGTGCTGTCAAATGAATCCACGATATGTTTCACCACTTGTAAGTTCTCGCTACAATACGTGCAGGCTTCAATCCAGGTTCCTCATCTTATCAAAACGTGAGAGGGAGGAAGAGGATTGTCTGGAGCTTCTAACTTGAAAGTTGAAACTCGAGAGGGTGCCTTCAAGAATACCTTTTTCACACATCCTATCAATTGGTCAACTTCTGGAAAATGACCGCGAACCTCCTCAGCGACTCGGTGTAACGCGTGGGCCAAACATGTTAAATGCACCATTTTAGAGTAGAGAGCACGAAGCGAATTAGCAGCCTTGACCATGTAGGGGCTGTATCCGTTACTAAGATCAACTCATTGTCATGCCGAATGCCATCAGGCCACAACAATGCCAACGATTCATCAAGAACTTTGCTGATTGTTGAGTTGTTCACTTTTTGTAAATGCTCACAATAGAGTAGAAAGTGTTCCACAGGAACATCCTCGTTCAGTGTTCCTACCAACACGTTAGCTACATATCGTCCTGAAGAGTCTGTCGTCTCGTCCACCGATACATATATTTGTTTTTATTTCCAACTCTTTTCCTGATTTCTTCCAAAGGTTTTTTCATAGCATCGTCTAACTTAGATTTTCCTTAACGTAGAAGAATCCGGTATGGATTTGCCCGTGTGCTTCTCTAATAAATTGTGCAGTTTAGGGTTGTTTAACTTACTCAATGGGACATCGGCACAAAGAAACACTCTACACAGTTCTTCAAAGAATGGTGAAAAGAAGGGTAGATGACCTCGTAGTTCTGCCTCTTAAAACAGCAATAACTAACTAACTAACTAATGGCGAAAAGGATGAATGGGTTTCTCCAAGAAGCCTCTGTTGTAGTAATGTTCCTTCATCCTGAAGTCCTTGCAGACAACGTTTGTGTTTCTCACGCGATACATGTTGTTCCACCGTAAACCTTTCTACAGCGGCCACTCTCACGTCACAAAGTTTGCAGTAAAGTATTGTCCAGTCAGAGGTGAAGACCCTTTCTCCATACTGCGAAACAATTGTTTTAGTTTAACAGACACACTTTGCTTCACTTTAGGCATATCGTAACTTCGCATCTAATAGAACAGCACTTCCGGCTCTAAGAAATACCACGAACTCAATGACTCATTGCTAGTTGTAGAGTTGGGGGAGTGTCGGGTTTTGCCCCCCCCCCCCTCCCCACCACTACTCCCAATGCGAGCCGATAACTCCCGAACCCGTGGTCGGAGATTCACGAATGAGGTGTCGTTTGACTCGAGCTGACGAGGGCTTTGCTATGGACCTCTCGTTATATTTTTTTTAAATTGTTTGTTTTTGAAAATAGACGATAGTTAAAAAACCAAACACGATAGAACGTTGGGCAATAGTTGAAACGGACTATCATTATGTCCTTTATTTTTAATAATAAAACGTTTTAATTTTTTACATTTTTTTGAAAAAAGTTCAATTTTGAAATTTTTATATTTTGGAAACTAAAGAGTTTACAAAAAATTTGTTTGACATAAATGAATCGCACTGACCCCCTCTGCCAGCAAAATAAATTTCAAGCCTCTAGGACTAAAACTGTGCAGTAGTGGGGTGCAGAGAGTTCTACCCATAATCGTGCATGTGCTTGAATACGTATGGCTATCTTGGAAAAAGTTGGTGGTGGGGGAGGACTAGGGTCGAGTGAAGTGTCGTTTAGATGGTATTTTCTCCGCTCTATTTGATGGTGAGTGTTTTTAATGGGTGAAATTTGGAAATGCAATTTGAGGTACACGTGCGTTTTAAACATTTTGGTGATATTTTATGAGCTTGTAAGTCTAGAACGATGTGTTGTTTAGGAACGGGGTGACGTTCTCTTGGCCTTGAATGTGTGTTGGTATTTTTTTTTGAAAAAGTTTGTTTTTTGGATTGGCGCTATTTTGGAAACGGTGAATTTTGGAAAAAATTTGTTTGACGTTAATGAAAGGTTGGTATGCCCTCTAGGTTGGCAGCAAGTTTCAAGGGTGTAGGAGGAAAAAGAAATGATAGCCTACTTTCTCGCGAACATTGGTGATAATTGGCGAACGGATGGTCAGATTTTAACAAATGAGGTGTCGTTGGACTCGAGCTGACGTCCTCTTTCCTATAGACCACGTATTATATTTTTAATTTTTTTTTGAAAATTTTTGTTTTAAAAAGTAGACTATAGTTTGAAAACCAAACTTAATAGAACGTTGTTCAATAGTTCAAACAAATGGTCTCTATGACCTCCATTTTTTTGTAATAAAACGTTTTATTTTTTGAGATTTTTGAAAACACATAAATTTTGAATTTTTACTATTTTGGAAACTAACAAGTTTGTATAACATATATGAAAGGTCTCTACCCGCTCTACCATGAAAATAAATGTCAAGTCTCTAGGACAAAAAAAAAACTCTGCATTTAAGAAAATTAATAAAAGAGTGTTTGTAGACAGAGAGCCGTTCTGCTTGACGTATGTTACAACGAGGCTATGACTGTCCATGGTGAATACTGGAAATGACTATTTCGATGGGGCAGCGGGGCGAGGGAGCGCTTTCTGATATTTTCCTATATGACGAACGAATGAAGGTGAATATTTTCAAAAAAAAAATCCCTCATGGCGATCTCTAAAAGATGTTAGTAAACACTGACCAGTAACCTGACAAATTTCATAATGCTATTAGACGAATGAAAGCAAGGCTTTTTATAGTTTTTAACAACAGAACTTGCTTTGTATGTATGTATGTCTGACTGGCGGCCAGAACGGACAGAATATCTTGTTGAGGCATGGCTAGTCGGCTAACAGAATGGAATGTCAGTCAATCTGGCAACACTGCTGTCATATGATAGCAGGTGGAACCATGTGGCAACTCTGTAAATAGGTGATAACGGCTAGCCAGGCGAGCTGAGCAGTAGCAGCAGGCAGGGGCCCCGCAGAAGGGAAAGGGGGAGAGAGGACAAAGGGTGAACACAAAGAGAGAAAACAGGAAATCACGTGACCACTGCAGAGCCTGCCAAGAGCGGTGAGGAACGAGGCCAGAGGACCGCGGGGAGGTGAGGGGTTTGGTGAGAGAGTATTGAGCATGTCACTTCACAATGTGCGTCATTTCTATGATAAACGTTACTGTGTTAACATATGCTGTGTCTTATCTGTATAAAATAATAATTGCATTCGTGTGCTTAAACGCAGTTGGTTACTATATTGGATACATTATATATATTTACAGGTAAGTGCGGGATTAACACTGTTTAGTTTATTTTTATGCTAATCACTGTTTAAATTATTATTGGTTTACCATTTGATTGATGAATTGTTTTTTATTTTGTTTGTTTTAGATATTCTACATACCTGTTGTGGGAGACAGAAACCTCATTCCACTGAACCATAGGAGAAGGGAAAAGCAAGGCTATTTTCCAAAGCAAGGTAAGATTTTTTGAAAATAATATATATATAACCTGTTTTTATATTTTATTTATTTTTGTTTATGAAAGATGCTATTTGGAATGGATATACTCATGGTGGTTTATTTTATTTCCTTTTTTAGAGTGTGAGCCTGACAACTGCTGTTGAGAACGTGTGTTTGGGATCATTGCTAGAAAATCTACGGCCGAAAACTTGGGTGAGATTGTTTTTTTTTTTATAAAAATCATGTATTTTGCCACTGCTACCGATTCATTAACTTGGGAGCCTCTTGAGTCCTGTTTCAAGTCACGTGTCTGCTCTGGCCGCGTGGTGAATGTTATTGAGAGTTGAATCCCAAAAGACTTTGTCGAATCTTGTTTTGATATTTTTAAAGAACAAATGTGTGCAGCGCAAAGGTTGCATACGGCTTTAACGGTCAATACACAACTCTTGTGCGATTTCATATATAAAAACTAGGACGGTGAGCATTAAAAAAACATTTTATATTGGCAGTAAAATGCAAGAGTTTATGATAGCCAATAATCTGAACGAGTGGTATCAAAGCCATGTGGTCAATGCCTTGCTATCAAAATTTGATAAACTGCAACAAGGACCGAGTGGTCTAGCATTAGACTAAATTCATCATTTACAAATCAACATTTGTCATTTCAGCCCGTTGAATGCACCACCAGCAATAGCTTCGAATATGGCTGTGGTGAATATTGAAAATTTTGATGATGAATGTTTTCTGTGGGCTGTGGCTGCGTATTTGCAGCCAGCTCAAGACCGTCATGTTAACAGACCAGAAAAGTACAAGGTCAAGTTTGATGAATTAAAACAAACTTTAAAATTAACTCGTGTGTCGTTCCCTATGGACTTAACCGAGATCCATAGGTTTGAACAAGACAACCAGGACTTTTCGTTCATGGTGTATGGCCTTGATGGTAATGAGATTGTGGGTCCTCTTTATGCCACAAAAGAACCAAAACGACATCACATTCATCTTTTATATCTGTCTTACGGAGAGGTGAATAACTATTGTCTTATTAAAAGCCTAAGTAGATTGCTAAGCAGTCAAATGTCTAAGGACAAGCGTGAAAACATATCTGTGACCGTTGCCTCCAATATTTTATAAACCCTACCTCTTTGGAACGTCATAGGGTAGAGTGCGCTTCTCAGGAAGCGGTGAGACTGATATTGCCACAAGGGGACAAGGCTATGTTAAAGTTTAAGGACATTCATAAGCGTGACACTGTTCCCTATGTGGTATATGCAGATTTCGAAGCAGTGACCACACACATGGCGCGATGTGAATCAGATCCCGCCATCAGCTCAACCACACCCATTCAAAAACATGAACCCTTTGCCATAGGATTTAATGTAGTGTGTGCCTATGACCCCACACAATCCGTTTACAAATACCGTGAGGGGTCAAATTGTGCCAGATGGTTTTTGGATGAACTTGTTAAGTTGGCCGACCATGTACAGGGATTACTAGACCACCCAGTACCCATGAGCCTATCTCCAGAACAGCAGCGGCGGTATGAGCATGTCACGACATGCCATATTTGCGAAAAGCCACTGATCAGTGCTGAAGACACCGTTCGTGATCACTCGCACTTTACGGGAGAGTATCGTGGAGCTGCGCACTGTAAATGCAATTTGAACGTTTCAGCTCCTCGTTTCATCAGTGTCTTTTTCCACAATCTGGCAAATTATGACATTAAGTTTTTGATTCGTGAATTGGGTCATGTCAACAAGGGCTCGTTTACCATTATCCCCCAAAACCATGAGCGTTTTACAGCCCTGACATGGCGGTTGAGCAACTTTAGCATTCGATTTTTGGATTCCTTTAAGTTTATGACATCCTCGCCAGACAGTCTTGTGAATGCCCTGGATGAAGAGGAATTAAAATACCAGAATGCATTTTAATGATCCTGAGCAATTTCAATGAAGCATTCGGAAAGGTATATTTCTCTACGATTTCTGCAACAGCAGGGACGTGATAAAGCAAAGAAAACTCCCACCACAAGATAAATTTTTCTCAAAACTTACACGTAGTACCGTTTCCGATGAAGACTATGCACATGCATGTAAAGTTTAGCGAGTGTTTGGCATTACGACTGAAAAAATTCTCGTTTGATGTCGCTTTAAAATACACTCAAGTGGAATTGGATTTACTCACTGATGTAGACATGGTTCTATTCTTTGAAAAGGGCATTCGCGGTGGCTTTGTGTCGCTTAACCAGCGCCATGCCGAAGCGAACAATGTCTACATGCCGGATTATTCACCAGAAAAAACAGAATCGTACTTAATGTACTATGACGACAATAACATTTACGGCTACGCCATGAGTCAGCCTTTGCCTTATGGGAAATTTTCTTGGCTGACAGAGAAACAAGTGTCAGAATTTGATGTAAACATGGCTAGTCAAGAAACAGGCCGTGGATATGTCTTAGAAGTGGATATTGAATATCCCTCATCCGATTTCCCATTCTGCCTTGAGCAAATGGTTCCACCCGACAGTAAAGTGAAAATTGAAAAACTCATGGGCACACTTTACAATAAAAATCGGTATGTGCTACATATCCAAATGTTGGTGCAATGCCTCGCCCAAGGCTTGGTGTAGAAGAAAATCCACAGGTGTATTTCTCTTGCTCAAAAAGCATGGCTCGAGCCATACATGCAACTCAACACAGAGCACCGACAAATGGCAACACAGCAGTTTGAAATTATTATTTTTTAATTAATGAACAACTGAATCTATGGCAAGTCCATGGAGAATGTCCGCAAATACCGCGACATTAAATTGGTGAATGTCTGGGAGGGGCAGTGGGGTGCCCGGTGGTACATTGCCAAGCCAAATTTCAAATCGATCAAAATTATCGATGAGGATTTGGCCACCATTGAATTGAGTAAGACCTGCGTGACCATGGATAAGCCCTTTTACTTGGGCCAAGTCATTTTAGACTTTTCTAAATCGGTCATTTTTCGATTCCACTATGAGTTTGCCAAACGCCATTTTGAGGACGTATCTCTTTTGTATATTGATACGGACTCATTCATTTACCACATTTGTATGACGTCATGAGGCAGCATAGTGACTGGTTCGACACCTCTTCCTATAGCGCTGACAACGTGTTTCAGCTACCTTTAAAAAACAAGAAGGGAATGGGCGTTTTAAAAGATGAATGCCGTGATTCCATTATGACGGAATTCGTAGGTTTGGCCTCGAAAATGTATGCTTATCGCACACTAGACTGTAAGGAAGCCAAAAGAGCAAAAGGTGTAGGTAGGGCAGTGGTAAAATCGCTACGAGTAGACGATTACTTAGCGGTTTTACGCACTGGCAAAGCTATGTCCCATACACAGTGCAGGATACAATCCAGCAACCAACATTTGTATCTCGTGGAACAGAGAAAACGTGCCCTCGCCTCCATGGATAACAAACGTGTGTGGGCTGATGACCTGCTCACGAGCCAGCCCTGGGGTTATGACCGCAAGGAGGAGGAGGTGTGATTTTTCTGTTTGTTTAGGGACATGGCTTTTTAGTAACTCGTAGATTTAGTATTTTGTAAATATAAAAAAATGTTCTATGCAACCTTATTTTTATTTTTTATTTTAAATTTAACCGCGTTGGGATTTGGAAAATGGTATATAGTTTGATTCTTTTAAAGCTGTACAAAGTTGTAGTTTTTGTAAATATAGAATAAGTAATATATTTTTAGTAACTTTTTTTGGTCATGTAAATCGTAAATGGTAAACTAAAAAAAAAGTTCTTTTGGGATAAGTGTGCATGTCGAGAATGTGCTTCTGGGAATAAATAATGATAATAAAACAAAGTTTTTATGGTTCCGCCTAGTCAATACTTGTTTTATTAAAGATTTTATCGTGTCATAATCACTTGTCTTTACGATAAAATCTCTAATAAAACAAGTATTGACTAGGCGGAACCATAAAAACTTTGTTTTATTATTACATTCTGTCAATACGGAAAAATGTGCGACTTTAAAAGTCAAAAAGAATAAATAATGAGGTTGTGTTTGTTCCCAAACACAGGTGTGAATGTATGAGTAGAGAGAAAGCTGGTGTGTATGTATGACCAGAGCAAACACGGTGAGGTAGGGTGGGTGGGGAGGGGGAAATTTTCACGTATATACTCATTTTGTTTTGTCGATAGTTTTTTTTCTCTTTAAAATGTAGTGGTCAATAGACATTATTTTTGTAAAACAGTCTTACCTGAAGTAGTCGTAGACCTCGACATTTCTCCAAACACCCATAAACACATTGCAGCATCATCATGGTCAAGCACTTGCATCAACATCCTTGACAAATCTCAACTTTCAACATACACCAAATGAAAAAATGTCAAAAGAGCAAAATGGAAAATCCATGCTTCGATATCACCAAAAACGCAAAACTTAAAACGAACATATTTAAAAACTGGAAATGGCCAGGTGTGAAATATGAAAATTCAAAAAAAACTTCAAACGAACATTTTAAAAACGTGTCATCAACAAAATGGAAAAATCCATATCATTAAAAACGTAAAACTTGAAACAGACATTTTTAGAAACTGTAAATTGCAAATTGGCAAATGATAATGTGTGAAAATTGTGAAAATGAAAAATCAGCCCATCAACATCATGATTTTTTAAATTAAAAAGAAACATCGTGTTCTGGTAAACCTTTGTTTTTTATTTCATAGTGATAGTGGATTGACAAAAGCAAATAGAATACAAACAAATCGCAATTCCTCACACCTCAATTCGTCAATGTTTATGTCCATGCATCATTAACTTTCCTTCCATAGCACTCATCACAATCAGGGTCGCCATCCTTTCACCCACTCAGGCATCACAAGATGTGAAACGTTGTTTAGCTTTTTTAATAACAATTTATCTGCCGCATGTCTTAAACCAGGATGAATATGACGATAAGATAAGTCATGTTCTTTGCTTGCTTGATCCAAAAGATTAATGGTTACATCACCACGCTGAAAACGTTTTTTAAGATGAGATCCAGGGCCACAAAAACGATAACCTGGAATATGGATTTCGAAAGGTAAGTATTGAATCACTGTCAATGACGCCATTGCCAGTACCAGGTCTGGCATATCCTTTTCCATCGAAGGTGAAGAGGTTTGGTCTTCCTCCTCCTCCTCTGTGGACGATGTTTGTGTTTGTTGTTGTTGCTTTTTCTCGCCATGATACCCGTGGAATGATTCAACAAAGTCTTTACACGGACTGTTATGACCGTGATACAGTTTCACTAGCTGACAAGTCGCGCACTGACGCATAGAGGGTATTTTTGCCATGGCCACTTGCTTACGGTGATCGTAATCCGTACAGGGTTGCAATTCACTCAACACAGGGTCTTGAGTCCATGATTTTGGTACATGTTGCCAGATTTCTTTCACCGCGTTGGCGGCCACATAATAAATGAACGACTTGGGCAGCGCTAAGAGTTCCTCTTTGGTAAAACTGTCTAGTTTCCTTTTGCACACAAAGAACTTTCCGATGGCTTTGTCCGTAGCATTGCCTTTCTCCATGGTATCACGTTTTGTAGAAGTTTACACGTCGCTTGTAGAAATCTCACTGGCGTCATTCACAGGTAAACCTTGAGTTATAATTTTGTTCAACAACTCCCAGCAGGCATGAGTTGTTAACCAATGAAAGAGCTGCCACGCATGCATTAGGGCTGTATGGGTAATGTTGCCACAGGAAGAAGTATCCATCAGCGTTTGCAGGGAGGGGCAGCCCAAGTCCATGAGGTCGATACATTGACAGTAAGACGCCAAAAATGGTTGCAACCATTCACGTTTTTCATTACCTTTCAAAAATACCACATTGGCCGAGGACAAGTGTGCTTTCATGACCACGTCCAAATATTTATAGGAAATGCTTCCTTGATTCCAATCTAAATGCCTATGATTTTCAATCCACTGGGTTTGTTTACGGTCTTTTTCACTCAACAAATCAAAAGCATTGGGCGGTTTAAAGAGCAAATGCGTAGCTTGCGATATCCAAAACGTGGTACAATTGATAATGGCCACTTGTTTAAATATAAATTTGTTGTCACCAATTTTCAACCCTTGGCAATCCACAATGAGTGAGCGCAACATGTTGCCGCTTGCCTGGACCCAAGTTCAACTGATGACTGACTAACCATTGGCCACTAAGGTGTGGTCATGACATGGACTTGCCTGCCATGATAGTTTGAAAATAAAATTGAGGTTAGGGTAGGACAGGGTGACATGAAAAAAATAAGACTTTAAGAATTACATCATTTTATTATCATAACACGTCTTACAGGCTTTTGTCATTTTGGGATAAGGACGATACCAACTGATACAACAATATAGTCTCTTGTGTTTGTAACGTCCATAACATCGATGATGTCCCAATGTCTCTAAACTAGGCGTTTTTGACGGTGAGCTGCTCGCCGAAGAACCGTTGACACCATGCAGTCCACACGTATCGTAACTTGTTTTTTCATCACCCAGAGACACGAGTGAGGGGTAGCTTGAATGACAGGGTTATGTTTCCCACCTCCATTCTGCACGGGTAGGGGCAGGTGGGTGACCAGCGCTGATGTTCCTGCATGGGTTCATCGCTCTCTTGCCATTGGTCTATGATGATGGGACAAAAGGCACATTTCACTTCATCTCTTGTTTTTAAATAGTAGAATCCAGCGGCCGCCAAGGCTTGAGGGTTTATGAAAGGCACTGGCCATGTTGCAAAAGTCTCGAAACGTTGTTCCTCAGAGTTTAAATTCATGGATGTGACTTCTCTTGATGCTTTAAAGCAAGACATGACTGAGCGGCTTGACGTGGGTTGACCTGTTATTTATACACTCGTCACTTGGTTGGACAGTGGATAATATTTGACTTGTTTGTGATGAATAATCAAACAGTAGGCTGTCGTATTGGCTGGTACATTGTCATGCGTTTCAAAATCTAGTCGAATGTCAATATTGGACGGCTTGAAAGACTCTTCCAGGTAAGAACAGTCAAAGACAATCAGTGGCGCCCTTGCCTTAAGCGCTTGGGGTAGCAGCATGGGGCCGTTTTCTTTTTGATAATACGACCATCGAAATTTAGAATACAAGTCGTGCAGGGTACCAAACTTATTTTTTGAAAAATCCAAATCCAGTCCTTCATAGGGAAACACAGCTCCGTTGAGGAAAGGACGTGCATTTCTCAATTGAAGGTGATCAAATTGCGTGGCATCTTTGGTTTGTTGATACTTGCGATTCGTTTGAAAACCCACGATAATGTACAGAGGTCTCCCTGTATAGCGAGCTGTTTTTACAGACCAACTGTGTGTGTTGGTGGTGGGCAATAGCGGATACTCACGGAGTGCCCAGCTTCCAAATTCCATGGATAGAGGCATATCTCTCTTTACCATCTTGAGTATGTCCAGTTTTTTGCTATCTTCAAGGGTCACATGGGGCACTTTCCATAGCAAGCGTTGCAGTTGAATTCTTGAATCTATGGGGGCATTGTCAGCTCCCTTGAGTGCATTATTATCACTCCTGTCTCTCACCAGATAAAGCACTTGCCTTGCGTTGACCACAATGCACTGGTGGTCTTCGGCAAAGCCTAAAATCAGTTTAAGAGGTAAATATCCAGTAAAGGTCCCATCGGTGTGTACCATCCAGTCATTGGTCGAGTCAGGGCACCAATCTGCCATGCAAAGTGTTTTACCTTCTTCCTCACTATAAGAGGGGTATAGTTTCATGACACTGGAAATGCCTACATTTCGAGTGCTATCCACCACGATATCGTTAATGACATAATGTACTTTAGAAAACAGAAAGGCCAAACCATGGTTGGCCAACTTGGATGTGGTAGGTGTAGAGCCATCGGCTTTGGTGAGCCGACCTTCGATCTGAATGACACATTCATGCGGTAGGGTGTAAATATCTTGGTTGTTGATAACAATTTGAATTTCATCATTGTTATTGAGTCCAGGTGTTTGAGCTTGATAGGAATGGAGATCAATTCTTACCACTCCTGGTTGCTCCTCGATGCAGTTCGCTATATCTAGGATAGAATTCATTATGGGTGTTGACGTGGTAACCCAAATGCTGTAAAATCAGCTTGTCTTGAGATGTTAACGTGTGTTCACGTGGCAAACAACTAACACTATTCCTAGACGGTGTTGTTGCTTTATACACAAACTTGATAGTGGCTTTTGCACCAACTTGTAAGTCACTGGTGTGGTAGAATCTAGATCAATGAGTTGTTGATCTCTATTGATCAGTCTTAATGTTATATTACTAATACCATCGACAGCCACAGAATGAAAAAGCACCACTGGAGGGTTTTCACGAATAATACAGCCATTGGGCGATGCCACTATAAAGTCATAAAGCGAATGCGATGGTTCTTGATTGGTGTACACTTGGCTAATAATATTACACGTCACCATCACATGATGGTCCTCAATGAATTTCACTTCATGGTCTGATTCGTGTTTTATGTTGGGCTCCAACACGCGTGGTTTAAATCCTAGTAATGGGCCAATGGAATCGGGGCGTGTTTTAAAGTCAATTTTGAATGTGTAGAAAATACTGCAGCGATGAGTGTTGGTATTTCCTACAAGTTCAAACTTGTGCGTTCCGTCGAGAAATGACTTTAAACCATATTGATTGATCAACACCACATAAATGTGTTCATAAATATCATCGATCGTGTATCCACCAGAGTTCAGGGTGAGCACAGAATCATCATAGTAAAACTTGTTGTTCACATTTTCACGTATGTTGTATATTCGATTGTACGTTTCAAGAGAAACAAGTCCTAAACCATAGGGTTTTTCACTCAATTCGATAGGCGGGTAAAAGTCTAGGCTGACTTCAGGTCCACGTCCATGCACTGTAAACGTTTTACTTTCTGCCGACATACTGGTGGCGTTTTTGCTTATGCTGCGTCTTATATAAAAAAATTAAACACAAACGTCCACACTGTTGGCTGTTAAACGTTTGCTCTCGTTTCACATTATAATATATCTTGATCCTGTTTCCAAAATAGGTCACTAGTTCCATGGGCGGGGGCAAATTCCCAAAACTGTCAAAGTACCATACCGTGGATCCCTCTTTGACATAAGCTACAGAATGCGTTCCTGGTCCTCGGTGATCATCCAAATTGACAACAGCACATTCCTGTTTCCAGGGTCGTGGGGGTAATTGGTTTCGCATAAACACACCTCAAAAATGAGAAAGCTTTAGTTGTTTAGCATAGCTTTCCACTTGTTGATGCGTCAGAGCATGTCTTGCTATGGCTGAGGTTATTTTTAGCCTACTTTCGATTTTTGCAAAAAATGAAAGTAGACTTATGAGATCAACACAGGGCGAAAAAAGTGTGTCTGTCTGTGTGTGTGTATGTGTGTGTGTGAGTCTGTGTGTGTGTGTGTGTGTGTGTACTCTGAATGTCTGTCCCCCCCTATCAATTCGAACACGGTGAATGCGAATTGAACGAAATTTGGTACAAAGGTAGCACTAGCAATGGACACCTCAGTGTCATGTTTTATATCGCCGCCATCTTTACTAAAACTGAATGGCGGCCACTCAAACGTTCAAAACGTAAAATCAAATAACGACTAACCAAATCATCCGATCTCTACCAAATTTGGTAACAACATACCTTCGTATAGGATGCGTCTTGTGACCAAACTACAAGGTCGTCCGCCATACCATTTCAGGATGGCGGCCGTGCGAATTATGCAAACTTTATAATCCATATCATGGGACCCACCAGTTCCGATTATCGAGCCGAGAATCGTTTTAACTGTTCTAAAGGAAGAGGCACGTTCGAAATTAAAAGTTTATTTTGTAATACTATAGTGCAGACGTGATTTTTAAAAGCTGAGCTGATTCAGTAATAAGACAAGATGGCAGCGGATATCTTGTGCATGACTTATATTTCACTAATTTGAGTATTGCATGCAATATAGCGTACTGATACAAAATAAATAAACTTTGTATGAAATGCTTTATATATAAATAATATACTCCAGTGATGAAATCGTTTAGTATAAATCATTATTTGCTAACAAGTTCTATGTAAGTCATTTTATATAGAACGATATTCGTTGACACAATTAGCTCAGTGGTAGAGCGTTAGCCTATCGCTCAATTGCCTATGGTTCAAACCCGATCAGAGCTAGGTTTTTTGCTTGAAATGTTATATGTTTATTGTTTTGTAATGACTCAGATTTTTTAAAATTAAGCGTTATATTGTGCATATTATGGTGTAAAATATATATTTAATTAAAACATAATTCGCCAGCAGATTTACTCGAGACATCTAGCTGCCAAAAAGGTAACTAGATTAACTTCCAGATTTTATTGAAAAGTTTCTTCTTCTGGCCACTAGAATGCACTCGCTCTGTTAGGATTATATTGTTCGATATTTCACCACTAGATGTCACGACTAGTCTACGTGGGGCTCCATTGATTACTACACCATTGGCATTCTATGCGCATCGAATTTGAAGAATGACAAGATGATACTACGATACATTTTTACTTTTTATTTTAAAGGGTTTGTAACTGCCTGTTTTGCGTTACTTGAAAATGTTATTTGAATTCAATTAGGGTTGTGAAAGCCATGCACAACCAGACGTGTAAAGACATGCCTCAACTCAAAGTTGGATGTTGCCCACGGCAGGTCGTATATGTAATAATAATAATAATAATAATGTTATTGGTTTTACATCCCTTTTAACTATTGCTGCTTTTAGAGACACCGGGGTGCCGGAATTTTGGCCCGAAGGGGATCTTTAACGTGCCAGTAAATGTACTGACACGGCTCCCTCGCATTTGTGCACCCTCAAATGCCAGCTGACTGCGCCAGGATACGAACCTGCAACCTAGGGCCCAGCAAGCGAGAACGTTACCGCTGAGCCCCGCAGCCAGTCCGGTCGATTATGTCTCCAGATCCATAACATTCTTGATATACTTCTTATCTTTCTTTCTTTCTTTCTTTCTTTAATGATGGTAACAGTTTTTATCTAGGTTGTGGCGTTTGGTAGAGGTAATTCGTTTCTAAGGTCTTCAACAAAGAAGAGTTCTATTATACTCTTTGATAATAACAACGAGTTATAACTATACTCATACATTTAGGAGAAAGTAGGCTATATGTTCTTTACTGAACATCTTGTTTTAATATATATTTCGAAATGGTGAAATCCAAAATCCTTGTTGATAAAAAGCTGGCTTTAAATTGGCATTTCTAGGCCCCATAGCAATCGCTTCCTTCGTTTCATTATGTCGCTGACTTTCTTTGAGTTGTTGCTTGCCCTGCTGCGCGGCTTTAATGGTTTTCGCCACTGCACTGGCACCGCCCAAAAGTGAACCCAGAGCAGCCAGACGGGCAAATAAAGCAGGTAAAAATCCTGCTCGTTTGGGGACGGGAATCACTCGCCCTTGTTTTGAACTCTGTTGCCGACGTTTTGGAATATTATGTCTCTGTGCTGCTCGAAGGGCTTTCCTTAAGGTCAATACATTATTTTTTCTTTTTTTCTTTCGCAAGGGCTTGTCCACGAATGTCGTAAGCCCAGGCTTTGCCACGGACAGTTTTTTTTAGCCTTTTTAGTCTTTCTCACCACATACCTTTGTTTCACCATGATGATAATGACAAACAACCTTTCACAAGAAAGTTTAAATCACAACTAACGTCAGATGGTTATTTCATGGCTGTATATTCCAATTCCACATAAAGTGGGAAGTCATTTATGTTTTTTCCCGCTTGCTTGTCATCCCATGTCAACATGAGATGAAAGGATAATTCGTCACCTGCATTGACCATTTCATGGTTAAGGGGCAACATCCTATGACCATTTATCTTTATTTGTAAAGGGTTCTCATCAGGTATGGCATATTTGATGTGAATGGTTCCATCACAGTGTAATCGATAGTGGCTTAAACCCGAAGCAAGCACATAGGTCAAGTGCTGATCATGGACTAGCGGTAAATGGTTTCTGTCATTCACAGGTTTTTCATTTGTCAGATACACTAAAAATACAGATGGGATAAATTTATAAAGCCTTTTCATTTCATAGGTCACGTAACGCTTGGTACAGACATCGTCTTCGTCTTGCGGGTCTTCTACGTGAATAATCCGATGGTGATTAGCGCTATAGCCATTCACCGTAAGCTGGGAAACTTTGTCATAAAACTCGTACACATTGTTATCCACATACTTTTTCGTAGTGACGTCTGTAGTCACTTGAGGATGTTTTACGTGGGTTAACCTCTTTCCCTTAAAGCCATAATCTCCCTGTTTAGTGCGTGGCACTACTGACCTATCCACATAGTGTTTATAAGCAGGATCTGTTTCTTGTTTAGGATCATGTATGGGGACAGACCTAGCTTTGGCCATCAACGCACGTCCAAAGACATCCATCGTTAACCTGTAGTACGAGTCTACTGTTTCTATGACAAGGCTCGGTGTCCTGCAAATAGACAGCCTGCTAGCCTGTCTAAGCCTTAGTTGATATGAAGATCATTTAGCAGCAAGAGTCATTCCCCGTGGGGGAAATGGTTTCCCATCTCTGTCTCACATCACGCGAACAACGCCATGGTTCACTGTTTCCATCTTCCATTCGCTGCATCATTGTGGGACCTTCGGGCTGTGGAAAGACCAATCTCTTGCTAACACTCATCACAGCTCCCAATGGTCTGCGTTTTCAAAATATTTATATTTTGGCAAAATCTCTCTACCAACCCCTCTACGTGTTTCTGGATCAAGTCATGTCTGGATTACAAAAAGAGAATATGGGTTATTTCACATTTTCCACGTAAGAAAATGTTATTTCACCGGATGAGGTAAAACCTGATTCATTCATGATTTTCGATGATGTATCCACTGAACGTCAAGGCATTATTCAAAGCTATTTCAGCACTTGTCGACACAAACATATCGATTGCTTTTATCTTGGACAAACGTATTCTAAAATGTCCAAACAGTTGATTCGTGACAATGCCAATGTCATTGTTTTATTTTGCCAGGACGAAAGGAACAGTCGTCACATTTATAATGAACATGTGAATCCGGATATGACCTTTCAAATGTTCACTGAATTGTGTGGCAGGTGCTGGAACACTCAACATCATGCCTGTTTAGTGATTGACAAACAAAGTGAACTCAACCAAGGACGATATCGCTTAGGGTTTGATAATTTAATGCTATTTAAGGCCCTGTCTCATTCCCTCTCAAGTCATTTGTCAAGACACCATGGTGTTAGCACAGAGTCAATTGAAAAAGCATATTATTAGAGCAAAAAATACTATTCGCCAAAAGTTTCGTCAATTGAAACGACTACGTGCAAATCATGCTATGTTTATTCAACAACATTTAGCACCTCCGCTAAAAGCCATGTTGAAACCCTCCTTCAAGCCATGTGAAACGCTACCCACCGTTTCACAATCCACTCAGACGCTGCACGAGGACCTTGAGGAAGAGGATGAGGAACAGGAAGATTTGACTAGTGTTAGCGAAGTTGAGGATGACAAGGAACAAGTGTTTACGCCTCAAAAAAGACCGCACCCCTTGCAGAGTTTATGAGAAAAAAGAAATCCTTGGCCATGGTCGAAACACCTTGCCCTTCTAAATCGTCTCCGTTTTAACAAGTCTTGGCCACTCCTCAAAATAAAGCTCAACTGAAAAACATTTTAATAAAATATTATTGATCAACACTAGAACCCTGACTCATTGATCTATTTATTGGAAACACAGATACCACGTATGGTGTTCGCTATGAGGATGATAGTTTTAAAATTGGTGATTCATCCATTAAATTAGCTCGTACTAAAGCTGTCTTTAAGAATATCAACTATAAATTGACGCCAGGAGTGTCAAAGCTGCTCTTTTCTCGAACACCCTCATTCCATGATTATACGTCAGAGGACCTTGGCAAATATAAATCCATTTTATTGGATACCCATGCCCACAAAAGACAGTATGATCCAGCTCAACAAGTGAATGCCAATATATCTCAAAAATATAAAACCATCATTGCAAAAATGTTTCCCAACAGTCAAAGTACTCGTCGTAAAGTGTCCGCTTCAGGAGTGACATTTAAACCATTCAAAGCTTGTGAATGTTACCTACTGGCACAATCCCAATAAACTCGTCCAGCGACTACAGCTGTTGCATGCTTCACGTCAAGCCGGCCATACCGGTCACGATTAAGAAATTCAAGAAAATGAACAAGATCTTCGAAATGCCAAAATTATTGTTTAAGCCCTCACCCATTAAAATGGGTATTGCTCACGAGTAGCATCGCCCAGCTAGGCGTCACTATCCGCGACTCAAGGTGATTTCACGAAGTGTGGATGAACTTTGGCAGGTTTACTTGGTTGAAATGATACCCTACGCTGGTGTTAACGACGGTGTACGCTATATGTTGACCGTCATTGATGTGTATTCCAAAATGGCCTTTGTTGAACCAGTGCGTGGCAAGTCTGGTCCACTAGTTACCAAGGCCTTTCAACTTATTATTCAACACTCCAAACGTCAACCTCAGTTGGTACACACCGACCAGGGGAAAGAATTTTCCAACAAGGATTTCTCCAGTTTTCTCAAATCTAAGGATATTCACCATTTCACCACGTACAGCAATCTCAAAGCCAGCGTGGTCGGGTGGTTTAACCGAACATTGAAAACCCATATGTGGAAAGCGTTTACCGCTCAGGGCAGTAATCGCTGGCTGGATATGTTACCTGAGCTAGTGCCACGTTACAATGACACCAAACATAGAACCATTGGGACCAAGCCACGTCTCGTGTCCAAAAATATTCAGCGACTGGATAAACTGTTTAACCCCATAAAAATAGCAGATCCTAAACGTGACCGAATGAAAATTGTGGATTTTGTTCGTGTGAGCAAATTTAAGTCTGACTTCAATAAGGGCTACACACCTCAGTGGGGGACTGAACTATTTCGAATTCGTCAAGTCAACATGGACAGTCCAGTGACCTATTTACTCCAGGACCTCAACCGTCAACCCATAAAATTTGGATTTTATCTCCATGAACTTCAAAAGACAGCATTTCCTAAATATTATCTTGTGGAAAAAGTGTTGAAACAAAAAGGAAACAAGTAGTTCCGTGAAGAACTATACAGCCTATTTTCATATATCCTACTTAGGTTAATTGCCACTATCAACATACACAATTTCAGTTTGATTGCTGTAATAGATTCGTAGATATTGAGAACCGACTAAATATTTCGGATTGTCGCCATGTTGGATTTTATATATGTAGGTCCTAGAGTTATGTACTGTTACATGCAGATTATTGTGTACGTGTAGTACTTCAATCGCATTTTTAGGACACAAGAAGTAACAAGGAGGTTTTAAAATTTCGCACAGCTGCCATCATGAGGTTATGGAAACAATTGAAATAAATTAGATGTTAGTGGATTAACATTCGTATAAGGATTTACTGTTTCACTGCATTCAAAAGGTTAAATTGCGAGAAACGTCCATGTGAATATTTATACTTCGCGTCGCCGCCATGTTGGATTTGTGATCACCAGGTTATTTAAAATCCTATAGGTGAACTTAAGTTCATAGCCCCTATGAACATAAAAAAATTCAGTTTGATTGATATAATAGATTCGTAGATATTCAGAGATGTCTAAATATTTCGGATGGTCGCCATGTTGGATTGTTAAATGTATAGGCCATAGAGTCATGTGCCATTAAAGGAAAATTATTGCGTAGGTTCATTATTCAAACGTTCACTTCGATCGCATGACTACATCACAAGAAATAAAATCTTAATTTTAAAATTTGCACAGCCGCCATCTTGAGGGTATGTAAACAATTGAACTAAATTAGATACCAGTTCATTACAATGTGTATAAATATTTCCTGTACCAGATTTCAGTGCGTTTGGAACATTAAATCGCGAGAAAGGTCTATTTAAAATTTTCAAATTAGCATGGCCGCCATGTTCGTTTTGTAGTTAACCGGTTTTTGAAAGTTTTATAGATGAACTTCCAGTAGTGCCCTTTATCTCCGTACAAAATTTCAGGGTGATACCGCCAATAGTTTCAGAGATATAGAATGCCGGTGAAATATTTCGCACATCCGCCATCTTGTGGTTATGTAAACAATTGAACGAAGTTAGATTTCGGTGCATTACAATGTATATAAACATACACTGTACCAAGTTTTATTGCGTTTGGTTGGTTAAATCGCGAGAAACGTCTATTTAAAAGTTGCAACTTCGCTTGGCCGCCATGTTGGGTTTGTAGTTACCAGGTTTTCAACGGTCACATAAGTGAACTTATAGTAGTTCCCTTTATCAGCATACAAAATGCCAGGGTAATATCGGTAATAGTTTCGGAGATATTGAATGCTGGTAAAATATTTCGCACAGCCGCCATGTTTGATAGGTGAGTTGTAACAAAATTTGAAGGGCACGGTCGGGGTCGCCTGGAATAGTGCTCTGAACTTAGCGAGTTTCGTTGAAATCGCTCCAGCCGTTTAGATTTTATTAGGGGGGGACACACACACGAATCACACACACACACGCACACACACACACACACGCACAAAAGGTGATCTCATAAGACTATTTTTTCAAAATTGAAAATAGGCTAAAAATTGTATGTCAAATGGTTAGGATTTAACTCTACGTTTAATTCTTGGATCAATAAATTACATGTCGTGTGGACATGTGCACTTTTTATTTTATTGAATCGTGTTGTACGTGAGCTCTGTGTACGGCGCTCCACGCTTCGTGCATGTCCATACATGCTTCTCTTTCTCTCTCCACAACCGCGTATCACTCCTTCACTCCATGTTGACATACAACTCGTTCAGCTATTGGCTGTCATGGGTTCTCCACTCCTCCCCTCACCTCTTCCCCCGGCTCTCTGGCCCCGCCCCCTCACCGCTCTGCAGTGGTCACGTGATTTCCTGTTTTCTCTCTTTGTGTTCACCCTTTGTCCTCTCTCCCCCTTTCCTTTCTGCGGGGCCCCTGCCTGCTGCTACTGCTCAGCTCGCCTGGCTAGCCGTTATCACCTATTTACAGAGTTGCCACATGGTTCCACCTGCTATCATATGACAGCAGTGTTGTCAGCTTGACTGACATTCCTTTCTGTTAGCCGACTAGCCATGCCTCAACTAGATATTCTTTCCGTTCTGGCCGCCATTCAGACATACATACATACAAAGCAAGTTCTGTTGTTAACAACTATAAAAAGCCTTGCTTTCATTCGTCTAATACCATTATGAATTTTGTCAGGTTACAGGTCAGTGTTTACTAACATCTTTTAGAGATCGCCATGAGGGATTTATTTTTTAATATTCACCTTCATTCGTTCGTCATATAGGAACATATCAGAAAGCGCTCCCTCACCCTGCTGCCCCGTCGAAATAGCCATTTCCAGTATTCACCATGGCCAGTCATAGCCTCGTTGTAACATACGTCAAGCAGTACCGGCTCTCTGTCAACAAGCACTCTTATATATAAAAAAATATTTTTATTGCACGGTATTTTATTGTCCTAGAGACTTGACATTTATTTTCATGGTAGAGCGGGTAGAAACCTTTCATTTATGTCAAACAAACTTATTTGTAAACTTGTTAGTTTCCAAAATAGTAAAAGTTCTAAATTTAAGTGTTTTCAAAACATCTCAAAAAGTAAGACGTTTTATTATAAGAAAGTAAAGGTCATAGATACCATTTGTTTTAACTATTGAACAACGTTCTATTAAGTTTGGTTTTCAAACTATGGTCTACTTATAAAATCAAAAATTTTAAAAATATAATACGTGGTCTATAGGAAAGAGGACGTCAGCTCGAGTCCAACGACACCGCATTTGTTAAAATCTGACCATCCGTTCGCCAATTATCACCAATGTTCGCGAGAAAGTAGGCTATCATTTTTTATTCTCCTACACCCTTGAAACTTGCTGCCCACCTAGAGGGCATACCCATCATTCATTAACGTCAAACAAACTTTCTTCCAAAATTCACCGTTTCCAAAATAGCGCCAATCCAAAAAAAACTTTTTCAAAAAAAATACCAACACACATTCAAGGCCAAGAGAACGTCACCCCGTTCCTAAAAACACATCGTTCTAGACTTACAAGCTCATTAAATATCACTAAAATATTAAAAACGCACGTTTACCTCAAATTGCATTTCCAAATATCACCCATTTAAAAAATAACCTCACCATCAAATAGAGCTGAAAAAATACCATCTAAACGACACCTTACTCGACCCTAGTCCTCCCCCACCACCAACTTTTTCCAAGATAGCCATACGTATTCAAGAACACGCGCGATTATGGGTGGAATTCTCTGCAACCCACTACTGCACAGTTTTAGTCCTAGGGGCTTGAAATTTATTTTGCTGGTAGAGGAGGTCAGGGTCATTCATTTATGCCAAACAACTTTTTTTGTAAACTCTTTAGTTTCCAAAATATACAAATATGTTGACCGTCATTGATGTGTATTCCAAAATGGCCTTTGTTGAACCAGTGCGTGGCAAGTCTGGTCCACTAGTTACCAAGGCCTTTCAACTTATTATTCAACACTCCAAACGTCAACCTCAGTTGGTACACACCGACCAGGGGAAAGAATTTTCCAACAAGGATTTCTCCAGTTTTCTCAAATCTAAGGATATTCACCATTTCACCACGTACAGCAATCTCAAAGCCAGCGTGGTCGGGCGGTTTAACATAACATTGAAAACCCATATGTGGAAAGCGTTTACCGCTCAGGGCAGTTATCGCTGGCTGGACATGTTACCTGAGCTAGTGTCACGTTACAATGACACCAAACATAGAACCATTGGGACCAAGCCACGTCTCGTGTCCAAAAATATTCAGCGACTGGATAAACTGTTTAACCCCATAAAAATAGCAGATCCTAAACGTGACCGAATGAAAATTGTGGATTTTGTTCGTGTGAGCAAATTTAAGTCTGACTTCAATAAGGGCTACACACCTCCGTGGGGGACTGAACTATTTCGAATTCGTCAAGTCAACATGGACAGTCCAGTGACCTATTTACTCCAGGACCTCAACCATCAACCCATAAAATTTAGATTTTATCTCCATGAACTTCAAAAGACAGCATTTCCTAAATATTATCTTGTGGAAAAAGTGTTGAAACAAAAAGGAAAAAATTGTATGTCAAATGGTTAGGATTTAACTCTACGTTTAATTCTTGGATCAATAAATTACATGTCGTGTGGACATGTGCACTTTTTTATTTTATTGAATCGTGTTGTACGAGAGCTCTGTGTACGGCGCTCCACGCTTCGTGCATGTCCATACATGCTTCTCTTTCTCTCTCCACACCCGCGTCTCACTCCTTCACTCCATGTTGACATACAACTCGTTCAGCTATTGGCTTTCATGGGTTCTCCACTCCTCCCCTCACCTCTCCCCCCCGGCTCTCTGGCCCCGCCCCCTCACCGCTCTGCAGTTGTCACGTGATTTCCTGTTTTCTCTCTTTGTGTTCACCCTTTGTCCTCTCTCCCCCTTTCCTTTCTGCGGGGCCCCTGCCTGCTGCTACTGCTCAGCTCGCCTGGCTAGCCGTTATCACCTATTTACAGAGTTGCCACATGGCTCCACCTGCTATCATATGACAGCAGTGTTGTCAGCTTGACTGACATTCCATTCTGTTAGCCGACTAGCCATGCCTCAACAAGATATTCTTTCCGTTCTGGCCGCCATTCAGACATACATACATACAAAGCAAGTTCTGTTGTTAACAACTATAAAAAGCCTTGCTTTCATTCGTCTAATACCATTATGAATTTTGTCAGGTTACAGGTCAGTGTTTACTAACATCTATTAGAGATCGCCATGAGGGATTTATTTTTTAATATTCACCTTCATTCGTTCGTCATATAGGAACATATCAGAAAGCGCTCCCTCACCCTGCTGCCCCGTCGAAATAGCCATTTCCAGTATTCACCATGGCCAGTCATAGCCTCGTTGTAACATACGTCAAGCAGTACCGGCTCTCTGTCAACAAGCACTCTTTTATATATATAAAAATATTTTTATTGCACAGTATTTTATTGTCCTAGAGACTTGACATTTATTTTCATGGTAGAGCGGGTAGAAACCTTTCATTTATGTCAAACAAACTTATTTGTAAACTTGTTAGTTTCCAAAATAGTAAAAATTCTAAATTTAAGTGCTTTCAAAAAATCTCAAAAAGTAAAACGTTTTATTATAAGAAAATAAAGGTCATAGAGACCATTTGTTTTAACTATTGAACAACGTTCTATTAAGTTTGGTTTTCAAACTATGGTCTACTTTTAAAATCAAAAATTTTAAAACTATAATACGTGGTCTATAGGAAAGAGGACGTCAGCTCGAGTCCAACGACACCTCATTTGTTAAAATCTGACCATCCGTTCGCAAATTATCACCAATGTTCACGAGAAAGTAGGCTATCATTTTTTATTCTCCTACACCCTTGAAACTTGCTGCCCACCTAGAGGGCATACCCATCTTTCATTAACGTCAAACAAACTTTCTTCCAAAATTCACCGTTTCCAAAATAGCGCCAATCCAAAAAACAAACTTTTTCAAAAAAAAATACCAACACACATTCAAGGCCAAGAGAACGTCACCCCGTTCCTAAAAACACATCGTTCTAGACTTACAAGCTCATTAAATATCACTAAAATATTAAAAACGCACGTTTACCTCAAATTGCATTTCCAAATATCACCCATTTAAAAACACTCACCATCAAATAGAGCTGAAAAAATACCATCTAAACGACACCTTACTCGACCCTAGTCCTCCCCCACCACCAACTTTTTCCAAGATAGCCATACGTATTCAAGCACACGCGCGATTATGGGTGGAACTCTCTGCAACCCACTACTGCACAGTTTTAGTCCTAGAGGCTTGAAATTTATTTTGCTGGTAGAGGAGGTCAGGGTCATTCATTTATGCCAAACAATTTTTTTTAACTCTTTAGTTTCCAAAATATACAAATTTCAAAATTGAACTTAAAAAAATGTAAAAAATTAAAACGTTTTATTATTAAAAATAAAGGACATAAAGATAGTTCGTTTCAACTATTGCCCAACGCTCTATCATGTTTGGTTTTTTAACTATCGTCCATTTTCAAAATCATTTTTTTTTTTCAAAAATATAACGAGTGGTCCATAGCAAAGCCCCGTCAGCTCAAGTCCAACGACACCTCATTCGTGAATCTCCGACCACGGTGTCGGGAGTTATCTGCTCGCATTGGGAGTAGTGGTGGTGGTGGTGGGGGGGGGGGGGGCAGAACCCGTCACTTCCCCCTACTCTGTAGCCTTCTACACGCGCGAGAGGCAAATGTACTCCCTTGTATGGGCGAGTCCATTATACGCATACTTTTGGGAAAATATATGTTATGCTTGGATGAAATCAAACAAAGTATTCAACACGGAAATTTAGTAAAATACAGAAATAGAATAGCTAAACTTAAAAAATTATCCTTCTTTCTAGAAAATAGTATAAGAATGACCAAAGTGTCCTAAAATTTCCCCCCAAAAAAACCCTATCCCTCAAAAATGGCAAAAAATGCAAAAAAAATGACCTAACAAATAGACTTCATGGAACTCATTCCTTCAACTTGTCAGTCTTACCAACAAAATAATGCAAAATCATCAGAATCCTAGCCCTAGTTATAAGCTTTCCTTAATTTCCTTTTGTGTCCCCTGATTTATTTCCCCTTGTGTAATATTCCGGATCCAGCTTTTACTACAGTAATTTAAACGGAACGAATTTCTGATTAGCACGACCTAAGACATTTAGAAAATTTTCCCACTATATATTTATATGACTCCCTTCCGACGCCCATCTTACAAATGTCTCATTCATGTAACCCTGAAATTCGCTCTGATCTGCTCTACTGTTCTGAAATATTTTAACTGCTTCGACGGAGGCAAGTATTGGAGTGCCACTGTGTCTAATATTTAGTTAAACAACGGAGTGGTCCCTAACTCAAGGAACATTCATACAACTAATATACAGCGCCACAGGTCGTACTAAATAAACATATAACGTATTATTCCCTCTCGTGGGAAAATCAACAACCTGGGAGAAACCCCACTCTCTAGCTTGTTTGCTGCTAGTTGAGCTTGGCTACCGCTAGTTGAATCACCGGACCAGTTCCCACTTGGAGGATTTTAATCCCCGGCAATTATAACATTCTTTTCCATAGATTTACCCGTACATGTGATGTCATAAAGAGTATCCAGTAACGAGATGTTGTCCTTCGGTGGTCGATACGCCCCTGTCACCTGAAGAGTGTTTAACTTTGCTCTACAGATAACAGCTCATTTTAAGCAACTTACAATGTTCCTACGAACTCAAATAAATAAACCACGACCTCTCTTACCTTGGTCTCTTCTGTACGTTACATAGGTACCCTGAATTATTTAATTACTATTTACATCCTCATATAACCATGACTCAGTAGCTATGACAACACTCACTCACTCCGTTGGCTTTTCTGGGACGTGACGATCCCGTGCCGCTCTCACTATCTGCCTCCATTTCCTCCTATCCAGCGCAGTATTCTCCCATACAGTAATACCCATTTGTCTGCAGTCAGAGGTCACCTCTTCTTGCCATCTACTCCTAGGTCTTCCAGGGGGTCTCGAGCCTTCGATCTTCTTCTCATACAACTGGCGAACTATTCTGGCAGCGTCCATTCTGATAACATGCCCTGCCCATTGCAGCCGTTTCGCTTTCATGACGTCCACTACTCTGGGTTGATTGGCCAACTTGTACAGCTCATGATTTGATCTGAGAACCCATCTTTGTGTTTCCTGGTCAAAGATGGGGCCGAAATTTTTTCTATATATCTTGTTTTCGAAGACTGTAAGTTAGCGTTCCTCCCTTTTGGTCACACTCCATGTTTCGGCTCCGTATAGCAGTACCGGCCTGATGATCGTGTTGTATAGTTTTAGTTTTGTTTTCCTGGTCTTTAGTTTGGAGGAAAGTAATTTATGCAGGGAAAAGTAAACTTTGTTTGCATTCCGTAATCTAATTTGGTGTTCAACTTGTCTTCTATTGCAGTCATTTATATTTACCCCAAGGTATTTGAAGTTTGGCGTGTTCTTAAAGGTAAAATGGCCTATATGAAGGTTGTTGCGTTGGTCTGTAGTCATGTTTTCTCTCTGTATGATCATGTATTCTGTCTTCTCTTCATTAATCTTTAGACCTATTTTTGCAGCAGTTTCATTTAATTTCCTGAATAAAGCTTCAATTTCTCCTCCATTATTTCCTATTAATACAATGTCATCTGCATATGCCAGGATGTTGTGTTTGTTATCTGCTAGGTCTCCAGTTGCAGCTTCTTTGGTTTCCCGAATTACTTTTTCCAGAACGATGTTGAAGAGAAGTGGGGAGAGCGCATCACCTTGTTTTAGTCCTGTTCTGTTTTCAAAACCGTCTGATACGGATCCACAGTGTGTCACTTTGCTCACTGTCTCCTCCATACACATTTTGACCAGGCTGATAAGTTTCTGTGGGATTCCGTATTCTGCCATAATTTACCACACCGTTTCTCTGTGGACTGAGTCATAGGCCGTTTGGAAGTCAATAAATAGGTAATGGACGTTTTTGTTATATTCCCAAACTTTTTCATTGATTGTCTTAATACAAAATATATTGTCTGTTGTTGATCTGTTTTTACGGAAACCATTCTGATAGTCTCCTATTATATCTTCGGTGTATGGAATTAGACGTTGTAATATTATGTGCGACAGTAATTTGTATGCTGTGACAAGTAGGGATATTCCTCTGTAATTTCCGCAGTTATGTTTATCTCCTATGACAACGTCCGGTGAATATGTCTGTACTAGATTCCAAAATTCTATTATTTTATTCCCTATACTCTGACAATTAACCTGCAGCAATCTTAGAGTCTTACCTCCATTTCGAAGTTCCTGCAATCGCTTCTCCCGCTTGTGAGGGTAGCCTTCCTCCGGTCCAACACCTCCTCACGAATGCCGGCAGGATTCGATGACCCTCTCGTGCAGATTCCCAGGTTGTAGGCGCCTCGTCGATTCAAATGTAGCCCATCTCGAGCGATGTCATGGTCCCCGATCCAACAGTCAGCGTCCA
The DNA here is from genome assembly GCA_946902985.2 of Meconema thalassinum. NCBI lineage: Eukaryota > Metazoa > Arthropoda > Insecta > Orthoptera > Tettigoniidae > Meconema > Meconema thalassinum. The sequence continues at coordinate 14,654,809 of OX336401.1, read as the reverse complement.
CATAAACTAGTCCCAGTTATGCACTCACCCAGTGCATGCGATCATTAAGGGCCTTAGCTCGCCATAGTGGGACATCCCCCCACCGCACAATGCCACTCAACACAATTCTCGCCTTCCTAAACTTAATTCTGGCTTTTGTACCTAACTCGTAAAACTGGCCCATAGTATAATCAGCTGTATCCCTCTTAATTAATTCATTAGTCCCAACATGGAGAAACAATACTTGAACTGAGTCACAATCTTCAAAGTATTTCAGTTATTGAGTACGTAGAAAGAGAAGGTTTCATATTGCAAAATGATCCACGGGACCATACATACATATGTTACAATGGTGCGAGTACGATTGACGTAATCTTTTCCAGCACTTCTATCAAAACCTGAGAAATAAAGGTACTCGCAAAATCAGAGGTGGCGTCACTTTGAATATATCTCCCAGTTTGGCCTAGATATCGGTCGAAACATGCAAAATGAAGCAAGAGCAATGGACAGATAACATTCAAAGGTCATTATGTATCAGTGGCATTGAAGAATTCACAAAACCGAAGGATTCATTATACAACAAATGTAAGGAGGGAACATCGAAGGAACAGCGCATACACTTGAGGCCGTCCTTAGAATAGCACAGGTGAAAACCCCTTCATCTACTTCACATAACAAAGATCTCGATTGTAGATAAATTTCGAATAGCATAGAATTGTCACTGATGTAGGTATAAGAAATTGTTAAACGGAGAAAGTGCAAACTGGGTGGAAGAGGAGGGTAAGAAATTACTGTTGAAAGCCTTAGACAATCATTTTGCTGTATTCATAGTAAAACCCCTAAAGTTCACTCAGTCGATCACGATGGAAATAAGGGACAATCACTTCAAGAAACTCCTTAACGACGGAAACGTTCCCTTAGTAAGAAACACAAGTCAAATACGTGATTTTCCTAGAATCACGGTGGAAGAAGTACGAAAAACAATACAGAACTTGAAAAACAACAAAGCTGTCGGGCCAAACGAAGTATTCAACGAGCATTTAAAAGAAGCTTTACCCTATATAGAAGAAATATGGACGAAACTGTTCGATAAATGCTTGGAGACATCCACGATACCATCCAACTGGAGGACGTCCATGTTGAAAGTTCTATATAAGTGCAAAGGTTCCCCGGATTCACCTGATTCCTACAGGGGAATTGTGCTGGAGAATACAACATTCAAAGTATTCAACAAAATAGTAGCCAACAGATTATCAGAAGAAACAATTAGTATGATACCCGATAACCAATTTGGATGTAGGAAAGGCAGATCCACCCTAAATGCAATCAGCAATATCCTGGAAGACATTAACGAAACTCTCAAACATAACGGAAGGAAATTCCATACCATTTTTTGACAACCTATTAGACCCTCCATTTGGGTTTTTGATTTCTTACTGCTGTATTCCAGTATTTCTGTTTTACACTTATTCATTTTCATCATGAATTCTTTCCTCAAGACAGTATCCGTACCATTTAAAAACTCATTCAAATCCTCTGGTGTGTCGGCTAATTTGACAATGTAATCTGCAAGTCTCAGTGTTGAAATTATTTATCTATGATTTTTTTTTCAAATTTCCTTCATTGTTCATCCAATGTATACAGTATATTGAAAAGTGTGGGCGATAAGTTTCAGCCTTGACTTACACCTTTCTGAATACCAGCTTCTCATATTCTTCGGCTCGAATAACTGGTGTCTGGTTTCTGTATAGATTGAGGAGCACCATCCAATACCTGTACTTCATTCCAATCGTTTTCAAAATGACAAACCACTAACTCCAATCAACTTTATCAAAACCCTTTTCTAATTATACAAATGGCATGATCATTATCTTATCATTCCTTATTCTAGCTTCCAAAATAAGCCTAAGGCTTAGGACAGCTTCCCTTGTTTCAATGTTTCTCCTGAACCCGAACTGGTCTTCACCCAACTCTGTTTCTATCTGTCTGTTCATCCTCTTGTAAGTTATTCTAGTCAGGATTTCTCTGTGTTGCATTATTAACAATATAAATTTTAGCTTAAAAAACCAGCTTGAAAGACCTTCATATAAAGTAGAGTTTATTTTCACGAAATTAGAGAAAACTAAACTAACATACACGAATCCTCAATTACAATCACAATCGATGATTCATAAGGACACAATTACACCCATTGTACATTGTAGAGGCGAGCAAAGTTGAAAATTAAGTAAAGCATTACTAAAAATTATGAGAAATTGAGAAATTGGCAAATTATCAAGAATGACGTTTCAGTAGGAAATACAACCGAACTAGTCAATAAACTTAGATTTATGAAAATTATACCAAGCATGATAATGGTTTCATTCGTCATTATGAATATATATACCCACGTACCGATAAAGGAAGCAATAAAGGTAATAGAAAATCACTTAAAGGACAATAATTCAAAAAAGGAAACAGAAAAAAATAATTGAATTGTTCAAAATCACGCACAACCAGAATGTGTTCCAATTTCAAAGTAAAATATACGAACAAGCATCAGGTCTAGCAATGGGATCAGTGGTTTAGTAGTCTACTTATATATTGTATAGAAACACATCCCAGGGCGTTATTCACTGGACTAGATGACGTCATTTGCATATATGGCACGGAGATAACGAATGAACAAACACTGCTTCAAATAATCAACATTTTGTACCAATCCTTCAAGTTCACAATGGAACCTGAAAATAACCGGCACACAAATTACTTAGACATAACAATCAATCGAACGGACCAAAATCTAACATATTCGTTTTAACGCAAACAACACAACCATCCCATACTATTGACAATCGTACTGCACCCGAATTCTGAATTGCCACCACCTATTACACGCTGGGATGGTAAGAATCGCAGGGACGTTGATACACAGCTAGATAAACCAACACTTCCCTACTTGGTGAATAACTAGGAAACTCTCGGAACACATAGGAATACAATAGTACTACTAACTAGTTACATACAAAACCCTACTATAAAGTACGGCAGGACAAGAATCTCGGATCTCAAAGGGTGAACGGTTAAAATAAAAAATAAGCGGGTGTCAGTATCCAACTAGTAGTACTATCATATGTCGATTATTAAATGAGAAGATTATCAGTTTTTATAAATATGGACAAGCAAACTAAACAGTGCTTGTTTCAATTTATTTATAAGGACAATACATAATATGTCCCTGACACAAATTAACGTATCACAATAAACAAATCAAAACGATTAAATAAATTTAAATATGATAGACCTTCCTATCTTCAAATTTATCCTATACAGAAGGAATTCGGAGCTCTGCTGAGTTTACCTCAACCAATGTATAACTTTACATTAACATACAATCCGTATTTAAAATGTTCGAGAGAATGCCAACTAATTGTTGTACACCCTGTAGTTCTCTCAACTATAACGTATTACATTAAACGTCGCTATTTACATCACTCTCCCTACGTGATACAAAGTTTACTTAAATACCATGTTCTTCCTTCCAATTCTCAAATTTAAATATTTAAAAATTATTATTATTATTATTTTACAAATTATTTACAAAGTTGAATAATCGCGTCCAGCACGATATTCTTGTTAAGTTTCACCAAGATCCTACTAGATCTTCCTCTCTAGCATTTGCTCTCCTTGTCATAAAATCACAATATAATGTTTACCGACGTGAGAAAATTTCGTTACATCCAATAGACCATTTGTAGCGAGCAGTTAAACTTATTACTATTCTGGCTTTACAAATCCATTAATAACAAGTAGTTCCGTGAAGAACTATACAGCCTATTTTCATATATCCTGCTCATGTTAATTGCCTCTATCAACATACACAATTTCAGTTTAATTGCTGTAACAGATTCGTGGATATTGAGAACCGTCTAAATATTTCAGATGGTCGCCAGGTTGGATTTTTATTTTTGTACTATTACATTAAGCTTATTGTGTACGTGTGGTATTCAAACTTCAATCGCATGATTAGAACACAAGAAGTAAAAACGAGATTTAAAAATTACGCACAGCAGCCTTCTTGTGATTATGCAAACAATTGAAATAAATTAGATGCCAGCGGATCAACATTTGTATAAGCATTTAACGTGCAACGTTTCACGGCTCTCGGATAGTTAATTCGCGAGAAACGTCCATTTAAATATTTATACTTCGCGTTGCCGCCATGTTGGATTTGTGCTCACCAGGTTACTGAAAGTCCTATAGGTGAACATATGTTCACAGTCTCTATGAACATACAAAAATTCAGTTTGGTTGCTGTAAAGGATTCATAGATATTGAGAACCGTCTAAATATTTCGGAAGCTCACCATTTAGGATTGTTATATGTATAGGCCATAGAGTTATGTACCATTCAGGGCCAATTATGGCCTATGTTTATTATTCAAACTTTCACTTCGATCGCATGATTACGACACAAGAAATAAAAACTTAATTTTAAAATTTCGCACAGCCGCCATCTTGAGGTTATGTAAACAATTGAATTAAATTAGATGGCAGTGCATTAAAATATGCAAAATCATTTACTGTACCACATTTCACTGCGCTCAGAGAGTTAATTCACGAGAAAAGTCTATTAAAATATTTCAAATTCGCTTGGTCGCCATGTTCGTTTTGTACCTTACAGGTTTATGAAATATACATTGACAAACTTGTATCTGTACCCTTTATCACCGTACAAAATTGCAGGGTGATATCTGTAATAGTTTCGGAGATATAGAATGTCAGTGAAATATTTCGCACAGCCGCCATTTTGAGGTTATGTAAACAATTGAACTAAATTAGACTCCAGTGCATTACAATGTGTATAAACATTTGCTGTACTAAGTTTAATTACGTTTGGATAGTTAAATCGCGAGAAAAATGTATTTAAAAGTCTCAACTTCGCTTGACCGCCATGTTGGTTCTGTAGTCACCAGGTTTTTGAAAGTCTCATAGGTGAACTTCTAGTAGTGCCCTTTATCACCGCACACAATTTCAGGGCGATATCGGTGATAGTTTCGGAGATATTGAATGCTAGTGAAATATTTCGCACAGCCGCCATGTTGGATTGGTGAGACGTAACAAAATTTGAAGGACACGGTCGAGGTCGCCGGGAATAGTGCTATGAACTTACCGAGTTTCATTGAAATCGCTCCAGCCGTTTAGATTTTATTAGACACACACACACACACACACACACACGCACGGACAAAAGGTGATCTCATAAGCCTATTTTTTCAAAATTGAAAATAGGCTAAAAACGACAAATTTCGAATACTATGATAGAATATCTCATTCTCCCAATAACAATAACTTTCGTGGTGCGTGGCATTAATCCTCACTAATACTTAAATCTCTTTTCTCAAATATCACTTCCAATTACTTCACTTACATAGTGTACAGAACGTTTCCTCTCAATACAATTGTAATAATACTTCTCTATAATAGTGAACAAGTCTTTAACTAGCGTCTACAATACGCTTACATTCCCTTCAGCGAAATTCCTTTCTTACGACGTTCCACGGCTTTGCAAAAATATTAAGCCATCTCTATACATTCCCAAAATGTATGAGATTTAGTAACGCTATTCAATATACACGGCTGCGTGTTATATTTTTCAAGTTACACATTACAAATTCCTTCTAGCGATAATACATATACCTCGTGCTTTTGTAATTCATTACTTGTACCGTTCACATAAATTTATTATTCCTGTACAACTTTCTCCACACTCTGTAGTATCAAATTTGCGATTACATTCTTTCATACTTCTTACTTTCATACTTCTTAAGATACTAGTTTGCATATATTCGCTTATTTGATAACAATACTCTCATATCCTCCCATTCTTGTAATAATGAATGAAAATACATCCATATTAACTCTTTCTAACTTGATCATTATTAATATTCTCGTTTCAGAAACATACATTTTAAACTTATAACACAGTTATTATATTATCTTTGCCCAAAACTTGGCCACTTCCTGTGCACTCTGTGCTCCCCGACGAAGATCTTCTTCCGTGCAGGATGCTGGGCACAGTCGACACTCAGTCATGTGCTGAACAGTCTGCTCTTCTCCACAATCACATTGCATATCATCCTGGTCATTGTAACCCCATCTTGCCGTATTAACCCTTGATCTGCCTACTCTAGAGCGCAGTCTATTCAGGGACTTCCAAGTCGTCCATTCCTCGTCATAGCCAGGAGGTAGAGTTTCAGAAACATTTTCCCAACCAGGGGGAAGGTTGGTCGTAGCCCTCCACATTTGCAACCTAGCTTTATCAGCAGGGGTTCTAAGTTCCTTTGATGTTCTAAGGAAACTCTTCCTCATCTTCAGTCGTTGCGGCTGCGGTTCGTGTCCATATAGAGGATGAGTTCTTTCATGCTCCACTGTATTTCGTTTCTTGTTCGCAGCTATTTCTCTTCGAACAGGGGGTGATGCTATTCCTGCGAGGAGATAAAGCCATTCGACTGGAGTTGATTTCAAGCAGCCTGTTATAATTATGCAGGTATCGTTGAGAGCTACTTCTACCTGTTTGGCATGTGTTGAATTATACCAAACAAGAGAAGCATACTCTGCTGCAGAATAGCATAGTGCCATTGCGGAAGTTCGGATCGTTTCAGGTTGACTACCCCTCTGTGATCCAGCCAGTTTGCGTAGGAGATTGTTCCTGGAAGAAACATTACGACTTGGAGTTCATGTAGTGCTTCTTGAAAGTAAGAGATCTGTCAAGCGTCACTCCTAGATATTTTGGAGTCTCACAGTGTTCCAGTTCGACCCCTGACCATACGATCTTTAACTTGCGACTAGCTTCCCTATTTCTCAAATGAAAACACCCACTTGTGTCTTTGAGGGGTTTGGTTTAAGCTGGTTTGTGTTGTAGAATTTGGAAAGATCTTTAAGGGCATGACAACTGGTTGATATAATGTATCACACCTTGTCCTTCTTCCGCATTTCCTTGCTCAAAAAAATAATTACAAATGATTTTAAATTCAACAATGAGTTATTTATCCTTGTGGTATCACATTGACATTATTGTCAACCATGTGATCCCATTTCCTTCTCATATAATTCATATTATTAACATTGAAATGTTACAAAGTCTTATTTACGTATTCATTTAGTTATTCATCCCAAAGTACTCCATCAAAATATTCTCAAAGAATTTATTGACGCTATATTATCTTATCATAGCATTATCAATATCGACGTATTTTATCTAAGCATTCCACTCTTATAAAGCCGATTCACATAAAATCGTACAATAGCATAATGTATTTCCAAAATTATCTAACATGAAATATTCAAAATATCATTTAATAAACGTAAAAACGACACACGCTGACGTAAAAAGAATTTACATTTAATTTACGTGAATCTAGCAAAATAATAATAGGTTATAAATGGATACATCTATATAAAAATGTTGGTCGCATCTGAATATCCCCAAAATATGGCAAACTACTAAATTTAGTCTAAACACTCATTTACCTTGAGCTGTGATGATTTCATGATAACCTGTGATGTTGGTGGAAAGTTATGCGGCTGCATTCTCGAGTCGCGTGCCTGAGATTCCTGTCCGTCTAACGGTGCCATGTGTGAGCTTGGAGAAGCGCACAGCTGGTCCGGCCACACTCCCAGTGCGAGCTCTCTTGTACAGTTGGAACGGCCCCGTCCACCTCCGCTTCCTACTTGGCTAACGAGCCTGGACCTCACGTACGTTTCTGAACCAGATGGCTCTGTCGAAACACTCTTCAAACGACTCCTCTCTTGTAGAAATTCAATGAAATCGTATGCTGTAGTATTTGTGCTATGAGATTTCCGTGATGTTGGAAACTCATTTAGTTGTAGCGATATTGGTGACATCAGTGTACTGCGGTTGACATTGCAGTAATGATCCATGGTGTCCATCGTTGCCTTAGGTCGCCTTTGGACTCAACCTCATTTAGTATAGGTTAGCTTCCCTCCATGGTAATTAGTACTTCGGACGTAAAATTATAATGAAGACGTCCCCTCTGACTCGCGTTTGATAACATAGTGAATATTTCACAAATTGTAGTTGACATATAATTAATATCGTCGAATGCTTCCGTCGTGATTCTGTAGAATTTCAGCAATATTTCAGTTGAATTACAGTTGAATTTCAGTAGTATTTCAGTAGAAGCTCGTATTATATTGCTTCTTATAAAATCGTTTCAATAGTGTGGATTGCCTCAATTTCCATAGTTTTCTAAGAATAAGTCTTCTCGTTACAGGCAATATTTTTTCACGGGAGACACAACTCCTCGTCCGCTGATGCTACCGTCTCTCCTTCCTTCAAAGTATATTCTTCTCGGTCGCTCTATGTATCGGCGATTATGTTTGGAAGTATCACGACGCAGGTCTTGACTCGACCAGTCACAGAAATGGAATGACTCCCTTGATTTTAACTAACTAGGCTCCTCGGCTTTCGATAATGGCGTCGCTAGCCTCGCACAATTATAAATTCCTTTAATTTGCAAATATCTCTTCTTGTAGCTTTAAATATCAAATTTCATTTCGGTAAATAAATTTCAATTCTTTTTCTCTTCATATTGGGGCGGTATAATCACTTATAATTTCCTGTTTAAAATATAATAATTTTTTATTCTTCAGATAGATAAAATATTCTGATTGGCTATTGAGTTGCTATGCTGTATTCATTGTTCCGACTTGTAAATTAGTTACGTGTGCTTAATATCTGTATCTCTCTCATAAATAAATGTGCCGTGGGCAAATCTCCTCTGCGGTCACGAGCTCGGCGGACACAACCCGTTCTCGGCCGCCTAACTTGATTAAATTGTCATTTCTTAGCTTCAATAAATCTCATTCACTCTTGGTTAGAACATTTTATACAGAAACGTTTCCATTATCGTTCCTTATAAATTATGTAAATTCCTCATACAACTTAACAATAACTCTCGCTAACATAACAGAATGCTTACGTGTTTGGAAAGTTGCTTATACAGCTACGTCATATCCATGCACATAATTGTCACGCGAGACGATTCTATCCTCACCTCATGCATTTCCATACTACTATTAAATTCGAGTTCACTACCAACCACCCACACACACACAAATTATCTGGTGTCAATTCAATGGCTAAGAGGGCTGTCTGATGTCAATCCAGAACTTCACTAAAGAAATTAAAATGATAAAACAAGTGGTCATAGAGAACGATTTTACACCCAATACAGTAGATACAATGCCAATGAAACAACGAAAGAAAATAGAGGACAATTCAATAAACAAAAAAGAAAGAACTTATGTGCAGTTCAACTTTTTTGCATAAGAATACATACAAAGTAACGAATATTTGAGAAAACAGGGACCCAATGTAGCATTCAGAACGAACAACACACTCGGTAAGCATATAAACAGCAACCATAGGAAGCAAATCCCACGTCCGAGGTCAGGTGTGTAATTGGTACATATCAAGAAGAAGGACGTAAGGCCAATTATATTGGACAATGTACGATAACAACCATCGTTCACCACGAAAAAAATAAAATTAAAATTTGAAAGTCCATAGAAATACATCCAACAAAAAAGGAAATCTGGAGATCGTAATTAACATATATTTCAAGAAGTATCCCCGCTATTCGTACTGCTAAATACAGTGAGTTCTCAATCACAATGATTAGATAAGGCAATGAATGCATATGGCAAGGAATGATCAGGGAGACATGTGATTTGGGGAAGATGTGCCTATTCTCAACAAACCGAGACCACAGGCAGTTCTCTAGGGTCCTATCTCAACCTCAAGACTCTTTGGGCAGCCTATATGGATTTTTTGTTTATATTCTTAGCCAGGTGAATTAGGAGAGAGTCAATAACATACACCACTTCGTAAAGTTATTCCAGCCTCGGATATTTTCCACATTTTTTAAAGTAAATATAACCAAAAAGATGGTATATTGGCTTTCACGGCCAGTTGATTAAAACTCAGCAATTCTTCTAGGTTTGTGCCGTGTCTTATGTGAGGTTTTGTCTAGGACACCAAGCTCGCTCATCAGCGGGCTCTTGGTGACCACGTCCGGAACCCCACAGGAGTAGCGAACTGCGCGCTACCTCCCTTTATATAATGTGCAACTGCACCTGTTTACTGCGAGAACTAAAATCTCATGCAGCCTTTACCTCCCTATGAACGCTTCCAAAAAGATGATGTATTGGCTTTCACGGCCAGTGAATTAAAACTCAACAATTCTTCTAGGTTTGTGCCGTGTCTTGTGTGGGGTTCCGCATAGGACACCAAGCTGGCTCATCATCAGGCTCTTGGTGTCCCCACCCTGATCCTCACTAGAGTAGCGAACTGCGCGCCACCTCTCTTTATATAAAGTTCAACTGCACCCGTTTACTGCGAGACCTAAAAGCTCAACCAGTTCAAATATCATATCACTCAAATTCACCTCTGGTATACTTCTATTGTCAAAATCAATGAACCTTTGAACAAGCGATCAAACTAATTCTAGTTAAACATTGTCAAAATACTGATAAATTATTTATAGAGATAATGTTTCAAAGAACATCCTTCCTACTCATGTTAACTATCCAAATGGCATTACAATATACTTCCCTTCTGATCAGCTGTTCCTTTCTTATATCATTTTGCTAAATTCTCAAACTATTAATACCGTAATATCAACTCACTATGACTTGACTTTCTTAACAAAGCAAATATTTCTTCTCATCAAGAATATATTTCCTTTCCTCAATCATTTCCTCCTCGACTCCTAAATATTTAACATATTCGCATAAACTTCCATAATTCCTTTCACATATTTCATCTTACTTTCGCCGTGATCACTACGATATTAAACTTGGACATTTCTTCACATACAGGTAGACGAAACTAACAATCCTGTGAGGGATTGTGAATACATCTTTGTTCATGACAATATTCTCAGAAAGAACTATTTATCTTAGGCTCCCATTTTAATTTAGCTTATTTAAAATTTTCAGATTATATCAGTTATATCTCTAACGACTAGTTGTGTTTTAGGATTTCCTAGTGTTGTTAATTTTTATAGGATATTTTATTCTATAGTTGAGAAATGTTATCGACAAAATTCAGATATTTTATTACTCGAATATAGTATTATTTGATTGTGAATTTAGATCTATTTAGATAGATACACTTACATTGATATTACGATTTGTGAAGTCATTAGAAACTTGAACATTATTTGGCTATGAACCAAACAGAACACTAGAAACAGATTTACAGCATTGACGAAGTATTGTTCGTTTATGATGACTGTTAAGGTCACAATTCAGAATATTGACAATTCTAAATGTTATGAAGATTAACGTGGGTTAATAGTAACTATTTTATGATGTAGAGAAAGAAGCAATTGAAACTTTTACACTTAAGAAAGGTGAGAGAGGCGAGACAAGAATGTTTTATTGTATATAATGTTATTAGACAGAGTTTCTAGATTAACGATTGTTTAATTAATATCAGAGCATATGTTACAGTAAAGTAGAATTTAAAGCAAGTCATTATTATGATGCTATTATAGAATCCTTACGGTAAAGCTGAGTAAAAGGAACAGCTGATGTTGAAGTAAAATAATATTGTTGAGTGTCCGAGGACATGTTCGGCTTGCCTGAGTCTGTAGCTGCTTCCAGCGGACACCCTTAGGGTGAGCTACAAGTTCTGTTCAATTTCAAGTAGTTCCATCTTTCGCTACCAGATATCAATGATACCTAGTGGTGAACATTGGAACTTTGACAGAGCGTTCCGACGAAATATAACCTAACAATTTAGCTTCACACAATTTTAGTATGTGGAAGGATCTTTTACATGCAATAAATCTATGACATGGGAACGCCGGCTTTACTTCCCCTCCGAAGGAAGACATACTGAAGGATTCTTAACGCTCTTAAATAATCTGACGACTTCGGCCGGGTTAGAACCCGCTATCTTGGACCCAGCAGTTCAGCATGCTACCGACTCGCTTGAATCTTTAGTTTACATCCTTCTCTTTCAGTCTGTCTATTGCCCACCTTTTTGTCTATTAACTTTACTTAATTTTCTTCAGCTTAAACTGCATTTCATAACAACCAGATTGTGGTCAGAGTTTATGTTAGCACCGGGATATGTTTTACAATCCAACATCTGGTTTCGAAATCTCTGCTTGACCATAATGAAGTCGATTTGGTAACGCCCTGTATCTCCTGTCTCATCCATGTGTATATTCTTCTCTTGTGGTTATTGAATAACGTGTTAGCTATGACCAACTCATGCTCGGAGCAGAATTCCATCAGCCTGTTTCCTCAGTCATTCCTTTCACCTAAACCGAAATCCCCTAATATCTTCCCTTCTCTTTCTTTTCCTACCACAGCATTCCAATCTCCCATTACTATAACATTTTCATCACCCTTGCTATACCTTAGAATTTTATCTATTTCTTTGTAGACCTTTTCAACATCTTCATCATCAGCTTGACTGGTAGGCCTATAGACTTGTACCACTGTGGTGCACGTAGGTTTTGTATTGATATTTGGCACAATAATCCGTTCACTATATTGCTCATAATATACCCCCGCTCTCCAAGTTTCCTACTCAATATGAGACCAACCACTGCTTGGCCATTGTTTGATTTTGTGCTAATGACCCTGTAGTCTCCTGACCAAAAGTCCTGTTCCCTCTGCCAGCGCCTTTCACCAATCCCAACCAAATCCAACCTCTACCAATCCATTTCCCTTTCAAAGTTTTCTAACCTTCCACTTCCCAGCAGACTTCTAGCATTTCACGCTCCGAACCGTACAATGTCATTTTTCCTCTTTGTCCCTTCGGTGATGTTAACCCCCTCTCGATTAGTCCCCACCCGGAGATCCGAAAGGGGGACTAGTTTACCTCCGGATTTGAATTCTACAAGGGAGGAGGCCATCGTCACATGTAATTATGCATAGAGAGGTGCATATCCTCGGGAAGAGCATTACGGCTGTATTTTCCCGTTGCTTTAAACCTTGCAGCAGAACACAGCGCAGATATTATTTGGCTTATATTATCAATACCTTCACCGTCTATAAGTCTATAAGACACGTAAAGAATTGATTTATTCTGAAAGGCTGCAACTCCCTTTCAGGATAAGTCATAGAGCAATTCTACTAAGAAAAATACTTACCTTCTACTAACAATTAAATACCAAATTCTACTAACGAAAATATACTTAAGTTCCACCAACAACAAAATACTACCACTAAAACAGTCTGTTACCAGTTACACTCACATGCACCCTCACACATCACAGTCTACTGGAACTATGAACTATATCTAATAAACAAACTACATACTTACGACTAAAACCAACCACACACCACAGTCTACTGGAACTATGAACTGTATCTAATAAACAAACTACATACTTACGACTAAAACCAACCACACACCACATTCTAGAAGAGGAAATGGAGAACAGAAATAAGAGTAAGGGAAACAAAAGACAGGGGAAAAGGAAATGTCCTCACCAATGAGAATTAAGCATTGTCACCTGAAAAGCCGCGGGACACAGACGGACCCTCCGGTCATGAGTTTCTCACGTGACCGGGAACAAGTACTTTTGGCAGTATTTAAACTTAGAAGGACTCTTTCTATCGAGGGCTACAAACAACTGTCCATTATCGACACAATGGACGCAAAGCAAACTTTCCATCCAAGTTAAAACAGCTCACTGATGATTTGTTCTGAAATAGTTATTTCAATGCTCCCAATATTAGGTATTTCTGTTGTTTTTGACAACCTTGACATGAACATTGTCAGGAATACTGTATGCCAGCCTCCTAGTTTCTCATCTGGGTGACAAATTGGTTATGCAGTTACAAACTGAGGTATCTATGACATAAATGTCAAGAAATATGGATCCATAGTAAGTTACAACTATTGTATTATGTAACATATCAACGTGAATATTTAACGGCTGGAGAAAAAAATAATTTGATAATAAAATTAACATCCAAGTAGGCATTCAAACAATTGTCCTCAATATGTAAGCATCATAGTTTGATCATACCAACATGTATTTCTCATTTCAATAGCCTGGGACAGAGTGTTCATCAGCCCGAGGAACTAAGGTGTATCACTTTTCTGTGATGAGTGTAATAGTATGTGTAAATGTATTCGGGACAAGGATGGAATAGTGCCCCAGGATTTGAAATAAGGTACGGTACAATCCCAGCATTTGTCCCAAGGGAGTGTTGAAATTTCACACTCAGGATAGCCTCTGTCAATGCCAGGATAAACCGTTGATTTCTCGACTTGCTGCAGGTGCCTATCACGACCATAGTGCATGACTTAACGAGCATGGCTACGCTGCAGGATGTCATTTCAATAAATAGTATCAGACCTTGCCAAAAAAAAAAAAAAACACGAGACACATAACTTTGTAATTATGTGAAAAAAGAAATAATTAGCACAACCACTGGCTTGGATAAAGAATATTGATGCGTGACTACCCCCACTGTGCGTGACAAAAACCAGGGGTGAGTATCTTAAGTTAGTTACCTAACAATTATTGGTCTAAGCGAAAACCATTGGTCAGATGGATGCGATATAGTACCTAATGCATGGGGTTGGCAAAACTGTACACGATGATAAAAATGGCAGAGTCAGCTGGAATTTCATCTCTATAAGTCTTGATCCTATTTGGCATGGCTGGGTGGGTTACAGACAGCGGAGGAGTAAACATCTATTACTATATCATCTCCAGATACCACTACTACAGGTATCTTGGCTAATTTCAGTAGTTAAAGAATTTTTTACTTCGGTTCAGGTAAACTCCACTCTTACTGAATATGTATCCGATAATCTTTATTATGAGAGTTGAAAACTCTAGGAAAACAGACTGATACTGAACCTGAAAAATTCATCACTCCATGGAAGTGTTCCATATGCCTCACCGCTGCCTAGCATACACATTGCTGCAAGTGCTTTTCAACCCAGAGGAAGAAGTGATAGCCAGCTAAGGATGCAAGTGAAATAATGTCCTCTTCGGACTAAACAGGAGGAAAGCAAAGACAGTAGGCCTACAGATAGGGGTTTACTAGCATTATTAGTTAGAATTCCTTAGGAAGCAATGAGGACAGGTAAATGGTTTAGGCCTACAGGTCCTCATTCTGAACCTTTGCCACACACAAATACCAGTCATGTAGAACTGCTCAAATAAGCACTATACAAACTTACATGATAGAATGAGACCTGCTGAATTATATTATTGGTATAACACACTCCAGAAAATTGGATCAAGAGCATTTCAAAACTACTCCTGGCGGCGTTCCAGATATGAGGGTTTAGGTTATGTTATTCTTCCACATGACTGACACGCCACAGTTCATCACTAAACAACATGTACATTTCATTACAAATGACATAATTGCTCATATTTTACTCCATCTTTCCTCTTGCTCACAAATCAACATTATTAAAACATCCACGCCATTTACAAATATCTTTAATTAAAACAAATATCCTGCCGTAGTCTGCCATCCTGTAAAAAAAAAAACGAATTGATAATCGGCAGCAAGGGTTGCCATCATAGTATTAATATCAACAGGTGCAATTCTTTAAATATAACTCAATCTTTGCAATTATATCAGACACTGTAATGATGTTTATGATTATATGCGATCAACTTCTGAAATCCATAACAATAGATTTCGTTTTCAAGAAGTTTAATCTAAGTCTAAAACATAATACGGTTGTAATCCTGTTAGTATCAGTGTAAGCCAATCACATTTAAGACATAAAAAACAGGGCGCTAGGTCTACCAACACACATCGTCCGTTCGTGCTATTACGTTTCCAAAGTTGCATAACCGGAGCGTAATAAAAAACCTGGCCCAAAATAAGGTTTAGCCAATCCCATCTAACCTATGACGGCCTGGAACCGGCTAAGCCCTGTCGCTATAGGATTAGGAAATTACAATTATGATAGTGACTTTTTTCGCATATTGGCAGTACCGATGTAATTAAAACACATAATGGCGCCCGATTGTCACGACTGGTAACAAGGAGGGTCCTTTATAAACCAAATATCCGAGCCTAGATAGGAGGGCATAACCGATTTCATCGCGAGTGAGTCGAGCAAGAGGTTTATTATTATTATTATCATTATTAACAAAAACGTTATCGTTGTCGTAGTCGTCATCTTCGGTCTCGTCGTGGAGCGTAGCCTTTTCTCTACGAGACCCCTTGCATTTGCCTGTTGACACGGGCTAGATTAAAATTGAAGACTTGGATGTGATTATGTGATTATTATTATTATCGTCGTCGTCATCTTAGGTCTCGACGTAGAGCGTAGCCTTTTCTCTACGAGACCCCTTCATTTGACTGTTGACACAGGATAGATTAAAATTCAAGACTTGGATGTGATTATCATTATTATTATTATTATTATTATTATCATCGTCGTCGTCAACTTAGGTCTCGTCGTAGAGCATAGACTTATCTCTACGAGACCCCTTGCATTTGACTGTTGACACAGGATAGATTAAAATTCAAGACTTGGATGTGATTATTATTATTATTGTTATTATTATTATTATTATTATTATTATTATTATTATTATCACCATCATCATCATCGCCGTCGTCAACTTAGGTCTCGTCGTAGAGCATAGCCTTTTCTCTACGAGACCCCTTGCATTTGACTGTTGACACAGGATAGATTAAAATTCAAGACTTGGATGTGATTATTATTGTTATTATTATTATTATTATTATTATTATTATTATTATTATTATCACCATCATCATCATCGCCGTCGTCAACTTAGGTCTCGTCGTAGAGCA
The DNA here is from genome assembly GCA_946902985.2 of Meconema thalassinum. NCBI lineage: Eukaryota > Metazoa > Arthropoda > Insecta > Orthoptera > Tettigoniidae > Meconema > Meconema thalassinum. The sequence goes on along the minus strand of OX336401.1, from coordinate 14,637,995 downwards.
TAGCCTTTTCTCTACGAGACCCCTTGCATTTGACTGTTGACACAGGCTAGATTAAACATCAAGACTTGGAGATTATTATGTGGAAAGCTATTAAGGTACGAGTGATGCTTGGTATTGCCAAACAGGGCTCAGCTAGTGTCTGTGGATACCGTGAAAGGTTCTAATTCTAGGGTCATTGCTGTTGTGCTGACTCAGTGAGGAAAGCAATAGCAAACTACATCACCTTGCTTGTTATGCTTCACAATAGTGCTGTCTTGGATTTTTGTGGATATAGGTACGGTACTGGTTGGGGAACCGACCTACCTCGCGCCAAATACCCAATTACATCCCCGCCCCTCACCTAAAAATCACTGTAAAATGAAGGACCAATCTAATCAAGTCTAACCCCCTGAATTGCACTTCCTAATAAGGAGTGCTACTAAACCCTCTTCTGATACTCCTCGGAAATCTTCATTTCCTCTCATGATAGGTACTCACAACCACTAAGCGAGGTTCATTGTCATCATACTATAGGCGCAGATGACCTGTTTGATCCGCCTCCTAAAAACAACAAGGGCTAACTTAATAATAATAATCATCATCAACATCATTATTATCATTATTATTATTTACACTGCAAATTATATTCTGAAAAGAACACAGGTTATAGGCTGCCTTTAGCTCTATAGATTAAATCAGACTATAACTGAATTCATAATGGCTGTAGACCCGACCCTCAAAAAGGAATTATTATTATTACAAACGAAGAGGTATTAAGGCGAGTGGGAGAGGAGAGATGTTTCTGGCGACTGCTAATGAAGAGAAGATATAGGTTGGTAGGACACATACTAAGACACCCAGGAATAGCAAGCTTAGTTATGGAAGGAAGGGTCGAGGACAAGAACTGTAGGGGTAGACCAAGGTTAGAATATGTTTAACAGATAGCCTCGGATGTAGGGTGTGGTAGCTATGTAGAGATGAAACGATTGGCTCAGGACAGGGAGGCATGGAAGGCTGCATCAAACCAGTCAGAAGACTGAAGACTCAAACAACAACATTATTAAATTTGCTAATATATTCTGAAATGAACACTGGCTACGGGCTGCATTCAGCTCTATAGAATATACCAGTCTATAACTGAATTCCTACGCTATGATGTTTACGCGCGAAACTCTTGCATTCTGAGCTCACCTCAGTGGTCTTGCTGTCCTTGGATCACGGCCAGATGGAACACTCAAAGCCCTGGAGACACTGTTTTGGGTATAAATAACTGTCACTGCTAAGAAGTATACACATAGACTGAACGACAGTCAAAGTCAAGTAAAAGTCAAAGGAGGTGGCCGCTTTTCAGGCGTACCAACATAACGTAATCGGGGATCGAAAATTCTCTGGGCCACTGAGTGCCCCTCTGTACTATTCCAGGGTTAATATTACTAATATCTTTTGAAAGGAACACTGGCTATGGGCTGCAATCAGCTCTGTAGAATAAACCAGTCTATAACTGAACACCTAACTAACTTATTATTATTATTATTAATTTAAGTGAATATTGCCAATATATTCTGAAAGGAACACATGCTATGGGCTGCATTAATAATAATAATATCGTATGGCCTCGGTTGCCGGGTGCAAGCTCTGTTAACTGACACCCAGAGGGCAGCTAGTATGCCGAATTTCGTCGTTCCTTTGAACGCTATGAAAGTCAGGGAGGTTAGATATCTAAGCTCCTCGACTCTACAGCGCTTTCTCGTAGAGAATGGAGGAACTTTGTTTTGGCGGAAAATCCCGAGATTAATTTTGCCATTGAACACGGCCTACTGAATTCAAATAGGTTCTTTAACATGTCAACAACGTATGACATCCATGTCGTGATTTTTGTCACCTTTCAAAAATCACTTACCACAACCAGGGGCGAACCTGCAAGCTTGGGGTTGGTAGTCTGACACGTTAACCACTCACCCACCGAGGCAAGCAAAGGCGCGCCTGCCTCTCACCCGGAGGCCCCAGGTTCGATTCCCGGCTCCGTCAGGGCTTAAAAAAATGACTTGAGGGATGGAACGGGGTGCACTCAGCCTCGTGAGGACAATTGAGTAGCTGTCTGACAGTGAGGCAGCTCCCGTATCATGAAAACCAAGATAAACGGCCGAGGGGACCCGATGCACTGATCACGCGTCACTGCAATATCTGCAGGCCAAATGGCTGGGCAGTGGTCGCTTGGTCGGCCTAGGCTGTATAGTGGCAGGGGTTGTTTTTATACCTTGTATGACATGGAAGTTGACAGAAGAGTCTACACGGTAACGGTAGTGTCACTTGCTATCGTATTAATAGCTGAATACGTCTCTGTTTCCACATTAGGCAGGGTCCCCCTGACTTGGGTACTCTAGCTAGAAAAAGACGGGAGACTTAGTTAGTTATTGTTGTTTTAAGGGGCGGAACTAAGAGGTCATCTGCCCCTCTTAACACAGATTAAAGAATACAAATTTGGAATAGATTTTAAAATTTTGAGGTGGACGCCTAAATTTAAAAAAAGACCAAAAATTAATAAAACAAAAATAAAATAAAAATTAAATAAAAATGAAAAATTAGAAAAATAAACAAAAAATTATGGAAAAACAAAACATTATCATTCAAAAACGAACAAGTCGTTGAGTCGATTTATACTAGAAAATTTAGATTGCTTGCCCTAACCCACTCTCACTTATAAAGTGGATAACGCCATCAGTAGCCACCGCGTCATCGACTAATATAAGTTTGAGAGTCATCTGCAAACCAAGGTTTGTTCGTAAGTCACCAAGATCCACACACTCGGTGAAAATGCGGGCCACGGTGAAACCGGCTCCACAGGAACAAAGTGGGGGGGGGGGTCTTCCCTTCTCATCAGATACGAGTGGGTGGATCTTGTATGACCTAAAGGGTCCTATACATCAGGTCTAATTGACAAATAGCACCGGACCCAGAATTGCTACCAAGAGATTTCTTAGTTTTTGTGGCAAACTGTAAAAGAACGTAGCTACCCTTAATCACCGTAGGGCGGGACATTGAACGCTTCAGCAGAGACAATATCTCTTAGGGATGAAGGTTTGTTGTCCTCCCTTTCAAAGGACTCGTAGAGGTCCCAGGTAATTACCACCATCATTATTATTATTATTATTATTATGAAATAATTTTAAAACCCACTCCCCTACAGAAATTATATGTAGAATAAACTTAAGAACAGTGCCCTCTGCCACGAGATATAAGCTGGTAATTAATAAATATGAATTATCCTGACAACAGTAGATTAAATAATATTATTATAAGCTTTGAAGCTGTAATTTATTATGAGAGGGGCATTGACTTAGGAGGTCTATTAGCCTTTTAAACTAGGCTGAGTAAGTAATTTTGTCTGATAACCTGTGTAATTGTGACGGTGTTTAACGAGAGGCCATGGTCGTCTCCTTCCCAATCCTCACTTGACTTACAAATACTCGGCAATAAAGCAGGTTATCATCACTCACACAATCAAAGCCTACTACACAGAGGGGAAAGGAAAGGGGGGGGGGGGGGAGAGAGGGCTGGGGGGGAGAGGACAGGGAAGCATTAGAAAGGGCCTTCCGACAAGATACTACTCCCGAGGTCAACCGTTGGCTTCAGCATTGGCCTACTCGAGTGTACCGGGTTAGCTACCACACCATACATCCGAGGCAATCTGTTTAACATATTCTAACCTTGGTCTATCCCGACAGTTCTTGTCCTCAACCCTCCCTTCCTTAACCAAGGTTGCTAATCCTGGGTGTCTTAGTATGTGTCCTACCAACCTATCTCATCTCTTCATTAGCAGTCGCCAGAAACATCTCTCCTCACCCACTACTCTTAATACCTCTTCGTTTGCAACCCTATCTACCCATCTGATCTTCATCATTCTGCTCTAACACCACATTTCGAATGCTTCAATTCACCTTTTTCTGCTGCACCAATAGTCCAAATTTCACTGTCATCGAGTGCCACGCTCCAAAACAAATGTTTTTTAAAGTGACTTCCTAATGCCTAAATCAACCGATTCCTTTTTTTTTTTTAGAAATGCTCTCCTTGCCTGAGCCAACCTACTTTATTATATATCCTCTTTGCTTCGTCCTTCACTGGTTATTTTGCTTCCTAAGTAACAGTGCACTCCTACCTCCTTTAGCTTTTCACCTGCTTATTCGATGTCCTTAGAGGTTTCTGATTTATTTCGGCTGCATTCCAGTATTTAATTTTACATTTATTACTTTTCATCAAGTATTCATTCGTAAGACGCAGTCCTTACCATTCAGAATCGTAAAAGTATAACCTAAAAATTCCAAGAAGCTATTCGTATTTACGGCCGTAACGGCAACTACATTCTCCACACTCCCGAGGTTTACGAGGAACTTTACGCCGAGAGAATAACAATTATTGTAGCATTATAAGGGGGAGGAACAGCTAGGTCATCAGCCCCTAAAGTGCGAGGTATCAGAAAATAACATGAAACTCCCAGTTCGGCCGGAGCTTCCGATCCTCGTTTTAAAAGCAGTGACGTACTCGAATGTGAATTCATATCTATTCTTGGGATTCGCCTTAAAATTTATACACACCTCCATATTTATCGATCTTTCTTTGATGTTCTCGTAAATACCTGTCTTGTTAGGAATTACGAGTAGGCTACCTTTCAAAATAGCGTTTTCGGTAGCGTGTAGTTCGAAACAAAGTTCAAACAAAAAGTATCTCGCAATGGCATGGCAGAGATTAGCTGCTATTAACACACGTATGAAGAAGGCCGTTCAATTCGCGAGCAATAAACCACATGTAACTATTGGAAAATAAGAACTGAGTGCTCAGATGTACGGTATTTGCGGGGACAATAATTTTCAAATCATATAGGCCAGGTCCTAGGCAACGGACGGTACTACAATAATGTCGCGGTCCGTATCTAAGATACCTATCTATGTCGTTTTCTCTAGCTCGGCAAAAAATTAACATTTCGCTTTATAACGAAATATTCTTACGAGGCTTAAAATAAACCTTCGATCTAGCCATCCCTCTCATGAATGTGAGTTGAAATAGGCTGTAATTTGTATCCCTATCGCTTGGAATTGGACGTAGTCAAGTGAGGAAGAGGCACAGGCCTTCCCATATGTTCTGCTAACCGAGAGCAAGATCTGATTTCTTATTTTCCTGGTTAGGTCTTTATTATGTAGCCTCCTGTACTTGTATGTTGATAGGGACAGCTGCATATAAGTTACTGGCTTCGAGGCAACTACTCTCTTGCTAAATCAGTCAAGATTTAGGGATTATAGGCAATACAACATGACTTGGATTCCTATATTTACTATATAAAAGTGTGTGTGAGGTTGTGCGCTGTCTGATAACCTGTTTCATTGTGAAGGCTTCACTAGAGTATGGTTTAACAGGAGACAGGTGCCACAAAGTGGCCTACTTGCAATTAGAAATATTCTTTTATTTACTTATTTATTTTACTAAGGATATTGCTAGAGAGCTTGAAGAAGGGGCAAATGACCTCGTAGTTCTGCCCCTTAAAACAACAATAACTACTACTACTAGAGTTTAAAGGGGATGAATTTGGGGGAGAAATACACACTCAGTTTACAAACAAGCTAGTAGGCTGCTTTGAAGCTGTAATTAAATATACAAGTAATGTTGTCTGATAGCCTGCGTTATAGAGAGGGTGCTTAAAATGAGGCCACGGCCACCTCTTACCCAAACCTCACCTGACATACAAATATCCTACAAAGACACTGCAATAAAGCAGGTTATCATCACACACACAATACTTACTACACAGAGGGGAAAATAAAGGGGGGGGGGGGCTTTTGGAAGGAGAGGGATGCAATACAAAGGGCCTTCGACAAGTTACTACATCGGAGATCAACCGTCGGTTTGAGCATTACTCAAGTGCACCAGGCTGATGACCTGCCTTTTCAGTAGCGCGGGGGAATGCACACACAGGGGAAGAGGATACACGTTGAAATGGGATCACACGGGCGAAGCCGCTCGAGCATTTACATCAGCATATTTTTTCCTTACGTCGAGATTGCTTTTAAAATAATAATAATAATAATAATGATAATAATAAAAAGAAGAAGAAGAAGATACGCTTCACACGGGCGAAGCCGCTTGAGATTTTACATCACTTTTATTCATAATAATCTCAACTCTCCAATACGTTTAATGTTTCTAATTTTCAATCAACGACCCAACAGCTGATCGCAACACTCTGCCATTGCTGCCAAACCTAGGTTTTTGGTGATTCGAAGGCTGAAGCCGAAGTTAGGGCTGAGTACTCTTCCTCTAATGTTTCCTTGCTAAATATCGTCGTTTTTGTCGAGAACCGGCAAAACCCTGTCGCTATAGGATTAGGAAATTCCGATTATGATAGTGATTTTTTTTCGCATATTGGCAGTACCGATGTAATTAAAACACATAATGGCGCCCGATTGTCACGACTGGTAACAAGGAGGGTCCTTTTTAAACCAAATATCCGAGCCTTGATAGGAGGGCATAACCGATTTCATCGCGAGTGAGTCCAGCAAGAGGTTTATTATTATTATTATCATTATTAGCAAAAACGTTATCGTTGTCGTAGTCGTCATCTTCGGTCTCGTCGTGGAGCATAGCCTTTTCTCTACGAGACCCCTTGCATTTGCCTGTTGACACGGGCTAGATTAAAATTCAAGACTTGGATGTGATTATGTGATTATTATTATTATCGTCGTCGTCAACTTAGGTCTCGTCGTAGAGCATAGCCTTTTCTCTAGGAGACCCCTTGCATTTGACTGTTGACACAGGCTAGATTAAACCTCAAGACTTGGAGATGATTATGTGGAAAGCTATTAAGGTACGAGTGATGCTTGGTATTGCCAAACAGGGCTCAGCTGGTTCCTGTGGATGCCGTGAAAGGTTCTATTTCTAGGGTCATTGCTGTTGTTCTGACTCAGTGAGGAAAGCAGTAGCAAACTACATCACCTTGCTTGTTATGCTTCACTATAGTGCTGTCTTGGATTTTAGTGCATATAGGTACGGTACTGGTTGGGGAACCGACCTACCTCGCGCCAACCACCCAATTACATCCCCGCCCCTCACCTAGAAAACACTGTAAAATGAAGGACCAATCTAATCAAGTCTAACCCCTGAATTGCCCTTCCTAATAAGGAGTGCTACTAAACGCTCTTCTGATACTCCTCGGAATTCTTCATTTCCTCTCATGATCGGTACTCACAATCACTAAGCGAGGTTCATTGTCATCATACTATAGGCGCAGATGACCTCTTTGATCCGCCTCTTAAAAACAACAAGGGCTAACATAATAATAATAATAATCATCATCAACATCATCATTATCTTTAATATTATTTACACTGCAAATTATATTCTGAAAAGAACACAGGCTATAGGCTGCCTTTAGCTCTATAGATTAAACCAGACTATAACTGAATTCATAATGGCTGTACACCCGACCCTCGAAAAGGAATTATTATTATTATTAAATTTGCTAATATCCTCTGAAAGGAACACTGGCTACGGGCTGCATTCAGCTCTATAGAATATACCAGTCTATAACTGAATTCCTATGCTATGATATTTACGCACGAAACTCTTGCATTCTGAGCTCACCTCAGTGGTCTTGCTGTCCTTGGATCGCGGCCCAGATGGAACAGTCAAAGCCCTGGAGCCACTGTTTTGGGTATAAATAACTGTCACTGCTAAGAAGTATACACATAGACTGAATGACAGTCAATGTCAAGTAAAATTCAAAGGAGGTGGCCGCTTTTCAGGCGTACCAACATAACGTAATCGGGGATCGAAAATTCTCTTGGGCACTGAGTGCCCCTCTGTACTATTCCAGGGTTAATATTACTAATATCTTTTGAAAGGAACACTGGCTATGGGCTGCAATCAGCTCTGTAGAATAAACCAGTCTATAACTGAACACCTAACTAACTTATTATTATTATTATTATTATTATTATTATTATTAATTAAAGTGAATATTGCCAATATATTCTGAAAGGAATAATATCGTATGGCCTCGGTTGCCGGGTGCAAGCTCTGTTAACTGACACCCAGAGGGCAGCTAGCATGCCGAATTTCGTCGTTCCTTTGAACGCTATGAAAGTCAGGGAGGTTAGATATCTAAGCTCCTCGACTCTACAGCACTTTCTAGTAGAGAATGGAGGAACTTTGTGTTGGCGGAAAGTTCCGAGATTAATTTTGCCATTGAACACGGCCTACTGAATTCAAATAGGTTCTTTAACATGTCAACAACGTATGACATCCATGTCGTGATTTTTGTCACCTTTCAAAAATCACTTACCACGACCAGGGGCGAACCTGCAAGCTTGGGGTTGGTAGTCTGACACGTTAACCACTCACCCACCGAGGCAAGCAAAGGCGCGCCTGCCTCTAACCCGGAGGCCCCAGGTTCGATTCCCGAATCCGTCAGGGATTAAAAAATGACGTGAGGGATGGAACGGGGTGCACTCAGCCTCGTGAGGACAATTGAGTAGCTGTCTGACAGTGAGGCAGCGCCCGTATCATGAAAACCAAGATAAACGGCCGAGGGGACCCGATGCACTGATCACGCGTCACTGCAATATCTGCAGGCCAAATGGCTGGGCAGTGGTCGCTTGGTCGGCCTAGGCTGTATAGTGGCAGGGGTTGTTTTTATACCTTGTATGACATGGAAGATGACAGAAGAGTCTACACGGTAACGGTAGTGTCACTTGCTATCGTATTAATAGCTGAATACGTCTCTGTTTCCACATTAGGCAGGGTCCCCCTGACTAGGGTACTCTAGCTAGAAAAAGAGGGGAGACTTAGTTAGTTATTGTTGTTTTAAGGGGCGGAACTAAGAGGTCATCTGCCCCTCTTAACACAGATTAAGGAATTCAAATTTGGAATAGATTTTAAAATTTTGAGGTGGACGCCTAAATTTAAAAAAAGACCAAAAATTAATAAAACAAAAATAAAATAAAAATTAAATAAAAATGAAACATTGTAAAAATAAACAAAAAATTATGGAAAAACAAAACATTATCATTCAAAAACGAACAAGTCGTCGAGTCAATTTATACTAGAAAATTTAGATTGCTGGCCCTAACCCACACTCACTTATAAAGCGGATAACGCGATCAGTAGCCACCGCGTCATCGACTAATATAAGTTTGAGTGTCATCTGCAAACCAAGGTTTGTTCGTAAGTCACCAAGATCCACACACTCGGTGAAAATGCGGGCCACGGTGAAACCGGCCCCACAGGAACAAAGTGGGGGGTCTTCCCTTCTCATCAGATACGAGTGGGTGGATCTTGTATGACCTAAAGGGTCCTATACATCAGGTTAGGTCTAATTGACAAATAGCACCGGACCCAGATTTGCTACGAAGAGATTTCTTAGTTTTTGTGGCAAACTGTAAAAGAACGTAGCTACCCTTAATCACCGTAGGGCGGGACATTGAACGCTTCAGCAGAGACAATATCTCTTAGGGATGAAGGTTTGTTGTCCTCCCTTTCAAAGGACTCGTAGAGGTCCCAGGTAATTACCACCATCATTATCATTAATATTATTATTATGAAATAATTTTAAAACCCACTCCCCTACAGAAATTATATGTAGAATAAACTTAAGAATAGTGCCCTCTTCCACGAGTTATACGCGGGTAATTAATAAATATTGTTACGTGCCACCCACCTAGTGCCACTTTTGTTAACTGGATTACGGTGGGTACAAAGCACAATACCAATTACTGCTTAAAGAAATAATTAACTTTATTGTGGCCAGAAAGATACACTACTCATCAGCAAATACAAGCAATTAGGACCTTACTCCAGTTTCCTCATGTCTCTTCCTTGAGCGCCCTTGGCCCTTTCACTTGTCAACAGACCACAGAAGTTAATCCGTCCTAATTAGTACGGTGACCTTGACAGAAACTACCTGCTCCTCTCCCCTATTGTACACCGACTACAGTTACTTACGATCACTTGCTGCAGGCTATTTCGCTGTCCACAAGCTGGGGAAACAATGTCACTGGATTTCGTAACTCGCACTGCACTTCGTCACCACACTTCTGTCGCACTCGCTCAAGAACACACACCCACAGAAAACTCGGTCCCCTCACTTTGAGGCTGCTTATATAGCAGGCTGGTGACTCAATAAATTCTAGAATCGTCCAGGACACACGGCTTCTAGAGATTTCCTTCTCTGGCTCAGTCACGAATATTCTGGACCATCCCTTTGTCCTAGTAGCCCTGTTGCATAAGGCGCACGCAATACACGAGGCAGGGCACAGCCCAGCCCTGGGGCAGTTGTGACTCAAGCGGCGAGCGATGACACAAACTCACAGCCGTAACACCACCCCCTTCCTAAAAAGGCTGATTGTCCCGATCAATCATTGGTACGTCTGTGTCCCTCCGTAGACTGCCAGGCGATCTCGATGCACGATCTTCATCTTCGCCCTCGGGCTCCGCTGGATCCTGTAGACGACATCGTTGATCCGTTTCACGACTCGGTACGGGCCCTCCCAGGACTTCTGCAGTTTGGGTGACAGGCCTTTCTTCCGTAATGGGTTGAAGAGCCAGACCAGGTCGTCTTCGTGGAATCCGCCGGCATCCGTCTGCTGGTCGTATCGGGTCTTCATTCGGTCGGTCTCGATCCGCAGTTTTCTCCTCGCGAACGCGTGCACGTCCTCCAGTTGGTCGACCAGTTCTTGACAATACTGGCTTACCGGGATCGGATCATTCCCAGGTCGGCCGAAGGCAAGATCGACAGCTGGCATAGGTTCTGGAACACCTGCGACTCGAAGTTCCTCCCTTGGTCGGAGTGCAGCTCCAGGGGTACTCCGTACCGGCTGACGAATTCCTTCACCAGGGTCTCTGCGATCGTCGCGGTTTCTTGGTTAGGGAGCGCATACGCCTCCGGCCATTTGGTGAAGTAGTCGCTGACGACCAATATGTAGCGGTTCCCTGCCTCGCTTAACGGGAATGGCCCAGCAACATCGATGGCCACTCTCTCCATGGGGCCGCCCACGTTGTAGGTCTTCAGTGGACCCCGTCGTCTTCGTCCTGGGCCCTTGCTGGCTGCGCAATCGTGGCACCTCGTGCAGTGGTTCTCCACGTCAGTTCGGCATCCGATCCAGTAGAACCGCTCTCTCAGCTTCTCCAGGGTCTTCTTTATCCCTAGGTGTCCACCAGATGATCCTCCATGGACTTCCTTCAGGACTTCCTCCGTCATAGCCTTTGGAACGACGACTTGTTCCCGAGATGTCTTCCCGTCGGTGCTCTCCCAAGTACGGCAGATGAGGTCATCCCTTACAATCAGCGAGTCCCACTGCGCCCAGTAGGACTTAAACTTTGGGCTGCAGTCACTCACAATGTTCCTCCCGGGTCTGGGGACTATCAGTCCCATGTCATCATCTTCTGTTTGTGCCCGCGTGAAAGATTCGCGGCTCCAGCTCCCTTGAAGTTCCACGGTAGTCCTTCGGCACTGTATCCCGGTGTTCTCCTCCCTCCTAGTACAGAAGGTGCAGTCTTCGCGGCACGGTCTTCGTGACAGGGCGTCAGCGTTAGAATGCAGTTGGCCTTTCCTGTGCTGAATCTCAAAGTTGTACTGTTGAAGCCTCTCTAACCACCGCGCGTGTTGACCCTCGGGCTGCTTGAAGTTCAGGAGCCACCGCAGGGATGCATGGTCGGTCCTGATGAGAAATTCTTGCCCGTACAGGTACTTGTGGAAGTGTTCAATGGTCTTCATGATGGCGAGCAGCTCCTTCCTGGTGACGCAGTAGTTCCTTTCTGTCTTTGACAAGGCCTTGCTGAAGTAGGCCACTACTCTCTCCTCGCCGTCCACTACTTGCGACAGGATTCCCCCTATGCCAAAGTCGCTGGCATCGGTATCGACGATGAACCTTGTTCCAGGTCTGGGGTAGGCCAGAATAGGCGCGGTTCACAGAGCCTGCTTGAGTTGTTCGAAGGCACTGTGGCATTCTGCTGTCCACGTGAAGAGTTGGTCCTTCTCAGTCAGTCGATGTAAAGGTTTGGCGATGTCGGCGAATCCTTTCACGAAGCGACGGTAATAAGTGCAGAGTCCCAGGAAGCTTCGTAGTTGGGACTTGTGCTTCGGAACTGGCCACTCCCTCACAGCTGCGGTCTTCTCTGCGTCGGTGCGCACCCCTTCCTCGGAGACGATATGCCCAAGGTACTGGACCCGCTTCTGGAAGAGCTGACACTTCTTGGGGCTCAACTTCAGCTGGGCAGCCCGTAGCTTCAACAAGATCTCCTTCAGGTTGCTGTAGTGCTCCTCGAAGCTTCTCCCCAGAACGATGACGTCGTCTAGGTAGACCAGGAGGTCTTCCAGTGTAGTCCTCTCAGAATGGACTCCATTAGCCTTTCGAAGGTCGCAGGGGCGTTGCACAGACCGAATGGCATGACGGTGAACTGCCAGAGCCCGCTGCCCACAGAGAACGCAGTTTTCTCGCGGTCCTTAGGGTGGACCTCCACCTGCCAGTAGCCACTCTTCAAATCCAAGGTGGAGAACCATCTCGACCCTGATATGGTGTCCAGGGTGACAACGATCCGGGGTAGAGGGTAGCTGTCCTTCTTCGTGACGTCATTCACCCGCCTGTAATCCACGCAGAACCTGGTGGAACCGTCCTTCTTCTTCACTAGCACGACCGGAGAACTCCAAGGACTATGTGATGGCTCGATCACCCCTTGCTCCTTCATCTCTTCTACCATCCGGTCGACTTCGGCTTGCTTGGCGAGCGGGACACGTCGGAATGGGGCCCTAATCGGTGCGCTGTCCCCAACGTCGATTCTGTGCTGGACCAAGCTTGTCCTGCCGAAGTCTTTGCTCCCCACGGAGAAGACGTCCTGGAATTCGCGTAGCAGTTCCTGAAGTTGGCGTGATTGTTCCTCGTCTAAATGGTCCTGGGATCCTTGGTACAGCTTCTGTAGTTCTTCTGGCAGTGTGCTTCTTCTTCGGTTGTCCGTCTGCAGGTGTCCGTCCGTCGTATCTGTGATGCGGGCAATCCAGATAACAGGCTCGCAGACTCCTAGGTTGGTGTCCCGGTGAACCGTAATATCGTAGTCGTTCAGGTTGGACAGGCGGACGTACGGCCGAGACGTCGTGTTGATGAGAGTCTTGGCAAATAGCAATCCTTTTGTCTGGATGTCCTCATATTTTGGCTCGATGACAGCCGCCACTACCTCAGCTGTTCCGCCGACAATTACGGCAGCGCTGACTTCCGTCCTGGCGGGAACGATGACGTCCTCTCTCAGCCTTACTCGTCGTGCGGCGACGGTCTCGTGTGCTGGCCGCAAAGCAAGTTCCTCCCTTCCGAAGTGCAGAGTGTTGGTACTCAGATCCAAGATGATGTTGTTCTGGTCCAGGAAGTCCAGTCCGATGATCACTTCATTTGATACGTCAGCCACAAGCACTGGATGCTTTTTCGCCCGTCGACCAATGACGAACTCTAGTGATGCTTCGCCATGTACCGGTGCGGTCTCTCCGGTCGCGGTTATTAGCTGGAGGTTCCTTTGTGTGGGTTGCACTCTCCACTTCGGGATCACGGTGGGGCTGACGATGGTCCTCGATGCCCCCGTGTCGATTAGCATGGGCCAGCTCACTCCGTTGATGACTCCGTCGACCGTCAGGCTGCTATTGTCCCTCCGTAACTTCGTCACACGGACGTGGACTGCCGGGGCTTGACGACTGTCACAAGCAAACCTTTGCCCCCCAAGGCTGGCTAATACTCGTTTCCCTGGGCCGCGCGGTTTTCAGACGACTGACTTCCCGTCGGGTACCCTCGGCGGCGGCGATCACCGCAGTCCTTGCTCAGGTGGCCTTTCTTACTGCAGGTCCAGCAGGTCGGTAGTCCTCTTCCGGGCCGCCTCTCCGGTCGTCTTCCGGCTGTGTCGTTGCTGGTAGTGCCGCGACTATCGAAGAAACGGCTTAGCGCCTCCATCAATTCGACGGCCAGGGGCTTGGTCTCGTTGGTTTTTGCTGGTTCGTCGACGTCCACTTGACGCACCCGCGCGTGCATTCTAGATGCCTGTTTCGCCGTCTCGAACTCAAGTGCGTGGCTCAGCGCATCTGCCAGGGTCTTATTGCGCGCGAGTTGCAGCACCTGTTGAGTGTCCGAGTCCCGTAGCCCGTCGGTGAAGGTCTGCGTCGCAATCTGTTCCAGATAGTCGGCCGGCGCTGTTGGGTAGGCGAGCCTTACGAGGCGTGCGATGTCCATCTCGAACTCCTGCAGGGTTTCCGCGTTCTTTTGTACCCGGGTCCGGAGCTGCATCTGGTAGGCCTGCTGAAGATGGCTATCCCCATATCGGGACTCCATATGGGCGATCAGTGAAGCGTAGTCCTGGGATCCAGTCGGGATGGCCTGAAGGACGTTAAGGGCGTCCCCTCTCAGCGCTACAATGAGAGCTGTAGCCTTTTCCGTGCTATTCCAGTTGTTTATGGAACAGGCTGCCTCGAACTGACGTAAATAGGTGCTCCACGGGACCTTTCTGTCGAAGGTTTGGGGCGTCACTCTGCTCTGACCCGTTCCTGCTGTCCCCGGTGTACCTGTGCGCGGGCGTCGGCGCAGCTCGGCAACTTCCTCTTTAAGAGCGTTGAATTTATCTTCCTCCCCCGTGAGTGGGCGTTGGCGCAGTTCGGCAACTTCCTCTTGTAGGGCTTTGACTCTCTCATCCACCCCGGTCGGCGGGCGTCGGCGCAGCTCGGCGACTTCCTCTTGTAGGGCTCTGAATCTATCTTCCATCCCTGTCGGCGGGTGTCGGCGCAGCTCAGCAAATTCCTTTTGTAGAGCGTTGAATCTCTCTTCCACCCCCGTCAGCGGGCGTCGGCGTAGCTCGGCAACTTCTTCTTTTAAGGCGTCGAACTTCTTTTCCACTGCCGTGACTTCCTCACGCAGACCCAGTTCTAATTTCTTCAGGTCCTGTGCTAACTTATTCTGCCCGTCTTCTATCTTCTTCTGGCCGTCCTCTATCTTCTTGGTTAAATTCTTCTGGCCATCTTCTAATTTAGCAGTTAGGTCCTCGGCTAACTTCTTCTGGCCGTCCTCCATCTCCTTCTGGCAGTCCTCCATCTTCTTCAGGACCTCCGCTAACTTATTTTGACCGTCTTCCATCTTCTTCTGGCCGTCTTCTAATTTGGCAGTTAGGTCCTTGGTTAAATTCTTCTGGCCGTCTTCCATCTTCTTCTGGCCGGCCTCCATTTTGGTTTCCATGCAATTTAACTTTTCTAGCAATGCTGCCAATTGCGCCTCCATTTTAGTTGTTTGTCTTGTAAAGGGCATGCACTCACAGGAAAGTTAGAGAAAATGACCTGCTCGGGTTTTGAAACCAGGACCGTCTGGTGTTGTGCTTGAGTTCGTAATCCGGCTTCTGACACCAGTTGTTACGTGCCACCCCCCTAGTGGCAATTTTGTTAACTGGATTACGGTGGGTACAAAGTACAACACCAATTACTGCTTAAAGAAATAATTAACTTTATTGTGGCCAGAAAGATACACTACTCATCAGCAAATACAAGCAATTAGGACCTTAATCCAGTTTCCTCAAGTCTCTTCCTTGAGCGCTCTTGGCCCTTTCACTTGTCAACAGACCACAGAAGTTAATCCGTCCTAATTAGTACGGTGACCTTGACAGAAACTACCTGCTCCTCTCCCCTATTGTACACCGACTACAGTTACTTACGATCACTTGCTGCAGGCTATTTCGCTGTCCACAAGCTGGGGAAACAATGTCACTGGATTTCGTAACTCGCACTGCACTTCGTCACCACACTTCTGTCGCACTCGCTCAAGAACACACACCCACAGAAAACTCGGTCCCCTCACTTTGAGGCTGCTTATATAGCAGGCTGGTGACTCAATAAATTCTAGAATCGTCCAGGACACACGGCTTCTAGAGATTTCCTTCACTGGCTCAGTCACAAATATTCTGGACCATCCCTTTGTCTTAGTAGCCCTGTTGCATAAGGCGCACGCAATACACGAGGCAGGGCACAGCCCAGCCCTGGGGCAGTTGTGACTCAAGCGGCGAGCGATGACACAAACTCACAGCCGTAACAATATGAATTATCCTGACTACAGTAGATTAAATAATATTATTATAAGCTTTGAAGCTGTAATTTATTATGAGATGGGCATTGACTTAGCAGGCCGATTAGCCTTTTAAACTAGGCTGAGTAAGTAATTTTGTCTGATAACCTGTGTTATTGTGACGGTGTTTAACGAGAGGCCATGGCCGTCTCCTTCCCAATCCTCACTTGACTTACAAATACTCGGCAATAAAGCAGGTTATCATCACTCATACAATCAAAACCTACTAAACAGAGGGGAAAGGAAAAGGGGAGAGAGAGAGAGAAGGGGGGGGGGGGGGGGTGAGAGGACAGGGAAGCATTAGAAAGGGCCTTCCGACAAGATACTACTCCCGAGGTCAACCGTTGGCTTCAGCATTAGCCTACTCGAGTGCACCTGGCTGATGACCTGAGGGGCTTACAAAAAAAATGAAGATAATCCCATAGCTAGCCTAAGATGTTACGAAAGAGCGAATAAAATATTACTAGATATACCTACGTAAAAGTTGTTGTTTGAGTCTTCAGTCTTTTGACTGGTTTGTTGCAGCGCTCCTTGCCTCCCTGTCCTGAGGTAATCGTTTCATCTCTACATAGCTACCACACCCTACATCCGAGGCAATCTTTTTAACATATTCTAACCTTGGTCTACCCCGACAGTTCTTGTCCTCAACCCTTCCTTCCTTAACCAAGGTTGCTAATCCTGGGTGTCTTAGTATGTGTCCTACCAACCTATCTCTTCTCTTCATTATCAGTCGCCAGAAACATCTCTCCTCACCCACTACTCTTAATACCTCTTCATTTGCAACCCTATCTACCCATCTGATCTTCATCATTCTGCTCTAACACCACATTTCAAATGCTTCAATTCACCTGTTTTCTGCTGCACCAATAGTCCAAATTTCACTGTCATCGAGTGCCACGCTCCAAAACAAATGTTTTTTAAAGTGACTACCTAATGCCAAAATCAACCGATTCCTTTTTTTTTTAGAAATGCTCTCCTTGCCTGAGCCAACCTACTTTATTATATATCCTCTTTGCTTCGACCTTCACTGGTTATTTTGCTTCCTAAGTATCAGTGCACTCCTACCTCCTTCAGCTTTTCTCCTGCTTATTCGACGTCCTTAGAGGTTTCTGATTTATTTCTGCTGCATTCCAGTATTTTAGTTTTACATTTATTAATTTTCATCAATTATTCTTTTCGTAAGACGGAGTCCTTACCATTCAGAAACGTAAAAGCACTCCCGAGGGTTACGAGGAACTTAAAGCCGAGAGAATAACAATTATTGTAGCATTATAAGGGGGAGGAACAGCTAGGTCATCAGCCCCTAAAGAGCGAGGTATCAGAAAATAACATGAAACTCCCAGTTCGGCCGGTGCTACCGACCCTCGTTTTAAAAGCAGTGACGTACTCGAATGTGAATTCATATCCATTCTTGGAGTTTGCATTAAAATTTATACACGCCTCCATATTTATCGATCCATTCTCGTAAATACCTGTCTTGTTAGGAATTACGAGTCGGCTACCTTTCAAAATAGCGTTTTCGGTAGCGTGTAGTTCGAAACAAAGTTCAAACAAAAAGTACCTCGCAATGGCGGCTTGTGACGGTTATTTCATCTTGCCATTAAAAAACCACGGCATGGCAGAGATTAGCTGCTATTAACACACGTATGAAGGAGGCCGTTCAATTCGCGAGCAATAAACCACATGTAACTATTGGAAAATAAGACCAGAGTGCTCAGATGTACGGTATTTGCGGGGACAATAATTTTCAAACCATATAGGCCAGGTCCTAGGCAACGGACGGTACTACAATAATGCCGCGGTCCGTATCTTAGATACCTATCTATGTCGTTTTCTCTAGCTCGGCAAAAAATTATCATTTCGCTTTATAACGAATTAATCTTACGAGGCTTAATATAAACCTTCGATCTAGCCATCCCTCTCATGAAGGTGAGTTGAAATAGGCTGTAATTTGTATCCCTATCGCTTGGAATTGGACGTAGTCAAGTGAGGAAGAGGCACAGGCCTTCTTATATGTTCTGCTAACCGTGAGCAAGATCTGATTTTTCTTTTCCTGGTTAGGTCTTGATTATGTAGCCTCCTGTACTTGTATGTTGATAGGGACAGCTGCATATAAGTTACAGGCTTCGAGGCAACTACTCTCTTGCTAAATCAGTCAAGATTTAGGGATTATAGGCAATACAACATGACTTGGATTCCTATATTTACTATATAAAAGTGTGTGTGAGGTTGTGAGCTGTCTGATAACCTGTGCCATTGTGAAGGCTTCACTAGAGTATGGTTTAACAGGAGACAGGTGCCGTTAAGTGGCCTACTTGCATTTAGAAATATGCTTTTATTTACTTATTTATTTTACTAAGGATATTACTAGAGAGCTTGAGGAAGGGGCAAATGACCTCGTAGTTCTGCCCCTTAAAACAACAATAACTACTACTACTACAGTTTAAAGGGGATGAATTTGGGGGAGAAATACACACTCAGTTTACAAACAAGCTAGCTAGGCTGCTTTGAAGCTGTAATTTAATATACAAGTAAAGTTGTCTGATAGCCTGCGTTATAGAGAGGGTGCTTAAAATGAGGCCACGGCCACCTCTTACCCAAACCTCACCTGACTTACAAATATCCTACAAAGACACTGCAATATAGCAGGTTATCATCACACACACAATACTTACTACACAGAGGGGCAAAGAAAGAGGGGGGCTTTTGGAAGGAGAGGGATGCAATACAAAGGGCCTTCCGACAAGATACTACATTGGAGGTCAACCGTCGGTTTGAGCATTACTCAAGTGCACCAGGCTGATGACCTGCCTTTTCAATAGCGCGGGCGAATGTACACACAGGGGAAGAGGATACACGTTGAAATGGGATCACACGGGCGAAGCCGCTCGAGCATTTACATCAGCATATATTTTCCTTACGTTGAGATTGCTTTTAAAATAATGATAATAATAAAAAGAAGAAGAAGAAGATACGCTTCACACGGGCGAAGCCGCTTGAGATTTTACATCACTTTTATTCATAACTAGCAGAAGTACCCGTTCTTCGAACGGTGTTCGGTGTTAACACCAGACATTATAATAATAATAATAGTAATGTTATTGGTGTTACGTCCCTTTTAAGTACTGTTGCTTTTAGAGATGCACCAGACATTATCAATTGAGCTACTGTTGCAATGGTTAGCGGCTTGTCATTCCTTCATAAGTTTATCAAAACGAAGTTAGTTTTCTGGGAATATCACACACACTGTTAATTTAAGGGCCTTATATTGTGGTTTTCGGAGACCCTTTATAGACTCGCAAATTTTGTGTCTCACATTGAGAAGTGCAACATATGCTTTGGTCGTCCTTCTAGGATAATTTTTATATTTCGCCTATTTTAGCATGTATTTTGAGAAGTTTTTCCCTATATCCACCCTTCTACTGTATGAAATGTACGGTGAAGAGTTTTATAAATGATTGGTGTATTGACTCATGTTTACCATACCTAATTTTACGATGCACCAAGCATCCGAACATGAGTTATAGGCATACATAAGGATACACAGAAAGACAGACAGACAGACAATACTATTGTCTACAACATATCAGCCAGAAATCCTAATATAGGTATATCTACCACACAGTATCAAAGAAAATCATCCTTACGATGAACCCGTATGTCGAAAAAAAAAAAAAAGATTAGTTAAAATCTGCTCTCAAACTAAATTCACCTAACGTGTACTTCCTGACATGAAATAGAATTGAAAGCCTTGTAGATGAAACGCAATACACGTCACATAAAAACTGACCCTCTACGTTGTGTTGGGTCCCCGTACACAGGAAGACCTCTATCATAAATTATAAAAGCTTGTGGTGCATGAAAATTCAGGTTCTTTAGTCTCAAATGGCCCAAATTCCTAAAAGCCGCAAAAAATGCTGATTCAATTCAGGAATTTTTGAAAATAATGTTCTTGTTTGGAGATATAATAGACCTTCTGTACTATATGTCGCAGTGAAAATTGCATGAAAAAATCCTAGGTTACCCCTTGACCCCCTTAATTGCATTGATGAACTATACAATCTACGTTTGTTCCGTGATAACCTTATATTTGCAAACTTTCACAGAAATGTAATAAATGTAATAAATGTAATAAATTGCTTCTTAATGAAATAGATGGAAAGTTGGATGCCACCCCTTGAGATAATGTTCTCATGGTTACCGATTTACATTCCTTCATTAGTTTGTTAAATTAAATTTAATTAGTTTTCTGGGCATGTTTCAGAAACTGTTGGTTTTAGAGCCTTATAATGTAGTTTTCGAGGACCCTCGAATTTTATTTCAGGCACCGAGGGGCTTTGTCTCGTCGTTGTTCGCCATAATATAATACTAATAATAATAATATAATATAGGGATAGGAATATAATAGACCTGCCATACCACACCCGCAGATGTAAATAGCGTGAAAAAATTCTAGACTACCCCTTGACCCCCTTAAGCGCATTTTACGTATTGATGAAATTTACAGCTTAATTTGGTTCCATAATAACCATCTAACCGTTTGCAAACTTTCACACTAATATAATTAATGGAATTGTATTGCGTCTTACAGCAATAGATGGACCTCTGAGAATCTGTTGCCATGGTTATCGGCTTGCATTCGTTCATTAGTTTATTAAATTAAATTAGTTTTCTGGGAATATCTCAAAAACGGTTGGACGTAGGACCTTGAAATGTGCTTTTAGGGCCCTCAAAGTTTTGTCTCTCACATTGAGGGGCTGAAAATGAGCTTTGTCTCGTCCTTCTACTCCTATTTCAGCATGTATTTTAAGGGGGTAGGCCCTCGTTTATGAGAGGTACGGAGAAGGGATACATCAATGATTAGTGTCGTGCCTCTGATGGATATCTGTACCAAATTTTACGTTGATACACACAGACGGTCTCGAGTTATAAGGGAACAAAGTTGTCCACAGACAATCAAACAAACAGACAGACAGACAGACAGACCAAAACATTATTTTCGCGCGCATCTATCATAAAACAGTCTGAAACGTGTAAATAACTCAAATTTCTGTAGAAATTCAGAAAAAAAAAATATTCTTTTTATATATGTAGAGATATACTGCACCGCTCGGTGTTGACCGTGTTTTATTGCACAAATTTAGGTTTTACTCGCTAACCGTCAGAGATACACGAAAAGTGATAAGAACATTCTGGATAGAAAATTAAACGGCAAATGAGGTGTATACCATCAAAAGTTTGCTATTTTTAGCGTTCTCTTTTTAATTGAAATGGAAATATGAAATTTTGAAACCAAAGGGTGTAGTGACGTCACAAAAGTAGGATTTACTCGCTAACCGTTGGAGATACACGAAAAGTGATAAGGACCTTTCGGATAGGAAATTAAATTTCAAAGCTCGTAGTGCCATCAAACGGTTGCTATATTTTAGCGTTCTCGTTTTATTTGAAAAGGAAATATGAAAATAGTCGCCATTTTTCAATAGTGCAACATATCGTAATCAAAAGTATCCTATATGTAAACCTGGTAAATCAGCTACATCCATGCAAAATTTCATTTAAATCGGACCAGTGGTTCTTGTGTTATTGAGTAACAGACAGACAGACATACAGACAGAAAGACAGACACACACCATCTCATTTTTATATATTAGTAAGATGATGAAAATATGAAATTTTTAAACCAAAGGGTGTAGTGACGTCACAAATGTAGGTTTAACTGGCTAACCGTTGGAGATACACGAAAAGTGGTAAGGACATTTCGGATAGAAAATTAAATTTTAAAGCTCGTAGTTCCATCAAAAGGTTGCTATATCTTAGCGTTCTGTTTTTATTTGAAATGGAAATATGAAAATAGTCGCCATTTTTCAATAGTGCAAAATATCGTAATCAAAAGTATCCTATATGTAAACCTGGTAAATCAGCTACATCCATGCAAAATTTCATTTAAATCGGACCAGTGGTTCTTGTGTTATTGAGTAACAGACAGACAGACAGACAGACAGAAAGACAGACACACACCATCTCATTTTTATATATTAGTAAGATAATCTCAACCCTCCAATACGTTTCTTGCTTCTAATTTTCAATCAACGACCCAACAGCTGATCGCAACAATCTGCCATTGCTGCCAAACCTAGGTTTTTGGTAATTCGAAGGCTGAAGCCGAAGTTAGGGCTGAGTACTCTTCCTCTAATGTTTCCTTGCTAAATATCGTCGTTTTTGTAGAGAACCGGCTAAGCCCTGTCGCTATAGGATTAGGAAATTACGATTATGATAGTGATTTTTTTATCGCATATTGGCAGTATCGATGTAATTAAAACACATAATGGCGCCCGATTGTCACGACTGGTAACAAGGAGGGTCCTTTTTAAACCAAATATCCGAGCCTAGATAGGAGGGCATAACCGATTTCATCGCGAGTGAGTCGAGCAAGAGGTTTATTATTATTATTATTATCATTATTAGCAAAAACGTTATCGTTGTCGTAGTCGTCATCTTCGGTTTCGTCGTGGAGCGTAGCCTTTTCTCTACGAGACCCCTTGCATTTGCCTGTTGACACGGGCTAGATTAAAATTCAAGACTTGGATGTGATTATGTGATTATTATTATTATCGTCGCCGTCATCTTAGGTCTCGACGTAGAGCGTAGCCTTTTCTCTACGAGACCCCTTGCATTTGACTGTTGACACAGGATAGATTAAAATTCAAGACTTGAATGTGATTATTATTATTATTATCGTCGTCGTAAACTTAGGTCTCGTCGTAGAGCATAGACTTATCTCTACGAGACCCCTTGCATTTGACTGTTGACTCAGGATAGATTAAAATTCAAGACTTGGATATGATTATTACTATTATTATTATTATTATTATTATGATTACTATTACTATTATTATTATTATTATTATTATTATTATCATCATCATCATCATCGTCGTCGTCAACTTAAGTCTCGTCGTAGAGCATAGCCTCTTCTCTACGAGACCCCTTGCATTTGACTGTTGACACAGGCTAGATTAAACATCAAGACTTGGAGATTATTATGTGGAAAGCTATTAGGTACGAGTGATGCTTGGTATTGCCAAACAGGGCTCAGCTAGTGCCTGTGGATGCCGTGAAAGTTTCTAATTCTATGGTCATTGCTGTTGTTCTGACTCAGTGAGGAAAGCAATAGCAAACTACATCACCTTGCTTGCTATGCTTCACTATACTGCTGTCTTGGATTTTTGTGGATATAGGTACGGCACTGGTTGGGGAACCGACCTACCTCGCGCCAACTACCCAATTACATCCCCGCCCCTCACCTAAAAATCACTGTAAAATGAAGGACCAATCTAATCAAGTCTAACCCCCTGAATTGCACTTCCTAATAAGGAGTGCTACTAAACGCTCTTCTGATACTCCTCGGAAATCTTCATTTCCTCTCATGATAGGTACTCACAACCACTAAGCGAGGTTCATTGTCATCATACTATAGGCGCAGATGACCTCTTTGATCCGCCTCTTAAAAACAACAAGGGCTAACTTAATAATAATAATCATCATCAACATCATCATTATCATTATTATTATTTACACAGCAAATTATATTCTGAAAAGAACACAGGCTATAGGCTGCCTTTAGCTCTTTAGAATAAACCAGACTATAACTGAATTCATAATGGCTGTAGACCCGACCCTCAAAAAGGAATTATTATTATTATTATTATTATTAAATTTGCTAATATCTTCTGGAATGAACACTGGCTATGGGCTGCATTCAGCTGTGTAGAATAAGCCAGTCTATAACTGAATTCCCTAAGGCAGTAGATCTGACCCTCAAAATGCAATTATTATTATTATTTTTGCTATTATCTTCTGAAAGGAACACTGGCTACGGGCTGCATTCAGCTCTATAGAATATACCAGTCTATAACTGAATTCCTACGCTATGATGTTTACGCGCGAAACTCTTGCATTCTGAGCTCACCTCAGTGGTCTTGCTGTCCTTGGATCGCGGCCAGATGGAACAATCAAAGCCCTGAAGACACTGTTTTGGGTATAAATAACTGTCACTGCTAAGAAGTATACACATAACTGAATGACAGTCAAAGTCAAGTAAAAGTCAAAGGAGGTGGCCGCTTTTCAGGCGTACCAACATAACGTAATCGGGGATCGAAAATTCTCTGGGCCACTGAGTGCCCCTCTGTACTATTCCAGGGTTAATATTACTAATATCTTTTGAAAGGAACACTGGCTATGGGCTGCAATCAGCTCTGTAAAATAAACCAGTCTATAACTGAACACCTAACTAACTTATTATTATTATTATTAATTAAAGTGAATATTGCCAATATATTCTGAAAGGAACACAGGCTATGGGCTGCATTAATAATAATAATAATATCGTATGGCCTCGGTTGCCGGGTGCAAGCTCTCTTAACTGACACCCAGGGGGCAGCTAGCATGCCGAATTTCGTCGTTCCTTTGAACGCTATGAAAGTCAGGGAGGTTAGATATCTAAGCTCCTCGACTCTACAGTACTTTCTAGTAGAGAATGGAGGAACTTTGTGTTGGCGGAAAGTTCCGAGATTAATTTTGCCATTGAACACGGCCTACTGAATTCAAATAGGTTCTTTAACATGTCAACAACGTATGACATCCATGTCGTGATTTTTGTCACCTTTCAAAAATCACTTACCACGACCAGGGGCGAACCTGCAAGCTTGGGGTTGGTAGTCTGACACGTTAACCACTCACCCACCGAGGCAAGCAAAGGCGCGCCTGCCTCTCACCCGGAGGCCCCAGGTTCGATTCCCGGCTCCGTCAGGGCTTAAAAAAATGACTTGAGGGATGGAACGGGGTGCACTCAGCCTCGTGAGGACAATTGAGTAGCTGTCTGACAGTGAGGCAGCTCCCGTATCATGAAAACCAAGATAAACGGCCGAGGGAACCCGATGCACTGATCACGCGTCACTGCAATATCTGCAGGCCAAATTGCTGGGCAGTGGTCGCTTGGTCGGCCTAGGCTCTTAATGGGCTGTATAGTGGCAGGGGTTGTTTTTATACCTTGTATGACATGGAAGTTGACAGAAGAGTCTACACGGTAACGGTAGTGTCACTTGCTATCGTATTAATAGCTGAATACGTCTCTGTTTCCACATTAGGCAGGGTCCCCCTGACATGGGTACTCTAGCTAGAAAAAGAGGGGAGACTTAGTTAGTTATTGTTGTTTTAAGGGGCGGAACTAAGAGGTCATCTGCCCCTTTTAACACTGATTAAAGAATTCAAATTTGGAATAGATTTTAAAATTTTGAGGTGGACGCCTAAATTTAAAAAAGACCAAAAATTAATAAAACAAAAATAAAATAAAAATTAAATAAAAATGAAAAATTATAAAAATAAACAAAAAATTATGGAAAAACAAAACATTATCATTCAAAAACGAACAACTCGTTGAGTCAATTTATACTAGAAAATTTAGATTGCTTGCCCTAACCCACTCTCACTTATAAAGCGGATAACGCGATCAGCAGCCACCGCGTCATCGACTAATATAAGTTTGAGTGTCATCTACAATTCAAGGTTTGTTCGTAAGTCAGCAAGATCCTGTTAAGGATGTTTGATTGGTGCCTTAACCACCAATTGTTAAGGATGTTTGATTGGTACCCCGCACGCCCTCAGTATTTGTTAAGGATGTTTGATTGGTCTGAGGGCTGAGCTGATCCGTTTTAGAGGGATTCACCCCTTGCCTTCAGCATTTGTTAAGGATTTTTGATTGGTGCCTTAACCACCATTCAAAAGGGGTGTTGATTATTGGGCATCCATGCATCTACGGGGATATACTGTCCCCGATATCCGGATAGTAGGCTGTCAGATATCCGCCCCCTCAATCGGATTGCCAATAATCAAACGCACCGGCACAGCTACATCAATGAAAATGGCACTGACAGATACTACCGAGATTAGAGCACAATAGTTAACAAGAAATTATTGTGGAACACACCAAAATATACGGGGGTTCATACTTATCTTTACTTACCTATTCAAATTAATCTCGGGTCTGGGTTGTCAACTGGATCACTTAAAGTATGCCCACACAATAACCTCCACCACGATATTTAAAATGAACCAAAACGGAAACAAGAAACTTTAAACTGTACCATAATTTATTTCACATAAAGGAATAATATGACAAAATAGAACAACAAAATAAACGTGGCGATCATAAGCCATTGTCAATGTAATCATGTCCTCCTGTAGGACTTGTAGACTTTGCATACAAAATTTCAGCTTTCTAGCTCAAAAGAACGTGATAATAATAATCCACATGGAATGAATAAGGGAGTTGGGACGAGACATATAGCAATTGTTTTCCTTTTAATAAACATCACACTTTATTTATAACTGCTAGGCTGCTATGCAGGTGACCTTGGCCTCTAACATACAGTTGTCTGGCCAGCTGCGATCCACCCTACACCATGTCGCCTGCTTGCCTCGTCAAATGGACTCACCCGTCCAGCCAACGTTAGCATATGCTAGTTACATCAGAGCCTAGCTCCTTTTCAAAACACTTTAAATGTTCACGTCTCAGCCCAAATATTATCACGCAAATCTTTTAAATGCTCCATTCACATATCCATGGATTACTCTAATAATCCCAAAACTTGTTTAATTATATAATCCAAATGTTTAACTAGCGTTGTTTAGAGTATAATAACTTTTAAATTGTTCATAACAAATTGTTCATTAATTATTTATAACAATTATTAATTGTTTATAATATTGTCAAACGACAATTGAAAAATTTATACAAGCCTCTATTAATCCCTTTCATATCAAATTATTATTCAAGATATTTACATATTTATTTACAATATTTATATTATTATTTATTTTAGAAATACATTTAACCACACGTCTATCCGGTTGATAATTACTTAAATCGTGTTAATATAATCGACCAATGAAGGTTAGTTATATTTAAGTTATAGATTCAGGTTTAATGAGGTTTAATAATAATTATTATTATTTGTGATGGTAACCTCCATTCAAAATCGTTATCTCAAATTATTTAAACACTCTTGTTAATTATAACAGTAACTTCACATGATTAATTTTCAAAGGACCTGGACAATACACTCAGCGGAAAAATACCTCGCTCCACACGCACAAAATTGCACAAAAATTGGCCCATAATTCATCATATATCTCAATATATATGGCATACAAAATCTTCCACATACAAAAAACCTCCACTTATAAATTCATTAACTTCATTAATTACTGTGGGAACCTCCTTCAATTATTCAAGGGCATTATTCATCAGCGACTTTTACACGTCCACTGAACTAACGATTATACTTCCATAGTTCCTCTTTAAAAATTCTTATATTCATTAATTGTATCATAACTGTTATTATATTTAACCTTCGTGGGTTTCATTCATGAATCGATATGAAGTAAAAATTTGCCAATCACAAATAAATTTAATAGCATATACGATTATACACGCCTCCCTGGTCTATCAAAATTGAGATTAATATCATCAAAGTATCGTAGTATAAAAATACTATCTTCAATCAAAGTTCATCTAAACTGCATAAATAGTCGAATAGAATCCAATTAGACTGTGGAATGCAAACATTATTGTTCCAATCTAGAATTGAGAAAAACTCCTATCAAATGTTCATTACTATAGTGTACTCAATAAATTGTAATCAACGTTCATATTTCATAAAATTGTCTATAATGCAATGGTATTTCAGAACTGACGATAAATGTCTATCTTGCAATCATGTTCGTAAAACGACTGGTATTTCCAAGATCGTCGATACAGTAATAGATTTTAACGCTCTAAAATCTTTTAATTATTCTTCTTTCTTGAGGATGACAGAAAATTGGTCAAAGTAATTTACTGAATAGAATTACTTAATAAAGTGACACGCTGTCTGAATTCAAATTTGCCATAGAAAATCGTTAACTTTACAGTCAAATCGTGACTACAAAAATATGCAAATTACTGAAAGAATATATTTATCAGTCTCAACTGATCCAAAATTATTTAAATATGCCAATGACATAACAATGTCTCAATAAATCGTAGAAAAAG
Organism: Meconema thalassinum; assembly: GCA_946902985.2. NCBI lineage: Eukaryota > Metazoa > Arthropoda > Insecta > Orthoptera > Tettigoniidae > Meconema > Meconema thalassinum. The sequence goes on along the minus strand of OX336401.1, from coordinate 14,609,810 downwards.
GCATAACTCATCAAAGTGTACTGAGTACAGAAATATCAAGCAAGAAAATGGGGCAAAATATATGGGACAGAAAATATGGGAAAAATGGTTGCTCAGATATCGCTAAATGGCTCAAATAAAACAAGAAACGTTCACGACTACCTTATCTGTTGATTGAAGTTCTAGAGGAAAATCTTCCAAAGAAGACTGATGATTGTTCCATTTCAATCACCGTAAAATGGAACTGCTGCACTGCTCCGTGCTCGTTCGATGCGGTGGGCTTTACCGCACTCTAAAGACGACTTGCTTCACTGAATCACTCGAAGTCTGACAATATGATAATCAGAAAAACCACTATAAGACACGAGAAAATGAGATATGAGATATGAGATATCAGATATGAGAGCTCCTCTCTGCTCTGCAAGACCTTTTATCAACTTCTTAAGGGGCGTATCCATCCCTTCCATAGCTTGTTCCTCCGTCATGGCTAGAAGTTCTAACTTTGGCTATACTTGACGGATTTTCAAATTTCAAAAACTCAAAATTAATTTCTTCAAAATTCCAAATCAATGCGATAACTGAAAATAGTTTTCCACAATTCTGCATGCCAAAAGTAATTAAATATGATAGTTTCAGTAATCTCCGTCTCCCTCCAAACTATCGTTCATTGGTTCGAGCCTTTCCTCCAATAGCGTAACTTCTTCCTTAGCACAATTCTTTGTTTCCCTGCGACTGCGTCGTAAATCTCAGATCTTTCTCGAACAAAATCATGACGTCACCAAGAATCTCCGCTCAATCAGCCTACTTGCATAAAGTCTGCGTCATCCGTGCCTACGTCATGAATATCCACGTCACAACTATGACAGCCATAACTTTCTTCATATATGCCAATACAACCATCGTGGTCTCAATATAATTCAATTTACGGGGGCATTCTCCCTTCACCACGTTTTAAAAACAGTTGCAAATTGTTTTTAAACTCTGTGTTATAAATATCTGAATTCACTTGAACACGAAATTGAATTATTATTGGCTTACTCTTGTATGATATTTCCTCTATGTTCCTTAATCATAAGTCTCTTCTTCTCTGGGTTGTGTGTGGCTAATGCATTCTCTCCTCTCTACTTTCTCTTCTGTCCTGTATTCCTGTTTTCCAAGTTCTGCTGACTAGTAGAAGGACCAGGATCGATCACTACATCCTGTCTTTTCTTCTGGTTTTCAGCTTCCTTCTCTCTTAATTCCTTCAGATACTGCTGACTTTCTTTCTCTCTTTCTTGATACTTGTCGGGTGTCATAACCTGACCTTGAGAATTCTGATTCCGATTCTGGTTATTTCTATTGTAGCCCTGGTTATTGTAGTACCTACCTCTTCCGTTATTATAATTCCCTCTATTATTGTTCCAGCCTCGTCTCTGCTGATATGGACGGTAACCTTGTGATCTGTTGCGAAAATAATTATTCCTATGAGGACCTACATTTTCAGTTTTCTCTTCATCAGCAGGCTTATCAGTTTGTTGAACTTTATCCATATAGACTGTATTGATGTCTTTGAATTCGTGCCTCTGACCTTTTTGAACCACATTTGTCATCGGACTCGTGTAGTCAAGCCTTCTCAATAATTCGTCCATACTGGTCAAATCCCTGATATTTGACGATATAATCAGCCTTCTTACCTCCACAGGCAGCATACGAGAAATCGCATCTATCAACTGCTCTGTCGACAATGGGGGTTGCAAAAATCTCAAGCGTGATAACTGGCTCGTGAAGAAATCAGCGTACCGAGTTGGAAGAGTACCTGAATACTTCCTCGAGTATACCTCAGCTCTTAATGAATTCTGTGCTTCTATGGACCAGAATCGTTTTATCAGTGCCTCTGCAAATTCGTCGAAATTACTGAAAGTGTACCGAAGTGCTCTGAACCATTCAAGGGGTCCTCCAGCTAGAAATCTTTCTACGATTCTCATCTCTCTTTCTCTGGGAATATGAGCTTCAATGAAATAGTCTTTCAGGTTCCTGATATATTCTATCGGTGTTAGACTATCAGTGTTACTAAATTTTTGTGGTTTGTCCTCAAAGTTTCGGATGACTGTCACATTTCTCGGATATGAATCCATGTAATTCTTCCCACTATCACGATATTTCCATTCAGGTTCAATATTCCTATCCTCTTCTTCTTCCCGAAATCTGGATATATGTTCCTCAGGACTAATATCTCTCTCTTCTGTAGCGAGGTTACATCTTCTGACGTAATTCCTATTATCTTCGCAAGTCAAGCCTTCTGGATCCTTATCTGTGATTTCCGTGATGACTTTCCTAATCAACTCTTCTTTATAGGTTTCCATCATGCTAGCTTCTCCTAGTTTCAAATTCTGAAGTTTGCTCGTAGTTTCATTAACATCAGAGACAACCTTATGAATTTGTTCCTTTAATGTTTGCACGTCCTGACCTATTTGAGTTCTATCCTCTACCTGCTTTTCGGATAGCGAATCCATCCTTATACTCAAATCCTTTCTAATTTGAACTACTTCATTATTGATATCTACTTGTGTACTGGCAAGTTTTCGTTCAATTCGCTCCTGAGTCTGAGTGACATGTTCCCCACTTGACCTGTTCCATTCATCTTTCCAAACCGTTATATTTGCAGTTAACATTTCCGCAATATCTACTTCAATGTCTTCCTTAAGTAAACGATTATGATCTAAAACTTGGGTTCTCATGACCTCTACATCATATTTTAATCCAGCTAGAGAAGCTGTTGTCCTAACAGACTCGTCAACCAACCTAGTTGTTAAAGCACTAATGTTACGAGTACAAAGCGTTTTTGAAGTTTCAATTTCTTCTCGAACTTTATTAACATCAGTTTGAACTTTAGCAATGTCTACAAAAACTGTATTTACTTCTACTTGTATCTTATTAATGTCGCTTTGCATCTCATTTACATCAGAATGAATATTATTTATGTCTACTTGAACATTTGACACATCGGTTCGAACATTTTTAATCTCTCTTTGAACCTCTTCTACTTTATCTTGTACAGTAGCAACATCATCCCTAACAACAATTACCTCTGCTCTAGCACATGAAATATCACCCCGGACATTAGCAACATCAAGATTCAACATAGTAAGATCTTCCTGTACCTTAGAAACATCAGTCTTAACATCTGAAACATCTTTATGAATGTCACTTACAGCATTCTCGATTCCCTGGGTACTGATCTGTAAACGCGACATATCATTTTCTAAGTTTGCAGAAATGGTCTGAATAACTTTCAAACTTTCATTCAGCATCTGCTTCGTTCGACTAGCATTCCTAGCTTCCATCTCCCTCACACTTTCATCCATGCTAGCTTTCAAATTAGCAGACATATTACTAGAATTCTCCTCCATCATCTGCTTCATTCTGTTGGACATCTCCTCCAACATCATTCTCATACTCTCATCTGCCATTTCAATATTATTTCAATAATAGACTGCTTTAGGGACATACATCAAACAGAGCAAAATAACAACATCTGAGCAACATCTTTCACCATATATAAGTTTGAGCAATTTTCTGTCTTAAATCTAACTTATAATTACCTTATAATTAACTTTCGTAGACACTTCGTGTTGAAATAAACTCAAGCACATGTTCAAATTTCTTTGGTTCATTTTAAAATATCCTAACACAAATAATTTACATTTACAATCCAAATAATTTAATTTTATCTTTAATATGACTAAACATGTCATAAGCCGGTCAAATAAAATAAGACTCCAGATCATAGGCGATTTTTCTAAGTTTCCAGCCTATTTAACCTCTCTCAAGTTGTATAAGATCTGATCTTTTCTGAGTGTAATTTTCCTAATACAACACAACATTTAATCCCTATATAATCACACTCTCAAATTCTCCAATTGGCCAAGACATCTAACAAAGAATCAACCTCTTTATTTGAGTCTTCACGATCCCATTGACATCGATAACTTGGTAATCCAATGTTATTCGAGCATTCCACACGAAATTGCGGTGCCAATTCTACTGCAATAACTTGGTAATCCAATGTTATTCGAGCACTCCACGAAATTGCGGTGCCAATTCTACTCCAATAACTTGGTAATCCAATGTTATTCAAGCACTCCGAACTTCGATTGTGCCAATTCTACTGGCGTTCAACCTCGTAATCCAGTATTGTCAAACGAGCCCCACCGAATTGCGGCGCCAATCCTACTGTCCCCGATATCCGGATAGTAGGCTGTCAGATATCCGCCCCCTCAATCGGATTGCCAATAATCAAACGCACCGGCACAGCTACATCAATGAAAATGGCCCTGACAGATACTACCGAGATTAGAGCACAATAGTTAACAAGAAATTATTGTGGAACACACCAAAATATACGGGGGTTCATACTTACCTTTACTTACCTATTCAAATTAATCTCGGGTCTGGGTTGTCAACTGGATCACTTAAAGTATGCCCACACAATAACCTCCACCACGATATTTAAAATGAACCAAAACGGAAACAAGAAACTTTAAACTGTACAATAATTTATTTCACATAAAGGAATAATATGACAAAATAGAACAACAAAATAAACGTGGCGATCATAAGCCATTGTCAATGTAATCATGTCCTACTGTAGGACTTGTAGACTTTGCATACAAAATTTCAGCTTTCTAGCTCAAAAGAACGTGATAATAATAATCCACATGGAATGAATAAGGGAGTTGGGACGAGACATATAGCAATTGTTTTCCTTTTAATAAACATCACACTTTATTTATAACTGCTAGGCTGCTATGCAGGTGACCTTGGCCTCTAACATACAGTTGTCTGGCCAGCTGCGATCCACCCTACACCATGTCGCCTGCTTGCCTCGTCAAATGGACTCACCCGTCCAGCCAACGTTAGCATATGCTAGTTACATCAGAGCCTAGCTCCTTTTCAAAACACTTTAAATGTTCACGTCTCAGCCCAAATATTATCACGCAAATCTTTTAAATGCTCCATTCACATATCCATGGATTACTCTAATAATCCCAAAACTTGTTTAATTATATAATCCAAATGTTTAACTAGCGTTGTTTAGAGTATAATAACTTTTAAATTGTTTATAACAAATTGTTCATTAATTATTTATAACAATTATTAATTGTTTATAATATTGTCAAACGACAATTGAAAAATTTATACAAGCCTCTATTAATCCCTTTCATATCAAATTATTATTCAAGATATTTACATATTTATTTACAATATTTATATTATTATTTATTTTAGAAATACATTTAACCACACGTCTATCCGGTTGATAATTACTTAAATCGTGTTAATATAATCGACCAATGAAGGTTAGTTATATTTAAGTTATAGATTCAGGTTTAATAAGGTTTAATAATAATTATTATTATTTGTGATGGTAACCTCCATTCAAAATCGTTATCTCAAATTATTTAAACACTCTTGTTAATTATAACAGTAACTTCACATGATTAATTTTCAAAGGACCTGGACAATACACTCAGCGGAAAAATACCTCGCTCCACACGCACAAAATTGCACAAAAATTGGCCCATAATTCATCATATATCTCAATATATATGGCATACAAAATCTTCCACATACAAAAAACCTCCACTTATAAATTCATTAACTTCATTAATTACTGTGGGAACCTCCTTCAATTATTCAAGGGCATTATTCATCAGCGACTTTTACACGTCCACTGAACTAACGATTATACTTCCATAGTTCCTCTTTAAAAATTCTTATATTCATTAATTGTATCATAACTGTTATTATATTTAACCTTCGTGGGTTTCATTCATGAATCGATATGAAGTAAAAATTTGCCAATCACAAATAAATTAAATAGCAAATACGATTATACACGCCTCCCTGGTCTATCAAAATTGAGATTAATATCATCAAAGTATCGTAGTATAAAAATACTATCTTCAATCAAAGTTCATCTAAACTGCATAAATAGTCGAATAGAATCCAATTAGACTGTGGAATGCAAACATTATTGTTCCAATCTAGAATTGAGAAAAACTCCTATCAAATGTTCATTACTATAGTGTACTCAATAAATTGTAATCAAAGTTCATATTTCATAAAATTGTCTATAATGCAATGGTATTTCAGAACTGACGATAAATGTCTATCTTGCAATCATGTTCGTAAAACGACTGGTATTTCCAAGATCGTCGATACAGTAATAGATTTTAACGCTCTAAAACCTTTTAATTATTCTTCTTTCTTGAGGATGACAGAAAATTGGTCAAAGTAATTTACTGAATAGAATTACTTTAATAAAGTGACACGCTGTCTGAATTCAAATTTGCCATAGAAAATCGTTAACTTTACAGTCAAATCGTGACTACAAAAATATGCAAATTACTGAAAGAATATATTTATCAGTCTCAACTGATCCAAAATTATTTGAATATGCCAATGACATAACAATGTCTCAATAAATCGTAGAAAAAGGCATAACTCATCAAAGTGTACTGAGTACAGAAATATCAAGCAAGAAAATGGGGCAAAATATATGGGACAGAAAATATGGGAAAAATGGTTGCTCAGATATCGCTAAATGGCTCAAATAAAACAAGAAACGTTCACGACTACCTTATCTGTTGATTGAAGTTCTAGAGGAAAATCTTCCAAAGAAGACTGATGATAGTTCCATTTCACCAACGTAAAGATGTGCTCTGACCTCGAACCTGGAACTAGCGCCCTCGGAGAATAGAACTGCTTCCTCCTCCGTAAATTGCACTGCTCCGTGTATACGATAGACATCCTTCTGGCAAAACTCTTCTTTGTGAGCCGGGTCCAACCTGGCCTCTCTTGAAAGTTCCCTGAAGTTCTGGTAGAAATTCGCCATGAAGTTTATTGCAATCATTTCCGCAGAAATATTCATAATTGTAGCGTATGAAAATATTTCCACTGCCATTTGATAGAAATCAGCGTTGGATTACGACGCATGAGTGTAGTTGGATGTTCACTACATGCTCGCTTTTGTAGAAAGACGATTAGCGAAGTTCCATGCTGCTATTTCACTCCATTGATATATGTCCCAATTGCATTAAAGGTTTAGCCTTCCATCTCCACTTCTGTTATAATCATAGTTGAAAGAACTGCCGTATTATATTGTTCCATTCTATAATGTAGCGTTGTATCACCAAATGCAATATGTAGTATCACGGTTGCAATACCCGCGTCAGCCGTAGCGTAGAATGTGATATTATAAAAGTGCTTCTCAGGTGGCGAGAAAATCACTTTTGTTGGCAGTCCTAAAATGCCAATATCTTCCAAATTATAATCGTGAAAATGTTCAACTTTACAACACACTTTAATACTGTAATGCACAATAGATTTAGCTTAAAGGCAGTCGTTAACTCTTGATATATTATATGGTAGACTCGTTTATGAGTGCGTTTCAACTTCGCCTTGTTTCAATCACCGTAAAATGGAACTGCTGCACTGCTCCGTGCTCGTTCGATGCGGTGGGCTTTACCGCACGCTAAAGACGACTTGCTTCACTGAATCACTCGAAGTCTGACAATATGATAATCAGAAAAAACACTATAAGACACGAGAAAATGAGATATGAGATATGAGATATCAGATATGAGAGCTCCTCTCTGCTCTGCAAGACCTTTTATCAACTTCTTAAGGGGCGTATCCATCCCTTCCATAGCTTGTTCCTCCGTCATGGCTAGAAGTTCTAACTTTGGCTATACTTGACGGATTTTCAAATTTCAAAAACTCAAAATTAATTTCTTCAAAATTCCAAATCAATGCGATAACTGAAAATAGTTTTCCACAATTCTGCATGCCAAAAGTAATTAAATATGATAGTTTCAGTAATCTCCGTCTCCCTCCAAACTATCGTTCATTGGTTCGAGCCTTTCCTCCAATAGCGTAACTTCTTCCTTAGCACAATTCTTTGTTTCCCTGCGACTGCGTCGTAAATCTCAGATCTTTCTCGAACAAAATCATGACGTCCCCAAGAATCTCCGCTCAATCAGCCTACTTGCATAAAGTCTGCGTCATCCGTGCCTACGTCATGAATATCCACGTCACAACTATGACAGCCATAACTTTCTTCATATATGCCAATACAACCATCGTGGTCTCAATATAATTTAATTTACGGGGGCAGTACTAGGATGTCTTATGAAGAACTGCGGACACGTTTAGAGAGCAATTTACATACAGGGGAAGTAGCGGGAGGAATACTCACCTAGCTTACCTCAATGTGGCTTAGTAGGCCGCACGCTTGCTGTGCATCGCCTCCTGCTGGGCAGCGTTCAATGGAGATCTTAAACTAGGTACTAATCTAAAGGGAAGGGCTTCTTAAACTAAACGAAATAAAAAAGTAATCATTAGACTGTTCAAAAAGGGGGTTTATTACGTAATAGTGGCAGTAACAAGAGGGAAGGATGGAAATAATAACCTAGGGGGAAAAAGGAGTCTAGCAGGCACGTTATCACTCACACCACCGTTGATACCGGTCTTCTATGATGTTGGTGGCGTTGGGACTCGATATGGGGCATCGCCCCATATCGGTCCGGCGTAGCACAACTCCGATAGAGTGTAAGACAAGTGAAGGCTGCCAAATTCCAAGAGAGCCACCAGGTTCCAAGAGAGCGCGGCGCGTGTTCGTACCTCTATTTATAGGTAAAATGTGCATTGTCAGTCCACTCAGCGGTATGTTGGGAGTGTAATGTCCGCTGTGTCCTGTCTAACTGCTTGCTGTTGGACCTTAGGTCTATGTCCTATGGCTTACTCCGCAGTCGCGTTGCCATGTCGTCTTTTACGTAGTTACTTCTGATTATCTTTTATGTATGTATAGGCACAGTCCTTTTATAAAGGGCTGATGCTGGGACAAGTCGCCTCCTTGTTTTAATAATCGTCCTCGATTATTGGACTAGACGTGGGGGCGGAAACTTTTCTTTTCTTTTTTCTTCTTCTCCTTCTTCTTTTTCTTTCCTTGTTCCTTCTGTCTTCTACGTAGATGGGAGGGTGAGCGAAATTGTACCGTGCTAAGGGTTGGAAGGCGTGGCAAGAGTGTTGGGGTGGTTTGTTTTACAGTCATTTCATAGCAGATAGTTCTCTGTATCTGTCTACATCCCATATTGTATTATTGACATGATCTGTATTGCCTATTTGGCAGAGTTGAAATTTGCATAAAAGTATTGACATTGTTTTGTTAAAATTGAAAAAAAAAATGGAATTTCAGCGGAGATATAAATTGAAAGAAATGAAGTTGAAAGATATATCTTGAATGGAATCGCATTGGACGCCGAGTCCTGCCGCGAGGATGCATGCATAACTGTAATCTTCCTACGATGGAAAATGATGATGTAAGGAGCTCAAGTAATGGCGAGCCCTCGTGAGCTAGTACGCGACCTCTGTAGCGTGTGTAAAAAAGGGAGAGAAAAAATATAGTGTATCGTATGGGCTGCTACTCTAGGCCAAGTGTAGCTGTGAGGGTGCGCTACTATGATTAACCTCCTTACAACGTGGGGATGATAAAAGAAATGAAAATTGTAGAAATATCCTAGAAAACATGAAATTCCGTCAAAGTTACTTGATTATGTGCGTAAAAAAACATGTAGTTATGGTATTAAGATAAAAAATTAACATTAAAGTTATTTATTTAGTATTTTATTTAGCGTATGGCTTATAAGACAATATCGGTAATATATATGTACATATTTACAGACGAGAAACAAAGTCATTTGTGCTTCACAATTGAATGTCTAAGTTTTCAATCCAGCGTACAGCATCTGGAGTTGCCAGCAGGAAGTCCACTTCACCACCGTGATAGGCTCGAATCTTACATTCTTTGACAATGTGGTGAATAGACTGGTGTGGAGCTCCGCAGTCGCAGTCTGGATTAGGTACCTTTTTCCACTTCTGGAGGGCGTCTCTGCACCGGCCATGGCCTGTTCTGATTCTATTCAGGGCGGTCCAGGTCTTGCGTGGTAGATGGAATCCACTTGGAAATCTGTAACCTGAGAAGATAGTATGCAGGCGCACATCTGTTGCTGCTTCCCACCGACCTTTCCACTGTTCAAGAGAATTAAAAACTTTAGCATCCATGTCAGCAGCATCACGCAGAGTTGGATGGCGTGATTTTAGTCTTTTAAGATTCAAAAGTGGCAGGTCACTATGCACGGGTAGACTAGGATTCCTGGAGATCTTGTGAAATTCCCTCATAAGGGCATTAGATCGACGTAAATCAGATGGCATTATACCGGTTAGCAGTGGAAGCCAATGAACTGGAGTAGATATGATTGCGCCAGATATGATGCGCATTGTGGTATTAAGCTGGGTATCAACAAGCCTTGTATGATGACTGTTCAACCAAACAGGTGCACAATACTCAGCACTTGAGTACACCAAACCCAAGGCTGAAGATCGCAAGGTGATTGCTGAAGATCCCCAGGTAGTTCCACACAGCTTATGGAGGATGTTGTTTCGAGTCCTCAGCTTTTTTGCCAAGTTCAGTAGGTGTTGCTTGAAGGATAGTGTACGATCCAAGATGACTCCAAGGTATTTTGGGTTCCAATTAGGACGAAGAATTCCGCCTCTGAAACTTACATTCAATTTCACGATCGCCAAACGAATATTTAAATGGAAGCAAGACACTTCTGTTTTACTCACACTGGGTTGAAGTCTCCAGATTTTGAAGTAATTTTCCAGTATAGACAAGTCTTTGGTCAGAATCTCTTCAGTCGTCTCCATTACCTGATGTTGTACGGCTAGAGCCAAGTCGTTGGCATAGCAGAATTTTCTGGATGAAGTGTCGGGAAGGTCAGAGAGATATAAGTTGAACAATAATGGTGAGAGAACTGATCCTTGGGGCAATCCGTTGTTTAGCTTCCTCTCCTTGCTTATCTTGCTTCCAGTGATTACTTGGAACTTCCGATCACTTAACATATTGTTAACCAGTTGAGCCATTGTTCTGCAGGGTATGATTCGAAGAAATTTGTAGATAAGGCCTTCCCTCCACACAGTGTCAAAGGCAGCAGTAAGATCAACAAATGCTACAGATGTTTTCAGCTTCATTTGGTATCCTGCCTCTATGAAGGATGTAAGAGACAATACTTGATCGCAGCAGCTACGCCCAGGTCTGAATCCTGCCTGTTCAATTGGAATATGCTCTAGGATTGCACTATTTATTCTATTATATATCAACCTTTCAAAAAGCTTGTAGCAGCAGCTAAGAAGGGCGATGGGCCGATAGCTTTCTACCTTGTTGCTGGGTTTGCCAGGTTTTAGAATAGAAATTATCTTCGCCTTCTTGAAGTCCAATGGAAGTTGGCCAGTCAACAGGATGTCAGTGAAGAATTCGGCCAGCCATTTCTGAGCGTATCCTCCCATATGAATCAGGAATTCTGGATGGATGCCATCGAAACCAGGTGACTTGAAAGGTTTGAGGTCCTTCAGTCCCAATTCAATGTCTAAAACTGTGAAGGGACGTGCATATTCAGATGAGGGAGATGTCGTCTTTTTCAGGCCATGAAGTTGCCGTCTTATATGTTTGGTATGTTTCTTGTCGGGAGGCACTCTTGATGTGGTAATGATGTGGGAAGCAATTTGGTCAGGTGTTACTTCTGAAGGTTTTCTGCATACTGGTCCACTTCCTCCCAATCTTCTGAGAAGGCTCCATGCTTCCCTACTTGAGTGGGTAAAGTCCATACTTTCGACTGTTTCTGTCCATTTCTTCCTTCGAGATAGGTCCAAGCTGGACAAAAGTTCTGTGGCTATCTCTGGGTCACCACTTTGCTGGAAATGTTGATACAGTGTTTCACTTTCATCATTCCAACCTGGGATATATTCTTTTCGGTATCCTCTTGGTATACACTTTTTAGCCGTTGCTGTTACTGCACCGATGAAGCGTTGGTAGTTCTTATGAGATGGGGGAATCCAGCGAATGCTTTTATCCACTTCCGTTGAAAACTTCGCTCAGTCAGCTTTCTGGAAGTTCCATCGAGCGTGTGGAGTTGATCGTATGACAGCCACCGTGCAACCAATTTGTATTATTACAGGTCTATGTTGGCTGTGGGGGAAGGCATCTATCACTTTTCTTGTGGCATTGATGGGGAAGCCACTTTCATTGCAGCTAACAAAACATAGGTCAGGATTTGAATCCTTGCCCCAAGCAGCTGACCTGAAAGTACCTTGATCTTTGGCATCGAACACTAGATGGAGATTGTTCTTTTCAGCCCATTCTGCAAGCATGCTTCCATTTTCATCATTGTTAGAGTACTTCCAAGATTCATGGTGACTGTTGAAGTCCCCTACATAAATTGCAGGATGTTCAGATGTTTGTAAGACCAAATCGGGCCAGGGTGCCTTGGGTGGCTTGTAAACATTTGTGATAGTGATATCATGCACTTGTATGACGACCGTATGTATATCTTCCTTCACATTAACAGAAATTAGTGCAGCCTCGTTTAAGTTGCTCCGGACATACGTAGCAATTCCATATACCTCATGATAAGTTGCACCAAGTGCAGTATATCCAGGAATTCTACCTCTGCTTCGGAATGATTCTTCGCTGGAAACATGAGTTTCCTGAATGGCGGCAATATCGATGTTGTTGTCCAGCAAGAATTTCGACAGATATTCACCCTTTGCTTTGCTAATGCTTTCGACATTCAGTTGTAGGAGTCTGATAGATGGTCCAATGTTTCTCGTTAATGAGTTCTGAGAAGAACTGTTTATATTATTTTGTCGATATGTCATTGCCAGGAGATCCTGTGGATAGTCTGGCTGCCTGTATTCGCTGTTGTTCATTTAGCACCACCCAGGAGGCACGTGTAGGGCAAATGAGGGTTAAACCTACGGACGTGAGCAACTCTACATTAAAGTGTTGGAAAGAAATAGCTGAAGGCTCCTGCCTAAATCGGCTGACATTCTAGTATGGTTTGTAGGTTTTGACTGTTGTTGCTGCCATGCTTGTTGGAACTTTGGTCTTGCGTCACGTTCGTCCGGGGGGCATCCTGCATGAATGTCCTATTGGGGGATTACAGGATTGTACAGCGTATAATTAGTCTGAAATCAGAAATCTCTCTTAACGTTTTGTACAGAGGGATTGGTTCACCCTGGTACCGTTATTTTTTTCACTGAAGTTCGTTACGTCGTACGAGTTAATCTCGTTACTTAATGTCTGCATTATGACATATATACTAATATCCTTATAAACTAACGTGCAATATGTATTCATTGACATATTGGTTATTGTGGTCATACACTATACCACGTCCTATATGCGTCGTTGTAAAACTGCAACAGGCTTCCTTAAGCATTTAGCTGCGTATATACTCTTATATTTCGTAGAACTTGAATCCTTTATATTTGTAAAAAAAACTTTCTTATACATCGACGTAGACCTTTGCTATAGCTGAGAATTAATCCTTAAGTATTACTTTTGCACTTTCTCAGCGTGACTTAAGCGACGTATTCGCTTCTTAATCTATAGATATGCAGACATTATGTAAGGATACTCGCACTACGTGTACACTCGATCGTTAATCTTAAATGGATTATCGTTAAAATGGCGACTGTTTCGTCGGGAAGTTATTGAAATTGGAAATTATTTATTGCCTCTACGGGCTAACTTGGGAATTCTGTGCACTGCATAGAACTTCAGGAAATATAAATTAGCACGATAATATTATCTGAAAAAAAAATACATTTGTTATTGACATGTGATAATTGCCTGTAAAAAAATAACACTGTTAATGACATGGTATTAGAGACCTTTTCGTAAAACTTGCCACGTTATATAGGGGGGGGGAGGTGATTTACTATCTAATTTGATTCTTAATGCTAAACCTAATATTACTACCTTTTCGTAGCTAAATATACTATATACATGGGGTAAGGTGGAATAACGTGTCTGAACAGGGGTGAAGAAAATCTCTTGAAGGGAGGGGGGGGGGGGGGCGATATATATTAAAGGTATTTCTTAAATATTTAAGCTCTCTCTAGAGTGTATCGGCAGCCATGATAATTTTCTAAAGTGTACCTTCAATGAGGTGGCTACTTTTTCCCCTTAATATAACTAATGGGGCTGTAACTTCACTGAAATGCCTACCTTTGCTCCGTAATCTTAATACATTGAAAAGTTATGAATTTATCACAAATAATCACTATACATTAAGAGAGAAAAAAATTATTAATTCAATTTTACTTATTAGTTTTCGCGTAAGTGTAGTTTCCTTTTCAATATTGGTCACTCTTTATATAGAAAATCAGCAAATGTGTCCAGCGGTGTAGGTTTCAGATTACCTACTATGCTACAATATCATAAAACGTGTCACTATCTCCTCATGTTAAACATAATACCAAAGAGATATCGCCTGTTGGCAGACTGTCCGTACTTCGATACAGGACGCATCCCATCGGACTTTAAATCCATGATGTATTGGGTTTATTTTAATATAAACATCTCCTAACATCTTATCAGAATACTATAAAGATATCGGCTGTTGACAGGCTGTCCGTACTTCGATACAGAACGCATCCCAACGGCCGTTAAATTCATTATGTATTAAGTTTGAATTGACCGCCACAAGATGTAGAGCGTGGAGGGATTAATTCCCCGAAAGTATTAGAACGAACGTCATCTACGTGAAAGGGGTGGCTATTTCCTATCAAAGTTCAGTAGCGTTCTAATATCTGGACTACTTCTTACGTGTTCAGTGGGTTGGCTAGGTCCCTGAATCTGAAATGATAATCGTCGGTCGCCGGTTGTGATTATTATATTGACCAATATACCTGTAACTAATTACTTCCCTCTGGGTGTGACATTTCTACTTTTAAGCATTTGGCTTGCGTAAATTGCGGGCTTTGGAGCCACGGTGTGGGCACTAATCTTATTTATTAATGGCATTTGTTATCAGCGTAGGTGTGTTAATATCTCCTTTATCTCTTCCATGCTACCCTTATCTCAAAGCGAGGTGCTCCCTTGGACCTGCTGCAAGATATCAATAACGTCGTGTTCTTGAGGATGTGCGAACCCTTGTGCCAGCTCAAGATATCTATAATATATTTCTTCAACTACACTTAAAAACACTTAATACTTATTACTAATATACTAACGATGATACTCTTGATAACAATTGTCGTACGTTGCGATGTTGCCCTGCTGTGCCCAAGTCCGTGCTTACGCATGTATGCTATACTGATATCGCCGTCCATTTGTCGGCGTTTTTCATAAATTCCTACTGGATTACTTTCTCACCTATGTTACTTCGTGAGGGAACGGTGTTTGCTTTGCTCACTGAATATTCTGTTTGAAATGTA
The DNA here is from genome assembly GCA_946902985.2 of Meconema thalassinum. NCBI lineage: Eukaryota > Metazoa > Arthropoda > Insecta > Orthoptera > Tettigoniidae > Meconema > Meconema thalassinum. The sequence goes on along the minus strand of OX336401.1, from coordinate 14,594,510 downwards.
CTGCTGGAAAAAGAATTCTACCTTAAGAGTGTATTCTACGCTTACATCTTTAAAATCATTAGTGCGTTTTTCTACTATCGTACGCTTCGCAATACGTGAATGAATGTATGGAAAACAAAAAGAATAAAGGCAAATTTATGCAAAGTCATCTGGCGTGTGAGTGAATAGTGCCAGGAATTGAACTCAAGGTGTGTGGCTTCCGCTCGTGTGCGTCTGTACGCTGAGCTAGCTAGACAGTGTCGGGTTTAATATCCTTGCGGCGGACGGTGTGCTCAGCACGTGTCTGTCATATGGCATAGTGGATTGTGTTACAATGGACAAATAAGCATTTCTTCTGGGGTCGGATTTCATAACAAAAAAGAAACTGTAGTACGTCTTGACTGAATGCGTTTACAAACTAATTAATGCGGCACCTTGCAGAAAAGTGATTGCAAGGTCTCCTAACTCTATGTAAGCATGTAGCCAATACTACCTTCCGCTAAGTTATATTAAAGTGGATTCAGAAGAAAATATTATAGCCTACAATCTCTACAATCATATACAATGTATTGTTGCACTGCTGTAAAAAAATACAAAGTTATTTGCTCATTTCAACTTATCCTATGGGATATCACAATCCTATTCCTAATAGAGCTTCATTGTGGGGGGTTTAATCTGAAATAAGGAGCAATTTTCTGAATATAGTAGGGTAGTTATCAATACCTCTTCCTACTAGGCTTCCGTTAATATTCCTAGTGACTTATTAATAGGGGTTGATAATACTTAAATTGCTTGGCGTAAGAGGTGTCTATCGCGAAATCTTAACAGGGTGGGGGTGGGGGGATTATAATTATTGTGTAAAAAAAAATATATATATAATCTACTAAAAAAATCTGCTCGGGGGGATTTAAATTGTCTCACTCGCTTCGCTAATGTAATGAGTATAGGGGGCGTTTAAAAATGTATTAGTTACTGGGGCGGGTTTGGGTGGGTACCATACATAATATTTGACCCGTACTTCAAAAATTTTTCTTAATTTTGGGTAACTTTTGCTTGGCTAAATAAGAGGGTTTTAGGGACCTTTACCGTAGAAGTTCGTTGTTTGAACTCCTTTAGGCGTTGTCTTACGACAACGTCATGGTACCCCGGGCGTCCACCATTTGTTAAGGATGTTTGATTGGTGCCTTAACCACCAATTGTTAAGGATGTTTGATTGGTACCCCGCACGCCCTCAGTATTTGTTAAGGTTGTTTGATTGGTCTGAGGGCTGAGCTGATCCGTTTTAGAGGGATTCACCCCGTGCCTTCAGCATTTGTTAAGGATGTTTGATTGGTACCCCACACGCCCTCAGTATTTGTTAAGGATGTTTGATTGGTGGCTCACCAGGGTTAAGCAATAAAAGTACCCGGTGACTCGCAACATTTGTTAAGGATGTTTGATTGGTGCCTTAACCACCATTCAAAAGGGGTGTTGATTACTGGGCATCCTTGCATCTACGGGGATTTACTAGGATGTCTTATGAAGGACTGCGGACCCATACTTACCAGACTTACCGGGATAGCCTTAGCAAGCCAAACACCTGCTGGTCCTCTTCAGGTACTGCCTGAAAGCATGGCGCAGCGGGAAATACTGGATCTTAACCTAACTACAAATTAAGGGGGTGGGGTTTTACGACTACTACGTGCAATGAAAAGATAGAGCCTTTGACTGTGAGAGAGGGATTTATTGTACTGATGGGTGGCACTTAGGTCTAGATGAAAGGGGGGATGATTGCTAAGGGAAAAGGGATCTGACTGACACAACAAGACTCACCCTACCACTGACGCCGGTTGTCCATGATGCCGCGTTGGAACTCGTCGCCCGGAGGGCGACGCCAGCCGTAGCACTAACACTCGGTGTCGGTCCTCAGGATCCAGAAGTAAGAACAGGAGAGAGCCCAAGAGGCAAAAGAGGCCCGCCGCGTGGGCGTTCTCTGTATTTGTAGACTTTTAAGCAGGTCGGCCATGTCAGCAGTATGTGCGTTGTGTTACTACTATTGCATAAGTCTGCCGGCTTGCAGTACTTACGAATGTAGGTCGCTGTTGGCCTGCGAGGTCCGTATGTCTTACAGCTCAACTTATACCTTCCATTTGCTAGGCATAGTTAAAGACACAACCCTTATTGAGGGTTGATGGCTGTACAAGACCTCGCTCGGTTTTAATTGTCGGCCTCGACAATTGCAGTGGTCCCGCGGTGCTAAAGTGGGTTTTTCTTCTTATTGCAGTTTTTTGTTTATCTTCTTTCCAATCTTCTTTTCTTCCTTCTTCTTCTTCTTCTGTCTGTTCGTAGTAGGGTGGGTAAGTGTGTCGTCCCAGGGGTTGGTAGGCGTGGCAGGGGTGGAATATGGTGTTATACAGTCATTTGATACTTCGTTAAATTTTGCTTTGCAATGTTGACATGATCACTTTAAATTGTCTGTGATAATCTTGTTCATTTGATCTGATTGTATTGTTAAATGTATTGATCAATTAATGAGATAATTAAATAGTTAATTAAAGATCAAATTAGAAATGAATGACTCTCTGAGGTTAATTATGAAAGAAATTCACATTAAGACGTTTGGTGAAGAAAGATAAAAGAAATGGTGTATAGGAAATTTAGGTTGTAGTCACTCCTCTCGGCCTAGTTCATGAGCTGCGTCCACAACGCCCATCATGTACTGCCTTGAGGGTGCATGTACGACTGTAATTTTCCTATTATGTGGGGGATGATGATGTATGGAGTTTAAAGTATAGTTGGCCCTCTCGGCTTAGCCTGTGCCTCTGAAGCGTAGTGTAATGAAAAGGAAAAAAAATGGTGTGCTGTGTAAGTGTAATGCTTCACTAGGCCAAATGTACCGCGAGGGTGCACTGATATCATTAATCTCCTTACAACGTGGGGATGAAAATATAGAGAGTCTAGGCTTTGCTACCCTTGCAGAACCCGTCCACGGACTGCGTAAAGCTACGTCATTCTGTGTGCGGTCGTGGGGGTGCATGTGCCCTGGTAACCTCCCTATGACGTGGGGGATGATTTATAATTTTACCTAAGAGAGTTATGATTTTATGGTTCATCTCTGATAAAACATGAGTTTAGAAAAGAGCTAGATTTTAAGGTTAACCTGCCGAAAAAATGGCTTTACATGCTACTATTTTGTTCTCTTCGATTTTCTGTTTCCAAGTCTGTTGGTTCTTCTTTCTTGGTCCATGGTCACCTTGTTTACGCCTTGTCCTCCCGTTCTACAATGGGGAGTACAGGAATTGTCATCTTATCATTATTCTGAAATCAGAAAGTATTGTTAACGTCTGTTCGTATTGGGCGCTTTCCCCAATTTTTTTCTTACGTTTTGCGAAGTAGTTTACGAATAATGTGTGCATTTTTGAATCTGTGTACTATTATCTCTTACATACTACTTTGTGATATATGCTCCTTCATATATCTATGGAACCTCAATATATATTTATACCACTTTGTAACCTCAGGGAATTAAGCGTCCTGGGCTACTATACTCAACAGGGAATGAACATTACTGCATACATAACTATTTCACATTATAACCTCAGGGCATTGACCATCCTGGGCTACTACACTCAACAGGGAATGAACCTTCCTGCAATTACATTCATCCACCGTGTTTACTTCTCAACGTATTTAAATGCAGACATTGTGTTAGTAAACTTCTTGCTACGCCTTTATGTTTAATTGTGACGCTTTGAGTTACTTAAAAGAGGTGACAGTGTTATATGCAGCTATGAAAATACTATTGACTCCATGGACTGACTGGACAATGATTAGGTAGCTTAGACGGTTGTTTATCCATAATTCTGATATTTCTTATGAACCATATACATTTTTATAACTTATTGACTGAGCTGTTAACACTTCCTGAAAAATAGCATTGTTATTAACATATGCATTTTATACCCTTTTAAAATATGCCACTATATATATAGGGGGAAGAAATGGGGTTTTATTTGTGCTTGGGGTTCCATCAGTACTTAACGCTAGTCCCTACTCCTAAATCTAATATTAATAAATTTACCTTATTATGTACAGGGGGTGGGGGTGGTCTGTGTGTCTGGATGTTGGATAGTTAATGGAAAAATCCCCTGAGAAAAATATGGGGGTATTTACATTTGAACGTTAATTAAATAAAGTTTAGTCTTTCCCTAGCGCCTACCCATATATCTATGTCCTATATCCTATATCTATAAGATTCGATAACCCATGTTTGCAGACTGGTTGATAGCATTTGATACTGCAATGGCCTGCAGAGTCCTTAATAAAATATTATCCTTTGCTGTTATGACATAAATAGAAGGTTTCCTCTTTCTGAACAGCTTATACTATGTTTGAATATTATTCCTCTTTACTTGGTTTTTCGATGTTATTATCCCTTGAAAGTTTTGAATTAGTTGTTAAAATGTAGCGTGATTGCGCTTTGTTTAATTATGCGTTCTAGTATATTGTTTTAGATCCCTTATTGGGGGGGGGGGGTGGTTGGATCTAAAACGGAAGAGTTATTGTGTTAATTTATAAGGAAGTGCCTAAAAGGGGGTAGCTTCCCGTAGTCGGGTAAGCTGACCAGTGTAGAGTGTTGTTTAGTGTTAGGATGCTAGGGGACGCTCCTATAAAAGACGTAGGTGTGTTTTAGGGGATGGAACTTAGCGTACAGGTCAACGCGCTGGTCTTCCAGCTGGTTGGCTGGTTAGATAACCGACGTGCACGCGTCAGCTATATAGCGGCACACTGCCTCTGGTAGTCGGGCCGCTGCGTGAATACAATGCTACCTGAGCTAGCAAGTGCCTGGCTACTGTGTGTCACGTCTAATCGTGACGGAGGATTCAGGAAGGGAGTTAGGGCGTAAAGAAGCGTGTAAACAGTAATACAGGTGTAGTGTACTGACCAAGTGTTTATTGGTCAGTAATATGGAATTATGAGTCCCTTTTAGGGGATGTAGTAAATGTTACAAAGTAAGTGTACAAACTTGTGTATACAATTTGTGGGTAAAGGTTACAAAGTACAGGATTCTGAACACTGCTGACTCACCTGATGATACAGCGATAGCCTCCGGCCGACGCACTGTAAGACTGGTAATTGAGAGAGCTTGTCCTCATTAAGGCTCCCTCTTCTATTCTCCGGCGTTGTGCTGTCAGCATTCCGCTGCATAGATGCCCCAGTTAATTGTGTGTCGCTGTTTGTGGTAGTGATGCAAGTATTGGGTAGGCTTTCCAGACTGGTTAGCTGCCCTTGCGGTGTTAATAGATGTTGTTCTGGGCTTACAAGATTTGCCAGTTAGGGGTGGTTTAAATAGATGATGGGGGGATGACCTCCAGGGGGTGCAGACCCCTGGGGGATTGTACAAGCCTCTTCCCCTATTTAGTTCGTGTCCCCGCGAACGGGAACGGAACTTGGGGTTGGGGATGTTGATGCAGCAGTTAGTTGTTGAAGCCCCCTCGTATCTTCTGTTGGTGTCGTCCTCCTCGTCGTCGTCGTATGGATGTGGTGATGTCGTGTAGATGTGTAGGTGTGAGATCAGCTCGTGTTCAGAGGGGTGGGTTATGGGATATACATATATATATAACATTGACATTGGCATAGACATTATAAAAATAGTGCATGAAAAAAAATCGATATTGACATATTGAAAGTGTGAAGAAAAAAAAATACATGGTGCTGATAGTTATTCGGTACATTGTTGTGCAGGGAGGAAAAAAACCCAGGGCTGGACGGATGATTGCGTCGTCCGCCCTATCTTAGGGAAAAAGTGCTCCCTGCAATGAGAAAGAGAGAAGAAATAGACAAAAATGGGTGTTCCAGGGTATAATTTAAGGGAAATATTCAAAATGCATTTATTGATTTGGGATAAAACGGAACACCCTGACAAATGGGGAAGTTAGAAGAAAGAAAAATGAAAGAAAACAAATCATAGACATTGTGTACATGTGGTTTTAACAAACAAACAGAAAAGTATACCGTTTAATGTGCTATGTTGCGATGTTCATATGTTGACATTTAGGAATATTATTGATCACCTCCGCGGACAATGTGGGGGTGCGAAGTATTATATATATATTGATTTCTAGTGGAATAATTGCCCGTGGGCGCATGAATTTGTATTAAGATACCCTTTAAAATTATCAATTACAATGATCTTATGTCTAACTTAAGCGCGCTAATTTCTTATGACTCTAGTTTTTGGTACCTCGCGTGCACGCTACCCCTTTGTACGTATGCTTGCCGTCTCACGGCTAATCCTTCACGGCCACTTCCTGGTACGATTTAGTGGTCGTACCGCTTGTAATGTATTTCTATTCTGTGAAGCATCCTCTGTGGGTGAATGCTTTCACACTTGACAATGAGAGTCGCCGCCACAAATCGGTTGCGCCCTCATTGCCGTAATTTGCGCCGCATTTTTGACGCCTTATGTTTCTTGTGTACGTTGATCTGCCAGCGAGCCTGATACCCCACAGGTATCAGCCGTGCTGTGCAGATATTTTTAAGTGTATCTGTAAAAATGTGGTGATCCTGTAAGTGAAGATGAATATTAAATATAAATTAGTGCGCACAGGTGTAATACAATAATAAGACGGCATTAATAGCATGCTGCTGATATATGGCAGCAAAATCATAGTCACCAGTGCCATATTCCTGGTGACGATACCTGAAAGAAATGGAGAGGTTAATAACACATTTAAATATTGCCTATTTTCTATGCCGCTCCCTGTGGCAGCGTGTCCACAGTCTGAAGCTATTTTGACCTGTGAAAAAAAATGGCATGGTTAGTGTTAATCGATGTATGTCCGGGCTTACCCTATACGGTGCCGTAATGTCGTTTCTTAATATGTTGTCGGTCTTACCCCGGTAGCGCAATTTCGGTTACCGGGTGCTGATATATTCCACCTCAATTATACTTATTCTAATATATTATAATGTACTATCCTGTATTATAGTGTATTATCGGGCTTACCCTGATGACGGGTTTGTCGGTCATCAGGTGCCGAAATATTCTACCTTAATCTAAAAAGAAATTTCCTTAATTTTAAAAAAATTGCCTTAATTGTAAAACTATGCTGTATGTACAAGCCGAGTAGACCTTATTCTAAAGCCGAAATGTGCTGTGTCCTATTTTGGCAACAGCGCTTGTTGAATTTGCTTACATCTAAGTGACCTTAAAAATGGCACTGTGACTTAAGTACTAAAATTTAGATGGAGGCTGTCCGTTCTATTTCTCTCGCGGTGGTTCCCTTGTAGTACATTATTGGGACCGGAACCCAACAATGCCTCGTAGTCCCCTCCGTCTTAATCCTAATTGTCGACGTCTATTCTAGGTCTTACTGACTAGTACTAATCTAGTCACGGGCGGCTTACGGTGCCACAAAGCAAACCGTCTCGCCCGCTGTATCATCCAGCTCATTGCCGTTGTTTTTCATACGTTGTCGTAGTTGGGTCGCCCACTTGACCCCTGTGAGTTGCTCGCTATGCTACCCATTTAATGCCCTAGGCTGCCCGATGCGTCGCCATTTATGTGGGCATTGGACATCGTCCAATGGCATAATGTTATCTTCGCCTTCATTGGCAATCGTAGTATGCTTTTCGCAGTATAATAATCTCTTCGCCTTTATCGGCCGCAGTAGTATGCTTTTCGCAGTATAATAATCTCTTCGCCTTTATCGGCCGCAGTAGGATGCTTTTCGCAGTATAATAATCTCTTCGCCTTTATCGGCCGCAGTAGTATGCTTTTCGCAGTAATATTTCACTCCCGTGCATAGGAGTCTTGCTTCCCGCTGTAGAAGCCCTACTTACTTAATTTTAGCTAGGAGTCTAGTCATAATTGGGTCGTCTCTAGGGTCAACTCCTGGGTCCGGCGTGGAGCGAGCTATTTCTCCCACCATCCTCAGAAAGTCTTCCCTGCAGGTCTTGGCTTCGATGACCGTGGCACATAGTGGGTGTAGCATCCCTTCTTCCTAGGGGCAGTTTAGGTGCACCTAGGATTCCAGAGCTTGCCCGTGCCCGGCCGTGAATGCCTCAACCTTACGTGGTTCGTCTGTTTGGTCTGGTCGTTAAGTGAAGTAAGGTCACTGAGCTGTTAAGCCAACTGGGGTAAGGGTCAACATCACCTTCCCCAGCTCTGCTCCAGTGTGGTGCCTCTGGCCTTCGGCTTGTGCCGCTATCATCAATCAGAGTGTTTCAGATTCCTTTTCGTGTAATAAAAAAATATATGGGCGTAACCTGTGTAAATAATTTATTCTGTGTAAAATGTAAAATATTTCAAGTGTTGTGGGGTTGTAGAGCTTCTAAGTGCATAGACTACTTTAGGTCTACTATTGCTACGTCGGCTGTCCAGCGATAATGCTCTGTTAACCTTCATGGAGGTGTTAGTAGGGTCTATGATGTTAGGTACCCTGTTATTAGGATCTGGGGGTAGTTATTCGTAGAGTGGGCTGAAAGCATGGTGGGAAGAGGTTGCGCATCTTTGGGCTCAAATAAATGGTGGCCTTGAGCCGGTAATGCTGCTAGGATTGCTCTTACAATGAGTGGACTGGGGCAGGTAATTCCCGGGATTGCAAAAATATGAAAATTCCATGCAGGTTTGATAGTAATACCGTTGGTAAGTGGATGGGATACTCATGCATGTGTCTGGATATGAGGCATCTGTACTCATGTAAGGATAGGTGTAGGGTGAGGCGTAATAATAATATATTCCTGTCATGCGGGAGTATTTAATTAAAAAAAATGGTTAATATATGATTGTGGCCTCATCTCTCATTTGGAGATGCGCATTATGCTTATTTGTTGTTTGCCGACCCACCCCTAATACTCAGGTGGTAGCATCGAGATCCAAGGCGTAGTAAGCCCTCTTTTTAAACGCATGAAGTCTATCAACCCCGATGTATACTTTGTAATGTAGTGTAGCTGTTTTCATCGTGTTCATGTGTCTGCGTTGGTCATGTTGGACGTGGGAAGGTTATTGGAAAGGAGTAAGGTATTCAAAATGGTAGCCTTTGGGTGGTATGTCGGTAATCCCGCTGGGATTATCCACCCATGCTTCAGTCATTCTCCCTTTGTCCATGTCTGCTCTCTATCCGCTTCTTGGGATAGTAAAGCGTCGTGACGCTGTGACGTCACGACTTAATCTGGTTTGCCATTTGTAGTGTGAATGTGGCCCGTGGTCGTAGTGCGACTGGCCATGTCCTAATCGCCTGGAATGATTTCTTTTAGGAATAAAATCGCGAAAGGAAGTTATTAGGGGGGAGGTCTTGTTTCCTCAGAGCCCCTGTCTGTGTTCGCTCCTGATTAGTGAGCGTGTGTGTGTGTGACTATATTCCGCTACACCATGCGGACGATTGGTCTGTTATAGGGTAAGTCCTAATGTGTGTCGCGTGTATGGGCAGGAGGTGCCCGTGGCCTGTCAACGTCTTTGAGAACGTGCTCCTATGGGCCCAAGATAAGTTCCGGTCTGTCACGTCTGTCCATTGCTAAATGTCACAATTGTTTTTGCAGTGTTAAAAAAATGTGTGGTATTATGATTGCTTTGCGTTTGTGATTTCACGGTCACTGCCGATACAAAAATAGTGCCCGTCGGCAGCAGTGTTGCGATATGGTGGCCTCTGCAAGTCAGCGGTTTGTATGTGTAATGGCGTTATGTATGTCAGCTGCCGGCACGTGCTTTCTTGCACGTATGCGAGTGTTGTCATTGTTCTAGATTCCGGGCGGACCAATGTAGCAATTCGCCCTATTTAGCTAGTACTGTTGTGTGGCCACTATTCCATAAGACCTTTGTCTTACGAAATTTCTATACCTGTGTCTGGGAAATATATTTTTCCATGTCAGGTGTAATTGAAATTTTATGCCTGGCTTTTGGCCGAAGGAAATGTGGTATTATCTGGTTCTGTGGTTGTATGGGCCAATTTCGGTGTGATTGAAAGCCTGGATAGTTGTTTCCCTGGTGTCCAATTTTTGCTGGGATTTGTACCCGTGATCTCATGTCATTCTCTGTGTTCTATGTCTGCGTTGTGTTTCAGGGATTGAGGTGTCCTCAGTGTGGTTTTTGCTTGTGTCCCTCGTACCAAAAATACCGTTGGTTAGTTAGTTTTTGGTACGAGTGTGGTGTGTGATCATGGGTTCGGACCCAGCTTACTGTAAATACTTGTTACGACGCTATCTGTGCCGTATATATTATGGCACATGTACCGTGTATTTGCAATGCGCAAATGAAAGTACGCATTCCTGTGAAGAGTTTGTGTATTTTTGAGTTATCCCCGTAGTGTAATTCGGGGAGTTGTGTGGTTCTGAACTCGGCGTAAATGAACGCGTATTTCCCAGGTTCGTCTGTAGTGCTCCCAGTCAGTCTGTGCCAGCAATGATCGCCCACGGTGGGTGCGTTATCGCTGACGCGATAGTCTCTAGTTTCACTCACGTGTGCGTTATCTTGTTAGTTGCTTGACAATGCTGCGTGTCTGTACGTTTGTGCCTCTTAGCCTGAGTGCTAACTCTGTAATTGCGAGTGGGGTTTTCCGCCATACGAAAGAACCTCTCACTAACTACATTCGTGTCCCCAAGTTTTGTGTTAACTGTAACGTAGGTCGAATATGTCCCTATCCATTGTACAAAATGTCGTTATACACGAGTGTCTCCGGGCCGCTAGTCGCGTGTTTGGTGACTAGGTGCCGGATGCGATTTTGTTGTTTTTCATTTATGAACATCTGTTAGTGGAACTGTCCCAATCTGTTTTAGCTTCCTACGTTTCTATCCTGCAACTGGATAGCTACCCGACCTGACATTCCTGGTATTCAGAAGGTTGCGGGTTTTGAGACCGTCTTTACCCAGAGTAATTGTTTCTGGTGCCATTCTAGGCTGTGCCTCCGGGACAGTTTGGTAGTGTATTACTGTTATGTGGCAATATAAATTGATTGTGTGACTTCCAAAATATGTAGGGTTTCCCAAAGTCTGGGATTTTCACCCTATGGTGTGTTTGCGTTTTAGCTTGCGTGTTGTTATGGAGGTGAAGAAAAAAAGTCATGTTATAGGCAGTGTAACGTGTCACGTATGCCTATGGATGCAATATATACAGTTCAATTTTTCCTTCATCGGGCCTAATGACTGAGGCAGAGAAAAAAAATGAGCTATGCCCCGCTCCGCATTAAGAGAGCACTTTGAAAAGAGAATCTATCAAACTGTGGGACCGGATCATAGAACATTTAGTCATTTCCACCTAGAAAGACCCGCTTAAGCTCTATGCTGTGATTTGATGCTTAAGCTGTGTTCGGAATATCTCTTTCCGGCCTTAAGCCGCGTGGCTCACCTGATGGGCTTCCACTTGGCTTTGGATATTAGAAACTTTACGTTATCCAAGTTATAATATGGACCAACCATGCTCAATAACCATGGATGGCCTGTGAAAAAAAAATGCTAGGGGCCAAAAAAAATCAAGAAGAATTTAGACTTATACACCTTTGGTTTAGCCATGTTGCACTGCATATACATGAGAGAAAAAAAATGTGCCGTTTACGTCAGTGAGTCTTTATGTGTTTATTGCCGTATTTCTCCCGTGTAAACGAGCTTATGTGTGTCCCTAATATAGGTGCAAGTGTTATTAGTTTATTTCTGTGTCCCTGGTGGAAGTCGTTATTCTCGTCCGAGCGTCCGTGCTCTGGAAGACTCTGAAGACTTCCGCCCTGTTACGAGGGTATAGGCCCCTGAATCCACTGAGGTGCTCCTTTGCTATTTTCCGGCGGAATTTCTAGCAAAGTAAGCCTGGGCCTACTTCCACCGTAGCGCGTGTCTGTAGGTTTGAGTGTGCCTGTAGTCGAGGGCCTAATTGCGCTCTGCGCTACCCTAGTAGAGTTTACGGGGGTGAGTGTGTTTTTGCCTGAGTGGTTTTGTGGGGTAGGTAATAACACCTTTCCTGTACCCCGTGTACCGTGTGTTAGTGCGTGGTCACAATGTGCGGGCGTGTATTGTGCATCCTGAGGGCCTGAATGCAACACCCTCTTATGCGTTCGCACCTGGGGTACGAATGCCGGTGTTCGCCTCCGTTCTGGCAAACTTGCCCTTTGAACTGGCGGTAAAGGCCGCTTAATTGCCTGTCTCTGCCCTGGCAATGTGGTGGCGTGTAGCCTGACCGCTTTCTGGTCTGTGGCCACGGTAGACTCCTGCCATTGTGTTTGCCTATCTGTGTGGGTGTGTGTAGGCTCAATGTGCTGTAGGGCGGGCTCTACGTCCTCAGCCCATGACGTGGTTACGTCCCGTTGTCTCCCTGTCATACTATGTGTGTCTGAGGGCCCTGGCTTCAACTCCCTCTCGTTCGTCCGTTGCGAGGGGGTTGGCCTAGGTTCTGCTGCCTGGCTTGGCAAAATTGCCTTCCGAACCGGAGCTAAGGGATGTGTAATGGTATAACCTTGTCCCCGCAGTGTATTGGAGTCTAACCTGGCCGTCTTCTGGACTGTGGCCATGGTGACCTCCTTCCCATGTGTGGCAGTACATGGCGAGAGGGACATCCTCGCAAATTGCCGAGTTAGCGTATCTATGCTTATGTCCTCTCCCGGCTGGGCTTGTGGCCCTGCCATGTACTCAAAGATGGCTTAGTGAGCCCGGAGTTCCTTATGTTCGCCCCAAATTTGGGCGTACTGCCTATTGAGGCACATGGCCTGCTGGCAAATTGCTGTATCAGTGTGGTTGTGTTTTGTATAGTTCTGTGGCCGCCAGTTGGAGAAACGCCTGTTCGCGAATTAACTCTCTGTACTGAGTGTGTAAAATCGTGTAGTGAAAAAAAAACTGTGCGTGTTTGGCAGTGTATCCTGTATCTCTCTGATTCTTTCTGGGGGCTGGGGGGGTTTGTTTGCTAAGAATTTCCCCTGTGTAAGTAGTACGGGGCAAAAATGATGCTCTCTGTCTGGGGAAAAAATTCACAATTTTGCTTGGCTGTTTGCGGTACGGAAGGGGTCGTTTCTACTACGAGGGCTCGTTGTTTGAGACCCACCCTTACTGTGCGTAGTAGAGGCGAATCCACCATCTGTTTTAGATCCCTTATTGGGGGGTGGTTGGATCTAAAACGGAAGAGTTATTGTGTTAATTTATAAGGAAGTGCCTAAAAGGGGGTAGCTTCCCGTAGTCGGGTAAGCTGACCAGTGTAGAGTGTTGTTTAGTGTTGGGATGCTAGGGGACGCTCCTATAAAAGACGTAGGTGTGTTTTAGGGGATGGAACTTAGCGTACAGGTCAACGCGCTGGTCTTCCAGCTGGCTGGCTGGTTAGATAACCGACGTGCACGCTTCAGCTATATAGCGGCACACTGCCTCTGGTAGTCGGGCCGCTGCGTGAATACAATGCTACCTGAGCTAGCAAGTGCCTGGCTACTGTGTGTCACGTCTAATCGTGACGGAGGATTCAGGAAGGGAGTTAGGGCGTAAAGAAGCGTGTAAACAGTATTACAGGTGTAGTGTACTGACCAAGTGTTTATTGGTCAGTAATATGGAATTATGAGTGCCTTTTAGGGGATGTAGTAAATGTTACAATGTAAGTGTACAAACTTGTGTATACAATTTGTGGGTAAAGGTTACAAAGTACAGGATTCTGAACACTGCTGACTCACCTGATGATAACAGCGATAGCCTCCGGCCGACGCACTGTAAGACTGGTAATTGAGAGAGAGCTTGTCCTCATTAAGGCTCCCTCTTATATTCTCCGGCGTTGTGCTGTCAGCATTCCGCTGCATAGATGCCCCAGTTAATTGTGTGTCGCTGTTTGTGGTAGTGATGCAAGTATTGGGTAAGCTTTCCAGACTGGTTAGCTGCCCTTGCGGTGTTAATAGATGTTGTTCTGGGCTTAGAAGATTTGCCAGTTAGGGGTGGTTTAAATAGATGATGGGGGGATGGCCTCCAGGGGGTGCAGACCCCTGGGGGATTGTAAAATATCTTTCCGCGTGATTTTCTCAGCTGCAGTTAAGTATCGGATTCGCGTTGCTTATCTCCCTATATTCTTATCATCTTACCAGTATAATACCTTCTAGCTGTCGCTTTAGTTCCAAAAATGTATTTATTTATATTTCACTTCTTACCGTCCTATAGTATAATATCATAGAAATATCGTCTGTTGGCAGGCTGACTGTACTCCGATACGAATCGCATCCCAAGGGACGTTATTAGATCTAACATGTACATTATATATATATACAAGCTGACCCGGCAGACGTTGTCCTGCCAATCAAAGAAAGTGTTGTAACTTTGTTTCTTGAAGTGTTTTTGGATACACAATATTTTTTCAATTTCTGTTAACTGCCTCTAAACTATCGTGAATTGAATTAACTAATTTAGAAACATTCGTTGGTGCGTGCACAACAACTCTCCAAAGTTTCATCACAAACGGATAAATGGCATTTAACGCATATGGGATTTCGTTTAAAGGATTCGTGCGCTGTCACTCATTAGTTGAATCTACTCGTGCTCTACCAACTGTGAAATGGATTTACTAAGTTAGAAACCCTCACTTAAGTGTACACAACATCTCACCCAAGTTTCATTGCAGTCGGATGAATGGTATATGAACGCATACGGGACTTTGATTAAAAGTTCGCGCGTCGTTGCTCATTTGTTGAATCTACTCCTGAGCTACCTATTGTAAAATGGATTTACTAAATTAGAAACCGTCCCATAAGTGTACACAACATCTCACCCAAGTTTCATCGCTATCGGACGAATGGTATTTGAACGCATACGGGACTTTGTTGAAACGCTTCGCACGTCGCCGCTCATTTGTTGAATCCACTCGTGCGCAACCTCCTGTGAAATGGATTACTAAGTTAGAAGCCTTCACTTAAGTGTACACAACAACTTATCAAAGTTTCATCTCAATCTATGAATGGAATATAAACTTATACGGGATTTTGTTGAAACGCTTCGCGCGTCGTCACTCATTTGTTGAATCTAGTCGTGCGCTACCTAATGTGAAATTGATTTACTAAGCCAGAAGCCTTCCCTGGAGTGTACACAACATCTCACCCAATTTTCATCGCTATCGGACGAATGGTATTTGAACGCATACGGGACTTTGTTGAAACGCTTCGCACTTCGCCGCTCATTTGTTGAATCTACACGTGCGCAACCTCCTGTGAAATGGATTACTAAGTTAGAAGCCTTCACTTAAGTGTACACAACAACTCATCAAAGTTTCATCTCAATCTATGAATGGAATATAAACTTATACGGGATTTTGTTGAAACGCTTCGCGCGTCGTCACTCATTTGTTGAATCTAGTCGTGCGCTACCTAATGTGAAATTGATTTACTAAGCCAGAAGCCTTCCCTGTAGTGTACACAACATCTCACCCAAGTTTCATCGCTATCGGACGAATGGTATTTGAACGCATACGGGACCTTTTTGAAACGCTTCGCGCGTCGTCGCTCATTTGTTGAATCTATTCGTGCGCTATCTATTGTAAAATGGATTTACTATGCCAAACACTTTCCCTGGAGCTCACTCAACATATCACCCAAGTTTCATGGCAATCAGATGAATGGTATATGAACGCATACGGGACTTCGAAACGCTCTAACGTGCAGAGACAAACAGTAGAATTCGACATCACTGCCACCTTTGGTATAAAACACAACTTTTTGCCACGGGCGGAGTGTATGTAATGGCGGTAGTTGCACAGGTTGCGACCAGGTGGCTCTAACGTGCAGAGACAAACCGTCCAAAGACATCAGCTTTCACGAAGGCCAAGGCTAGTGGTTTCCATGACGACTGTTTTTGACTGTATATTGTGGTTCTAAAATTGTGTGTAAATTGTGGTTCTAAAATTGTGTTCATTCCACCTACCGGGTCAGATTGTGAATCTAAACCATACATGGACCCACCCTAATGTACACACCAAATTCCATCAAAATCGGTTCAGTCGTTTAGGAGGAGTTCAGTCACATACACACGTGTCGAAGAAATATATATATAAAGATATCCTATCAATAGTTTATCATAATACCATAGAAATATCGCCTGTTGGCAGGCTGATCGTACTTCGATACAAATCGCATCCCAGCGGACGTTAGATCTTACATGTATTGAGTTTGAGCATATACTAATTTATCGCTTCTTGGTGGACTCATCTTTTAAAGAATGGGAATAAATTATCTTCGTGCGCACTCTCAAGAATAATGTTACTGAAATTCTAATATACATATATTTGCTTATAGGCGTTTGGCATAGTGGTGGCAACGATTGTGATAAATTATGACAGTAGTTATGAACGTAATAATCTTAAAATTCTCCATGCATCGTTTCTTGACTCCTTATCTCAGGACCAGGCAATATCTCATTCCTGCCGCAAGATACTTAATAACTAACTTCATTACTTACTCAGTACTTCTTCTCTGAGGGTTAGGTAACATCCTTCGTTCCTCCCTTATAACAATTCACTTCAAAAACCAACTTCTTCTATACTTATCTCATGGTCAGGGAATATCATCTCCTTCCTGCCACAAGACACTTAATAACTAACTTCTTCTTTGAGGGTTGGGTAACGCCCTGCGCCCCTCCCTTGTAATAACTCACTTCAAAAATCGACTTCTTCTACTCATATATTCTTCTTCTTAATGCATGATATTAATGGTATTCATAATAATAATTACATAGTATAACTATCACTGTCGTGTGCCCACCTTGCCGTAGTTACGCCGTATTTCAACTTTTGCCGTTCGTTTGCCGGCATCTCATGAGCTTGATAATTGCTCATACCCATGGCCTGTGGGCCTTCGTGAGGGTACTCTTTCTGAAGATACTACTTTTACTGCTACGTGAATTATATTTCCTAAAACAAAATAACGCATGTTATGGGACCATGACTGAATGCTTACTAGAAATTTCCTTGCTACATTACGCTTTCATTACATTGAGGGATGTGCTCTGAAATGCTAAATCTGTTTATGCTAGTCTGCCTACGCTAGGCTCTGAACCCGTAATCTCTTACTTCCGATAGCAGACATGTGTTTTGCTTATCTGGCCATTTACAGTCTTACATATCCTGCCTGGCTGCCAGCTGTATGTCGCGTGCCTAGTTTGCTGATAGTCATAATTGTAAGGACTGTTCGCTGAGCTGAGTAAGTACGGTGTCCCCTGATGCTACTTGTAAACAAAGACTGAGCTGTGCCACCTTGCTGTATCGTCATTGTCGTGTCTGTGAAAGTGTAGTGTAAAGGTAGCTCGCTCCTCCTGTCTACTCACATTACCAAGGTTGCTGTTCACTCAGTCACTCAAATATTTCCTAACTAACTTATGATCTACAACAATATATACACTGTAATGACACTGCTGAAAGAAAAATGCCTGGATTAATAGGTTACACTGTCTTATTCTAGGGGAATTAATCTTGGGTAACAAGCTGTCTTCTATTAGAGTGGGGTAATTATCTGTACTTCGTAACCATTTCTATAAACTGCTATGGGTTAATTCCTACTACCTACTAGGGTGGTAAAGGCTTACTTAACTTTAAGGGCTGGGGGTGGGTGGGTATTGAATATTTATATCTACTTCTCTAGTTAGGGGTTGCTAAAATCTTAAAACGCTTATCTGCAAGAGGATTCTACTGCATTCTCTCTTGTCAATCGACGTTAAGCTGGGTTGGGGGGGGGGATGATATAATTATTATGGATAGCAAAAATTATCCTCTACATGATTCATCTTGAGAAAAAAAAATACTCACTTGGCTTAGCTAGAGGTTTATTGATTTTTTTCTGGCGATCTAGTCACGGAATCTCGTTGTATGAGTTCCCTTAATACGTGACTACCAGCGCGTCCACCATTTGTTAAGGATGCTTGATTGGTGCCTTAACCACCAATTGTTAAGGATGTTTGATTGGTACCCCACACGCCCTCAGTATTTGTTAAGGATGTTTGATTGGTGGCTCACCAGGGTTAAGCAATAAAAGTACCCGGTGACTCGCAACATTTGTTAAGGATGTTTGATTGGTGCCTTAACCACCATTCAAAAGGGGTGTTGATTACTGGGCATCCTTGCATCTACGGGGATTTACTAGGATGTCTTATGAAGGACTGCGGACCCATACTTACCAGACTTACCGGGATAGCCTTAGCAAGCCAAACACCTGCCGGTCCTCTTCAGGTACTGCCTGACAGCATGGCGCAGCGGGAAATACTGGATCTTAACCTAACTACAAACTAAGGGGGTGGGGTTTTACGACTACTACGTGCAATGAAAAGATAGAGCCTTTGACTGTGAGAGAGGGATTTATTGTACTGATGGGTGGCACTTAGGTCTAGATGAAAGGGGGGATGATTGCTAAGGGAAAAGGGATCTGACTGACACAACAAGACTCACCCTACCACTGACGCCGGTTGTCCATGATGCCGCGTTGGAACTCGTCGCCCGGAGGGCGACGCCAGCCGTAGCACTAACACTCGGTGTCGGTCCTCAGGATCCAGAAGTAAGAACAGGAGAGAGCCCAAGAGGCAAAAGAGGCCCGCCGCGTGGGCGTTCTCTGTATTTGTAGACTTTTAAGCAGGTCGGCCATGTCAGCAGTATGTGCGTTGTGTTACTACTATTGCATAAGTCTGCCGGCTTGCAGTACTTACGAATGTAGGTCGCTGTTGGCCTGCGAGGTCCGTATGTCTTACAGCTCAACTTATACCTTCCATTTGCTAGGCATAGTTAAAGACACAACCCTTATTGAGGGTTGATGGCTGTACAAGACCTCGCTCGGTTTTAATTGTCGGCCTCGACAATTGCAGTGGTCCCGCGGTGCTAAAGTGGGTTTTTCTTCTTATTGCAGTTTTTTGTTTATCTTCTTTCCAATCTTCTTTTCTTCCTTCTTCTTCTTCTTCTGTCTGTTCGTAGTAGGGTGGGTAAGTGTGTCGTCCCAGGGGTTGGTAGGCGTGGCAGGGGTGGAATATGGTGTTATACAGTCATTTGATACTTCGTTAAATTTTGCTTTGCAATGTTGACATGATCACTTTAAATTGTCTGTGATAATCTTGTTCATTTGATCTGATTGTATTGTTAAATGTATTGATCAATTAATGAGATAATTAAATAGTTAATTAAAGATCAAATTAGAAATGAATGACTCTCTGAGGTTAATTATGAAAGAAATTCACATTAAGACGTTTGGTGAAGAAAGATAAAAGAAATGGTGTATAGGAAATTTAGGTTGTAGTCACTCCTCTCGGCCTAGTTCATGAGCTGCGTCCACAACGCCCATCATGTACTGCCTTGAGGGTGCATGTACGACTGTAATTTTCCTATTATGTGGGGGATGATGATGTATGGAGTTTAAAGTATAGTTGGCCCTCTCGGCTTAGCCTGTGCCTCTGAAGCGTAGTGTAATGAAAAGGAAAAAAAATGGTGTGCTGTGTAAGTGTAATGCTTCACTAGGCCAAATGTACCGCGAGGGTGCACTGATATCATTAATCTCCTTACAACGTGGGGATGAAAATATAGAGAGTCTAGGCTTTGCTACCCTTGCAGAACCCGTCCACGGACTGCGTAAAGCTACGTCATTCTGTGTGCGGTCGTGGGGGTGCATGTGCCCTGGTAACCTCCCTATGACGTGGGGGATGATTTATAATTTTACCTAAGAGAGTTATGATTTTATGGTTCATCTCTGATAAAACATGAGTTTAGAAAAGAGCTAGATTTTAAGGTTAACCTGCCGAAAAAATGGCTTTACATGCTACTATTTTGTTCTCTTCGATTTTCTGTTTCCAAGTCTGTTGGTTCTTCTTTCTTGGTCCATGGTCACCTTGTTTACGCCTTGTCCTCCCGTTCTACAATGGGGAGTACAGGAATTGTCATCTTATCATTATTCTGAAATCAGAAAGTATTGTTAACGTCTGTTCGTATTGGGCGCTTTCCCCAATTTTTTTCTTACGTTTTGCGAAGTAGTTTACGAATAATGTGTGCATTTTTGAATCTGTGTACTATTATCTCTTACATACTACTTTGTGATATATGCTCCTTCATATATCTATGGAACCTCAATATATATTTATACCACTTTGTAACCTCAGGGAATTAAGCGTCCTGGGCTACTATACTCAACAGGGAATGAACATTACTGCATACATAACTATTTCACATTATAACCTCAGGGCATTGACCATCCTGGGCTACTACACTCAACAGGGAATGAACCTTCCTGCAATTACATTCATCCACCGTGTTTACTTCTCAACGTATTTAAATGCAGACATTGTGTTAGTAAACTTCTTGCTACGCCTTTATGTTTAATTGTGACGCTTTGAGTTACTTAAAAGAGGTGACAGTGTTATATGCAGCTATGAAAATACTATTGACTCCATGGACTGACTGGACAATGATTAGGTAGCTTAGACGGTTGTTTATCCATAATTCTGATATTTCTTATGAACCATATACATTTTTATAACTTATTGACTGAGCTGTTAACACTTCCTGAAAAATAGCATTGTTATTAACATATGCATTTTATACCCTTTTAAAATATGCCACTATATATATAGGGGGAAGAAATGGGGTTTTATTTGTGCTTGGGGTTCCATCAGTACTTAACGCTAGTCCCTACTCCTAAATCTAATATTAATAAATTTACCTTATTATGTACAGGGGGTGGGGGTGGTCTGTGTGTCTGGATGTTGGATAGTTAATGGAAAAATCCCCTGAGAAAAAAATGGGGGTATTTACATTTGAACGTTAATTAAATAAAGTTTAGTCTTTCCCTAGCGCCTACCCATATATCTATGTCCTATATCCTATATCTATAAGATTCGATAACCCATGTTTGCAGACTGGTTGATAGCATTTGATACTGCAATGGCCTGCAGAGTCCTTAATAAAATATTATCCTTTGCTGTTATGACATAAATAGAAGGTTTCCTCTTTCTGAACAGCTTATACTATGTTTGAATATTATTCCTCTTTACTTGGTTTTTCGATGTTATTATCCCTTGAAAGTTTTGAATTAGTTGTTAAAATGTAGCGTGATTGCGCTTTGTTTAATTATGCGTTCTAGTATATTGTTTTAGATCCCTTATTGGGGGGGGGGGGGGGTGGTTGGATCTAAAACGGAAGAGTTATTGTGTTAATTTATAAGGAAGTGCCTAAAAGGGGGTAGCTTCCCGTAGTCGGGTAAGCTGACCAGTGTAGAGTGTTGTTTAGTGTTAGGATGCTAGGGGACGCTCCTATAAAAGACGTAGGTGTGTTTTAGGGGATGGAACTTAGCGTACAGGTCAACGCGCTGGTCTTCCAGCTGGTTGGCTGGTTAGATAACCGACGTGCACGCGTCAGCTATATAGCGGCACACTGCCTCTGGTAGTCGGGCCGCTGCGTGAATACAATGCTACCTGAGCTAGCAAGTGCCTGGCTACTGTGTGTCACGTCTAATCGTGACGGAGGATTCAGGAAGGGAGTTAGGGCGTAAAGAAGCGTGTAAACAGTAATACAGGTGTAGTGTACTGACCAAGTGTTTATTGGTCAGTAATATGGAATTATGAGTCCCTTTTAGGGGATGTAGTAAATGTTACAATGTAAGTGTACAAACTTGTGTATACAATTTGTGGGTAAAGGTTACAAAGTACAGGATTCTGAACACTGCTGACTCACCTGATGATAACAGCGATAGCCTCCGGCCGACGCACTGTAAGACTGGTAATTGAGAGAGCTTGTCCTCATTAAGGCTCCCTCTTCTATTCTCCGGCGTTGTGCTGTCAGCATTCCGCTGCATAGATGCCCCAGTTAATTGTGTGTCGCTGTTTGTGGTAGTGATGCAAGTATTGGGTAAGCTTTCCAGACTGGTTAGCTGCCCTTGCGGTGTTAATAGATGTTGTTCTGGGCTTACAAGATTTGCCAGTTAGGGGTGGTTTAAATAGATGATGGGGGGATGACCTCCAGGGGGTGCAGACCCCTGGGGGATTGTACAAGCCTCTTCCCCTATTTAGTTCGTGTCCCCGCGAACGGGAACGGAACTTGGGGTTGGGGATGTTGATGCAGCAGTTAGTTGTTGAAGCCCCCTCGTATCTTCTGTTGGTGTCGTCCTCCTCGTCGTCGTCGTATGGATGTGGTGATGTCGTGTAGATGTGTAGGTGTGAGATCAGCTCGTGTTCAGAGGGGTGGGTTATGGGATATACATATATATATAACATTGACATTGGCATAGACATTATAAAAATAGTGCATGAAAAAAAATCGATATTGACATATTGAAAGTGTGAAGAAAAAAAAATACATGGTGCTGATAGTTATTCGGTACATTGTTGTGCAGGGAGGAAAAAAACCCAGGGCTGGACGGATGATTGCGTCGTCCGCCCTATCTTAGGGAAAAAGTGCTCCCTGCAATGAGAAAGAGAGAAGAAATAGACAAAAATGGGTGTTCCAGGGTATAATTTAAGGGAAATATTCAAAATGCATTTATTGATTTGGGATAAAACGGAACACCCTGACAAATGGGGAAGTTAGAAGAAAGAAAAATGAAAGAAAACAAATCATAGACATTGTGTACATGTGGTTTTAACAAACAAACAGAAAAGTATACCGTTTAATGTGCTATGTTGCGATGTTCATATGTTGACATTTAGGAATATTATTGATCACCTCCGCGGACAATGTGGGGGTGCGAAGTATTATATATATATTGATTTCTAGTGGAATAATTGCCCGTGGGCGCATGAATTTGTATTAAGATACCCTTTAAAATTATCAATTACAATGATCTTATGTCTAACTTAAGCGCGCTAATTTCTTATGACTCTAGTTTTTGGTACCTCGCGTGCACGCTACCCCTTTGTACGTATGCTTGCCGTCTCACGGCTAATCCTTCACGGCCACTTCCTGGTACGATTTAGTGGTCGTACCGCTTGTAATGTATTTCTATTCTGTGAAGCATCCCCTGTGGGTGAATGCTTTCACACTTGACAATGAGAGTCGCCGCCACAAATCGGTTGCGCCCTCATTGCCGTAATTTGCGCCGCATTTTTGACGCCTTATGTTTCTTGTGTACGTTGATCTGCCAGCGAGCCTGATACCCCACAGGTATCAGCCGTGCTGTGCAGATATTTTTAAGTGTATCTGTAAAAATGTGGTGATCCTGTAAGTGAAGATGAATATTAAATATAAATTAGTGCGCACAGGTGTAATACAATAATAAGACGGCATTAATAGCATGCTGCTATATATGGCAGCAAAATCATAGTCACCAGTGCCATATTCCTGGTGACGATACCTGAAAGAAATGGAGAGGTTAATAACACATTTAAATATTGCCTATTTTCTATGCCGCTCCCTGTGGCAGCGTGTCCACAGTCTGAAGCTATTTTGACCTGTGAAAAAAAAAATGGCATGGTTAGTGTTAATCGATGTATGTCCGGGCTTACCCTATACGGTGCCGTAATGTCGTTTCTTAATGTGTTGTCGGTCTTACCCCGGTAGCGGAATTTCGGTTACCGGGTGCTGATATATTCCACCTCAATTATACTTATTCTAATATATTATAATGTACTATCCTGTATTATAGTGTATTATCGGGCTTACCCTGATGACGGGTTTGTCGGTCATCAGGTGCCGAAATATTCTACCTTAATCTAAAAAGAAATTTCCTTAATTTTAAAAAAATTGCCTTAATTGTAAAACTATGCTGTATGTACAAGCCGAGTAGACCTTATTCTAAAGCCGAAATGTGCTGTGTCCTATTTTGGCAACAGCGCTTGTTGAATTTGCTTACATCTAAGTGACCTTAAAAATGGCACTGTGACTTAAGTACTAAAATTTAGATGGAGGCTGTCCGTTCTATTTCTCTCGCGGTGGTTCCCTTGTAGTACATTATTGGGACCGGAACCCAACAATGCCTCGTAGTCCCCTCCGTCTTAATCCTAATTGTCGACGTCTATTCTAGGTCTTACTGACTAGTACTAATCTAGTCACGGGCGGCTTACGGTGCCACAAAGCAAACCGTCTCGCCCGCTGTATCATCCAGCTCATTGCCGTTGTTTTTCATACGTTGTCGTAGTTGGGTCGCCCACTTGACCCCTGTGAGTTGCTCGCTATGCTACCCATTTAATGCCCTAGGCTGCCCGATGCGTCGCCATTTATGTGGGCATTGGACATCGTCCAATGGCATAATGTTATCTTCGCCTTCATTGGCAATCGTAGTATGCTTTTCGCAGTATAATAATCTCTTCGCCTTTATCGGCCGCAGTAGTATGCTTTTCGCAGTATAATAATCTCTTCGCCTTTATCGGCCGCAGTAGGATGCTTTTCGCAGTATAATAATCTCTTCGCCTTTATCGGCCGCAGTAGTATGCTTTTCGCAGTAATATTTCACTCCCGTGCATAGGAGTCTTGCTTCCCGCTGTAGAAGCCCTACTTACTTAATTTTAGCTAGGAGTCTAGTCATAATTGGGTCGTCTCTAGGGTCAACTCCTGGGTCCGGCGTGGAGCGAGCTATTTCTCCCACCATCCTCAGAAAGTCTTCCCTGCAGGTCTTGGCTTCGATGACCGTGGCACATAGTGGGTGTAGCATCCCTTCTTCCTAGGGGCAGTTTAGGTGCACCTAGGATTCCAGAGCTTGCCCGTGCCCGGCCGTGAATGCCTCAACCTTACGTGGTTCGTCTGTTTGGTCTGGTCGTTAAGTGAAGTAAGGTCACTGAGCTGTTAAGCCAACTGGGGTAAGGGTCAACATCACCTTCCCCAGCTCTGCTCCAGTGTGGTGCCTCTGGCCTTCGGCTTGTGCCGCTATCATCAATCAGAGTGTTTCAGATTCCTTTTCGTGTAATAAAAAAATATATGGGCGTAACCTGTGTAAATAATTTATTCTGTGTAAAATGTAAAATATTTCAAGTGTTGTGGGGTTGTAGAGCTTCTAAGTGCATAGACTACTTTAGGTCTACTATTGCTACGTCGGCTGTCCAGCGATAATGCTCTGTTAACCTTCATGGAGGTGTTAGTAGGGTCTATGGTGTTAGGTACCCTGTTATTAGGATCTGGGGGTAGTTATTCGTAGAGTGGGCTGAAAGCATGGTGGGAAGAGGTTGCGCATCTTTGGGCTCAAATAAATGGTGGCCTTGAGCCGGTAATGCTGCTAGGATTGCTCTTACAATGAGTGGACTGGGGCAGGTAATTCCCGGGATTGCAAAAATATGAAAATTCCATGCAGGTTTGATAGTAATACCGTTGGTAAGTGGATGGGATACTCATGCATGTGTCTGGATATGAGGCATCTGTACTCATGTAAGGATAGGTGTAGGGTGAGGCGTAATAATAATATATTCCTGTCATGCGGGAGTATTTAATTAAAAAAAATGGTTAATATATGATTGTGGCCTCATCTCTCATTTGGAGATGCGCATTATGCTTATTTGTTGTTTGCCGACCCACCCCTAATACTCAGGTGGTAGCATCGAGATCCAAGGCGTAGTAAGCCCTCTTTTTAAACGCATGAAGTCTATCAACCCCGATGTATACTTTGTAATGTAGTGTAGCTGTTTTCATCGTGTTCATGTGTCTGCGTTGGTCATGTTGGACGTGGGAAGGTTATTGGAAAGGAGTAAGGTATTCAAAATGGTAGCCTTTGGGTGGTATGTCGGTAATCCCGCTGGGATTATCCACCCATGCTTCAGTCATTCTCCCTTTGTCCATGTCTGCTCTCTATCCGCTTCTTGGGATAGTAAAGCGTCGTGACGCTGTGACGTCACGACTTAATCTGGTTTGCCATTTGTAGTGTGAATGTGGCCCGTGGTCGTAGTGCGACTGGCCATGTCCTAATCGCCTGGAATGATTTCTTTTAGGAATAAAATCGCGAAAGGAAGTTATTAGGGGGGAGGTCTTGTTTCCTCAGAGCCCCTGTCTGTGTTCGCTCCTGATTAGTGAGCGTGTGTGTGTGTGACTATATTCCGCTACACCATGCGGACGATTGGTCTGTTATAGGGTAAGTCCTAATGTGTGTCGCGTGTATGGGCAGGAGGTGCCCGTGGCCTGTCAACGTCTTTGAGAACGTGCTCCTATGGGCCCAAGATAAGTTCCGGTCTGTCACGTCTGTCCATTGCTAAATGTCACAATTGTTTTTGCAGTGTTAAAAAAATGTGTGGTATTATGATTGCTTTGCGTTTGTGATTTCACGGTCACTGCCGATACAAAAATAGTGCCCGTCGGCAGCAGTGTTGCGATATGGTGGCCTCTGCAAGTCAGCGGTTTGTATGTGTAATGGCGTTATGTATGTCAGCTGCCGGCACGTGCTTTCTTGCACGTATGCGAGTGTTGTCATTGTTCTAGATTCCGGGCGGACCAATGTAGCAATTCGCCCTATTTAGCTAGTACTGTTGTGTGGCCACTATTCCATAAGACCTTTGTCTTACGAAATTTCTATACCTGTGTCTGGGAAATATATTTTTCCATGTCAGGTGTAATTGAAATTTTATGCCTGGCTTTTGGCCGAAGGAAATGTGGTATTATCTGGTTCTGTGGTTGTATGGGCCAATTTCGGTGTGATTGAAAGCCTGGATAGTTGTTTCCCTGGTGTCCAATTTTTGCTGGGATTTGTACCCGTGATCTCATGTCATTCTCTGTGTTCTATGTCTGCGTTGTGTTTCAGGGATTGAGGTGTCCTCAGTGTGGTTTTTGCTTGTGTCCCTCGTACCAAAAATACCGTTGGTTAGTTAGTTTTTGGTACGAGTGTGGTGTGTGATCATGGGTTCGGACCCAGCTTACTGTAAATACTTGTTACGACGCTATCTGTGCCGTATATATTATGGCACATGTACCGTGTATTTGCAATGCGCAAATGAAAGTACGCATTCCTGTGAAGAGTTTGTGTATTTTTGAGTTATCCCCGTAGTGTAATTCGGGGAGTTGTGTGGTTCTGAACTCGGCGTAAATGAACGCGTATTTCCCAGGTTCGTCTGTAGTGCTCCCAGTCAGTCTGTGCCAGCAATGATCGCCCACGGTGGGTGCGTTATCGCTGACGCGATAGTCTCTAGTTTCACTCACGTGTGCGTTATCTTGTTAGTTGCTTGACAATGCTGCGTGTCTGTACGTTTGTGCCTCTTAGCCTGAGTGCTAACTCTGTAATTGCGAGTGGGGTTTTCCGCCATACGAAAGAACCTCTCACTAACTACATTCGTGTCCCCAAGTTTTGTGTTAACTGTAACGTAGGTCGAATATGTCCCTATCCATTGTACAAAATGTCGTTATACACGAGTGTCTCCGGGCCGCTAGTCGCGTGTTTGGTGACTAGGTGCCGGATGCGATTTTGTTGTTTTTCATTTATGAACATCTGTTAGTGGAACTGTCCCAATCTGTTTTAGCTTCCTACGTTTCTATCCTGCAACTGGATAGCTACCCGACCTGACATTCCTGGTATTCAGAAGGTTGCGGGTTTTGAGACCGTCTTTACCCAGAGTAATTGTTTCTGGTGCCATTCTAGGCTGTGCCTCCGGGACAGTTTGGTAGTGTATTACTGTTATGTGGCAATATAAATTGATTGTGTGACTTCCAAAATATGTAGGGTTTCCCAAAGTCTGGGATTTTCACCCTATGGTGTGTTTGCGTTTTAGCTTGCGTGTTGTTATGGAGGTGAAGAAAAAAAGTCATGTTATAGGCAGTGTAACGTGTCACGTATGCCTATGGATGCAATATATACAGTTCAATTTTTCCTTCATCGGGCCTAATGACTGAGGCAGAGAAAAAAAATGAGCTATGCCCCGCTCCGCATTAAGAGAGCACTTTGAAAAGAGAATCTATCAAACTGTGGGACCGGATCATAGAACATTTAGTCATTTCCACCTAGAAAGACCCGCTTAAGCTCTATGCTGTGATTTGATGCTTAAGCTGTGTTCGGAATATCTCTTTCCGGCCTTAAGCCGCGTGGCTCACCTGATGGGCTTCCACTTGGCTTTGGATATTAGAAACTTTACGTTATCCAAGTTATAATATGGACCAACCATGCTCAATAACCATGGATGGCCTGTGAAAAAAAAATGCTAGGGGCCAAAAAAAATCAAGAAGAATTTAGACTTATACACCTTTGGTTTAGCCATGTTGCACTGCATATACATGAGAGAAAAAAAATGTGCCGTTTACGTCAGTGAGTCTTTATGTGTTTATTGCCGTATTTCTCCCGTGTAAACGAGCTTATGTGTGTCCCTAATATAGGTGCAAGTGTTATTAGTTTATTTCTGTGTCCCTGGTGGAAGTCGTTATTCTCGTCCGAGCGTCCGTGCTCTGGAAGACTCTGAAGACTTCCGCCCTGTTACGAGGGTATAGGCCCCTGAAATCCACTGAGGTGCTCCTTTGCTATTTTCCGGCGGAATTTCTAGCAAAGTAAGCCTGGGCCTACTTCCACCGTAGCGCGTGTCTGTAGGTTTGAGTGTGCCTGTAGTCGAGGGCCTAATTGCGCTCTGCGCTACCCTAGTAGAGTTTACGGGGGTGTGTGTGTTTTTGCCTGAGTGGTTTTGTGGGGTAGGTAATAACACCTTTCCTGTACCCCGTGTACCGTGTGTTAGTGCGTGGTCACAATGTGCGGGCGTGTATTGTGCATCCTGAGGGCCTGAATGCAACACCCTCTTATGCGTTCGCACCTGGGGTACGAATGCCGGTGTTCGCCTCCGTTCTGGCAAACTTGCCCTTTGAACTGGCGGTAAAGGCCGCTTAATTGCCTGTCTCTGCCCTGGCAATGTGGTGGCGTGTAGCCTGACCGCTTTCTGGTCTGTGGCCACGGTAGACTCCTGCCATTGTGTTTGCCTATCTGTGTGGGTGTGTGTAGGCTCAATGTGCTGTAGGGCGGGCTCTACGTCCTCAGCCCATGACGTGGTTACGTCCCGTTGTCTCCCTGTCATACTATGTGTGTCTGAGGGCCCTGGCTTCAACTCCCTCTCGTTCGTCCGTTGCGAGGGGGTTGGCCTAGGTTCTGCTGCCTGGCTTGGCAAAATTGCCTTCCGAACCGGAGCTAAGGGATGTGTAATGGTATAACCTTGTCCCCGCAGTGTATTGGAGTCTAACCTGGCCGTCTTCTGGACTGTGGCCATGGTGACCTCCTTCCCATGTGTGGCAGTACATGGCGAGAGGGACATCCTCGCAAATTGCCGAGTTAGCGTATCTATGCTTATGTCCTCTCCCGGCTGGGCTTGTGGCCCTGCCATGTACTCAAAGATGGCTTAGTGAGCCCGGAGTTCCTTATGTTCGCCCCAAATTTGGGCGTACTGCCTATTGAGGCACATGGCCTGCTGGCAAATTGCTGTATCAGTGTGGTTGTGTTTTGTATAGTTCTGTGGCCGCCAGTTGGAGAAACGCCTGTTCGCGAATTAACTCTCTGTACTGAGTGTGTAAAATCGTGTAGTGAAAAAAAAACTGTGCGTGTTTGGCAGTGTATCCTGTATCTCTCTGATTCTTTCTGGGGGCTGGGGGGGTTTGTTTGCTAAGAATTTCCCCTGTGTAAGTAGTACGGGGCAAAAATGATGCTCTCTGTCTGGGGAAAAAATTCACAATTTTGCTTGGCTGTTTGCGGTACGGAAGGGGTCGTTTCTACTACGAGGGCTCGTTGTTTGAGACCCACCCTTACTGTGCGTAGTAGAGGCGAATCCACCATCTGTTTTAGATCCCTTATTGGGGGGTGGTTGGATCTAAAACGGAAGAGTTATTGTGTTAATTTATAAGGAAGTGCCTAAAAGGGGGTAGCTTCCCGTAGTCGGGTAAGCTGACCAGTGTAGAGTGTTGTTTAGTGTTGGGATGCTAGGGGACGCTCCTATAAAAGACGTAGGTGTGTTTTAGGGGATGGAACTTAGCGTACAGGTCAACGCGCTGGTCTTCCAGCTGGCTGGCTGGTTAGATAACCGACGTGCACGCTTCAGCTATATAGCGGCACACTGCCTCTGGTAGTCGGGCCGCTGCGTGAATACAATGCTACCTGAGCTAGCAAGTGCCTGGCTACTGTGTGTCACGTCTAATCGTGACGGAGGATTCAGGAAGGGAGTTAGGGCGTAAAGAAGCGTGTAAACAGTATTACAGGTGTAGTGTACTGACCAAGTGTTTATTGGTCAGTAATATGGAATTATGAGTGCCTTTTAGGGGATGTAGTAAATGTTACAATGTAAGTGTACAAACTTGTGTATACAATTTGTGGGTAAAGGTTACAAAGTACAGGATTCTGAACACTGCTGACTCACCTGATGATAACAGCGATAGCCTCCGGCCGACGCACTGTAAGACTGGTAATTGAGAGAGCTTGTCCTCATTAAGGCTCCCTCTTCTATTCTCCGGCGTTGTGCTGTCAGCATTCCGCTGCATAGATGCCCCAGTTAATTGTGTGTCGCTGTTTGTGGTAGTGATGCAAGTATTGGGTAAGCTTTCCAGACTGGTTAGCTGCCCTTGCGGTGTTAATAGATGTTGTTCTGGGCTTAGAAGATTTGCCAGTTAGGGGTGGTTTAAATAGATGATGGGGGGATGGCCTCCAGGGGGTGCAGACCCCTGGGGGATTGTAAAATATCTTTCCGCGTGATTTTCTCAGCTGCAGTTAAGTATCGGATTCGCGTTGCTTATCTCCCTATATTCTTATCATCTTACCAGTATAATACCTTCTAGCTGTCGCTTTAGTTCCAAAAATGTATTTATTTATATTTCACTTCTTACCGTCCTATAGTATAATATCATAGAAATATCGTCTGTTGGCAGGCTGACTGTACTCCGATACGAATCGCATCCCAAGGGACGTTATTAGATCTAACATGTACATTATATATATATACAAGCTGACCCGGCAGACGTTGTCCTGCCAATCAAAGAAAGTGTTGTAACTTTGTTTCTTGAAGTGTTTTTGGATACACAATATTTTTTCAATTTCTGTTAACTGCCTCTAAACTATCGTGAATTGAATTAACTAATTTAGAAACATTCGTTGGTGCGTGCACAACAACTCTCCAAAGTTTCATCACAAACGGATAAATGGCATTTAACGCATATGGGATTTCGTTTAAAGGATTCGTGCGCTGTCACTCATTAGTTGAATCTACTCGTGCTCTACCAACTGTGAAATGGATTTACTAAGTTAGAAACCCTCACTTAAGTGTACACAACATCTCACCCAAGTTTCATTGCAGTCGGATGAATGGTATATGAACGCATACGGGACTTTGATTAAAAGTTCGCGCGTCGTTGCTCATTTGTTGAATCTACTCCTGAGCTACCTATTGTAAAATGGATTTACTAAATTAGAAACCGTCCCATAAGTGTACACAACATCTCACCCAAGTTTCATCGCTATCGGACGAATGGTATTTGAACGCATACGGGACTTTGTTGAAACGCTTCGCACGTCGCCGCTCATTTGTTGAATCCACTCGTGCGCAACCTCCTGTGAAATGGATTACTAAGTTAGAAGCCTTCACTTAAGTGTACACAACAACTTATCAAAGTTTCATCTCAATCTATGAATGGAATATAAACTTATACGGGATTTTGTTGAAACGCTTCGCGCGTCGTCACTCATTTGTTGAATCTAGTCGTGCGCTACCTAATGTGAAATTGATTTACTAAGCCAGAAGCCTTCCCTGGAGTGTACACAACATCTCACCCAATTTTCATCGCTATCGGACGAATGGTATTTGAACGCATACGGGACTTTGTTGAAACGCTTCGCACTTCGCCGCTCATTTGTTGAATCTACACGTGCGCAACCTCCTGTGAAATGGATTACTAAGTTAGAAGCCTTCACTTAAGTGTACACAACAACTCATCAAAGTTTCATCTCAATCTATGAATGGAATATAAACTTATACGGGATTTTGTTGAAACGCTTCGCGCGTCGTCACTCATTTGTTGAATCTAGTCGTGCGCTACCTAATGTGAAATTGATTTACTAAGCCAGAAGCCTTCCCTGTAGTGTACACAACATCTCACCCAAGTTTCATCGCTATCGGACGAATGGTATTTGAACGCATACGGGACCTTTTTGAAACGCTTCGCGCGTCGTCGCTCATTTGTTGAATCTATTCGTGCGCTATCTATTGTAAAATGGATTTACTATGCCAAACACTTTCCCTGGAGCTCACTCAACATATCACCCAAGTTTCATGGCAATCAGATGAATGGTATATGAACGCATACGGGACTTCGAAACGCTCTAACGTGCAGAGACAAACAGTAGAATTCGACATCACTGCCACCTTTGGTATAAAACACAACTTTTTGCCACGGGCGGAGTGTATGTAATGGCGGTAGTTGCACAGGTTGCGACCAGGTGGCTCTAACGTGCAGAGACAAACCGTCCAAAGACATCAGCTTTCACGAAGGCCAAGGCTAGTGGTTTCCATGACGACTGTTTTTGACTGTATATTGTGGTTCTAAAATTGTGTGTAAATTGTGGTTCTAAAATTGTGTTCATTCCACCTACCGGGTCAGATTGTGAATCTAAACCATACATGGACCCACCTTAATGTACACACCAAATTCCATCAAAATCGGTTCAGTCGTTTAGGAGGAGTTCAGTCACATACACACGTGTCGAAGAAATATATATATAAAGATATCCTATCAATAGTTTATCATAATACCATAGAAATATCGCCTGTTGGCAGGCTGATCGTACTTCGATACAAATCGCATCCCAGCGGACGTTAGATCTTACATGTATTGAGTTTGAGCATATACTAATTTATCGCTTCTTGGTGGACTCATCTTTTAAAGAATGGGAATAAATTATCTTCGTGCGCACTCTCAAGAATAATGTTACTGAAATTCTAATATACATATATTTGCTTATAGGCGTTTGGCATAGTGGTGGCAACGATTGTGATAAATTATGACAGTAGTTATGGACGTAATAATCTTAAAATTCTCCATGCATCGTTTCTTGACTCCTTATCTCAGGACCAGGCAATATCTCATTCCTGCCGCAAGATACTTAATAACTAACTTCATTACTTACTCAGTACTTCTTCTCTGAGGGTTAGGTAACATCCTTCGTTCCTCCCTTATAACAATTCACTTCAAAAACCAACTTCTTCTATACTTATCTCATGGTCAGGGAATATCATCTCCTTCCTGCCACAAGACACTTAATAACTAACTTCTTCTTTGAGGGTTGGGTAACGCCCTGCGCCCCTCCCTTGTAATAACTCACTTCAAAAATCGACTTCTTCTACTCATATATTCTTCTTCTTAATGCATGATATTAATGGTATTCATAATAATAATTACATAGTATAACTATCACTGTCGTGTGCCCACCTTGCCGTAGTTACGCCGTATTTCAACTTTTGCCGTTCGTTTGCCGGCATCTCATGAGCTTGATAATTGCTCATACCCATGGCCTGTGGGCCTTCGTGAGGGTACTCTTTCTGAAGATACTACTTTTACTGCTACGTGAATTATATTTCCTAAAACAAAATAACGCATGTTATGGGACCATGACTGAATGCTTACTAGAAATTTCCTTGCTACATTACGCTTTCATTACATTGAGGGATGTGCTCTGAAATGCTAAATCTGTTTATGCTAGTCTGCCTACGCTAGGCTCTGAACCCGTAATCTCTTACTTCCGATAGCAGACATGTGTTTTGCTTATCTGGCCATTTACAGTCTTACATATCCTGCCTGGCTGCCAGCTGTATGTCGCGTGCCTAGTTTGCTGATAGTCATAATTGTAAGGACTGTTCGCTGAGCTGAGTAAGTACGGTGTCCCCTGATGCTACTTGTAAACAAAGACTGAGCTGTGCCACCTTGCTGTATCGTCATTGTCGTGTCTGTGAAAGTGTAGTGTAAAGGTAGCTCGCTCCTCCTGTCTACTCACATTACCAAGGCTGCTGTTCACTCAGTCACTCAAATATTTCCTAACTAACTTATGATCTACAACAATATATACACTGTAATGACACTGCTGAAAGAAAAATGCCTGGATTAATAGGTTACACTGTCTTATTCTAGGGGAATTAATCTTGGGTAACAAGCTGTCTTCTATTAGAGTGGGGTAATTATCTGTACTTCGTAACCATTTCTATAAACTGCTATGGGTTAATTCCTACTACCTACTAGGGTGGTAAAGGCTTACTTAACTTTAAGGGCTGGGGGTGGGTGGGTATTGAATATTTATATCTACTTCTCTAGTTAGGGGTTGCTAAAATCTTAAAACGCTTATCTGCAAGAGGATTCTACTGCATTCTCTCTTGTCAATCGACGTTAAGCTGGGTTGGGGGGGGGGATGATATAATTATTATGGATAGCAAAAATTATCCTCTACATGATTCATCTTGAGAAAAAAAAATACTCACTTGGCTTAGCTAGAGGTTTATTGATTTTTTTCTGGCGATCTAGTCACGGAATCTCGTTGTATGAGTTCCCTTAATACGTGACTACCAGCGCGTCCACCATTTGTTAAGGATGCTTGATTGGTGCCTTAACCACCAATTGTTAAGGATGTTTGATTGGTACCCCACACGCCCTCAGTATTTGTTAAGGATGTTTGATTGGTGGCTCACCAGGGTTAAGCAATAAAAGTACCCGGTGACTCGCAACATTTGTTAAGGATGTTTGATTGGTGCCTTAACCACCATTCAAAAGGGGTGTTGATTACTGGGCATCCTTGCATCTACGGGGATTTACTAGGATGTCTTATGAAGGACTGCGGACCCATACTTACCAGACTTACCGGGATAGCCTTAGCAAGCCAAACACCTGCCGGTCCTCTTCAGGTACTGCCTGACAGCATGGCGCAGCGGGAAATACTGGATCTTAACCTAACTACAAACTAAGGGGGTGGGGTTTTACGACTACTACGTGCAATGAAAAGATAGAGCCTTTGACTGTGAGAGAGGGATTTATTGTACTGATAGGTGGCACTTAGGTCTAGATGAAAGGGGGGATGATTGCTAAGGGAAAAGGGATCTGACTGACACAACAAGACTCACCCTACCACTGACGCCGGTTGTCCATGATGCCGCGTTGGAACTCGTCGCCCGGAGGACGACGCCAGCCGTAGCACTAACACTCGGCGTCGGTCCTCAGGATCCAGAAGTAAGAACAGGAGAGAGCCCAAGAGGCAAAAGAGGCCCGCCGCGTGGGCGTTCTCTGTATTTGTAGACTTTTAAGTAGGTCGTTCATGTCAGCGGTATGTGCGTTCTGTTACTACTATTGCATAAGTCTGCCGGCTTGCAGTACTTACGAATGTAGGTCGCTGTTGGCCTGCCAGGTCCGTATGTCTTACAGCTCAACTTATACCTTCCATTTGCTAGGCATTGTTATAGACACAACCCTTATCGAGGGTTGATGGCTGTACAATCCACACACTCGGTGAAAATGCGGGCCACGGTGAAACCGGCTCCACAGGTATCTCATCAGATACGAGTGGGTGGATCTTGTACGACCTAAAGGGTCCTATACATCAGGTTAGGTCTAATTGACAAATAGCACCGGACCCAGAATTGCTACCAAGAGATTTCTTAGTTTTTGTGGCAAACTGTAAAAGAACGTAGCTACCCTTAATCACCGTAGGGCGGGACATTGAACGCTTCAGCAGAGACAATATCTCTTAGGGATGATGGTTTGTTGTCCTCCCTTTCAAAGGACTCGTAGAGGTCCCAGGTAATTACCACCATCATTATTATTATTATTATTATTATGAAATAATTTTAAAACCCACTCCCCTACAGAAATTATATGTATAATAAACTTAAGAATAGTGCCCTCTGCCACGAGATATACGCTGGTAATTAATAAATATGAATTATCCTGACTACAGTAGATTAAATAATATTATTATAAGCTTTGAAGCTGTAATTTATTATGAGAGGGGCATTGACTTAGGAGGCCGATTAGCCTTTTAAACTAGGCTGAGTAAGTAATTTTGTCTGATAACCTGTGTTATTGTGACGGTGTTTAACGAGAGGCCATGGCCGTCTCCTTCCCAATCCTCACTTGACTTACAAATACTCGGCAATAAAGCAGGTTATCATCACTCACACAATCAAAACCTACTACACAGAGGGGAAAGGAAAAGGGGAGAGAGAGAGAGAGGGGGGGGGGGGGGGGGGGGTGAGAGGACAGGGAAGCATTAGAAAGGGCCTTCCGACAAGATACTACTCCCGAGGTCAACCGTCGGCTTCAGCATTAGCCTACTCGAGTGAAGCAGGCTGATGACCTGAGGGGCTTACCATAAAAATAAAAAAAATTAAGATAATCCCACAGCTAGCCTAAGATGTTACGAAAGAGCGAATAAAATATTACTAGATATAACTACGTAAAAGTTGTTGTTTGAGTCTTCAGTCTTTTGACTGGTTTGTTGCAGCGCTCCTTGCTTCCCTGTCCCGAGGTAATCGTTTCATCTCTACATAGCTACCACACCCTACATCCAAGGCAATCTGTTTAACATATTCTAACCTTGGTCTACCCCGACAGTTCTTATCCTCAAACCTTCCTTCCTTCCTTAACCAAGGTTGCTAATCCTGGGTGTCTTAGTATGTGTCCTACCAACCTATCTCTTCTCTTCATTATCAGTCGCCAGAAACATCTCTCCTCACCCACTACTCTTAATACCTCTTCGTTTGCAACCCTATCTACCCATCTGATCTTCATCATTCTGCTCTAACACCACATTTCAAATGCTTCAATTCACCTCTTTTCTGCTGCATGAATAGTCCAAATTTCACTGTCATCGAGTGCCACGCTCCAAAACAAATGTTTTTTAAAGTGACTTCCTAATGCCTAAATCAACCGATTCCTTTTTTTATTTAGAAATGCTCTCCTTGCCTGAGCCAACCTACTTTATTATATATCCTCTTTGCTTCGTCCTTCACTGGTTATTTTGCATCCTAAGTAACAGTGCACTCCTACCTCCTTCAGCTTTTCACCTGCTTCTTTTCGTAAGACGGAGTCCTTGCCATTCAGAAACGTAAAAGTATAACCTAAAAATTCCAAGAAGCTATTCGTATTTACGGTCGTAACGGCAACTTCATTCTCCACACTCCCGAGGGTTACGAGGAACTTTACGCCGAGAGAATAACAATTATTGTAGCATTACAAGTGGGAGGAGCAGCTAGGTCATCAGTCCCTAAAGAGCGAGGTATCAGAAAATAACATGAAACTCCCAGTTCGGCCGGAGCTACCGACCCTCGTTTTAAAAGCAGTGACGTACTAGAATGTGAATTCATATCTATTCTTGGGGTTTGCATTAAATTTTATACACACCTCCATATTTATCGATCTTTCTTTGACGTTCTCGTAAATACCTGTCTTGTTAGGAATTACGAGTAGGCTACCTTTCGAAATAGCGTTTTCGGTAGCGTGTAGTTCGAAACAAAGTTCAAGCAAAAAGTACCTCGCAATGGCGGCTTGTGACGGTTATTTCATCTTGCCATTAAAAAACCACGGCATGGCAGAGATTAGCTGCTATTAACACACGTATGAAGAAGGCCGTTCAATTCGCGAGCAATAAACCACATGTAACTATTGGAAAATAAGACCTGAGTGCTCAGATGTACGGTATTTGCGGGGACAATAATTTTCAAATCATATAGGCCAGGTCCTCGGCAACGGACGGTACTACAATAATGCCGCGGTCCGTATCTAAGATACCTATCTATGTCGTTTTCTCTAGCTCGGCAAAAATTAACATTTCGCTTTATAACGAATTATTCTTACGAAGGCTTAAAATAAACCTTCGATCTAGCCATCCCTCTCATGAAGGTGAGTTGAAATAGGCTGTAATTTGTATCCCTATCGCTTGGAATTGGACGTAGTCAAGTGAGGAAGAGGCACAGGCCTTCCCATATGTTCTGCTAACCGAGAGCAAGATCTGAATTCTTCTTTTCCTGGTTAGGTCTTTATTATGTAGCCTCCTGTACTTGTATGTTGATAGGGACAGCTGCATATAAGTTACTGGCTTCGAGGCAACTACTCTCTTGCTAAATCAGTCAAGATTTAGGGATTATAGGCAATACAACATGACTTGGATTCCTATATTTACTATATAAAAGTGTGTGTGTGAGGTTGTGAGCTGTCTGATAACCTGTGTCATTGTGAAGGCTACACTAGAGTATGGATTAACAGGAGACAGGTGCCACAAAGTGGACTACTTGCATTTAGAAGTATGCTTTTATTTACTTATTTATTTTACTAAGGATATTACTAGAGAGCTTGAAGAAGGGGCAAATGACCTCGTAGTTCTGCCCCTTAAAACAACAATAACTACTACTACTAGAGATTAAAGGGGATGAATTTGGGGGAGAAATACACACTCAGTTTACAAACAAGCTAGTAGGCTGCTTTGAAGCTGTAATTTAATATACACGTAATGTCTGATAGCCTGCGTTATAGAGAGGGTGCTTAAAATGAGGCCACAGCCACCTCTTACCCAAACCTCACCTGACTTACAAATATCCTACAAAGACACTGCAATAAAGCAGGTTATCATCACACACACAATACTTACTACACAGAGGGGAAAAGAAAGAGGGGGCTTTTGGAAGGAGAGGGATGCACTACAAAGGGCCTTCCGACAAGATACTACATCGGAGGTCAACCGTCGGTTTGAGCATAACTCAAGTGCACCAGGCTGATGACCTGCCTTTTCAGTAGCACGGGGGAATGCACACACAGGGGAAGAGGATACACGTTGAAATGGGATCACACGGGCGAAGCCGCTCGAGCATTTACATCAGCATATTTTTTCCATACGTCGAAATTGCTTTTAAAATAATAATAATAATAATAATAATCATAAAAAGAAGAAGAAGATACGCTTCACACGGCCAAGCCGCTTGAGATTTTACGTCACTTTTATTCATAATAATTTCAACTCTCCAATACGTTTAATGTTTCTAATTTTCAATCAACGACCCAACAGCTGATCGCAACACTCTGCCGTTGCTGCCAAACCTAGGTTTTTGGTGATTCGAAGGCTGATGCCGAAGTTAGGGCTGAGTACTCTTCCTTTAATGTTTCCTTGCTAAATATCGTCGTTTTTGTAGGTAACCGGCCAAAGAGAATATAATACCAGAGTCCCAGCTCCCATGTTACATAATTTAATATTGAGATCAGAATTTGATAGAGCTTTGGAAGACTTAAGCAGGAACAAAGCACCAGGCATAGATGATATACCGATTGAGTTGCTACGCTGCATAGGAGATGAAGGTCTGATCAGGTTATTTCATTCGGTGTGTAGGATTTATGAGACAGGTGAGGGACCCCCTGATTTCAAGAAGAATGTAATCATCCCTATACCAAAGAAAGTGGGAGCTGACAGATGTGAAGATTACCGTACAATCAGCTTGATTACTCATGCTTCGAAGATCCTGTCTAGAATAATTTACAAGAGGATTCAAAGCCAGATAGAAACGGAGTTGGGTGAAGACCAGTTTGGTTTCAGGAGAAATGTAGGAACAAGGGAAGCTGTACTAAGTCTTAAGCTGATTTTGGAAGGTAGAATAAGGAAAGATAAGAGAACGTTCATGGCTCTTGTAGACTTTAAAAAGGCTTTTGATAACGTTGATTGGACAAAATTGTTTGACATTTTGAAATCGATTGGAATAAAGTACAGGGATAGGAGGGTGATATACAATCTATACAGAAACCAGACAGCGGTCATTCGAGTTGCAGGACATGAGAGAGAAGCTGGTATTCAGAAAGGTGTAAGGCAAGGCTGCAACTTATCACCCATACTTTGCAATCTTTACATTGAACAAGCAAAGAACGAAATTAGAGAAAAATTTAAAGTGGGAGTGAAGATTCAAGGAGAAATAATTTCAACTCTGCGATTTGCTGATGACATCGTCATCTTGGCCGACAAGCCTGAGGATTATAATAAGTTTTTGAATGGTATGGACTCCTTCTTACGGAAATAATTCATGATGAAAATTAATAAATGTAAAACAAAAATACTGGAATGCAGCCGAAATAAATCAGAAACCTCTATGGAGATCAAATTGGCAGGTGAAAAGCTGAAGGAAGTAGGAGACTTCTGTTACTTAGGAAGCAGAATAACCAGTGATGGACGAAGCAAAGAGGATATAAAAAGTAGGTTGGCTCAGGCAAAGAAAGCATTTCTACAAAAAAGGAATCTGCTGACATCGAATATAGATTTACGTATTAGGAAGTCATTTTTGAAAGACTTTGTCTGGAGCGTGGCGCTCTATGGAAGTGAAACTTGGACTATAGGTGCAGCAGAAAAGAGGACAATTGAAGCATTTGAAATGTGGTGTTACAGGAGAATGATGAAGATCAGATGGGTAGATAGGGTTACAAACAAAGAGGTATTAAGACGAATGGGAGAGGAGAGATGTTTGTGGCGACTGCTAATGAAGAGAAGAGATAGGTTGGTAGGACACATACTAAGACACCCAGGAATAGCAAGCTTAGTTATGGAGGGAAGGGTTGAGGACAAGAACTGTAGGGGTAGACCAAGGTTAGAATATGTTAAACAGATTGCCTCGGATGTAGGGTGTGGTAGCTATGTAGAGATGAAACGATTAACTCAGGACAGGGAGGCATGGATTGCTGCATCAAACCAGACTGAAGACTCAAACAACAACAAATCCGCCCATAATCCGGCTTCAAAAAAACAATCATTTCTCTTCGGTAGAGGAAACATAAAGAACTAAATCCTTACGATATCAGCTTATTTTTATGAATATTACGCAGAGCTAGTCCCTTTGTGGATCAATTTACATTAATAGCTACTACCTTTGACAATATTAGCTCTGACAAAATGTATCACAAGCAATCAACAATATACTGATACATTATGAAATTTGTTGTCCACATTGCAATGTTGGCAGTAAACGTACTTATGAAGCCATTATTTTGAAAATTATAATAATGTATTGACGTTAGTTTATCAACTATACACCATAAAAATCAATTATCTAACACGTTTTATAAGTTGAATGCCATAAAATGAATCATCGAGTCATGTCTGCTGACATAACCTCCAAATTCCAGAGCACATCCCATACCCGCCCCCCCCCCCCTTTTCGCCCTAACCTACATAACCTCCAAATCTGACTATAGAATAATTAAAATAACCACCCCCACCCCCCTACCGGCTATCCTACACAGGTTCCAAATTCTTGTTAGAACCCCATGACCCTCTTGCAAATGTGATATGAAAAGGAAGGAGAAGGATAAATGAAAACCATAGGTGATTGAAACATTTCTTTTATTTTTATTTTGCATTATACAATGTAAAAATAAAATTGTTGTATATGTATAGGTCTAGTATAGAAAGAACGACACAATTGAAATTGCATTCTCGTCCAGTTCTGCTCTTGCAACTTGCTGTTCACTTGGATCCAGTGGACAGATCTGTAAGAATACAAACATCAAGCTACAAATACAATAAATTTGGCATGTAATTTATAAGACACTAGACATGGAAGAAAGTAGGCAAGCATCTCAAGGAAATATTCTGTAAATGGGCATGGAGGATTTCAGTTATTTCAGTGTTCTCTTTCGACTGCAATCCAATATTTTTGTTTTACATTTATTAATTTTCATCATGAATTCTTTCCTCAAGACAGAATCCATACCATTTAAAAACTCATTCAAATCCTCTGGTGTGTCAGCTAAGATGACGACGATGTCAGCTAAGATGACGACGATGTCAGCTAAGATGATGACGATGTCATCAGCAAATCTCCAAGTTGAAATTATTTCTCCTTGAATTTGTACTCCTACTTTGAATTTTTCTCCAATTTCCTTTATTGCTTGTTCAATGTATAGATCGAAAAGTATGGGTAATACGTTGTGGCCTTGCCTTACACCTTTCTGAATACCAGCTTCTCTCTCATGTCCTTATGCTCGAATAACTGCATATCCTAAGGAACACAACGTGCTAAACCTTAAAACAGTAGGCCTATTGGTATGCCACAAAATGGTAACGAAAATTGAAAGGAAGGTGATTAGTCCCTTGCTCATAAATTTACATGTGTCAACATTGTTTGGTATCCTTTAAACATGAGTCACTTTCAGTGATCTCAGGAGTAGCCTACATATTGAGGCTCATGTCCTAAAGGTCCTGGGTTTCATTGCAAATAAATAATTAATTCTAGTCTGTTTGGAACATGCAAAATTGAGACGTGTTTGGCTTAGTTCACACCAGAATGATCCACTCAAATGATGGTTCCTAAATTAAGGCCATGACTGCCTCCTTCCCAATCCTAGTCTCATCTACAAATGCATATACCACTACATACAACCTATACATACAGTTACCGGGAAGGTAGCTGTGTACCTCCCCATCCCACTCTCCCGGTATACTACTGCAACTTAAAAAAATTGGCCACACTGAGTGTGTCTGTTTCTGATTGTGACAACCTACTGTCACACGCGTCAATGTTCTCAGATAGGGAAGTATTCGGCTTGCTTCCTGCACCACTCTACATCTACCTCCTACCTCTCAAGGTCAAGTGCACAGCTGAATGCCGGCATCTGTAAACAAGTTGATATGGCTAATGGTAGCAACATGGTTTTGCAGCAGACACCAATTTCCATCCAAGTTAAAACAGCTCACTGATGATTTGTTCTGAAATAGTTATTTCAATGCTCCCAATATTAGGTGTTTATGTTGTTTTTGACAACCTTGACATGAACATTGCCAGGAATACTGTATGCCAGCCTCCTAGTTTCTCATCTGGGTGACAAATTGGTTATGCAGTTACAAGCTGA
The DNA here is from genome assembly GCA_946902985.2 of Meconema thalassinum. Lineage (NCBI taxonomy): Eukaryota > Metazoa > Arthropoda > Insecta > Orthoptera > Tettigoniidae > Meconema > Meconema thalassinum. Next base: position 14,551,897 of record OX336401.1, on the reverse strand, counting down.
GGTATCTATGACATAAATGTCAAGAAATATGGATCCTTAGTAAGTTACAACTATTGTATTATGTAACATATCAACGTTAATATTTAACGGCTGGAGAAAAAAATAATTTGATAATAAAATTAACATCCAAGTAGGCATTCAAACAATTGGCCTCAATATGCAAGCATCATAGTTTGATCATACCCACATGTATTTCTCATTTCAATAGCCTGGGACAGAGTGTTCATCAGCCCGAGGAACTAAGGTGTATCACTTTTCTGTGATGAGTGTAATAGTATGTGTAAATGTATTCGGGACAAGGATGGAATAGTGCCCCAGGATTTGAAATAAGGTACGGTACAATCCCAGCATTTGTCCCAAGGGAGTGTTGAAATTTCACACTCAGGATAGCCTCTGTCAATGCCAGGATAAACCGTTGATTTCTCGACTTGCTGCAGGTGCCTATCACGACCATAGTGCATGACTTAACGAGCATGGCTACGCTGCAGGATGTCATTTCAATAAATAGTATCAGACCTTGCCAAAAAAAACACGAGACACATATTATTATTGATTTAAGCCCACTATGGAGCGCTTATGACTAGTTCTTCGATGCTCTTTTCCGTTCCCAATATCTCTTGAGCCCTGCTGATAATTTCTCCTTTCTCTCCTGCGAAAGGGGCTCCCGACATCTAGAGACTCTAGGTGGTGGGGTCCAAGATTCTACCATAGCACAAAATTTAGAACTATCTTCTACATCAAGGTCAGCAATTCCAGCCGAATCCAAGTACTTTAGTACTTCATTAAGCCACAGGCTTCCAGTCTTGTAGCTTTTAACCAAGGAGAAGATCTTCTTGGTAAGCCTGTTGCTGTTCATTCGTTGTAGGTGCCCGTAGAACATTAGCCTCCTACGTCGTATTGGCTGATTCTAACTGAATTAGATTTCAAACGGTAGGTTCCATCTGGGAGCAATCTCGGGCCATGCATTTTCCTGAGGATACGTCTTTCGGCTTTCTCCAGGTCATCCATGGTGCCTTTTCTGTTCTTCAAGAGGGTCTCTGCGGCAACAGAAATTGCGGTCTGACAGCAGTTCTGTAGTGACAGATCTTAGCATTCCTCGAAATGCAATTCTTGTTGTACAAATTGTGGGATAGTTGGTATGCTGCGTTGAGTTTGGTACGCCTTGCTAAGATGGAGGTGCCATCTCTACCATTGGGGTCGACCCATTCACCAAGAAAACGAAAGCGATTGACTCTTCCAATCGTTCCATGTATGGTCGTCAAAGGGGTGTTTCCGGAGTGCCGATTCTCAAAGTACTGGGTCTTATCGTAAGATATCTGTAATCCAGATTTCACCGCTATCTCGTGCAGGGCTTGGACAGCTATGCCAGCATCCTTAGAGTTGTTGGCCAAGATTGCAATGTCATCTGCGAAGGCAAGGCACCTGATCTCGATTCTTCGGGTTCCAGCTCCAATGGCAACTGGTTTGATTCCTCGATTCCTCAATGTGCATTCCCAGGTCTTGATGACTTTATCAAGCACCAGATTAAACAGAATGGGCGAGAGACCATCACCCTGTCGTACTCCGGTTTTGATCTTGAAACTCCGAGATAGTTCTCCTCTGAACTTCACCTTAGAGGTTGTATTCGTGAGAGTCTGATTGATGAGGGTGCGTGTGTTATAATCCGCACCTCGTTCTTGGAGTATTGAGAACAGTGTCTGGCGGTCGATGGAATTATAAGCTTTTGCGAAGTCGACGAAAACCACAGTAATGTTCGTACTCCTTACTTGTTTTAGTTGGAGAATGGTTTTCAGATTGAAGATCTGCTCGGTACAGGACCTTCCACGACGAAATCCTCCTTGATATTCACCAATTGTTTGGTCACATTGACTTTCTACATTGTCCAGTAAAATCCTGGAGAGCACTTTGTATGCTATTGACAGCAGAGATATCCCCCGGTAGTTGTTTACATTACTGTGGTCGCCTTTCTTATGTAAAGGGTGTATGACAGCTGATTTCCAGTCATCAGGGATCCTGCCAGTCTCCCAACATTCGATTAAGATCTGGTGTAAGGCCTCTGCGATCGTATTTCCACCTGCTTTCAGGGCTTCTGCAATGATTCCATCTTCCCCGGGTGCCTTGTAGTTCTCAAGATGGTTGATGGCATCAGCAACTTGCTGCAAAGTTGGTGGATTAGATGCCAGGTGTATCTCGGGAGGATCTTCAACATGCAATCTGTCCGTGGGCTCTTCGAAATTAAGCAATTGTTCAAAGTAGTTTGCCAAAAGTTCCACGTTCTCGCGGTTGCTGGTGACCAGCTCCCCGGCTGTATCCTTAAAGTGAAGGCATTGTGGTCTATACCCAGAGAGTTCCTCTTTGAAGACCTGATAAAAGTTTCTGGTGTTATACATTTTAAATTCTTCTTCCAACTTTTCCAGTCTTGACCTATCGTAAGATCTCTTCACACGCCTTATGGTCTTGCTCGACAGTTTCCGCACCACTGTGAAATTCTCCCAATCTTCTTGTCGTTTTGTCGAGTTCCACTTCATCCAAGCAGCAGCACGCTCATCAACTGCAAGGTCACATTCAGAATTCCACCATCTATGGCGTCGCTTCCTTCGAGGTTGTCCGAGGTTATTGGTCGATTCGCATATAGTGGACCTCAGGTGGTTCCAGTCTTTCATTTCATTTTGCATGATGTCAGATTTAAAGTGTTCTCTATTCTCCATAAGGAATTGATGATCAATCCGTGGTGGAATTATGGTAGGAGGTATCTTTCGTTTAGGTAATAATCTGGTTTTAATTTGTGTGAAGAAATGGTCAGAGTCAACATTCCAACCTTTTCGAACTCTGACATTCATGATCTCTTTCCTACTCTTTACACTGATTGCAACGTGATCGATTTGAAATGATCCCATAGCAGTGTTCGGTGACTGCCAGGTGGTCTGGTATCTTGCCTTTCTAGGAAAAACTGAGGACATGATCTTTAATTGGTACAACCTACACAGTTCAATTAAGCGTTTGCCGTTGGTATCGGTTCGTCTATGTGCTGGATATGGCCCCAGTATGTCTTGGTACTGTCGTTCTTTCCCCAGTTGAGCATTGAAGTCACCTACCAGGAACTTGACGTGGTGATCGGGGATCTTACTGATCTCGTCTTCTAGCAACTGCCAGAAACTTTGGACCTTTTCAGGGTTCTTCTTGTTGTCATCATTAACTGGAGCGTGTGCATTTACAATAGAGTATCCCTTGTTGCCGCATCTGAGAGATAATACGGAGATACGTTCGCTAGCTGATGTGAATCCGATGACAGAATCCATCACATCACGTCTTATTAAAAAGGCTGTTCCAAAAATGCTAGAGCCTTGTTTATTCTTAGACGCCGGCTTCCCCTTAATTACTCTATAACCTTCTGATTCAAAAGCCACATCATCAGTAAATCTGGTTTCTTGGACTGCTGTTATTGAAATTTTGCGTTTATTCAGGATATCGGTCAATTGCTTGAGTTTTCCGGTCTTACAAAGAGTTTGAATATTGATAGTTCCAATGTGTGTGATAGTTTTTGGTCTCAATCGGTTGACAGTATTGGGGAACTCCGACTTTCCCCGCACGATGAGGTCAGGCTCCCCAGAGTCCGAAGGCCTGAATGCGCCACCATTGGTGAAGGGAGATTGGATACTCCCTGGGGTAGTGACATCTGCGTCGTTGTTTATCATCGTATGTGAACTAGTAAAGAGATTTACTAGTGGTGAAGACTGAACGCCTTCAAGGTTGGCCACTCCGAATCTTATTCAGGATCGTTAATTACAATGGGGTCGCCACTCCCAAAGGCATTTTAGAGCTACTGCCAGCAAGTATTCAGGCCGCCCCTTACATGGAGAACAGACGCCCTTGCAGCCGCCCCTAACATGGGAAACAGACGCTGCTGATGCTTAGTGCACTCACATTATTCCCTGAGTACTGGGCTGCCTCTTCCGCAATCTCCACCGTTCCGAAGTCCATCTTCTCCGCTGTAGATTCCGTTGAGGTCTTCACTCGTAACCCTGAGCTGGGACCCTTACCAGTTGGTACACACCGGGCCAGTATGCTCTGGGACTCACATAGGCAGGGGCGCCTATCCCTGGGCAGGGCTACCTCCGAAGAGGGTCCCTACCTGCTACCTTAGATTAATAGTCTAGTAATCATTTCTTGTAAATTTTTCCGATGCTTTAGAAGCTGATATCAAAAGAGTATGAGACAAGTTATCCTTAACCTGCTTTGGAACTATCAGATCTTAATCGACCTCTTCGTGTTAAATATGTACGCGATTCACCAAAGTTGAGCACACACAAGCAGTATACAAATGCATAAATACTCACTGTGACAGGAGGGGCGAAAGCAACCAGCTGTGCTAGTAAACTAATGATACAATTTATACTCGTAGATCCTGGGTTTCATTGATGTCACTCCAGTCGACACTTAATTTGCACAACATACAGTATATAGCATAACACCATTCAACAATTTATTTTGCAGCAATATCTGATCCAAATTCAGTTAGAGACTGGATGAAAGAAGTTATAAACATATGGTTCAAATCTAACAGCGACGTACTGATGACAACTTACATAACCTAACCTGGTTGTAGGCCGCCAGGTAAACAAATATGTCAAACATGACTACAAAAATACTCCCAAACATTCCGAAGTCATGTATACCGGCAGTAAATCATCCCAAATTAACATCTAAACTGTAAAATAGCCTGATCCATAATTCATATAAAATTTAATAATTAAATGATATTAGCGAATTACACCCAAATTTAATAAGTGAATAAATTCATATCTTTAAGAAATTATATTAAATCAACATGGTTGTTGGAGTGATTAATAAATTCTAGGTTTGGAAATTTATGATTGTGAGATAACTGATTTATCATCAGATAACATGGAAGAATAGATTGATCCTAGCCAATAGTTTTGACGGCTAGTTATATAATTGAGATAACTATATCAGAAATTTTATTCATGACTTTTCACATGATTGATATTACCAGGGATAATTTAGAAGATATTTTGTTGTAACTTGTATATAATTTTGAAATGATATCAGACCGGACTATTAATTGTCTGCACATCATCAATGTGTTTATGGTGTTTCGAATAACACACATTCCAGTGATAAACTATACATTTCATTAAATGTTGGAGGAACCTTTGATAATTCTGTTATTTAATTTTGAATTTAGAATTTAATTATTGCCGTTAATCGAATAGGGCATCTTTAGAACAGGGTCCCAGGGGGAGCGATATGGTGTTTTTTTTAATTTCAGGAGTGTATTTAGCGATCTCCCTGCGGAAAGAAGAGTAGAGTAGGATGGTTGAATGAATAAATTGACCTGATGCATTTTATCTTATAGAAAAATGGAGTCATTCATGATTTCTTGAAATTTAACTCCTCTCTATCCTTGCTGTAGTGTACATCGGAATAACAGCTAAACTTTTATATTAAATTAAAACGTAGGTTGTTTGCTCATTTTTACCCCGAGATGTTTTGAGTCTTGTGCTCTGCTGTTATTTAGATGTGCGCTTATGTGGACGTGGGACATCCGTCAAACAGCCACAGTACTAACGCCATGCTTTATAATACAACATTTTTATTGTAAGTTATTAACGTTGCACAAGATCACTGAGTACTTTAAGGCATAATGTACGCTTTTTCACTGTCTGTTCACTACGTTAAGGCGCATGACCACACCTAAAAACAAACAAAATAACCAATCACTCAGTCAATCAATCAATCAATCAATACTTGTAAATAAAACTTTAACGTTAATTGACATTAAATGAAAACACCTTAAAATATTTAAAAATAATCAGTATGTCGCACTAACAGTAACACATCTACTTAGTTTTTATAAAGCAGCAGTCATTATCATCCCCCTTTAACCAATATAGGAACAAAAAATGAATGCCATGTCGTTATGCCCAAATTATCCTGTTCAAAATAATATTTTCACCTGTATTTTCAAACATAGATTTTATAGCCTAATAATGATCGCCTAACGATCGAATCTGGTCATCCTAGTGTATGTATTAATCTCATGTAATTTATTCCAGGATTAGGGCATAACCCAGCACTTTTGGGTTGACCGACTGAAAAGCACTAAACTCTTGTTTACTAAGGCAACACTGAAAAAATGGCTTCAAACCCCACAATGTTCTCTATAGATAGTGCTCCTGGCTCCGAGCAGCTTTCCTCGCACATTGAAGGTGTGATTCCTGTACCTATTTCCGTATTTCTCCCTAAAGTACGGATGCAATCTTCATAGATGGCTTTTTCCTACCGGTCAACCTCTTTTCCTTGATCTGGTGCATTCTTCTCAAACCGAATGGTTGGATCTAGAATATAGACTTCATTAGATGTTGTATTAAATGCAACAATGTCAGCGAAACGGTTCCTCCCTTGAGAATCTAGTGCTTGTACTTCCTCGTAGCATTCAAATCCCTTATTGCTCAGCATGTTTATGATTGAGTGTTTAACTTTGTTATGTCTTCTGTTAATAAGCAAAGATTTAAAAGGGCAACTTCCAAGCACATGACTTGGTGTTTCAGACTCCTTTGCACATCTTCTACAAAGGGAATTGCCCATATATCCTCCGTTATTACCAGTGACTCATCAGAGATTGCCGTAATTTATATTATTTTTAAGAGAGCTGTCCATTCTGAAGATGTTAAATTAATCTTATCAATCATGAAGTTGTTTGCCGGCACATACTGAGCGAAATGCATCACTCCAATTCCTTGCCATTGCATAGAGGACCATTCTTGGAAAGACGACTGCCTTAGGCGTTGACGAATTTTCCTTGCAGTCACACACGAAGAATGTGTTTCTTGTGTGATGTTTAATCTTCTCAAGCTTACTTGAATTTCTACTATGAGCTAGCGAACCTGTTTAAATATTATTAATATGCAGACTTGGAATAACTTTATTATTTATCTAACCGAGATTGACCATTTCAATGGTCCAGTGGCGACTACTTTCGGCTTTTGCACTGGAGGTCTTAACTCGATTCACGGCTCTGGGACTAGAACAGACCATAATAGAATGAAAAGGCGCTATAGCCTGCCTATCACTATAAAGGGCGGGGTTTGGTTCTCAGCTATGCTAAGAAAATGGGGTACACTTTGAAACGTTAGATAAACATACAAAAAGCAGAGGCAATGTTTCTGTCTCTTTTCCAAATCCTTACTTGGATAAAAAAAATACACATGCTACTATAGACACTACAATTACACAGGTTAGAATATACAAAACCAGGAGATGTGTAATTTTATAGCAACAGCCGCCCCTTACTAATTGTTACGTATATAATAGAACCGACAGCGGTCGCTATATTCACTAACGCGGAGCGGTAGGTCATGGGGCCAAGCTCTCCGCTGACTCGGTAGACGCGGGTTTAAGACCGGCCACAGTTATGTGGTTTCCCCATTTGTAACTCCAGATAAATGCAGTGATTGTTTCTAATTTAGACAAAGGATTACTCTTTACATATTTTTGCTTAATTTCATTCATTTTATCTCTCATCCGGACATTTTGGTGAGCTCTTTTCAACAGCAACCATGATTCGTTTGGAACACCACATTCAGCATCATCATCTTGAGCAGTTTCCGACCGCTGGTCGGATCTGCTTGGAACATAAGCCTCTCCATCGTTTCCTGTCCATCCACCATCTCTCGTCTCTCACTGTGTCCCAGCACACTCCTCTTTCCTCCACACTCTTCTTAACTCCTTTTGTCCATCTATCCCTTGGTCTTCCCCTTGGCCTCCTTCCCTTCATTTCCATTCCAACCATCTTAGTAGTGTGGTAATGGGGGAGCTGTCTCACTTAGCAAGTTGTGAGCCCCTGCGACCTTGGAATGGAAGGAGTCATGCTAGGAGGGCGTGCTTGGATTCGTTATTTTCATTTCGTTATGCTCTTTACGGGAATGTCGGTGTCGAAAAGGTGAACTTAGGGTTTTGGGTCTAAATATGCGTTTTTCACATTTTTGCCGATTTTTGGAAAACGGGTCATGCTAGGAGGGCGTGTTTGGATTCGTTTTTTTCGTCTCGTTGTGCTCTTTACGGGAATGTAGGTGTCGAAAAGGTGAACTTAGGGTTTTGGGTCAAAACATGCGTTTTTCACATTTTTGCCGATTTTTGGAAAACGGGTCATGCTAGGAGGGCGTGCTTGGATTCGTTTTTTTCGTCTCGTTGTGCTCTTTACGGGAATGTCGGTGTCGAAAAGGTGAAGTTAGGGTTTTGGGTCAAAACATGCGTTTTTCACATTTTTGCCGATTTTTGGAAAACGGGTTATGCTAGGAGGGCGTGCTTGGATTCGTTTTTTTCGTCTCGTTGTGCTCTTTACGGGAATGTAGGTGTCGAAAAGGTGAAGTTAGGGTTTTGGGTCAAAACATGCGTTTTTCACATTTTTGCCGATTTTTGGAAAACGGGTTATGCTAGGAGGGCGTGCTTGGATTCGTTTATTTCGTTTCGTTGTGCACTTTACGGGAATGTCGGTGTCGAAAAGGTGAACTTAGGGTTTTGGGTCAAAACATGCGTTTTTCACATTTTTGCCGATTTTTGGAAAACGGGTCATGCTAGGAGGGCGTGCTTGGATTCGTTTATTTCGTTTCGTTGTGCTCTTTACGGGAATGTAGGTGTCGAAAAGGTAAACTTAGGGTTTTGGGTCTAAATATGCGTTTTTCACATTTTTGCCGATTTTTGGAAAACGGGTCATGCTAGGAGGGCGTGCTTGGATTCGTTTTTTTCGTCTCGTTGTGCTCTTTACGGGAATGTAGGTGTCGAAAAGGTGAACTTAGGGTTTTGGGTCAAAACATGCGTTTTTCACATTTTTGTCGATTTTTGGAAAACCGAAAACGTGAGAATGACGCGTGTGATAGTATTTATTTCGTCTCTTTATTCTCTTTACGTGGATATAGACATGAAAAAGGTAAAAAGCTGGAAACATGGTTTTCTTATGGAAAAGGTGTTTTTTTTTGTTCATTTTCGCGTTATTTGGAAAACGAATGAGGCGATTTTTATGATGGGCATGTTGATGTATTTGTGTCGTTGTTCAGTTTACGGGAATGTAGGTATGGAAAACCTGAAATCATGGTTTCCGTCATTTTTTTTTCGAGATCGTTGAGGAAAACGGGGAAAAAGTAAGAAACCAGATTTGAAGTCACGTTAGGTTATGCGCTTTGATATTAATAAAACACTTATGCATTATTATTATTATTATTTGTCTTGACTGGTCAGGGCTCACACGCAGAGAGAGAACTTGCTTAATGCAATGAGAATTGAAAGCATTGAGACTGACCCACGGCGATCCAGACAGACACAGGTCTTATCATCGTACGTGCCTCGCAGCAGAGAGAGATAAGAGGCTGGTGTCATTATACAGTGTGCGGATTTATAATGTGTATGTCATAGCCTAGGTTCATTATGGACTCATCATGCAACGCAAAGTTTGAAACAATGAGTGAGTGTATAACATCATGATAACAGATTGGCATGGGCTCGAACAAAGCGGTTATTGGACATGTAATAAACAAAAGGGTGGGAATAATGAAAGGTCATATGATACATTTTTTTAATTTTTTTTTCAAAATAATTAAATAGGGTTTTATTACAAAAAATTATGTTTATTGACCCATGAATTATACGTGGAAGGAAAACCTAACCACTTTACAAAATATTTTGCACCTTTGACTTTAATTACTCGTTCAATGAGATAATCGTTGGGATATAATGTTTTTTGCACTTCTTCATAATAGAATCGTCCCTGAATGGGTTGACCGCTCTGATCTTCTAAGAGATACGTCACTGGTTGACCTAGCTTGACTTGGCGAATTTTAAAAATTTCTGTCGACCATTGTGGAGTATACGATTTTGAAAACACACTTCTATGTTTACTAATGCGAACAAAATCTCCAATTTTAAGGCGATGTCGCCTTGGATCTACCCTTTTTATAGGGTTAAACAGTCTATTGAGTCTGGGTAGGTTCTTGGTGACGAGGCGAGGTTTCATGCCGATGGTGGAATGAATGGTGTTGTTGTAGCGAGACACAAGTTGAGGTAACCAGTCTATCCATCGATAGGAACCATGTATTGTAAACTCTTTCCACATATAACTTTTTAATGTTCGATTGAACCGCTCGACCACACTGGCTTTGAGATTGATATAGGTGGCATAATGGTGAATATCCTTAGATTTGAGAAAACTGGAGAAATCCTTGTTGAAAAATTCTTTCCCCTGGTCGGTTTGTAACAAGTGAGGTTGACGTTTTGATTGTTCAATAATATGTTGAAAGGCCTTTGTGACTAAGATACCAGTTTTATTTTTTACTGGTTGAACAAAAGCCATTTTGGAATAGACATCAATGACAGTCAACATATAGCGTACACCGTCGTTAACGTTAGAATAAGGTATCATTTCAACCAGGTCTGCCTGCCAAAGGTCATCGATTCCTTTGGAAATGACACGACGACGTTCATAAATGCGTCGGGCTGGTTTATGCAATTCATGAGCAATGCCCACTTTGATGGGGGATGGCTTATAAGATAATTTTAGCATTTCGGAGTTGTTGTTCAACGTCGGCGATTTCCGCCTCATGTCCAGTGTGACCAGCTTGTTTTGATGCATGAAGCAAGTATAAGCGCTCTACTAACTGATTGGGATTATTCCAAAAGGTTATATCTAGGTAGGGTTTTAATTTCTTAAACCTTACACCAGAGGCAGAGTGATGTTTTTGCTTACCAAAGATGTTTGCAATGATGGTTTTATATTTTTGGGATATATTGGCATTGACCTGCTGAGAGGATTTATAGTTTCTTTTGTGAGCGTTGGTGTCTAATAAAATGGATTTATATTTAGCAAGGTCCTCGGACGTAAAATCTTGTGTCGAGGGGGTGCGAGAAAATAGCAGCTTTAACAGACCTGGTGTTAATTTATAGTTGATATTTTTAATGACAGCTTTCGTACGAGCAAATTTAATGGATGAATCCCCAATTTTAAAACTATCATTCTCATAGCGAACACCATACGTGGTATCTGTCTTTCCAATAAATAGAAGGGTCAAATACGGTTCCAGGGTTGCCCCATAATGTTTGATTAAAATGTTTTTGAGTTGAGCTTTATTTTGAGGGGTTGCCAAGACTTGTGAAAACGGAGACGATGTGGAGGAAGACGGTGTTGCCGCTATGACGGAAGATTTTTGTTTTGTTTTTAGAAACTGTTGAAGGGGTGACGATTTCTTTTTTCTTTCAGGACTAAATACGCTTTCGCTGTCACTTTCACTTTGTTCATGCTCTTCTTCTTCTTCTTTCTTTTCATGTTCTTGATGTTCTTGTTCACTAACATTAGAGGAGGAGGAAGAGGAGGATTTTACCTGTCGTGTGGATTCTGTTTGAGTAAATTTTGAACTTGTTATGGGTTTGGTTTGAGAGGTAGCAGCAGCAGCAGCAGTAGCAGTAGAAGCATTAGGTTTAAATCTCATGGGATCAACCGATGATGGAGCATGTTTTATCATGGGTAAAGGATTGACGTTTTTTAAACGTTGCAATTCACGAAATTTATGTCGAATCGTATTTCGTGCCTCAATAATACGCTCCATGATTTGAACATGTTTCTTGTACCCTATGGCGTTCGCCATGGTAAAGGTAAAGACACACTAACAGGAAATGTCCAACCCTAGGTCTTTTTAAACAGAAATAAAATGATCAAAACCCAAGCGATAACGTCCCTCACATCGTTCACTCTGTTTATTTATGACCAAACAGGCATGGGGATGATGGTTCCAACACGAAGCACACAATTGCGTGAAAGCTGTAAAGGACATATCTGGATTCACATGATCTTGAAAAATATGATAGAGATTTCTAGAGTCTTGGCGGAAGAGAACGATGAGATTGGCATTGTCACGAATCAACTGTTTGGGGATTTTGGAATAGGTCTGAGCTAGATAAAAACAATCCACTTGTTTATGGCGTCCCATACTAAAATACTCTTGAATAATGGCCTGTCGTTGAGTGGCAATATCATCAAAAATTATAATGGAATCTGGTTGAATGCGGTCTGGTTGAATGACATCTTGAGGTGAGGTGAATGTAAAATAGCCCATGGCTTCTTTATTTAACGAAGACATAATTTGTTCCAGATACACGTACAGAGGCTGGTACAAGGATTTGGCAAAAATATAAATATTTTGAAATCGTAGGCCATGAGGTGCGGTAATAATGTTCAGCAAAACATTGGTCTTTCCACAACCCGAAGGCCCTACCATAATACATCGAACGGTAGATGGGAATAGGGTGCCATGACGTTTAGGTTCGCACACGGACAGTGATAGCTCTGAAACCAAATCAGAGACGGGCAAAGCATGGGGTTGTTTCATTAATTCCATTGTGTCGATGACTGAGTTTTTTTCATGTGTGTATAAGGTTTATATATATAGGCAAACGGTGAGTAAGAAAGGTTAGTTAACGTCTATCACCATGGACGTGTTTGGGAGAGCTCGTGTAACCATGGCCACGGCCGCCTCTTTGTTAAAACAGTCACGAGAGGTGGCAACAAAAAGCTATGTCGATCGCAAAGTGCAAAGTGTCTATCACATGGCCCCGAGACTAACCGCTGAGGGCTATTCAGTCAATCATCATCGTATTATTGATGTGCAAGAGCCTCGAGACGAAAATGATGTCTGCACGAAACGTTATGTGACCTATCAAATGAAAAGGCTTTATAAATTTGTCCCATCTGTATTTTTAGTGTACCTGTCAAATCAAAAACTGGACAATGACGAAAACCATTCCCCACCACCACTACCACTGGTGAATGATGATCTTACCTATATGCTTGCTTCCGGTTTAAGTCGTTATCGACTGCATTATGATGGTGTCATTCATATTAAATATGCCATGCCTGATGAGAAACATTTAAAAATACAACTAAACGGTGATAGAGTGTTGGCCCACAACCATCAAAGAGTAAATGTGGGAGATGAATTATCCTTTCATCTTATGCTTACGTTTGAGGAAAAGGAAGCTGGGAAAACGGTGAATGATTTCCCGCTTTATATAGAATTGGAATATAGTGCTATGAAATAAGGTTCTCTACGTTAGTTGTTATCGAATGTTTGCTGTGAAAGGTTCACCAAGTAGCAGCATGGTGAAAAAAAGATATGCTATGAACATGAAAAAATCAAATCTCAAAAAGAGAAAAAAGCCAGGTCGGGAACCAAGTCGATCTGCCTCACACCCAGTGTTAAAACGTAAAAAAACTAAAAAAAATCTAAAAAGAGTGGCTATCGAAAAAGCTTTACAAGCGGTGCGATTGTCTACAGCTCCGAAATCGCAGCATTATGTATCGATAAAAAGAAAAGAAAGAAAGCAAAAACGTGGGCGAGTCATTCCTGTTGCTAAGCGTGGGGGTTTTTTGCCGGCTTTATTTGCAGGGTTGGCAGCTTTGGGGTCCCTTTTGGGTGGTGCCAGCGCTGTAGCGAAAACCATAAAAGCCGTCGAGCAAGGCAAGCAACAACTCAAAGAAAGCGAGCGACACAATAAAACGTTAGAAGCCATTGCGATGGGAGCTAGAAATGGCAACCCTTTAAAGCCAGTCTTTTATCCACAAGGTAATGGCCTACCGTCTAAGGAAAAAAAAAAATGTCCATCTTCATCGATAAGCGCTTAAGCCAACTGCCTCGTCATGCCATGACCCATGAAGAAGTGGAAAGCTATGCCAAACAACTAAAGATTTCTCATTTTCGAGGTGTATTTATGCGAAATGAATTACCTAAAGCACCGTGGAAAGAAGAACGAGCCATGATGAATTTAGATGATGATGCAGGCCCAGGAACCCATTTTGTAGCCTATGTGAAACAAGGTTCCACAGTATGGTACTTTGACAGTTATGGAAATTTACCACCCCCGATCGAGTTGATACGTTATTTGGGAAACCGGGTAAAGATATTCTATAATGTGAATCGTCAACAAACCTTTGACAGTCAAGAGTGTGGCCGTTTGAGTTTACATTTTTTATATAAGAGGTCGCGTTAAGCCATCAGTTTCATCATTATGAATGTCAACGCCAAGACCTTTACCGTGCACAGTCGCGGGCCTGAAGTGTCCCTGGATTTTTTCCCTCCCATTGAATTGCATCCCGAACAATCCTATGTGCTAGGATTAATTTCTTTGGAAAGTTACAACAGAATTTACAATATTCAAGTGGATATTAATGACAAATTTTATTATGATGATTATATGTTGACACTACCCCCTGGAGGTTATACTATAGACGATGTGCATGAGGCCATTAGCGTGTCGATGATAAAACAATTTGGTGTCAAACCATTTGCGGATGGGACACACAAATTTGAACTTACAGCCAATACAATAACTCATCGCTGTCGTATTTTCTCTACGTTTAACATTGACTTTGAAACACGAGTTCATTCTATTGGTCCTTTATTAGGATTTAAACCAAGAGTGTTGGCAGCTCAGCAACCCCATGAATCAGATTATCCAGTGAAATTCATCGAGGACCATCACATTTCTGTAACTTGCAATATTATTAGAGACGTATTTACGAATCAAGAACAAAGCCATTCCCTGTATGATTTTATTGTCACCTCTCCTTGCGGCTATATTATTCGTGAAAACCCTTCAGTGGTTCTCTATCATCCTGTGTGTGTCAGTGATATTAGTAATATTACCTTACGCTTAGTGAATAGAAACCAACAACTGATTGCTTTGGACGCCAACACCCCTGTGACCTACAAGTTGGTTTTAAAGACGCTATGAAATTTATCTATAAAGCAACAACAACGTCTACGAGCTCGGTTAGTGGCCCGCCGTGTATGAAACGGTTGACACGGGTAAACCGACAACGCTTACAACGCCTTGGTTATACGCTACACCCCAATCATGAACAAAGAGCTGTTGCAAGTGTTAAATCCCATACAAGTGGAAGATGGCGTCGTGCGCATTGATATGCATTCCTATCAACCTCAAGCAACAGGTCTGAATAACAATGACGAGATTCAATTCATAATTAACAATCAAGATATTTTTACTCTACCTCATGAAAGTGTCCTTCAAATTGAGGGTAAATTAATGAAAGCAGATGGCAGTACGCCCACAACGTCTGCGTTGGCGAATCATGGTTTGGCTTTTCTGTTTTCTGAAGTACGTTATGTGATAAATGATATTGTCATAGATATGACTCGAAATGTGGGCATGACTAGTCTTATGAAATTATATCCATCCTATAGCGAGGAGGAAAGTAAAACGCTTTCTATGGCAGGATGGTGTCCCAACAGTAGCAATAACTGGCTAGTTCATACCGATGGCACTTTTACAGGCTTCCTACCCTTAAAATTACTCCTTGGCTTTGCCGAAGATCACAAGCGTATTATTTTAAACGCAAGACAAAGTTTGTATCTGGTGAGAGACCGCAGTGATTATAATGCACTGAAAGGAGCCTCTGACCAAGTGATAGACTCAAAAATTCAACTGCTTCGATTACTATGGAAAGTGCCCCATGTGACGCTATCGGATCGTAAAAAGCTAAGCATGTTAAATTTGGTGCAAAAAGATAAAGCCTTGCCTATCGCCTTTCGAAGTTGGTGTCTGCATGAATACCCCTTGCTACCTACCACTGACACTCATAGTTGGAGTGTCAAATCGGCTCGCTCTACCGAGAGACCCCTCTATGTTATTATTGGTTTTCAAACCAATAGAAAATACCAACAAAGCAAAGATGTCACCTTGTTTGATCACATTCACTTGAGAAATATACGACTATTTTTAAATAATGTTTGCTTTCCCTATGAGGGGTTGGAACTCAATTTTTCAAAAAATAAGTTTGGTCCCCTTTATGACATGTTCGCTAAATTTCAATCGTCTTATTATGAAAAACAGGATTGTCCTATGTTGTCGCCACAAGGGTTTAAAGCAAAAGCACCACTGATTGTTTTCGACTGTTCGTATCTAGAAGAATCTATGAAAATCACCACCATTGATTTAAGGGTAGATTTTGAAACACAAGAAAATGTCCCAGACCATACCAGTGCCTACTGTTTGATTATTCATGCTAGACAAGTGAAATATCATCCTTTGTCCAATTATGTCACCAGCATGTAAGCCATCTGTGGTCGAATGAAAACAAAAAAAGATCATCATTCATAGGATTGATGATAAGCGTCTGCATGCACAGTATCTGTTGCGCTCTGGCACTGTGCGCACATACGACAACTACAAACATCATGTGTCCCTCAATAAGCAACAGCAACAACAACAACGTGACAGACAAACCATGGAATTTAAAATGTGAATTTAATCGTTTGAAAACTTTTGAAGCATGGACAGTTCCCTTTATGGATTGTGGAGAATTGGCTGCGAGCGGATTTTATTACTTAAAACGTGGGGATGTGGTCAAGTGTATTTTTTGCAACATTGAAATTGGAAACTGGGAAATAGGGGATCGAGCCTTTAGCGATCATCAGCGATGGAGTCCATCCTGCCCTTACCTCAATCGCTATGATGTGGGCAATATTCCATGGAGTTTGAATTATCCGGTTATTGTACCAGACCCTACAAAACTAGGAGATACCTGTGGACCGTATGTGCAAACTATTCATTTGAATGCTGTTCCAAATTAAGCCAACACACTTGTTTGTAATAAAAGTGTAAGTTTTTTTTTTGTTATGAATAAAACCTCAACAAATATTTCGCTGTTGTTCAATTCATTTTTTCCTTTTTTTCCCCTAAAGTCCTTTGATTTTGCCATGTTAAACCATGGCATGGGTTAGTTGTTAATTAGACGTCAATGAGGTAACAAGTAAAAATAAAAAAGCATGATGCGTACACTCATCGTGGATTGTCAGGGGTTTAAAATTGCAGACAACAAATTTATATTTAAGGAAGTTGCTTTTATCGATTGTAGTACGTTTTGGGTGTCTAACCCTATTCATTTGGTGTTTAAACCTCCCTATGCTTTCGAGTTGCTTAGTGAAAAAGATAAAAAACAGAGCCAATGGATTGAAAATCATTTGCAGTTAGCATGGAACAAGGGTGATATTTCTTACAAGTATCTTGACATTGTCATGAAAGCCCATTTGTCCTCGGCCAATGTCTTATTTGTTAAAGGGAGTGAAAAACGCCAGTGGCTTCAACCATTTCTACCCTCTCACTGTCAATGTATTGACCTTTTAGATCTGGGTTGTCCATCCCTGCAAACGCTCATGGACACTTGTCCTTGCGACAATATTCAGAATAAAGCCTTAGCGCATGCATGGCAATTGTTTCATTGGCTCACCACGAGTGCATGTTGGGAGTTGTTCAATAAAATGAAAACTGAAAGTGTATCGTCCAATGATAGCAGTGAGACGTGTACACGTGAGGTGATAACATCAACGTTATAGACATGGACGCCACTACAATCGACAAGGCTATTGGAAAGTTCTTTGTGTGCAAGAAAAAACTGATTAGCTTTACACAACATGAATTATTAGCACTACCTAAATCATTTCTTTTTTATGTTGCTGCCAACGCTGTCAAAGAAATTTGGGAAAAGGCGCCTGCCGAGTGGACTAACGACTCTGTATTGAGTGAACTACAACCATGCAGTCATTTTTCCCATCACAAGCAATTAACCATGGCAAAAATACCTTCCATTCGACAGTGTGCCACATGCCAATTAATGAAATTATATCATGGTCATAAAACTCAGTGTAAAGACATTGTTTCATCATTCCATGGCTGTCATGCGGAAAACAACCACCACCTACCATGCTCGTCAGGAGCTGCCGACAAACAACAACAGCAAGAACAAGAACAAGAACAAGAAGAAGAAGAACAACAAAAAAAGTGTTTTTCACCGATTGAAACCTCTATGTCCCAGGTGTACTGGCCGTGGAATTATTGATAACATTATTAAAAACTTACCATTCGAAGCTCACTTACCTGCTTACAGCTTTTGGGGCCCTGGTACTCGTCTTCAAGATCGTTTGAGGAGAGGGAATATGGGAATCAATGCTTTGGATCATGCATGTCTTAATCACGATAAAGCCTATGAAAACAGTGATCCCACACTAAGACGCATTGCCGACAAAGTCTTGTTAAGCATTGCCAAGCAACGATTAACAGCTTCAGATGCCAGTCTAGCAGAACGAATGGCAGCATTTATAGTGATTGGTGCTATGAAGAGCAAATTACTTTTATCTAGATATGGACTTTAACGTAATGAATTTATTTTAAAAAATGTATAGTATCACTGTTATCATGACAAAAAAATAAATAAAAAGACAAGAGTCCATGTTGTGTTTTTTTCCATTATTATTATTCACTCATAGTTTCATTATTATAATTATAAATGACAAACAATAAAAAAGGGACAGCAGTGCATCGTTAAAAATTATTACTAATTGTAGTAAATCTATTTTTTCAATCACAAACAATAAAAAAGGACAAAAGTCCATTATTTTAACTAATAGTTTCATTATTATTATTATAAAAAATTATATATACATGGTAATTGTACTAAACCTATTTTTTTTAAATCACAAACAATCAAAAGAAAGGACAAAAGTCCATCATTATTCATCAGCTTCAAATAGCAGTCTAGCAGAACGAATGTCAGCATGAAATCTTTATCTACTCTAGAACCAGTTTTTTTTGTTAAACGCTTATTATTGAATCACGTTCTTCTCACTAAACGAGAACGTGTCAAACCATTTTGGGTTTTGTTTCATAACGACATACGGATCACAGTCACGGATATGGTAAATAAAACTATCCGTGTCTGTATATAACAAGGAAATGGTACCAAATCGCTGTATTGCAAAACCATAATGGAATTTATACATGTGCAATTTTGAAAAATCTAATATGACTTGCCCTAAATAGATAGGCTTATTCATGACCACTTTAGTTTTGGCAAGTTCAATAGTCAGTAGATCATGATCAATAATGTTTAAAGATTTGAAATTTGGTTTTGCAATATATTTTTGAGCCCCCCATCTGCCATGCCATGTATTGACCAACTTAATGTCCCTATACTGCCGTACATTTTCCAAACTCTTGCCATAGATACAATTATTCATCAGTTTAAAAAAATTGATTTGAAATGGCTGAGTGGCACTTTGTCTGTGACTGGTATTTAAATCCATGTATGGTTTCAACCACGGTTTCTGACAAAAAGAAATACCTCTATGGATTTTTTTC
Organism: Meconema thalassinum; assembly: GCA_946902985.2. Taxonomy (NCBI): domain Eukaryota; kingdom Metazoa; phylum Arthropoda; class Insecta; order Orthoptera; family Tettigoniidae; genus Meconema; species Meconema thalassinum. The sequence goes on along the minus strand of OX336401.1, from coordinate 14,532,679 downwards.
AGGGTTAAGCCCTGAGCTAAACATTCTACCAGCATGTCAATATGCAACACATAGTGATTTTTATCATACAAGGTACCCATCAATTTCTTATGATTGCCCTTACTCTCGGGCGGCACCATTTTCTCTATGCAAAAGGGGAAATCACCATGACGCTGTCTGAGATGGGGGGGATAAGCTAAGTCGACATCAAGAACATACCCTACGTCCTGTTGCTTGCTAGCGCTATGCACATTAAAATCTTTAATTTCATCCTCAGACAGCCAGACAAAGTTTCTGTACGGCAGTGGTCGACTCATAGCGTGACCGTATAAATTGTTTACGTCGAAATACATTAGATAGGATTCTGGTTCTTCGGGACAATAATCAGGCATGTAATGATTATTTGCCTTGGCATGTCGCTGATTGAGCGATACGAATCCCCCACGAATCCCTTTTTCCATCATGAGTACCAATCGGGATCCGTCAGTAAATCAAGCTCAATGTGGGTAAATTTGAGGGCGGCGTCCCAACTTAACCCTGGACTGGTATAGTAGTGAGCGGGGTCAAGGCCATAAATCCTGTGACATAGCTGACGAAACGTTTCAAAAACGTCGGTCAACAACAACACGTCTAATTTTAAGTAGTGCATAGCATACTGGCCCATGGTTTCTATGCCAAACACTCGCCAAACATGCTGTGCATGGGCATAGTCTTCTTCACTGATGGTGCTTTGAGTCAATTGAGAAAAGAATTTTTCTCTTGGCGGCAAAGTCGTTTCTTCAAGCACCTCGTAACTTTCCACATAATCGTATGGAAAATGGCCTTTACGAACACACAATTTAAATTGATTTGTATCCGTAAAGTGGGAATGGGTATGTTTCAACTCATCTTGGCTTAAGCCTTTCACAAGACTATCCAGCGAACTAGACATAAACTTGAATGAGTCGAGAAAGCGAATGCTCATGCTTCCTTTTCTCCATGAAAGTGAGGTAAAGCTCTCATGGTTCTTAGCCAAAATGCTGAATTTGCTCATATCTACATGAGCAAATTGTTTTACAATGAAGTGAAGGTCATACCGGGAGAAATTGTGTAAGAAGACAGGGAGGAAGCGAGGTGTAGAGTACTTCAAATTGCATTCGTTATGGGCAGCACCTCTAAAATGCCCTGTCCTGTGGCAGTGGTCTCTTACTTTTTTTTCTCCGCCTAAGATTGGCTTTTCACATATGTGGCAGGTGGTGGCTTGATCATATTCTCTTTGCTGTACGTCATTCATCTGAATTGGTACAGGGTTGTTCAAAATAGTTTCTACTTTGCCTGCTAAAGCCGCCATTTGATCAACAAACCACCGCGCACAATCCTGACCTTTATGACTTACATACTCACATTGTGAATTATCATAGTGACAGACAACATAATAGGCTACGGCAAAAGGCTCATGTTTCTGCACTGGATAGGTTGAGCTTGTATGGGGGCTTGGTTCACATCCCTGAATGGGAACAGTAAGGGCCTCAAAATCAGCGTAAACAGTAAATGGTACCATCTCTTGTTTATTAGTGGCCTTAAATTTTAAGACTGCGTCATTCCCTTCGGGCAAGACTAGCTTTACTGCCGTCTGCCCTTCACAGTCTTCCGTATGTCGTTTCAAAAGTTCATCAGTTGTAAAATACTGAAGGCAGCGCTCACAAATGTGTTTTGCACACTTATGGTTAGACACTTGGCTGCTCACCAATTTACTTAAATTCTTTATCCAACAGTAATGGCTTTTATCCCCATCAGACAGGAAAAGCAGGTGAATGTGATGTTGCTTTACCTGTTTGGTGGCATACAAGGGGCCCACAATATTGGATCCTTCGATGCCATACACCATGAAAGAGAAATTTGGATTATCTTTCTCAAATAAATGAATTTTATCTAGAGGCATGGGAAATGAAACACGCTCGAGATTGAGAGTTTGTTTCATGCGGTTAAACAATTCTTTGTACTTCCCTGGTCTATCACAATTACTGCCCTGACAGGGTTGCAGGCAGCTCACTATACTCCACAAAAAGCAGTAATCGTCTTTGTTGCGTATGTTGATCACTGCCTTTCTGGAAGCGATAAAGCTCGGTGTGGCAATATAGCTACTTCCTGCATTCAATGGATTGTATTTACAAATATTGATTTGCAAATAGGCAATGCTATTGAGGGCCAAGCCACTGGGACCCTCTTGCAACTTATCAAATTTAGTGATAAGCGCTTGAATAGCTTTCTCCTGATACCACGTTTCCAAATTATCGGCTATCAGTACTTTCTCCATTTTTGTACAAAGGTTGAAGGTGTGTTTCTCTTCAACATTATTTTTTATCAATGTAAATTCACATAGTAGTTCGAAGTTTATTTTTAAAGCCTGATGCAATCTTAAGCCTTGTTCACATTCACTCAAAAAAATGGGAAAACATAATTCCACAAAATCTTTAGGCGACAGACAGTGATTCGCATTGTAAATACGGCCTGAGCATACTCGCGTTTTGAAACATTTGGCCAAAGGCTGCCACACTAACACTTCACTCTCTGATATAGACATGATTATAAAATGGACTAATAAACGTGCAACCCTTACCTTAAAATAGGTTAATCCAAAATCTCCAATTCCAAACGACCACACTTATCGATTTTTACTGACTGGCACACACAATCTCGTTCACAGGTAGACAATGGTTGTAGTAATTTGGGCCCCCAGCAGGAAATGATCACCAACAAAGTTGTTATAGTTTTAATATCAACGACAAGGTTTATCTTGTTTTTTTTGTTTCCAATGATTTATCTGAAAAACAAACCAATACAATCCGTTATTAGTCATGGTTATATACATTAAACATGTGCATTCATTCATTCATTCATTCATTCATTCATTCATTCATTCATTCATAAGACTTGCTAAAAACAAAAGGTTTCAAGTGTGCACACATAAATAAGACACTCACTCGAAAATAACAAAGTCATTTACAAAGACTCACCTCTTTTTTTTAATATCGAAAGCGTCAAGGTAGTTAAAACCTATTCACTCCATATATATCTTCATTCTAAAACAATAATAAATACACGCCATAAGTATATAAATTTCCGTGAAATAAATGACATGCATTTAACAACAACAACAACAATAAAAGTAATGGAACAACATGTACTCACCATATAATGAATTATAATACTTTCAGCAAATGTGCTCTTTGCCGCCACTGTCACTGTCACTGTCACTGTCTCTCTCTCTGTCTGCTTTCCCAGACTTAATGATGTTGTTTTTAAAAATCTGCAACAAACGAAATCCCCCAAAAATACCATCAGTCACTAACTTACTTTTCATGCATACACAAAATAACAATAAAACCAATCATGCCATAATTAACAATAATGAACCTACCTTAGTACAAGTATGGCCGCGGTTCACGTAATATTTTACAAAGAGCATAAGGCACTTGCATCCGTCACCTTCAAAGATGAACACGAGAATGATGAGTCTCTCTTACCCTCAGAACATATATGTCTCCTCAACAAGATGCAAAGTTAACACTTTACTTTTTTTTTTGTTCCTATGAGTAGGATGTCATGGAGCGCACAAGTCAGACCGATTCTCACAAGCTTTTGCAATCTCTGCATGAGTATGCGTGAGAATGCAATGATCAGCTTTTCGACAGAGCTGTTTGTCCTTCATCGAGATATCGGGTAACACGTCTGGGTCAGATAACAGCCACCTGCATGTGAACAACAGGCTGTTATCTCTCTCTGCTGCGAGGCACGTACGATGATAAGACCTGTGTCTGTCTGGATCGCCGTGGGTCAGTCTCAATGCTTTCAATTCTCATTGCATTAAGCAAGTTCTCTCTCTGCGTGTGAGCCCTGACCAGTCAAGACAAATAATAATAATAATAATGCATAAGTGTTTTATTAATATCAAAGCGCATAACCTAACGTGACTTCAAATCTGGTTTCTTACTTTTTCCCCGTTTTCCTCAACGATCTCGAAAAAAAAAATGACGGAAACCATGATTTCAGGTTTTCCATACCTACATTCCCGTAAACTGAACAACGACACAAATACATCGACATGCCCATCATAAAAATCGCCTCATTCGTTTTCCAAATAACGCGAAAATGAACAAAAAAAACACCTTTTCCATAAGAAAACCATGTTTCCAGCTTTTTACCTTTTTCATGTCTATATCCACGTAAAGAGAATAAAGAGACGAAATAAATACTATCACACGCGTCATTCTCACGTTTTCGGTTTTCCAAAAATCGACAAAAATGTGAAAAACGCATGTTTTGACTCAAAACCCTAACTTCACCTTTCCGACACCTACATTCCCGTAAAGAGCACAACGAGACGAAAAAAACGAATCCAAGCACGCCCTCCTAGCATAACCCGTTTTCCAAAAATCGGCAAAAATGTGAAAAACGCATATTTAGACCCAAAACCCTAAGTTTACCTTTTCGACACCTACATTCCCGTAAAGAGCACAACGAAACGAAATAAACGAATCCAAGCACGCCCTCCTAGCATGACCCGTTTTCCAAAAATCGGCAAAAATGTGAAAAACGCATGTTTTGACCCAAAACCCTAACTTCACCTTTTCGACACCGACATTCCCGTAAAGAGCACAACGAGACGAAAAAAACGAATCCAAGCACGCCCTCCTAGCATGACCCGTTTTCCAAAAATCGGCAAAAATGTGAAAAACGCATGTTTTGACCCAAAACCCTAAGTTCACCTTTTCGACACCTACATTCCCGTAAAGAGCACAACGAGACGAAAAAAACGAATCCAAACACGCCCTCCTAGCATGACCCGTTTTCCAAAAATCGGCAAAAATGTGAAAAACGCATATTTAGACCCAAAACCCTAAGTTCACCTTTTCGACACCGACATTCCCGTAAAGAGCATAACGAAATGAAAATAACGAATCCAAGCACGCCCTCCTAGCATGACTCCTTCCATTCCAAGGTCGCAGGGGCTCACAACTTGCTAAGTGAGACAGCTCCCCCATTACCACACTACTCATCTTCTTCGGTATCCTCTCCTCGCGCATCCTCCTCACATGTCCATACCATTGTAGCCTAGACCGCTCTATTCTGTTTTGCAAAGGTTCCTCTCTTACCATCTCTCTGACTCTCTCATTCCTTACTCTGTCCATTCTTGTTACTCCTACCCTACTCCTCTGGAACTTCATCTCCACTGCTCGTATTTTACTCTTGTCCCTTTCCTTCATCACTCATGTTTCTGAACCATACGTCGAAATTGGCACAAAGTAGGTCATGTAGATGATTCCTTTACATTTTTGTGGTACATCTTTATTCCATATCATCTCCCTAACACTCTAGAAAAATGCATCAGCACATTTTCCTCTTTCATTTATTTCCATCCTATTGCCTCCCTTTTCTTCAATTATGCTTCCCAAGTACTTGAAGCATTCTACCTTCTGCAACTGCTGTCCTCCAAGTGTTATACCCATATCCAGTCTGTTCTTCCTCCTCGTTGTAATGGCCACTTCACTCTTTTGTGCTGAGAACTTAATCCCTTATGATAACACTACCTTCTCCCACTCATCCACCCATTCCTTGTTTCAGACCTCTCTCCAGTTGAAACCATTCCATTCTCTCCCTTCCCACCTTTACACAGCTTTTGCTTCCCTCATACATTGCTTTCACTGTTGCCATTGTCTCCATTGTTTACTGCTTTTGCTCTCATTGCTTCCCATACCTTGTTTCTATTAATAGGCTTTCTCGATATCCAAAAAGGTCATCACCGGATCTTTCCCATATTCATAATGGTGTTCTTGTAGCTGTCTTACAGCAATGATGAGGTCAACTGTTGACCTTCCTGGCCTGAATCCATTCTGTTCTTCCCTTTGCCCATCTTCAACTTCTGTCCGAATTCCTCTCTCCAGTACCTTCTCAAATATTTTGGCGCAGTGGCACATGAGTGTTATTCCCGTGTAGTTCTTGCATTCCTTCCTACTTCCCTTTTTAAATATGGGTATTATTATCCGTCTTTTCCAGTCCTCTGGTATTTTCTTCTCCCTCCATATCACTTTAAATACTCGAAAGAGCCACTGTGTTCCTATCACTCCTGCTGCTCTTACCAACGCCACACTCACTTCGTCTATTCCCGGTGCCTTTCCCCCTTTCATGTTCTTTAATGCTTCCTCCTCTTCTTTCCATGTCAATTCCTTCTCTGAAATTTCTTAGTCACTGTCTGTTTCTTCCTCCACAATGTCCACTAAGCTGGTTTTAGTTGGATTTAGGAGTTCCTTGAAGTATTCTCCCCAGATAACCTTTATTTCTTCCATATTTTCAACCTCCTTTCCAATCCTGTCCACCATTCTGACATTTCCCCCTGTAGCTCTTCTCTTTGCCTTTTTCATTCCATACAATACTTTCTTACAGCCATCACAATCTTCCTCCTTCATTTCTGTCCATTTCTCCAGCCATTTCTTTTTCTCTTCCTTCACTACTTCTCTTGCTTCTTTCTTCCGCTCATGGTACTCCTCTCTTGTTCTGTCTGTCCTCTGTTGGAACCATTTCCTGAATGCTTCATTCTTCTTTTTCACAGCTTCGTTAGTTCTGGGGTTCCACCATGGTGTTTCCTTCCACCTTTTCTTTCCACTAGTTCTGCCACACACGACTTCCGCTGCTTCTACCAACACGTCCCTGAACCTATTCCATTCTTCTTCACCTGTTCTCGGATCATCCTTCGGTAATTTGTTCCTCACTAATATCTGGAACTTCTCCTTATTTCCATCCTCATTCAGTTTCCATGTCCTTATTCTTCTTTCTTGGTTCTCTGTTCTCCTCTTTTCCTTCTGTCCTCTCACCTTGGCGACCAGCAGATGGTGGTCACTGTCGAGGGCTTTTGAAGGTATTACCCTTATATCCGTGATACTCTTCTTTGTCTCCTTCCCGCATAGAATGTAGTCCACCACTGATAGTCAAATCCCTGCTATACCAAGTAATTTTATGGCTCTCTCTCTTCTTGTACCATGTGTTTCCAACCATTAGCCCATTTATCATGCACAGTTCCAGCAATCTCTCTCCTTCCTTATTACTGTGTCCCCATCCTTCACCACCAATCACTTCCTCGCATTGATGATCACTAACACTTAGGACCTTTCCATTCCTACTTTTTAAGTCCCCTCGACACTTTTTTGACCTTTCTTTTGAATATCGGCAGAATATTAGTCCATTTACATTATTTCGATTGTAGGTTTAAGAGTAGCCTTTATAGAGTGCACGTTGCCTTCCTTTGTTGGTTGTAGTAAGCTCCATAATAGGAACTGACTCGTCAGTCTCATTTGCTTACTACAAATGTTACAACAGTTCTTATAAAGGAATGATTTAGTGTCAGTTTATTTTGGTGGCTTATCATATGTCAGCTTATTTTGGCGGCTTATCACATTTCAGATGAGTTTGGTGGCTTATCATATGATGGCTTATTTTGGCAGGTTATATTGCATAAGCTCATTTGTAACTTGACATAATGAAACCTAACTTAACCTCACCTAACCTCAGCTCACCTAATTTTACCTAACTTAACCTCGGCCAACCTACTCTGATCTCATTTCACCTAACGTAACAAAACAATACACCTGACCTTTCTTTACTAAACATTTCCTAATCTAATCCCAGTTAACCTCACCTGATTTGACCTAACCTCTTTGCAAGTAAGCAACAACAACACAGCAAGATTTAAAACAATCCAGAGTACTTTAAGGTTAATCATTGACTCCCGACTCCTTCTCTCACCACTATCCCACTGCTAGTCGAAAACATTATATTTTTAGATAATTACAAAACTTTTATTTGGAAAGTAGGCTATATGTTTAAACTAGAAATCCTAAAAGGTTGTATATTGGCTTAAACGAAATGTCTCTATGTTCTTTAATTAATAGCACAAAGCATGGATTTTTTTAGAATTTTTCAAAATAGTTCAAAAATGGATTCAATTATACGGGTTTGCCTTCTTGACAATATGATATACTAAAATATCATCAACATCCCATTTGTCTATATATTTTTTACGATGAAGATAAATATGGCTTCCTACTACAAATAATCACAGTTTTAACCCTTTATGCTTGGAAATTAATGTTGAAAACATGACTGGGGAATATTGTTTTATTCGTGTCAGAAGTACAAAAAAGACAACCATTAAAACAAGAAAAAAATGAAAATGGACACAAAATCATGCAATTTCAAACAATTCCTGCTTAGAAAATAACTAATTCGAGAACATGTGAATTTTCTTGAGTCAAATCACTCGTGTACAACTTGGGAATTAAGATTTTTGAGCATGACGTGTCGGTCGAAACGGAAGTAGATATTTCGATTTTGATTTGACCATGTACGGGTCAACACTAACGCTCGTAGTGATAGAATTAGTGAAAAGCATCAGGTCTAACGTTTAGTTCCCATGAATGAATCGAACGAAACCATTCGCGTGTCGTCTGCGATCGTCGCCTTTTGACGAGGTTTGCGTATCATTGTAGGTATTTCATTTGCAGTTCTTGATCGATCAATGGTTACGTCTTCATCGTTTTGCCGACTCGTTCCGGGTTCGTCACTGAATCTTACTACTTTCTGCATTTTATTACTTTATTATTCCTCTTTTGAATATTCTATGTATTAATCAAACTTACGTGTTGGCGGTATTGTAACACACACTAAACTGACAAGTAATGGACACCAAGCGTAAGGCAACATCCTTTGCCATGTGTAGTTGACTAAATATCTCCTATATATTCAAATAAAAATAAAAATATCTACTTCCGTTTTTACTGACAAATCATGCACAACAACAAATAGAACATATTCTCGGTGGCCTAAATCTGTCACTACGAGCGTTTGTGTCGAACCAAAAATGGTCAAATCAAATCAAATTATCTAATTCTTTTTGAGAAATTCAAAGATCAATTGCCCAGAAATTAAAGATAATGAATGAATTAATAATTTCAATTAAGTCCAGAAGTAATTTTCAAAATTTTATTATACATGAATTGAAGCGAATGGCCATAGAAGGGCATATTACTTGAACGGCCATGGGCTCACAGCAAGTTATATTTCAAGGAGATCCAAATTTTGCTATCAGATAACACTATCAATGACAACTAGCAGTGAAATATGAAATACGATAATTTGTTCATAACATGCATTTATATCCTTTCCAACTGTGGGCACAATTTTGAAAATATATTAATTTAAGAGTTTCCGTTTAAATGGATTCCAATAGTCTTAAGTGATTACTGTCAAATAACAAAATGTTTTCTACGTTAAAATGGGACACTACAATGATTGTAATTGCATTCGCATATACTGTCTGAGTATGCCGCTTAGCCACTATGGGATATCTTGTGGGTCATCAAAGCGTCATTGATAGAATACTGTAGTCGGAGATGCTTCATGGATAATGCTTATTGCCACTGTGGTCACAATTTTGAAAATATATTAATTTAAGAGTTTCCGCTTAAATGGATTCCAATAGTCTGAGTGATTACATTCATTTAAAAGTAATTCTTTCTCCATTACAAAATTGGTTTTGCATATTCTACATGAATAAGGCGTCTCCCCACAATGGGTTAACATTTGTGTTTTCAAAGAATGTTAATAGTAATTTTGCTTCCCAAGTGCACAATATATATATCTCCTTGCCACTATGCATTACCATGAGCGTTTCCATAATATCTACAAGTACCCAGTTATAAGCTTTGCATATGGTAGAGGAATATGTCGTCTTGCATGGGTTCATCGTGTTTTTGACGTATGTTTGTGCTCCGATTTACCAATATCACTTTTACTAAAATGGCCAAAGAGACCTATTTTCGAACTTTCCCTCGAAGAAAGTGGGTTTCTTAGAGATAACTTGATTAAAGTTTCTCCCCGCTACGGGTAAACATGTTCTTCGACAATAATTGTCTTCTCTTGGAAAATTTGACATCTCACCGCTGTGAATTTTAGAGTGTCTGTTAAAATATACTCTTGAAGCATACTTGTATTCTCATAAAACATATGAATATGGCTACTTTTGGTGAGGGCAAACTTAGGTGTCCTCAAATGTCCTTTCCGAGCATATATATATATGATACTTGAACATGGCTCCTGGCCACTATGGGCTTATATGAGTAAATCGAAATATCCTCACTCATATGAAATTGATTTTTCACGAACATCGTCTCTAGAGTTTAACATGTATCCATACACTCCAAATCTGACAAACATTAAATTTGCATAATACACGTATATGGCTTATTCCAGCTATGGGCGATGGTTCATTTTACAAATGTCCTTGATAAACATATGCATTTTTTGCGGCTGTAAGTTGACACGTGGGTTAATGTTCTTTTCTGAGCAGATTTCACTTCGCATTTAATTAACGAGAATAGCATGTCATCATTATGGATTAGCCTGTGAGTCATCAAATTCTTGTTTGGCCGAAGAAAGATACTCGCCAGCAAGGTTTGGCATGTGGCTATTCCAATGCCGTTTCAAAGTAAACTTGCCTTTACAGGTTTTGTATGAGTAAGGACTCTCTCCGCTATGGGTTAACAATTGCGGCTTTTAAAACCTTTGACGGCGAAGTTTTCTTTTTATATATGACAACAGAAAGACCGCTCTTCGATGCGTAAAGATGCCTTTCTTTAATTCCCTTAACAACAAGGTTGGGATTTGGAACTGGTAAAGGAAGATGCTTTTTTGACGCTATGGGTCAACTTGTGCTTCTTTAAATGCCCTTCCCATATGCTACATGAGTATGGTTTCTAACCGCTATGCGTTAACAGGTGGTACTGTTCAATCGGAGCAAATTTGTTTTTGCATATACTACACGTATAAGGATTCTCTCCGCTATGCGTTAATACGTGTGTTCTGAAATTTCCACCCGGGCAAATTTGCTAAGCATATACTGCATGTATACTGCTACACGTTAAGGTGAGGAACACCTGGTTTGGGGGTTAAAAACAACCGAAATTTAGTTTTTTTATCGTTTCAGAATTATTAGTATGTGGGTAACTCAAATACGTCGAAACATTTTTAAAAGTCTTAAAAATGTGTATGTTATGACTCTTTTTGTAATGATGTTACTCTATGAAAATACACGCACACGTTTACCTCGGCTCATTCTTTTGCGGATAATGTCTGAACTACTGGAGGTAAATGTTTGAATGCACTACCATTTATTTGATAATGATCAATTTTCAGTTTGATAGGCGTGAAACAACATTAAAAATATCCACTGTGTTGTATTCCATCTCAATTTTTAATATTTGCCCAAGCGCCTTTCCCCTTCCCTATACATCTCATGGCATAAACGAAACTGGCATTGACTTCAAAACCATGATCAGTAGCTTTTCTTGTATCAAAGTTCATCGAAGAAACAAACACACTTGCGCTCGGATGGTTAAATGTAAGTCCATTTAAATAAAAATTAAAAATTTCGCATCGCCGCCATGTTGGATTTGTGGCCACCAGGCTATAGAATTAGTGATTGAAGACATGACTAACAGGAAAGGAAACCAGAGAGGAATCTATAAAGGACTGAACTGGATGCAAAGAATCCAGATTATGGGACAGGAAAGTCTTGAGAACCTTCACACGTAAGATATCACACTGAAAATCTTAAGCTTCAATTTTCTCATTTGTATAATTTTTTGTACTTTGGTAGCATTTTGGAGGAAAGTTCTTATGCTAGGCCACTGAAACTTTTTTCTGTGGCTTCCTCTTGAATGGTAATAGGAAGGGATTTTTCAGTATGTTACCTAAGAATCAAGTTATGAATATTTTAAAGAAAATATTTGAAAAAAAAACAACATATTTTTTAAAACTTCATTCTGAGAAACTATTCGATTTCCGTAAATAATTCTCCCTATTATTACAGAGAAAGGTGCATATAAAAATCTCTGGACATTTCATTGTACTAATCCCAATAGGTTTTGAGTAATCTCTACCAAAACGCTGAAATTTTAACATGGGCAAGATAGGGTGGTGGTTCTCACCTTAAGAGGTGTTACTTCATATGCCCAGTCCGTGCAAATTTGGCTTCGCATATGCTACATGAGTATGGAATTTTACCGCTAGGCGTTATCATTTGTCTACAAATGACCTTTCGGAGCAATATTGGCATCGCATATACTGCACTATCTTATCACACCTCTATGCGTAAAGAGAAGTTACTTGAACTAAATGCCCAGCTCGAGCAAATGTGGCCTCGCATATACCCTATAAGAATAGTTTGTCAGCACTGTGTCTTAAAATGTGTTTCTTCAAATGCCCTGACTTTGAAAATTTGGCTTCCCATTTACTACATGAGTATGGTCTCTAACCGCTATGCGTGAACGTGTCTTTCTTCAAATTATCTTTCCGAGTAAATTTAGCTATTCGTATAGTGCAAGATGTTTTAACATGTGTCCCTTCAAAGTACATTTTAGGGAAAATTTGGTTTCGCATATACTGCACGAGTATGGTTTTTCACCGCTATGTGTCAACATGTGGCCCTTCAAGGTATCTTTCTGGGGAAATCTGGTTTCGCATATGCTGCATGAGTATGGTTTTTCACCGCTATGTGTTAACATGTGGCCCTTCAGGGTACTTCTCCGGGAAAATTTGGTTTCGCATATATAGCACGAGTATGGTTTGTCACCGCTATGAATTAACATGTGTCCTGTCAAGTGACTTTTGCGGGCAAATTTGGCTTCGCATATACTGCATGAGTATGGTTTTTCACGGCTATGCGTTAACATGTGTGCTTTCAAATTACTTTTCCGTGCAAATTTGGCTTCGCATCTACTGCAAGAAAAACGCTTGTCAATGCTATCCGTTAACATGTGAGACTTCAAATTAAATTTGTAGGCAAATTGTTGTTCGCATATACTGCACGAGTATGGCTTGTCACCGCTATGCTTCAGCATGTGACCCTTCAAAGAATTTTTCTGAGCAAATTTGGATTCCCATATATTGCACGAGTATGGTTTGTCACTAGTATGCGTTTGCATGTGTGTCTTCAAACCACCTTTCCGAGAAAATTTAGCTTCGCATCTAGTGCAAGCGTATGGTTTGTCTCCGCTATGTGTTACCATGTGTCTCTACAAACACCTCTTCTAGGAAAATGTGGCTTCGCAAATACAGCATGGGTATGGCATCTTACCGCTATGGGTTAGCATGTGTTTCTTTAAACTCTCAATTTGTGTTTGCATCTGGTGCATGCGTAATGTTCCTTTCCGCTATTGATTCTCAGGTTCACCTTAAAATTTTGTTTGGTTTTAAATTTTCTTCCAAGTACAGTGCTAGCGGAATGTCGCGATGCGTAAGTATTCCTTACAACAGGATTCGAAGTATCAGGATATAATAACCTGAAACCAGTGGTATAAATATATTGTAGTGCGCTCATATTTGTTGAATTATTTCAGATGAATAAATAATTCGCCATCCAGAGTTGAAACTAACAGTATGAAGTATTGTAGCAACTTTAATAATATACAACCAGGAATGATGTCTTCCAGTACCAGGAACTGATCTGGTTTCTGTACTGCAAAATTATTTTCTATAGAACGATTACTTTAAAATTACTCATATATTATGCAGAAAAAGAGGTGTGTCATGGCGGAGTATTAGGAATCATACCTTTCATGGATGTGATTTGACAAAAGTCAACCTGATTCTTGATCAGTTGAATAATTGAAAATACTGAACGGTTGCAGATTGTGTGCTGATTCGTGCTTCATCTGCGTGTGTTCACTTTTTCCTCTTTCATATTGTGTCAATTTAACAGCATGGCTGTGCGAGGATATAACGATTGATTAATGGAATCATGGCAACTGAACAGCAGCTGACTTACAAAGTACGCTGTCTTATAGGTGACAGAATAATTAATATTATTCTCCCTACCCTAATAGTTATTCTGTTTTATGGATAATGGGGGTATATTTTGGATATGCGGTCCGTGTGAATTCGGAATTACATGATTTATCATGCTTCACCGCTGAATACTTTGTGGATGGATACCACTATTTTGGGCACCGTCAGATCTAAATTTCATGTCAACAGATGTCAACCCTAACTTTATATCTCATTTTCCTTGTCCATGTTGAGCCGAAGTGCCACGCGCCGATCAGATCTGCTCTCGCTGCTCGGCGCGCTGTTTATCTTATATTTGTAGATTTATCTAGGCATATGTCTGTGATTATTTCATACAGTTAGAAAGGTGAGGTTGCAAGCTTGCCTGTGCGGTGTTTCCTTTTCCCCTTCGAAGTCCGATACGCGATAGGTTTGAGTTTGTATTCACGCCCTCCCTTTGCGCTCCCCCAATCACGCGCGTTCCCGCCAAAATTGTGGTGGTGTTGTTTTCTTCTTGTTGACGTTCTCTGCCTACAGATGTATCTAAGAACTTTATACAGCTGGAAACGTAGTGTTTCTTCGAATATGACTCCTAGGTATCGTTAATTTCGGCTCAAAACTGATTTTTTTACACAAAAAAAGAGACATTGAACAATTATCAGAATAACCTCAATTAAAAAGGTTTAGATGCCGTATTTGCTTTTATGAGCATAATGTATGAAAGAATGAGGTATTGGTTATAATTCAAAGCAAAAATAATGATTCTATCGTTGGAAATGTGGTATTTATGATTTTTTTCAAATAGTCTGGATGAGCATTGAAAATGACTTGGCATTCTTGGCAAGTATTTCAGGAAATGGCTTGGCACTAAGAGGGTTAAGCGTTTCAACTGTCAATCTCGAAAGTCCAGTTAAGAGACAACATTATCTAAGTTAATAAGCTACTACGAAAATAAGCCAGTTAATAAAGGGTGTGATATTGGCAGATGTCGAAGGTAGAATTCTAAGTTCCCTATATTAATGTTTTACATCTTCACCAGGATCCATCGCAACTAAAGTTTACTAACAACATACATTAGAGCTTGAGTTTTCTTTTATTTATATGCGGAAATTCTCACTCTATCTTAATCAAATAACTGTAAGGACATCCATCTTATTTTATTACTGTTACACTCTATTAACGCTGAAGAAGGTATCATTGGATATTGAAACATGTACGTTTAAATATTATTAATCATCATATTCTTAGTATTGACAAGGCGGATAATATAAAACCATCAACATTATCACTAGCTCTTTTAAGATTAAATATGATTTCTTCCTATTCTACCTTCTAAGATCAGCCCAATACTTAATATAGATCCCCTTATCCCTAAGATTTTGTTGAAGCAGATCGAGCTTCACCTAACTCGGCCGTCATCCCACCCTCTTAGTAATTATTCTATTTAGAAACTGTGAAGCGTGAGTCATCAAACCATCTGTCAGCTGCTTGACATGCAACCAAAAAATCGTACGTAATAATAAGCGAAACAAACTGATCAGACCTTCAACCCCTATGCATCGCAGCAACTCAGTCGGTACCTCACCTAAGTTCCTTTCCATATGCCTTCTAGTGACCAACCAATTCTGATCCCGAAATTATATCTTCTCCATTATGACCAGCAATTTTCTGGAATTGAGCCGTTATTACGGCACTAGGCACGTATCTTCTCTCACCTCCATCTGATTTGTATAACTTGCTTCTGCGAGTATGATGTTTATGCTGAATCTCGTCAGAGCGCTCCACCGAACAGGTAAGAAGGAAGTCTTCTAATTGGGGCGATACCCTATAGAGTGTGTTCCTATCGTCTGTTGACAAGATGGTAGGTCTGTCTTGTTATCCGTCGTCACAACGACAATTGTTAACCTTTGAGGATCTACAATAGAAGATATGTTGAAATCATCAAGGCGATAAGATGTAGTGTACATAACTGGAGTTCCCGAGGAGCCTGGAATAGCCTGGGGCTATTTACTAGCTTCTGCCCTATTTCCTTTAGTTCGGAGTAATGACAAGTACCAATGTAAGAAGGAATTAACTACCTTAAATTTAAAATGATATTGCTTTGAAGAAATCGGGAAGACTGGATTGGACCTCTCATGTATTAGAAGCGATGATGTAACATTTGGTATCCTGGAAAAGATCATCTTGTTGAGGAAATGATCTGCCGTATGAAAGAAGTTCTGCTTCTTATTTGTGATACTGATCACTGTAGAATGTCACGTTCCATGACGGAGGAAATAAGCAATATTGTGTTCGACGAAATGTTGTTACAGTTTGTGAGGGTGAACAAGTGGTCTACTGAAAGGTACGTCATGTTGTGTTGAAGTTTATTCATATGTGAGGTCTGCGCCTGAAGTACAATTATTTATAATTTATTGAGTCACCGGCATTGTGATACCGTGTTAGGGTTGACTATCATTTTGTTATGTGGTTAGTAGTTTCAATTAGTAAAGTAACGTAAAGGTTTTCATTTCACTCTAATCACTGTAGGATATCCTAGTTTGGATCTGTTTTAAATGTTATTCAGTACGGAGTATAGTTATGAGGTATAGTGATGACGTCGGTGTTAGGTTCTTTAAAAGATGTGATTTTCTGTAGGTGACGAACTACCATTAATGACGAACAGCTGATAATATAGTACTGTAGTTTAAAGAAGGTAGCCATGTAACTGGTTTGGTGTTTGGAGAGATTAGTTCTGTTTTCATGCTATTAATAGGAGTTGGATTTTAAACAAATTATCCACACTATGATCAACGTTTGTTTATCGGCATTTATTTCCAGTTCGTAACGAAACGCCATTATCGACGAACAGCTGATTACATAGTACTATACTTGAAGGAAAGCAGCCAAGTCACTGGTTTGGTGATTGGTATGACTAGATCTGTGTTCATGCCATTAATAGGAGTTGGATTTTAATGTAATTATCCTCACTATGATAAATGGTTTGTTTATTGGCATTGATCTTCAGTTGGTAATATTGATCTAGATTTTCTGACGTGTCGTGTTAGTCGTAAAGTAAGTACCTTACATGCGAGATACGTAATTCTGTCATCTGGTGTCAGCTGAATATTTATCTTATTTGAGGAAGAGATCATGTCAGGAAAGTTTTAATTGACTATTGTACTATACTCCGACGAGTTTCTGATGGGAACTGGTGTAGGCTATTGGGGGTGATTTCCATGTCTTATTTTGATATACTTTTATTGTTTATTGTCTTTTTACTTTGTAAATGTACTCTGTTGGCCAATAGAATGTTTCATACCAGAGTAACTGTGTTTTCTTTTAAGCTTGAACTCGACAGCACCGTTCTAATAAGTGTACCTTGGGTTATGTTGGCAGAAAGGCTCAGTCCTTCCACTTCCAACCTAAAGTTATACAATTCACGGTAGCAGAGGTTCGGACCTCGTTTGTATTGTACTTTAGGGATGTTTCAGGAATATTTCACTATAATACACATAATCTCCTAAGCCCTACACAAACGCACACTTTCTCTTCTATATCAATTACTGGTTTTCACCCCAGCCTCTAATATTAGAGCACTTAAACCGTCATTACCCGAAAGTATTTTTAATCTTTCAGTGGGCTGTATAAACTACTTCTACATAAAACAATTTTCTACACATGGACATTTCTGTCATTTTATCTTAGGAGCTTGTACATCGTGGTCATTTACCCCCGTGTGTTTCGTTTTTTCTGATAACCTATGTATTGTGATGGCAGTATTAGTTTGTGTACTCGTAATTAGGTATAGGAGTAGGAAGGAGGAAGGAGGTGTACGTGGCCCTTCATTTGAAGCCACCCATGTGATTGCCTGGAGTAAAAGCGGGAAACCCCGCTAAACCAGTTCCAGAATGGCTGGTGAGGAAATCGAGCCCACGTTTCCTCAGTTTGGCCACAAGAAGCTGAGCGTACGCCTTGATCAGAATTTCTTGCACCTCATCCTTATCTCAATTTTCAGACGTCGGTTTTCTACGTTCTCTATTTTATGTCGTTCGCTTTTGTTATTCCAGGATTCATTCATTAATTGCAATATATCCTGAGTGATCCCAGGTATTTATCTTCCACGTATTCAGTCTCTTATTTTAACAATGTGCCAATCTTTTTTTCTACGGATTTTTTTCTTCTTCATAAATTCGCATTCCTTGCATTGCAGTTCTTACTTAGTCCTTCCTATATACTTCATAACAACCAGATTGTAGTCAGAATTTATTTGTCCCAGGAGTACGTTTTGACATCCAAAATCAGCTTTCGGAATTTCTGCTCGACCATAATGAAGTCAATTTAAAAACGTCCTATACCTCCTGGGTTCATTCACGTTGAACCCGTATTCTGTGAGCTCAGTCACATGTCAAAAGCCAGGAGTCGACTGGGCATTTACGTGTTCATTTATGTTTTAATTTAAAGGGGAATCAAGGCAACCAATTATGCTGTATATATGCAACCCGCCTCTTGCCAGACAAGGAAACTCATATCATTGGAAACAGAGAGAGGAAATATTGAAGGCAGACAATGCATTGTACTAAACCAGAGGGCAGTGGAAATGACACAAATCTCGCCAGCGAGTTGACTAGCACAAAAATGGACCGGATTATAAACAAGTACCGCACGCCAAAAGACTTGCCAACTTCATAAAAACTGAAAGTGCGGAGGAAGGAAGCGCACTGGCTGACACGCTTCTCGGTACGTGCGATATTGGCGCGAGCCAGATCTCATGACTACCTGCAGCCTATAAAATAATTAGGTTTCAATAAAAGTAATTAGATCGCTGTAATTACTACACATTATTTAGAAGAGATGTGTTGACATTGAATGATATGGGATTTGATAAGAAACAGTTTCAATTGAAGAGAATTTTAAGAAGAAGCTTTACTTATCCAGGAATTATAATAGAATGGACACATGAGTTCTGACCGCCAAAATTCACGAAAGGACGCTACGGTAGCAGGAAGGACGAAAATTGGAGAGCCACCCTCGGGGCTGTATTTCGAAAGACTTCGAGAGGGACGGACGTATTACTTCTACCCAGAGTTGGCACGCCAGTTTGTGATTATTTCAGACGGCGAGGACAGGGTCGTCGACGGTCATATTTGAGTCATTAGACGGTGCAAACAATACTACAAGATTGAAGGACTTAGAATATTTTCGAATCGGAAGAATATTATACGATACAAGCTGTACCCGGCATTCGTTGCAATGCCAATCAAAGAAAGTGCTGGCGTTGTAATTTTGTTTCTTGAAGTGTTTTCAGATACACAATCTAGAAAAATACGTGGGAGCGAGCACTACAACTCACCAATGTTTCATCGCAATCGGATGAATGGCATATGATGCATACGGGATTTTTTTAAATTGATTCGAGCGCTGTCACTCATTTGTTGAATCTCCTCGTGCACTAACAAATGTGAAATGGTTTTACTAAATTGAAAGCTTCACGTAAGTGCACACAACTCATCAAAAGTTTCATCGCAATCGATGAATAGTATATGAACGCATCTGGGATTTTGTTGAAACGCTTCGCACGTCGTCACTCATTTGTTACATCTACGCGTGAGCTACCAATATTGTAAAATGGATTTACTACGTTGAGGACCTTCCATTTCGTGTACACAACTACTCATCAAAGTCTCATCGCAATTGGATGAATGGCATATGAACGCATACGGGATTTTGTTTAAACGATTCGCGTGCTGTCACCCATTTGTTGAATCCACTCATGCACTACCTATTGTAAAATAGATTTACTAATCCTGAAACGTTCCCTGGAGTGTACTCAACGATTAAGCAAAGTTTCATCACAATCGGATGAATGGTATATGAACGCATACGGGACTTTGTTGAAACGATTCGCTTGCCATCGGTCATTTGTTAAATCTACACGTGCGCTACCTATTGTAAAATTGATTTATTAAGCCAGAAACCTTCCTTAGTGTGTACGCAACATCTCACCCAAGTTTCATCGTAATCGAACGAATGGTATAAGAACGCATACTGAATTTTGGGCGGCTTCGGTGGCGTAGTCGGTAGCATGCTGAGCTTCTATGCCCAAGATAGCGGGTTCAATCCCGGCCGAAGAATTCGGATTTATTAAGAGCGTTAAAATCCCTCAGTATGCCTTCCTTCGGAGGGGAAGAAAAGCCGGCGGTCCCATGTCATAGATTTATGGCATATTAAAGAACCTTCCACTAATTGACCTGTGTGAAGCTAAATTGGATAGATTAAGAATCTAAACAACGCTCTTATGTTTCTACGTTCATTGCCAAGAGCCGACTGCGGTGGCGTCTAATAGCTATGTTCTGAACTTGACCTAGTAGTCGTTGACGGTGGCGCTTGGCGGCAAAAGTAGGAACTATTTGAAAAATTCTAAGTTGCAGTAGTTAAATTAAAAAACAGATAACACACACTAATACAGTCATCACAATTAACACCGGTTATCAGACAGATTCTACACACACCCAAAGTACACGGGGCTTCATGACCGCGTTGTCGCAGCCCCTAAACTTAAGAACCAACCAACTAAAAGAATTTTGTTTAAACGATTCGTGCGCTGTCACTCATTTGTTGCGCTACCTCCTGAGAAATGGATTTACTAAGTCAGAAACCTTCATTTAAGTGTACACAAGAACTCATCAATGTTTCATCGCAATCGATGAATGATATATAAACTTATACGGAATAATGTTGAAACGCTTCGCGCGTCTTCGCTCATTTGTTGAATCTACTCCTGCGCTACCTGCTGTAAAATGGATTTACTAAGTCAGAAGCCTTTTCTGGAGTATAGACAACATCTCACCCAAGTTTCATCGCTATCGGACGAATGGTATATGAACGCATACGGGACTTTATTGAAACGCTTCACGCGTCATCGTTCATTTGTTGAATCTACTCGTGCGCTACCTACTGTAAAATGTATTTACTAAGTCAGAAACTTTCCCTGGAGTGCATTGAACATCCCACTCAAGTTTCATCGCAATCGGATGAATGGTATATGAACGCATGCTGGACTTTATTGAAACGCTCTAATGTGCAGAGAAAAACAGAAGAATTCTCCATCACCACCACCTATGGTACAAATCATAACTTTCCGCCACGGGCGGAGTGTGAGGTGTAAGGTTGCAACAAGGTGGCTTTAACGTGCAGAGACAAACAGTCCAAAGACTTTAGCTTTCACTAAAGCTAGCGGTTTCCACGACTACTGATTTTGACTGTATGATGTGGTTCTAAAATTGTGTGCAAATTGTGGTTCTAAAATTGTGTTCATTCCACCTACCGGGTCAAATTGTGAATCTAAACCATACAGGGAGCCACTCAAATATACATAAAAAATGTCATCAAAATCGGTCCAGCCATTTAGGAGGAGTTCAGTGACATACACACGTGTCGAAGAAATCATACTAATATATAACAAGTTTTTCAGTAAAGAACATATAGCCTACTTTCTCCTAAATGCATGGGTATTGTTATAACTCTTTGTCCTTTTCAAGGAGTATGATTGAATGTTGGTTGTAGTAGCTTCTTGAAATACAACGTGCTATAGGGATATTAAACATGAATATGAGGTGCCCTTTGCTAGTGCTACCTCTGTACCAAATTTCGTTCAATTCGGTTTCGCCGTGTTTGAATTGATAGGGGGAATCGATTTGCACACATACTTGGCCACCATCTGCAAACTATTGGGCTGATGTTCTTGCAGTTTGGTCAGAATATGTTTCCCACATAAAGATATGGTGTTGCAAAATTTGGTAGAGACTAGATTATTAGGTTGGTCGTAATTACATTTTAGCTTTTAACATTTGGGTGGCCGCGATTACGTTTCCGTCAAGATAGCGGTGATATAAAACATGACACTGAGGTGCCTCTTGCTAGTGCTACCTCTGTACCAAATTTCGTTCATTCGGTTCCTCCGTGTTCGAATTAATAGGGGGAATCAATTTTGACATAAAGATGGCCGCCATCCGCAAACTATTAGGCTAATGACCTATTAGATTGGTCAAAGGATGCTCCCTCCATAAAGGTATGTTGTTGCAAAGTTTGGTAGAGATCGAATGGTTATGTTAGTCGTAATTTGATTTAAGCTTTAAACATTTGTGTGGCCGCTATTACGTTTCTGTCAATATGGCGGCGATATTAATCATGACAGTGAGATGCCCTTTGCTAGTGCTATCTCTGTACCAAATTTCGTTCCATTCTGTTTCACCGTGTTTGAATTAATAGGGGGAATCGATTCTGACACAAAGATGGCCGCCATCCGCAAACTATTAGGCGAATGACCTATTAGATTGGTCAAAGGATGCTCCCTCCATAAAGGTATGTAGTTGCAAAATTTGGTTGAGATCGGATGATTAGGTTAATCGTAATTTGATTTAAGCTTTGAACATTCGTGTGGCCGCCATTACGTTTCAGTCAAGACGGCGGCGATATAAAACATGACACTGAGGTGCCCTTTGCTAGTGCTACCTCTGTACCAAATTTCGTTCCATTAGGTTCCTCCGTGTTCGAATTAATAGGGGGAATCAATTTTTACATAAAGATGGCCGCCATCCGCAAACTATTAGGCTAATGACCTATTCATTTGGTCAAAGGATGCTTCCTCTATAAAGGTATGTTGTTGCAAAATTTGGTAGAGATCGGATGATTAGGTTAATCGTAATTTGATTTAATCTTTGAACATTTGTGTGGCCGCCATTACGTTTCCGTCAAGATGGCGGCGATATAAAACATGACACTGAGGTGCCTTTTGTTAGTACTACCTCTGTACCAAATTTCGTTCCATTCGGTTGCACCGTGTTCGAATTAATAGGGGGAATCGATTTTCACACAAAGATGGCCGCCATCCGCAAACTATTACTCTGATGACCTATTAGTTTGGTCAAAGGATGCTCCCCCCATAAAGGTATGTTGTTGCAAAATTTGGTAGAGATCGGATGATTAGGTTAGTCGTAATTTGATTTAAGCTTTGAACATTTGTGTGGCCGCCATTACGTTTCCGTCAAGATGGCGGCGATATAAAACATGACACTGAGGTGCCTTTCGTTAGTACTACTTCCGTACCAAATTTCGTTCCATTCGGTTGCACCGTGTTCGAATTAATAGGGGGAATCGATTTTCACTCAAAGATGGCCGCCATCCGTAAACTATTACGCTGATGACCTATTGGTTTGGTCAAAGGATGCTCCCCCCATAAAGGTATGTTGTTGCAAAATTTGGTAGAGATCGGATGATTAGGTTAGTCGTAATTTGATTTAAGCTTTGAACATTTGTGAGGCCGCTATTACGTTTCCGTCAAGATGGCGGCGATATAAAACATGACACTGAGGTGTCCTTTGCTAGTGCTACCTTTGTACCAAATTTCGTTCAATTCGCATTCACCGTGTTCGAATTGATAGGGGGGGACAGACATTCAGAGTACACACACTCACACACACACAGACACACACACACACAGACACACACACAGACGCACACACACACATACACACACACAGACAGACACACTTTTTTCGCCCTGTGTTGATCTCATAAGTCTACTTTCATTTTTTGCAAAAATCGAAAGTAGGCTAAAAATGAGATGGTGTGTGTCTGTCTGTCTGTCTGATACTCAATAACTCAAGAACCACTGGTCCGATTTAACTGAAATTTTGCATGGATGTAGCTGATTTACCAGGTTTACATATAGGATACTTTTGATTTCGAAATTTTGCACTATTAAAAATGGCGACCATTTTAGTGACGTCATTAGACCCATTTGTTTCAAAATTTCATATTTCCATATCAAATAAAAAGAGAACGGTAGGAAATAGCAAACTTTTGATGGCAAATACGAGCTTTGAAATTTAATTTCCTATCCGAAAGGTCCTTATCACTTTTCGTGTATCTCCAACAGTTAGCGAGTAAAACCAACATTTGTGACGTCACTACACCCTTTGGTTTCAAAATTTCATATTTCCTTTTCAAATAAAAAGAGAACGCTAAGAAATAGCAAACTTTTGATGGTATACATGAGTTTTAACATTTAATTTTCTATCCGAAAGGTCCTTATCAATTTTCGTATATCTCCAACGGTTAGCGAGTAAAACCAAAATCTGTGCAATAATACACGGTCAACACCGAGCGGTGCAGTATATCTCTCTCTATATAAAAATGAAAATTTGTGTGTTTTTCTCTGAATTTCTACGGAAATTTGAGTTGTTTACACGTTTCAGGCTGTTTTATGATGGATGCACGCGAAAATTTTTTTTTTTTGTCTGTCTGTCTGTTTGTTTGTTTGTCTGTGGACAAATTTGTTCACTTATAACTCGAGAACGGCTGGGTGTATCAACGTAAAATTTGGTCCAGATTTCCATCAGAGGCACGACACTAATCATTGATATAACTCTTCTCCGTACCTCTCATAAAAGGGGGCCTACCCCCTAAAAATACATGCTGAAATAGGCGCAGAAGGACGAGACAAAACTCATTTTCAGCCCCTCAATGTGAGAGACAAAACTCGGGTCCCCGAAAACCTCATTTTAAGGACCGAAGACCAACCATTTTTTAGATATTCCCTGAAAACTAATTTAATTAAATAAACTAATGAACGAATGCAAGCCAGTAACCATGCCAAAGGATTCTCAGAGGTCCATCTATTGCTGTAATACGCAATGCAATTCCATTAATTACATTAAAGTGAAAGTTTGCAAACGGCTAGAAGGTTATCACGGAACGAAATTAAGCCGTAAAATTCATCAATACGTATAATGCGCTTAAGGGGATCAAGGGGTACTCTAGAATTTTTTCACGCGATTTACACCTGCGGGTGTGGTACGGCAGGTCTATTATATTCCTATCCCCTTATTATTCATTCATTCATTCATTCATTTCGTATAGGCCATCTATGGACCGCGTCATTCCAACCGTCTCCTACTGGCTTTGATGTTTGCCCTGTACGCCCGCATTCGTTCTCGGTGGACTTCCTTCCGTTCCTGGGTCCAAATCTTTCCCGTTTTCAGCTTCTGTTTTTCTTGGAAACCTTTACAAGCTCGAAGTTTCCCTTTGAGTGGGGCGTGTTCCTGAATGTCTGTTGGTGTAATCCCCACTTCGTTCAGATCTTTATCCAGTTCAATGAACCAGGCCCATTTTGTTTTCCTCTCCTGAAAGTAAGTAATGTTGCGGTTGGTCAGTCTCGCTGGGCTCATTCGTTTCACATGCCCAAAAAATGGTAACCTTCTCTGCAATTCCATTAATTACATTAGTGTGAAAGTATGCAAACGGCTAGAAGGTTATCACGGAACGAAATTAAGCCGTAAAATTCATCAATACGTATAATGCGCTTAAGGGGATCAAGGGGTACTCTAGATTTTGTTCACGCGATTTACACCTGCGGGTGTGGTACGGCAGGTCTATTATATTCCTATCCACTTATTATTCATTCATTCATTCATTCATTTCGTATAGGCCATCTATGGACCGCGTCATTCCAACCGTCTCCTACTGGCTTTGATGTTTGCCCGGTACGCCCGCATTCGTTCTCGGTGAACTTCCTTCCGTTCCTGGGTCCAAATCTTTCCCGTTTTCAGCTTCGGCTTTTCTTGGAAAGCTTTACAAGCTCGAAGTTTCCCTTTGAGTGGGGCGCGCTCCTGAATGTCTGTTGGTGTAATCCCCACTTCGTTCAGATCTTTATCCAGTTCAATGAACCAGGCCCATTTTGTTTTCCTCTCCTGAAAGTAAGTTATGTTGCGGTTGGTCAGTCTCGCTGGGCTCATTCGTTTCACATGCCCAAAAAATGGTAACCTTCTCTTCCGGATGACGTTGCTTATCTTCTCCACATGAGTATATAGGTCATGGTTATGCCGTCTTCTGTATTCCCCATTGTCTTTGATGGAACCCAATATCTTTCACAAAATGTTCCTTTCTTTGGCCTCCAGTGTCTCGACCAAGCCTTTTTTGTTCATCGTGAGGCATTCAGAGGCATGCAAGACCTCCGGACGGATGACACTG
Organism: Meconema thalassinum; assembly: GCA_946902985.2. NCBI lineage: Eukaryota > Metazoa > Arthropoda > Insecta > Orthoptera > Tettigoniidae > Meconema > Meconema thalassinum. The sequence continues at coordinate 14,506,831 of OX336401.1, read as the reverse complement.
CAGTAATGTTTTAGTTTTGCGTTGAAGGATATTGACCTTTTCTTATAGATGTCCATAGTTAAATGGTAGGCCATTTCCATTTTGCTCATTCATGATGTGAATGCTTCTTTCTCTGATAATATCCCTTCCCTGACCCGTCCTGAAAAGAAAAGTACATGGCCATTGGCTGAATTAAAAATAATTTAAACAAGAAGTTCCGTTAAGAACTATACAGCCTACTTTTCATGCCAATGATTATTCTACAGAATATGAACCTATCTAGAATAATGACGAAATTAAGTTGCTAATATCGAAATTCCAATTAGTTCGAAATACTGTATACCTGGCATAATGTATCCTAATAGAGCACTACAGTTGGCAGCCCTGATGACTGAATATATTCTTAGTTCCATCTCTTAAGGTACAAAATACAAAATTTGGTTGAAGTCCAATGAATCGCATGGACGTTACATGCAGTTAAACATTGGATCTAACAGCGCGCGTAAAATCATGTTGGCAACAATGTCATGCGTGTATTGGTCAGAAATAATCTGAAATAATATGATCTATTGTTGTGCCAATTTTGAATGAAATCCATTAGTTAGTATAGAAGTTACATGCATTTTAAAATTGGACCTATCAGCAGGCTTAGAATCATGTTGGCAGCACTGACGTATATTAGTTACTTCAAATTCGTCTAGAATGCCAGGTACTATACGTGTGCAAATTTTAGAGCTATTGGCTTGCATACTTTCTGATATATTGATATTAGGGTAAAAAAATAGGGACAGCACATATTAACAGTTGGCAGCCCTGGTTGCTCTTTAGAATACGCATAGTCATATCTGTTATGGTACACATAACACATACGAAATTTGGTTGAAATCCAAATGATAGTATGGAAGTTGCATGTATTTAAAGTTGGACCTACCAGCAGGCTTAGAATCATGTTGGTAGCACTGACGTATATAAGTTACTCCAAATTAATATAGAATGTCAGGTACTATACGTGTGCATAGTTTAAAGCTGTCGGCTTGCATACTTTCTGATATATTGGTATTTGGATAAAATAAATTAGGAGCATTTATTAACAGTTGGCAGCCCTGGTTGGTCTTAAGAATACGCTCAGTCATATCTGGTTATGTACACATACAACATACGAAATTTGGTTGAATTCCAATTGATAGTGTAGAAGTTATATGCATTTAAAAATTGGACCTATCAGGAGGCTTATAATCATTTTGGCAACACTGCCATGTTTGGCCTCCTGGAAATTAAACTGAAATATTATGATCTGTAGGTGTGCCAATTTTGAAATAGCTCCCATTCATACTTTCCAAGATATCCAACATGGAGCTCAAATTTCAATTGCGATTTTTTAGCAGTTGGTAGCACTGACATCATTTTCAAATATGGCCGTGAGATATTCAGGTGTAGATCTTTACTCCTACCAAATTTTGTTTCGATTGCTGCAGCCGTTTAGGTGTTGATAGGGGGGGACACACACACAGCCAGACAGACAGACAGACAGAAGGACAGACAGACAGACAGACAGACAGACAGACATTTGCCCGACCTCATAAGTCTACTTTTTCCTCATTTTTGCAAAATGTGAAAAGTAGGCTAAAAATAGGTGTTACAATTTCTCCCTATATTATATTATTATTAGTATTATATTATACCGTACAACGACGAGACAAATCCCCTCGGTGACAGCAACAAACCTCGGGGGCCCTAAAGGGTCCTCGAAAACTACATTATAAGGCTCTAAATCCAACAGTTTCTGAAATATTCCCAGAAAACTAATTTAATTTAATTTAACAAACTAATGAAGGAATGCAAATCGGTAACCAGGAGAACATTATCTCAAGGGGTGGCATACAACTTTCCATCTATTTCTGTAAGAAGCAATGTCACTCCATTTATTACATTTCTGTGAAAGTTTGCTAATGGCTATAATGTTATCACGGAACTACCGTAGACCGCATAATTCATCAATGCAATTAAGGGGGTGAAGGGGTAACCTAGAATTTTTTCATGCAATTTTCACGTTCGACATATAGTACAGAAGGTCTATTATATCTCCAAACAGCAACATTATTTTCAAAAATTCCTGAATTGAATCAGCATTTTTGCGGCTTTTAGGAATTTGGGCAATTTGAGGCTAAAGAACCTGAATTTTCATGCACCACAAGCCTTTATAATTTATGAAAGGGGTCTTCCTGTGTATGGGCACCTAGCACAACGTTGAGTGTCAGTTTTTATGTGACGTGTATTGCGTTTCGTCTACAAAGCTTTCAATTGTATTTCACGTCAGGAAGTACACGTTAGGTGAATTAAGTCTGAGAGCACATTTTAACTTTTTTTTTTGTCGACATAGGGGTTCAGCGTAAGGATGAGAAACTCATGACCAGTGTGCCGCGGCTTTTCAGGTGACAATGCTCCGTACTTCCTTGGTTGTTAAACTATTTAATTAAGCGATGGTTTTCTATGTTTAATTCCTCGGCACTATTCATGTACTCCTGGGGGGGCAGGTTTGGCTTTACTTGAAATCGACCCCTCACAGCCGTTTCTTCTCTCGGAATGAATTTCACCCTTTGCTTTGCGTCCATGGTGTCGATAATGGACAGTTATCTGTAGCCCTCGATAGTAAGAGTCCTTCTAAGTTTAAATACTGCCAATTGTACTTGTTCCTGGTCACATGAGAAACTCATGACCGGTGGGTCCGCCTGTGTCCCGTGGCTTTTCAGGGGCTTAATTTTCATTCTTTGAGGGTTGAGGGCATTTCCTTTCCCCCTGTCTCTCGTTTCCCTTATTCTTATTTCTGTTTTCCATTTACTCTTCTAGAATGTGGGTGTGTGAGTGTGTCTGGTGGCAGTTGCATTGTTTATTAGGTATAGTTCATTGTTCCATTAGACTGTAGTGTGAGAGTGTGTCTGGTGGCAGTTGCATTGTTTATTAGATATAGTTCATTGTTTCATTAGACTGTGATGTGTGAGGGTGCATGTGAGTGTGCGTGGTGACAGACTGTTTTAGTGGTAGTATTCTGTTGTTGGTAGAACTTCAGTATTTTTTCGTTAGTAGAATTTTGGTATTTAATTGTTAGTAGAGGGTTAGTACTTCTGTTAGTAGAATTGCTCTATTACTTATTCTGAGAGGGAGTAGCAGCCTTTCAGAATAAATCAATTCTTTACTAGATAATATAAGCCAACTAATGGCTACACTGATGCACGGCTAAAAGCAACGGGAAACTACAGCCGAATCGCTCTTTCCCGAGGATATGCACCTCTCTATGCATAATTTCATGTGATGATAGACTCCTCCCTTTTAAATTTCCAATCATGAGGTAAACTAGTCCCCCGTTTGGATCTCCGGGTGGGGACTACTCGAGAGGGGGTAACATCACAGGAGTCACAAAGAGGGAATCTGACATTCTACGGAGCGGAGCGTGGAATGTTAGAAGTCTGATGGGAAGTGGAAAGTTAGAGAACTTTGAAAGGGAAATGGTTAGGTCGAGGTTGGATTTGGTTGAGATTGGTGACATGTTTTGGTCAGGAGACTACAGGGTCATTAGCACAAAATCAAACAATGGCCAAGCAGGGGTTGGTCTCATATTGAGTAGGAAACTTGGACAATGGGTGGAATGTTATGAGCCATATAGTGAACGGATTATTGTAGCAAAAATCAATACAAAACCTATGTGCACCACAGTGGCACAAGTCTATAGGCCTACCAGTCAAGCTGATGATGAAGATGTTGAAAAGGTCTACGAAGAAATAGATGACATTCTGAGGTATATCAAGGGTGATGAAAATGTTACAGTGATCGGAGATTGGAATGCTGTGGAAGGAAAAGAAAGAGAAGGGCAGATAGTGGGAGAATTCGGATTAGGTAAAAGGGAAGATCGAGGAAGCAGGCTGATAGAATTCTGCACCGAGCATGAGTTGATCATAGCTAACACGTTATTCAATAACGACAAAACAAGAATAAACTCATGGATGAGACCAGGAAATATAGGGCGTTACCAAATCGACTTTATTAAGGTCAAGCAGAGGTTTCGAGACCAGTTTGGATTGTAAAACATATCCCGGTGATGACATAAACTCGGACCACAATCTGGTCGTTATGAAATGCAGATTAAAGTTGAAGAAACTGAAGAAAAGTCAAAAGCCAAAAACGTGGGCAACAGACAGACTGAAAGAGAAGGATGTAAACGAAAGATTCAAGAAGAGTCGGTAGCATGCTGAACTGCTGTGCCCAAGGTAGCGGGTTCAAACCCGGACAAAGTCGTCGGATTTTTAAGAGCGTTAAAAATCCTTCAGTGTGCCTTCCTTCGGAGGGGAAGTAAAGCCGGCGGTCCCATGTCATAGATTTATGGCATTCATTCATTCCTTCATTTATTTGCAATGGGGGGTGGGTCCCCCGGTGGCAAATTGGATATACATAACAAATCAATAATTATACATAACAATTCAATAACCATTATACAACAATTAAACTGGAGTATTTACACAAATAGTCAGTATTTTCTTAAACACACCTATATGTTTGGGAAAAGGCTCTAAGACTGCGGCAGTTAGAGAGTTCCAGTTATCAATGGCACGGTTTACAAAAGAATATTTACCATAATTTGTTCGCTGTGGTCGGCCCTTAACTTTGAAAGGATGATCGCTCCTACCCATGTAAGTGGGCTTTCCCAATCGTTTGCTAAGCTCACCCCATGCTGGTTGATTTGTATACGTGATGTACATAGCGCAGAGTCTAGATTTCATCCTCCTAGCCTCCAGTGATTCCCACCCAAGTTTCTTTAACATACGGCTCACACTGCTCCTGGGATTAAAGTCACTGAGCACAAATCTAGCGGCCTTTCTTTGTACCATTTCCAACTCATTGATGAGCCCTACTTGATATGGATCCCAAACCGCCGAGGCATATTCCAGAATAGGTCTTACAAGTGACAAATAGCCTAATTATTTAGCAGAGGTACTACTTCCTTTTAATACCCTCATTACAAAGTGCAGGGATTTGTAAGCTTTTGAAACTACACATCCAACACGACTACTCCATTTCGTATCATTCCTTACGTGAATGCTCAAATATTTGCAAGAATTTTCTTCTACAAGTATTTCCAAGCCAATGTTATATTGAAAATCCTGCCTTCGCACTTTCCCTATTTTTAAGAGACTACATTTTCTTGTGTTTATTTTGATTTTATTTTCAATCGCCCACTTATAGACCAGGTTCAGGTCCCCTTGAAGCACTGCATTGTCTTGTGAGTCATGTATCTTTCGATATATTACACAATCATCCGCAAACAATCGAGTCACTGCGAATCCCATTTGGTAAGTCATTTATAAACGCCAAAAATAACAAAGTTCCGATTACGCTGCCCTGAGGGATACCCGACGTTACGGTAATTTCATTCGAGAATATGCCTTCGACTTTCACTTTCTGTGAACGACCCGTCCTAAATTCTTGGATCCATAAAATTACTCTTCTATCAATCTTCGTCGAAGCTAATTTATGGAGTAGCATGTCATGCGGCACGACATCAAATGCTTTCGCGAAATCTATAACCACGGCGTCGACTGAAACTCCATGGTCTAACGATTCGCTAATGTCTTGAAAAAGTGATAGCATCTTACTCTCGCATGAGCAACCTTTCCGAAATCCATGTTTCCTATAATTAAACCATGATAATGTTTCCCACTGTTCCCTCAAGTAGTCGCAAATGAGATGCTCCATCTGTTTACAAACGATGGACGTAAGACTAACCGGCCTGTAGTTGCCCAATTCAAGTCTGCTCCCTCCCTTAAATATTGGGACTACCGTAGCTCTTTTCCAGTCATCTGGGATTTGCGCATTGTTAATGGACACATTAAACATCACCTCCAAGTATCGTGCCACGGCCCTACCTCCTAGTTTAAGTACTTCACTAACAATATTATCAGGACCTTTTGATACATTGAAACGTAGTTTTTGTATTAGCTTTACAATTGCTGACTGGTTTATTTGGAACAGGGGAGCCCCTGATTCGTCGTTAAGGTCCAACACACAGCTATTGGATTTATTGAACACACTACCGTAAAAGACATTTAATTCATTAGCAATGGCCTGTTTCTCAGTAATTAATTCACCGTCACCGGACATTATCATCGACAAATTATTTGAATTTCCCTTTCTTCTCCTAACATAACTGTAATTTTTTTCCACCCATCACCTCCCGAACCAAGTAAACCTTGCATATAACTGTTATGAGCAGCCCTCTTTTTTAAGACGAGCTCTCTTGATAAGGACTTAAATTTCAACATATACTTGTCACTATCATGTCTTTTATTGTATAATTTCCTAATTTTCCGTTTTAGACTCCTAATTTCTCGTGTGTAATACTCAGGATCTGGGTTTTGTTTCAGCAATTTAAATGGGACAAATTTATCAACAGCGCTATTTAAAATTTTCAAAAAGTTAGTCCACAGGATATTAATGTGATTTCCTTCCTATGCCCATCCTACAAATAGTTCATCCAAATACCCCTGAAACTTGCCCTGATCCGCCCTGCGATACTGGAATATGATCTTTTTTGCTACATCAGAGTCTAATTTTGTAATGTCACCATATCTAATATTTAATTCAACCCCAGAATGGTCACTAATTCCTGGTACTTTCAGACAGTTAATATACAGCTCTACAGGCCTTACGAGATAAACATCTAAGGTATTATTGCCTCTAGTTGGGAAGTCAACTACTTGGAAAAATCCCTCCTCCCTTAAGAATTTATTTGCAGCGTTCTGAGCTTGACCACAGCTAGTTGACTCACCAGACCAGTCTACTTTGGGGAGGTTTAAATCTCCAGCAATTATTATGCTCTTTTTCATAGCATTACCCGTACAAGTTTTATCATACAGTGTTTCGAGGAGAGAAAAGTTATCTTTCGGTGCTCTATACGCCCCTATCACCTGAAGAGGGAATTTATTTCCTTTATCCGAAATTTGTACACATAACATTTCATGATCCATATCAGCCCACTTTAAGAAACTAGCTACATTTTTTCGCACACAAATAAATAGCCCACCACCTCGCTTCCCCCGATCCCTTCTGTACATTTCGTAGGTCCCTTGAATTATTTCTCTATTATTTATGTCCTCATATAACCAAGATTCAGTTGCAATGACAATGTCCGGAGAATACGTCTCTACAAGATTCCAAAATTCAATTAATTTATTTCCTAAACTCTGACAATTAACCTGCAGTAATCTTAGAGTCTTACCTCCGCAGCAAATATCTCGAAATAGCTCCTTCTGTTCCCATCGGCTGGCAACCTCTGGACCTGCTCCTCCTCACAAAAGCTGGCACGAACCGATGACCCTGTCATGTAGGCTCCCTAGGTTAAAAGCGCCCCGTCGATTTAGATGCAGCCCGTCTCGGGCGAAGTCACGGCCACCAATCCAGCAGTCAGCTTCTACGTACACTAATCCCAGTTGTGCACATACCCAGTCCATGCGTTCATTTACAGTCTTAACTCGCCTTAACGGAACATCTCCCCGCCGAACAATGCCACTCATTATAATTTTTGCATTTCTAAACTTGCTTTTAGCTTTTCTGCCTAGTTCGTAGAGCTCCCCCATGATGTAATCAGCTGTAGCCCCCTTCTTCAAATCGTTCGTCCCAACATGTAGCAACAACACTTTAACTTTGTCACAGTCCTCTACATTTGATTCTTCCACTTGTTGGGCAAGCCGGTCAATTTTAATCCCCGGATAACACCACACTTTCGCACCTGATTTCGCGCATGGGAAAGAACTTTCAACAGACTAAACTTGTGTGAAGCTAAATTGTTAGTTTAGCTTTCGTCGGAATGCTCTATAAAAGTTCGAACGTTCATCACTAGGTATCATTGATATCTGGTAGCGAAAGTTGGAACTACTTGAATTTGAACGGAACTTGTAGCTCACCCTAAGAGTGTCCTCTGGAAGCAGCTACAGACTCAGGCGAGACGAAAATGTCCTCGGACACTCATCAATATTATTTTAATTCAACATCAGCTGTTCCTTTTAGTCAGCTTTACCGTAACAGTTCTATAGTAGCATCATAATAATGACGTGCTTTAAATTCTACTTTACTGTAACATATGCCCTGATATTAATTAAACAATCGTTATTGTTGAATCTGTCTAATAACATTATATACAATAACAAATACTCTTGTCTCGCCTCTCTGATGTTTCGTAAGTGTAGAAGTTTCAATTGCTTCTTTCATTACATCATAAAATTGTTATTATTAACCCATGGTTAATCTTGTCATAACTGTTAGAATTGTCAATATTCTGAATTTTCACCTTAACAGTGATCTTAAACGAACAATACTTCGTCAATGCTCTAAATCTGTTTCTAGTGTACTGTTTGGTTCATAGCCAAATAATGTTCAAGTCTCAAATGACTTCACAAATCGTAATATCAATGTAAGTGAATCTATCTAAATAGATCTAAATTCACAATCAAGTAAAACTATATTCGAGTAATAAAATATCTGAACTTGGTCGATAAAATTTCCCAACTATAGAGTACAATATCCTATAAAAATTAACATCACTAGAAAATCCTAAAATACAACTCGTCGTTAGAGAAACATAACTGATATAATCTGAAAATTTTAAGTTAGCTAAATTGAAATTGGAGCCTAAGATAAATAGATCTTTCCAAGAATATTGTCAAGAACAAAGAAATATACAAAATACCTCACAGGATTGTTAGTTTGGTCTACCAGTATGTGAAGAAATGTGCAAGTATTATATCTTAGTGACCATGGTGACAGTAAGATGAAATATGTGAGAGGGAATGTGGAAGTTTATGCGAATATGTTAAATATTTAGGAGTCGAAGAGGACATGATTGAGGAAAGAAAATATATTCTTGATGAGAAGAAATATGTGCTTTGTTAAGAATGTCAAGTCAAAGTGAGTTGATATTACCGTATTAATAGTTTGAGAACGCAGCAAAATGATATACGAAAGGAACAGCTGATCAGAAGGGAAGTATATTGTAATGCCATTTGGATAGTTAACATGTGTATATCAAGGAAGGATGTTCTTTGAAACATTATCACTAAGAATAATTTATCAGGATTTTGAAAATGTTAACTAGTATTAGTTTTATCGCTTGTTCACAGATTCATTGATTTTGACAAGAGAAGTATACCAGAGCTGAATTTGAGTGATATGATATTTGAGATGCTTGAGCTTTTAGTTCTCGCAGTAAACGGGTGCAGTTGCACTTTATATAAAGGGAGGTAGCACGCAGTTCGCTACTCCTGTGGGGGTCCGGGCGGGGACACCAAGAGCCCGCCGATGAGCCAGATTGGTGTCCTAGGCGAATCCCCACACAAGACACGGCACAAACCTAGAAGAATTGCTGAGTTTTAATTCACCGGCCGTGAAAGCCAATATACCACCTTTTTGGCTAGGCCTATATTTACTTTAAAAAAGGTGGAATATACCCGAGCCTGGAATAACATTGCGAAGTGGTGTATGTTATTGACTCTCTCTTAATTCACCTGCCACAGAATAGAAACAGGAAATCCGTATAAGCTGCCCAAAGCGTCTTAAGGCTGAGACAGGAGCCTAGAGAACTGCCTGCCTCTTGCCTAGGTTTGTTGAGAATAGGCACATCCCCCTCAAATCACATGGCTCCCTAATCATTCCTTGCCATATGCATACATCGTCTCATCTAATCATTGTGATGGAGAACTCACGTTATGTAATAGTAAGTAGCAGGGATCTCCAGATTACCTTTTTTGTTGGATGTATTTCTATGGACTTTCAAATATTAAGAACTCTACCCTTTTTTCGTGGTGAAGGTCTGTTTCTATGTTTGTGAAACGATGGTTGTTGTCGTACATATGTTCACCAATAGCTCAGTGTTTGTTGTGTTGTATTGCATTTCTATGCTCTTTATATCGAGTTGCGAATTGTCGTCCACTTTGTCCAATATAATTGGCCTTACATCCTTCTTCTGGGCATGTACCAGTTACACACCTGACTTCGGACGTGGGATTTGCTTCGTTAGGTTGCTGATTATATGCTTACCGAGTGTGTTGTTCGTTCTGAATGCTATATTGGGTCCCTGTTTTCTGAAAATATTCGTTATTTTGTGTGCGTTCTTATTCACAAAGTTGAACTGCACATAAGTTCCTTTTTTTTGGTTTATTGAATTGTCCTCTACTTTTTTGCGTTGTTTCATTGGTATTGTGACTACTGTGTTGGGTGTGAAATTGTTCTCTATGACCACTTGTTTTATCGTTTTAATTTCTTTAGTGAAGTTCTGGATTGACATCAGACAGCCCTCTTAGCCACTGAATTGACACCAGCTAATTTGTGTGAATGTGGGTGGTTGGTAGTGAACAAGAATTTAATAGTAGTATGGAAATGCATGAGGCGAGGATCGAACCGTCTCGCGTGACAATTATGTGCATGGATATGAAGTAGAGTTATAAGCAACTTTCCCTGCACATAAGCATTCTGTTATGTTAGTGATAGCTATTGATAAGTTGTATGAGGAAATTACGTCATTTATAAGGAACGAGAATGGAAAAGTTTCTGTATAAAATATTCTAACCAAGAGTGAATGAGATTTATTGTAGCTGAGAAGTGACCATTTTACCAAGATGACGGCCGAGAACCGGTTTTGTCCGCCGAGCTCGCGACCTCAGAGGAGAATTGCCCACGGCACGCTTTTGTAAGAGAGAGTTAAAGATATCAGGCACACGACACTAAATACAGGTCGGAACAATGAAAACTGCATAGCAACTCAATAGCCAATCAGAATATTTTATCTATCTGAAGAATAAAATATTATTCTATTTTAAAAAGGAAATTATAAGTAATTATACCGCACCAATATGAAGTGAAAAAGAAATGAAATTTATTTACCGAAATGAAATTTGATATTTCAAGCTACAAGAGGAGATATTCACAAATTAAAGGAATGTATAATAGTTCGAGGCTAGCGACGCCATTATCGAAAGTGAGGAGCCTAGTAAGGTAAAATCAAGGGAGTTATTCCATTTCTGTGACTGGTCGAGTCAAGACCTGCGTCGTGATACTTTCAAACATAATCGCCGATACATAGAGCGACCGAGAAGAATACACTTTGGCGGAAGGAGACACGCTAGCATCCGCCAACGAGGAGTTGTGTCTCCCGTGAAAGATAATTTCTTTTAACGAGATGACTTATTCTTATATAACTATTAAGTTGCGTTCAGAAAGTAAGAGCCGGAGGCATACTTACGGAAACCAGTACCTGTATGTTAGAAGAATCGGCCTTGGCTGTTGAAGCACTTGTCCCACTGTGACACGAGGCGGTGAATGGCTGTATCGTAAAATTCACTGGGCTGCGATGTGAACCAGATCCGCACGTACAGCTGGACGTCGACGTCCAATGTGAATCGTTGGCCCACAGAGCCCTTTTCAGGGGACCAAACATGGCGTAATCATAGGGAGAAAGGTCTGGACTGTATGGAGGGTGGCCGAGAACCTCCCATTTGAATTTCTGCAGGAGTGCCGCAACTGTGTTGGCCGTTTGAGGTCGTGCATTGTCGTGGATCAGAATGAAAGGAAGGAGGCTTGTAGTTTAACGTGACCGTTACGGATCAGAATGAACCCACGGGTGAGATTGACTGGTCGTTTTGCTTTGATCGCTTGGCAAAGGGTGGTCAAGTTTTGCGAGTATCGCTGGGCATTCACTGTTGTCCCGTGCGGCATGAAGTGTATCAGAAGGGGGCCATCTTGGTCAAAGAAGAACGTCAGCATTACCTTTCCTGCACTCGCGTGGATGTCCTTGCCTTTCTTGGGTGCTTCCACTGAAGGCTTTGTCGATTGGATTCCGGTTCGAAGTGATGAAACCATGACTCATCTCCAGTCACCACTCGTGCCAGGAACCCATTCCCTTCCCTCGCATACCGCTGCAGATGACCAAGAGAGTGGGCTATTCGACATGCTTCCCGGTGTGGTTGAAGACTCTGGGGCACCCATTGGGCACACATTTTGATCAAGGGCCGTCGTTCCTTCATGATGGTGTGCACACTTCCGACGCTCAATCCGACCACAGTGGCTATGACGTTCACTGTCACTCGGCGGTCCTGGGTAATGAGTGCATCAAGCAGCTGGACGTTGTCATCGGTAATGCATGGGGATGCCCCCAGACCGGGCATCATCGGCTAATGACACCCGTCCTACCCTGAAGCGCTTGTGCCACGCCTTGACCCTGGCAAGGGACACGTACACTTGTGACATTCGGCGATGAATGTCCGTTCCCCTTACTCCTTATGCAGTCAGAAACCGAAAAACACCTCTTTGCCCTTCGTTTGACGCCCCCATGTCACTGTTTGCAATGCGACTGGCACCGTTGGGCGATTGATGCATGCTGCTGCTCGCTTTGTATCGTCACGTGACGTGCACGCGTGCCCTCTAGCGACGGGCTGTGACCTTCCACGCTCTGGTCGGAACCACACCTCATTACACATGCCACGATTAGCCGATGTCGTCACCGGTTTGCGCATTCCAGCCTCCGGCTCGTTACATTTTGAACGCACCTTATATAGAAATTGAAGCAATCCACACTATAGAAACGAAATCATAAGAAGCAATATAATACGAGCTTCTACTGAAATACTACTGAAATTTCACTAAAATTCTACTGAAATATTACTGAAATTCTACAGAAACACGACGGAAATATGGTGAAATATTCACCATGTTATCAAGCGAGAGTCAGAGGGAACGTCTTCATTATAATTTTACGTCCGAAGTCGTTATGAAGTACTCAATACCATGGACGAAGGCTAACCTATACTAAATGAGGTGGATTCCAGAGGCGACATAAGGCAACAATGGACACCATGGATCATTACTTCAATGCCAACAGGAGTATACTGATGTCACCAATATCGCTACAACTAAATGAGTTTCCAACAACATCACGGAAATCTCCTAGCACAAATACTACAGCATATGATGTTATTGAATTTCTACAAGAGAGGAGTCGTTTGAAGAGAGTTTCGACAGAGCCATCTGGTTCAGAAACGTACGGGAGGTCCAGATTCGTTAGCCAAGATGGAAGACGAGGTGGACGGGGCCGTTCCAACCGTACGAGAGAGCTCGCACTGGAGTGTGGCCGTACTAGTTGTGAGCTTCTCCAAGCACACACATGGTACAGATAGACGGAGAGGAATCTCAGGCATGCGACTCAAGAATGCAGCCTGATAACTTCTCACCAACAGCACAGGTTATCATGAAATCATCACAGCTCATGGTAGATGAGTGTTTATACTATATTTAGTAGTTTGCCCTATTTTGGGGATAATCAGATTTGACCAACATTTTTACAAAGATGTATCCATTTATAACCAATGTTATTATTTTGCTAGATTCACGTAAATTAAATGTAAATTCTTTTTATATCAGCGTGTGTCGTTTTTGACGTTTTTTAAATGATATTTTTAATATTTGTTATTAGATAATTTTGGAAATACGTTTATGATGTTATGCCAATCGGTTATATAAGAGTGAAATACTTCGATAAAATATGTGATATTGATAATGCTATGCCAGGATAAGAGAGCGTAAATAAATACTTTGAGACTACTTTAATCAAGTATTTTGAAATAAATAACTAAATGAATACGTAAATAAGACTTTGTAACATTTCAATGTTAATAATATGAATTATATGAGAAGGAAATAGGATCACATGGTTGACAATATTAACAATGTGATAACACAAGGATAAATAACTCATTGTTGAAATTATAAACATTTGTAATTATGCTTTTGAGCAAGGAAATGCGGAAGAAGGACAAGGTGTGACAAATTATATCAGCCTGTTGTCATGATCAAGTTAGAAAGAGTTATTGTGGATGTATTTTCATTCATTATTACAAGAATGGGAGGACATGAGAGTATTGTTATCAAATAAGCGAATATATGCAGACTAGTATCTCAAGAAGGTATTATTTTAATGTAACGTGGTTGAACTTCTAAGTATGAAAGAATGCAATCGCAAATATGAGACTACAGGGTGTGTAGAAAGTTGTACAGGAATAATAAAGATATGTGATCGGAACAAGTAATGAATTATAAAAGCACGAGGAATATGTATTATCGTTAGAAGTAATTTGTAAAGTGTAACTTGAAAATTATAACACACAACCGTGTATATTGAATAGCGTTACTCAATCTCGTACATTTTGGGAATGTATAGAGATGGCTTAATATTTTTGCAATGCCGTGCAACGTCGTAAGAAAGGAATTGAGAAGATGGGAATGTAAGCGTATTGTAGACGCTAGTTGAATACTTGTTCACTATTATAGAGAAGTATTGTTGCAATTGTATTGAGAGGCAACGTTCTGTACAGTATATAAGTGAAGTAATTGGAAGTGATATTTGATAATTGAGATTTATGTATTAGTGAGGATTAATGCCACGCACCACGAAAGTTATTGTTATTGTGAGAATGAGATAGTCTAGCATAGTATTCGAAATTTATCGTTTTTTTAATGGATTTATAAAGACAGAACAGTAATAAGCTTAACTGCTCGCTACAGATGTTCTAGTGGATGTAACGAAATGTTCACACGACGGTAAACATTATATTGTGAATTTATGAGAAGAAGAGCAAATGCTAGAGAGGTGGATCTAGTAGGATCTTGGTGAAACATAACAAGAATATCGTGCTGGACGCGATTATTCAACTTTGTAAATAATTTGTAAATTAATAATAATAATTTTTAAATATTTAAATTTGAGAATTATAAGGAAGCACAGCGTATATAAGTAATCATTGTATCACGTAGGGAGAGTGTTGTAAATTGCGACGTTTAATGTAATAAGTTATAGTTGAAAGAACATCAGGGTGTACAACAATTAGTTGACATTCTCTCAAACATTTCAAATATGGATTGTATGTTAATGTAAAGATATACAATGGTTGAGGAGGACTCAGTAGAGGTCAGAATTCCTTCTCTACAGGAAAAATTTAAAGATAGGAAGGTCTATCATTTAAAAATGTATTTAATCGTTTTTATTTGTTTATTATGAAACGTTAATTTGTGTCAGGGACATATTATGTATTTATAGAAACTGATGATCTTCTCATTTAATAATCGACATATGATAGTACTACTAGTTGGATACTTGCGCCCGCTTATTTTTATTTGAACCGTTCACCCTCGAGATCCGAAATTCTTGTCCTGCCATACTTTAAAGTAGGATTTTGTATGTAACTAGTTAGTAGTACTATTGTATTCCTATGTGTTCCGAGAGTTTCCTAGTTATTCACCTAGTAGGGAAGTGTTGGTTTATCTGTGTATCAACGTCTCTGCGATCCTTACCATTCCAGCGGATAATAGGTGGTGGCTGTTCGGAATTCGGGTACACTACGATTGTCAATAGTATGGGATGGTTGTGTCATTTGCGGAAAAACGAATATGTTAGATTTTGGTCCGATCGATGGATTGTTATGTGTAAGTAATTTGTGTGCCGGTTATTTTCTGGTTCCATTGTGAACTTGATGGATTGGTACTGAACTCGAATTTGGTTTGACTCAAGGAATTCTATGAGGCAAGGATCGAACCGACTTGCGTACTAAATTTATGCAAGGAATTGAAATTATAGTTAGAACAATATTTTATTCACATAAGCATTCTATGATGTGAGTGGAAAATATTGACGAGTATTGGGAGAAATTAGTAGCATTTTTGAGAATTAAAATTGGAAATTTTTCAGGGAATATTATTTTATCCAAAGGAGAGTCCAATCTACAGACACTGGAAACTGACCAAAGTCACAAGTTTGCTCGTCAAGAACCGGTTTTGTTCACCGAGTTTTCAATAACAAAATCTTGCACACGACACATTGATAAGAAGCTAGAACAATGAGTTTTGCCTGATAACTCAAAAGCCAATCAGTAAAAGCTACGAAAATAAAGAGGGAATTGTTATTATATTTTATTCTGAAGAAAATAAACGATTTGAGCACTCCAATATTTAGAGAACACGAAATGAAATTTTTCTATCGAAACAGAATTTAAGATTAATGATTACGAGAGAAGATATGAGCGAATTACAGGAATTAGGACAGCGTTGGAGGCTAGGCCGCCATTTTTGCCAGTTAGGAGCGCGGAAACAGAGAGAAGGGAGATTCATTCCTTTACTGTGACAGGTAAAGTGCAGACCAGTGTAACTTTTCGTCCAAAAGAAGAGAGGCTTATCTTCGGAGTACGGCAAGGAACTGGAGACTTGACCAGAGGAGACGCAACACTCATTGAGGAATGAGAGGAGTTGCCGGTGAAGGAAGAACTGAGGTATTTGAGAACTTGAAACGACTGATTCTATTAAGACGTTTATAAGAAGCTGATTACATTATATTGAAGAATATATTACTACATCGTAAAGAGTCGTCACCTATGCATTGAATGTTATATTGGAGAAATTATCAAAAGTATTAAAACTCAACAATTCTTCTAGGTTAGTGCCGTGTCTTGTGAGGGGTTTCGGCTAGGACTCCAAGCTGGCTCATCGGCGGGCTCTTGGTGTCCCCGCCCGGACCCCCACAGGAGTAACGAACAGCGCGCTACCTCCCTTTATAAAGAGTGCAACTGCACTTCTTGACTGCGAGAACCAAAAGCTCAAGCAGCCTCAACCTCCCTATGAAGGCTTCCAAAAAGATGGTATATTGGCTTTCACGGCCGGTGAATTAAAACTCAACAATTCATCTAGGTTTGTGCCGTGTCTTGTGTGGGGTTTCGGCTAGGACACCAAGCTGGCTCATCGGCGGGCTCTTGATGTCCCCGCCCGGACCCTCTCAGGAGTAACGAACTGCGCTACCTCCCTTTATATAGAGTGCAATTACACTACTTGACTGCGAGAACCAGAAGCTCAAGCAGCCTCAACCTCCCTATGAAGGCTTCCAAAAAGATGGAATATTGGCTTTCACGGCCGGTGAATTAAAACTCAGCAATTCATCTAGGTTTGTGCCGTGTCTTGTGTGGGGTTTCGCCTAGGACACCAAGCTGGCTCATCGGCGAGCTCTTGGTGTCCCCGCCCAGACCCCACAGGAGTAACGATCTGCGCGCTACCTCCCTTTATATAAGGTGCAATTACACTACTTGACTGCGAGAACCAGAAGCTCAAGCAGCCTCAACCTCCCTATGAAGGCTTCCAAAAAGATGGAATATTGGCTTTCACGGCCGGTGAATTAAAACTCAGCAATTCTTCTAGGTTTGTGCCGTGTCTTGTGTGGAGTTTCGCCTAGGACACAAAGCTGGCTCATCGGCGGGCTCTTGGTGTCCCCACCCGGACCCTCTCAGGAGTAACGAACAGCGCGCTACCTCCCTTTATAAAGAGTGAAACAGCACTACTTGACTGCGAGAACCAAAAGCTCAAGCAATTTTTCTAGGTTTGTGCCGTGTCTTGTGTTACTCCTGTGGGGGTCCTGGCGGGGACACCAAGAGCCCGCCGATGAGCCAGCTTTGTGTCCTACGCGAAACTCCACACAAGACACGGCACAAACCTAGAAGAATTGCTGAGTTTTAATTCACCGGCCGTGAAAGCCAATATTCCATCTTTCTGGAAGCCTTCATTGGGAGGTTACGGCTACTTGAGCTTTTAGTTCTCGCAGTCAAGTGGTGCAGTTGCACCTAATATAAAGGGAGGTGGCACGCAGATCGTCACTCCTGTGGGGGTCCGGGCGGGGACACCAAGAGCCCGCCGATGAACTATCTTGCTGTCCTAGGTGAAACCCCACACAAGATACGGCACAAACCTTGAAGAATTGCTGAGTTTTAATTCACCGGCCGTGAAAGCCAATATTCCATCTTTCTGGAAGCCTTCATTGGGAGGTTAAGGCTACTTGAGCTATAGCTCGTATAAAGCTCGTATAAAGGTGGCGCGCAGATCGTCACTCCTGTGGGGGTCCGGGCGGGGACACCAAGAGCCCGCCGATGAACTATCTTGCTGTCCTAGGTGAAACCCCACACAAGATACGGCACAAACCTTGAAGAATTGCTGAGTTTTAATTCACCGGCCGTGAAAGCCAATATACCTTCTTTTTGGAAGCCTTAATAGGGAGGTTATAGCTGCTCAAGCGTTTAGTTCTCGCAGTCAAAAGGTGCAGTTGCACCTCATATAAAGGGAGGTGGCGCGCAGTTCGTGACTCATGTGGGGGTCCCGGGCGGGGACACCAAGAGCCCGCCGATGAGCCAGCTTGGTGTCCTAGGCGAAACCCCTCACAAGACACGGCACAAACCTAGAAGAATTGCTGAGTTTTAATTCACCGGCCGTGAAAGCCAATATACCATCTTTTTAGAAGCCTTCATAGGGAGGTTCAGGCTGCTTGAGCTTTTAGTTCTCGCAGCTAAGTAGTGCAGTTGCACTCTATATAAAGGGAGGTAGCGCGCAGTTCGTTACTCCTGTGGGGGTCGGGGCAGGGACACTGAGAGCCCACCAGCTTGGTGTCCTAGGCGAAACCCCACAAAAGACACGGCACAAACCTAGAAGAATTGCTGAGTTTTCATTCACCGGCCCTGAAAGCCAATATACTGTAACGTGTTATCGGAGGGTATTTTACGCCACTGACATAAGTCAGTAGGAAGCCATTCAATATTTATTTACGCGGCAAATTGTTCAGCCAAGAGAAGTTTTCATGTAAATTATTATTATTATTATTATGGTATTTTGGAGCGTTTTTTAGAAGATTATAAGTATAGAGATAGGTTTTCGATGTTATAGAAAACACTATCTAGCGAATTATTACGAACAACATTATCGCGGAAAATTATATGATTACGGAATTTACGGATTTTTGTCAGTTAGAGTTTGTTGAGAGAGATGAGTAACTGGGAATTCGGCTACAGGCTTATTCTTGTCGAGAAGCGTGACGCAAGCGGGGTTGCTGCATCAAGAAAAGGCGAAATGGCCTGGACCGGTAATCGACATCTTCGTCCCGCCGAGTGTATTGACCCGGAGGTGGGGAAGATCGCGTGGTGGCTCAGCCAATCAGTGGATAGCGGGCGAGAAGAAGACGGCACCGGAGAGGGGATGCGACGAGTGCATATATGGTTTGCGCGCCGAGGAGGCAGGGCGATTATCTTTGTAAAACTTGACCAGTGTGGTTGCTCGTGTGGTTGGTTCCGATGTGATCGGACCATAAATTAACATTGCTACAACTATCTCAACAACTAACGAAGAAGATGACGACGTCCAGAAGGCTGTGGGAAGCTCTCTTCAACATCCAGTACGAGGGAAATGCTACGGCAATTTCCAATGGTAGGCGCGAATGACTCAGAACTACATAATCTCTCGTTTCTTTGTTTCATATTCAGTATTTCAGTAACTTCATAGCTTGGGAATAATAGTAAAATCAGTAATTCATCCGACTCCGTTTTCACGTAATTTTCTAGTGGTAATATTCAAATCGTAACGCTCCAATTTAAAATATATTATTATTATTATTAATTTTGCCATACTTGTTTTATATAATAAATTCATTTCTTTTAACCATGCAATCTCTGCTTTCAGTACGTAGCATTAGATATAGACCAAATTCCTTCTCCTGATACAATTGTTAGTTGGGTTAATGATCAAATCATACCACGATCTGAGTGTAAAGATTCTTGAAGGTGTTCTGCCAGAGCTAGGTGTTGTTAAATATAAATTTAGATTTCAACATAGCATTGAGGTCTTGGCGCCCATTAATACAACATATCTTAGTCAGAGTAAACATTACATTTGTACACCCCAACAGTGAGGGCCAGTAAAACCGTTTCACTTGTCACTACCAACATGGGGCCGAAAACCTAATAACATTTGTGGAAGGAGAAGGGTATATATTTCTGTGCCTGTATTTTGGGGGTTTTTCATTTATCGGTGTGTATCAGCATGGGTAGTGCTGAGGAAGAGATGAAGTTGCGTAGTGGTCACCAGTTGGATAGTGAAGATACGAGCAGTATGGCTAGTCTTGGAAATGAAAGCAGTACAGGGATGTCGGAGGTAAATCCCGATACTGAGGGGGTAATCAAAACAGTCAAGCAGGGTTAGAGAGTTTGCTTCTTCAGTTTATGCAACAAAATAAAATTAGCACAGATGCTCTAAACGCTAAACTTGAACAAAACAATGCTAAACTCGAACAAAATAATGCTAAACTTGAACAAAATAGTAGGGAACATAGAGAGAGTGAAACTTTAATTGCTAAACATGAACAAAATAATGCTAAACTTGAACAAAACAGTAAGGAAGTGAGCAATAAATTAAATTAGAAATTTGAAGAGAACAATCTAAAATTTGATAAGACATTTGAGCAGATTAGAGGAGAAATCAGAGGGGTGATGGAAGAAGAAGCTAAAGAGATTATTGCAGATGTAGACAGAAAATTAGGAAAAGTACAGGAGGAGTTAGAAATTAGAATCAGTATACAGGCTGAAAATTTAAAAGAACTAGTGCAACTTGAAACACAGCAGGTCAAAAAGCAATTGGGGGGAGAAATTGATAAGATTCAGGTAGCAACTAAAGAGGTTAAAGAACAGCTGGGGGGAAGAATTGATAAAGTTCATGCAGAAATAATTACTGAAGTTAATGCTTTAAGGGAGAGGAATAAGGAAAGCATTAATGAGATTAATGAGAAACAAGCTAAGTTAAGTGGTAAAGTTGAAGCATCGGAAGGGAGCATTAGGCTAACTGTAACTAATATTGAAAGAAAAGCTGAGGAGAAAATTGCTGAATTAGAACAGAAGTTGAAAGCTAGAATTAGGCAGGAAAATAGTCAGAGCAGGCCAGTTTATGTGAATAGCACACACAGGGAAATAGAACTAGGCAAATTCAGTAATCGGCAGGGTTGTCCAATGGATTTCATGAATACAATAGAAAATAAATTCGGGGAGAGGTTGGAAGATGGTAGTATTGAGTGGTGCCAGGTAGTTGAGATTTTAGAGCAAGCGTTTGTAGGGGAGACAAGAAACTGGTTTGCTGTCTACAGAGACAATTTCGAGAATATTTCAGATTTTAAAGTTAAATTTTGTGAGAAATTTTGGAATGAGGTAATTCAGTCTCAGCATCGTGAGGGAATTGTGTGTGGGAAATATAACCCGAGAGGAAACTACACTATGACCGAGTACTTATTAGGACAGGTATTGACGTGTAAATATCTGGATGGTTTGAAGGAGGAAAGTGATGTAGTCAGGCTATTACTAAGACATTTTCCATATAGAATCAAAGAAGCTGCCTGTATCCAAAATGTTAAATCTATTTCACAAGTGGAAAATTTATTAAGTACATTCGATGCTCTGGGAAGAGGTGATTACGAGGAGAATTTCGGTAGGAACCAGGGTAACCATAATAACAGGCCTAATGAGAATAGGAATCAGGAAGTTCAAGGGAACAGTGGCGAAGGGGCCAGCGTCCAAAATAGGGGAAACCAAAATAATAATAATAATAATCAGCAAAACCAGTACAGAGGAAATGGGTATGGTACGAACTACCAAGGTAGAAATAATGATTTCAGGGGAAATCAAGGCCGAAATAATGATTTTAGGGGTAACCAAGGGAGGTATAATAGCAATAATAATTATAACCAGAACAGGGGTCAAGGAGGGAATCATCCCAATGGTAATAACGGACAGAGAGATACCGTTAACACAACCCAGAACAACCAGACCAGTGCAGTAGTGAGTAGTACTACACCAAGCGGTAGCAATGCTTTAAACACGAACCAGGCTGCGATGTATGGTCAGAATCTCAGTCTGTAACATGCCCTGTCCATACACTTATACAGGAACCCTATGACCTAAATGTAAGAAATGAATTATTACGTGAACTAAATGATGAAGGTATTATTCAGGAGGTGGTTAGTAAGAGCCACATAGTTAAATTTAACGTGTCCGAGGCGTACACAGATGTTTTAATTGATAGTGGTTGCATGAAGAGTTGCATAAGTAGTGCATTTTATGATAAAATGAAAGGAACTGGAGTAAATTTTTAGGAGATGCCAATTAAAAGCACTTTTGTTATCACAGCTGTTGGGAAGAGGTCTAAAGTAATTTCTAAGCAAGTTTTAGTAGACATTAAAATTAATAATCATGTAGAAAAGCAGATTTGTCTTGTAATTCCAAATTTAGTATTCAGTGTTATCTTGGGTTCAGAGTGGCTAAGTAGAGTGTCTGGTAACTTTAGTTATGATGTAGGGAGTTTGAAATTTAAATGGGGTGATTCTGAAGTAGAAGTAGCGTTCAATGACCATATTCAGAGAAGTAGTGTTGTAGGTGTGATTTGTACTTTAAATGAGATATCACCAGCCATAGAGCGGGGTTTTCCATGTTTTGTGGGCAGTGTGATTACGAACGGTAGTCCAGAGGACTCGTTACGTGATGCTGCATTTCAGGGGAATATAGAGGTGGAACAATGTGTTCGGCTCTATGATGTGTTATTGTGTAATAGGAGGGTTTTTGAGGATCGCATTGGTATGGCCAATTGCTATACACATTCATTGAACGTTATTGATAGGTCAGTATTCACAGGACAAAGATATCCTGTACCTTTCGCTTATTAGAGTGCAGTTGAGGCACAAATTAACCAGATGCTTGATGATGGGATTATTGAGCACTCTAACAGTCCATATGTTCATTCTTTGATCACGGTACCCAAGGCCGACGGCACAGTTCGTATTTGTTTACACGCCCGTTTGGTTAACAGTAGAATTAGTTCAGATCAGCTGAAATCTATGTCAAAAGAGGAATTAATGCAAACATTTGAGGGGAAGAAGTATTTCACTTGTGTAGATTTGAGTTCCAGTTTTTGGCAAGTGCCACTTATGTACGAAGATAGACCATTTACAGCTTTTAGTCATAAATATAACTTTTATCAATTTTGTAGAACACCTTATGGGTTAAAGAGTAGTTCATCAGCTTTAATTAGGGCTTTAAACATCGCATTAGGGGATGACACAGGAGAGTTTGTAACCATTTACATTGATGATATGGTAATTAGTTCACGCAATTTGAGGCGCATCTACGTCATTTAGATATAGTTTTTCAGAAGTTAGATCAGGCAGGGTTCACTTTGAAGCTGTCTAAGTCGTCGTTCTGTCAGTCAGAAGTGACATTTTTAGGTCATAGAGTGTCGAGTAGAGGTGTAACACCAGAAGAAAGTAGGGTTAGCAAGTGTGGACAGTAGCAACAGGGCATCGTTACAGACACTGAGAAATATGTTAGTGGAGCAACGTGATGACATTAAGGATGTGTCATAAAAAGAGTGTGTTTAGCTGGCGAGCCAGCCTATCAAATGAGTAAGTGTGGTGTTTGGTTCGTGGAAGATCTGGTCTTCCAGGCAGGCGTATCAGAAGTCACACAGGGGGGTAGTATGTAAGTAATTGAGAGTTTTTAAGGTACAGGGAAATATGACGGGATTGTCGGATGCTCTTGAGCACTAAAATGTCTCGATACACCAAGGCCAGAATTTGGTAGCGCAGGTGAATTCCCATTTGTCTCCTAGAGATGGGTGAGCGCTTGAACAGGGTATTTTTGCTTAAGTCCTCCACGACACAAAAGATGGGCCACCAGAAGGCGAGACAGTCCTTCATGAAACTCATACATAACAGCACACGTGATTTCTGTTTACGGCCTCGCCATGTAAGAGTTGTAAGTGTGTAATTTAAGGTAATTAGTACAAAGGTATTATTTGAGTGAGGAGAACTGGTCTGAGTTGTGAACTAGTATTTGTAGAATTTGGTCTACGGGAACTTAAGAAGACAGGGCGATTACCGCACAGAAATATTTGGTGTTATATGTAATGCGCACTTACTGTTTTTTTTTTTCAGAAGTCAATATTAATTTCGTCTTATAAACAGAGAGATTAAGTATTATGGTCACGATGCGCTGCCACAATAGTGTGATCGTGTGCTCCGTGAGATCAGTGAGACTAAGTTTCACCAGATGAAAGCGACCTCCAGTGAAATGAGGAAGTTCTGTGGTGATATAAATATATCAGAACACCATTGATGCGTGTGATGTGACATCATATATACACAGTGCTCACACATTATTTATGTATATCTTTCCCAACATAGAGATATTTGAGAGGCGGAAATATCCGTGGAACATTAATCTAAATGAGAAACATAGGACTGGTTGCACAGGGCAATCCAAAATGACTACAGACTTTGACGCAAAGAGCGTAAAGAAAATTATGAGTGTATATATATGTAATTTAGGGTGATTTATTTTATGTAATATGTATTTTAGATGGGGATTTATTAACGTGTCTGGGATTATCGCATGATGGACCGTCGTCACGGTAAATCATCCGATGATCCGAGGCGAATATGAAACGTGTTTTTCGAGGGTATTTTACGCCACTGACATAAGTCAGTAGGAAGCCATTCAATATTTATTTACGCGGCAAATTGTTCAGCCAAGAGAAGTTTTCATGTAAATTATTATTATTATTATTATTATTATTATTATTATTATTATTATTATTATTATTATTATGGTATTTTTGGAGCGTTTTTTAGAAGATTATAAGTATACAGATAGGTTTTCGATGTTATAGAAAACACTATCTAGCGAATTATTACGAACAACATTATCGCGGAAAATTATATGATTACGGAATTTTACGGATTTTTGTCAGTTAGAGTTTGTTGAGAGAGATGAGTCACTGGGAATTCAGCTACAGGCTTATTCTTGTCGAGAAGCGTGACGCAAGCGGGGTTGCTGCATCAAGAAAAGGCGAAATGGCCTGGACCGGTAATCGACATCTTCGTCCCGCCGAGTGTATTGACCCGGAGGTGGGGAAGATCGCGTGGTGGCTCAGCCAATCAGTGGAGAGCGGGCGAGAAGAAGACGGCACCGGAGAGGGGATGCGACGAGTGCATATATGGTTTGCGCGCCGAGGAGGCAGGGCGATTATCTTTGTAAAACTTGACCAGTGTGGTTGCTCGTGTGGTTGGTTCCGATGTGATCGGACCATAAATTAACATTGCTACAACTAACTCAACAACTAACGAAGAAGATGACGACGTCCAGAAGGCTGTGGGAAGCTCTCTTCAACATCCAGTACGAGGGAAATGCTACGGCAATTTCCAATGGTAAGCGGGAATGACTCAGAACTACATAATCTCTCGTTTCCTTTTTTCATATTCAGTATTTCAGTAACTTCATAGCTTGGGAATAATAGTAAAATCAGTAATTCATCCGACTCCGTTTTCACGTAATTTTCTAGTGGTAATATTCAAATCGTAACGCTCCAATTTAAAATATATTATTATTATTATTATTAATTTTGCCATACTTGTTTTATATAATAAATTCATTTCTTTTAACCATGCAATCTTTGCTTTCAGTAGGTAGCATTAGATATAGACCAAATTCCTTCTCCTGATACAATTGTTAGTTGGGTTAATGATCAAATCATACCACGATCTGAGTGTAAAGATTCTTGAAGGTGTTCTGCCAGAGCTAGGTGTTGTTTAATATAAATTTAGATTTCAACATAGCGTTGAGGTCTTGGCACCCATTAATACAACATATCTTAGTCAGAGTAAACATTACATTTGTACACCCCAACAGTGAGGGCCAGTAAAACCGTTACAATACCAGATTATAAAAAGTATATTTCGGATGTTTACACGATGTCAAAGAATTCTACTTTGAAGATCGTCATGAAGTACTAAAGTATGAAGGGAAGTTAGTCTACATTTACGGAGTGGAATTCAGAGTGGACCAAACAACAATGATTTCCACATATCTACGACTGCAACACCAACAGCAGGATTCTGAATCGCCAACAATGAAACTACAAGAATTTCCATTTCCAACTTGGAAAATTCTACACATAGGCATTCCATCTAAAATCATGATACATTACGACGAGAGACCTGCCGCTCGAAGGCAAAACTCCACAAAGCTATCTAGCTTGGAAGCGTAAGGGAGACCAGATTGTTTAATCGCGAAGAAGGAAGACCTTTAGACTCAAGCGGAATCCAGGGAGTCAGCTGTAGGCGAGGAGTGGAGAGCCGTCCTGCTGGTGACTTGCAACCCGAGCGGGACTCGTTATCTGACGTGCGCCACGCACGTGTCGAACGATGGCAGACGCAGCTCACACGACGACCCAGGTATCGCGAGATACGAGCATCATGAAGGTAGACGAAAGTTGTCTCAGTAGTTTTGTTGTATTTTTGGGGGTATTTCAGGTGTGACCAACTTTATATGTAGATTTTCTTTATTCATAACTCATGTTATTATGTCGTCAGTTTTGTAAATTTAACTGTAAATTTATTCTACTTCAGCGTGTGTCGTTTTTTGACGTATATTAACGATGGTTTGTATATTTAATGTTTGATATTTACATTTTTGCTTATACGTTTATAATTCAATTCATTTTTAAACGAAACTCTTTTATACGAATGAAATGCTTCGATAGAATGCGTCATTGTCGATAGAATGCGTTTATGTTGATAGATTACATCGACATAATAAAAGCATAGTTGAAATATGTACAGATATTTATTGTAAACATTTTAATATGTAAGAGAACTTGTGTAATAATTATAAAATACTTACAGAAGTTTTATAATTCCATAACAGGATATTTTAAGAAAGATGACATTATTATACTTGAATAATTAATTCATTGAGAAACACCAGGAAGAAAGGAAATGATTTATTCTTATTAAATGCGAAGACGAGCAGACTGAAATCTTATAAAGTTGATATTTTATTGTAACGTGGATAATTTAATAATGTGAAGGTAATCAGCGGAACTATGCCAGTACAAGCTATGTGAAAAGTCGTACAGAAATATAATTAAGTGAACAGAATTAGTAATGAATTATTAACAGCACGAAGGTAATATCTTAGAGGAAGAGAGAGTTGTTAGTGTGCATCATGAAAGATATTTCACGTTTTTGTTACTATCTAGTAGAATCACTGAATCTTACACGTGTTTGTAAATGTATTAAGATGGGTTTATATTGAAGAAATACCGTGCATTATTATCGTTGGAAGTAAAAGAATGTGCTAAGAAATATATGCTTAGAGCTACCGCTTTATTAAAAGCTTGTTCACCAGTTTATGAAGGTTTAAGAGTATATTGCTAGTGTAAACAATCGTTCTGTACAGTATGTCGAAGAACTTGAGTGGCATTTAAGTGTATATTTTATGTTGTACATGTCAGTGTAGAGAAATGCCACAAACCACGAAGATTATTATGATTTTTTGATTAGTCTTGCAACGTACTTCCAGTTTATCAAATTTTATTCTTTGATAGTGAAATTACAGAGCCGTAATTAGCTTTGTTGCTCGTTACAATGGTTTTATAGGTTGTGACAGAACATTTACTAGAAGGTAAAATTTGTTGTGAATTGTTTTTATAGAAAGTCATTAATTGAAAAGAGGAACGGATAGCTGGGGAGATCACATAAGATCTTGTACATATTTTAGTAGAATAACATGCTGGTCATGGTAATTCTAATGTTGTAAATAGTAATGATAATTTAATAACTTTATACTTTTTAATTAACATAAATAGTAATTTGTTTTAGTAACGATGTAAATGTGTTATTTACGGTTTGATATGGTTACAACTAGAGTTTTTAAAGTTGATGATAACAGCTGATTGATACAGGCTGTTCTGTTCTTTAAATCAAGTCACTTGGTGACATTGTTGAAATACTTTCAGTATTATTATTTTGCGAATAATTTATGTTTGAGTAGGATTCAAACAGTATTTCGAATTCTTACGCATAGAAATTTAACAAAGATAGAAGGACTATCTATATTTTTATTTTAATATATTTTATTTTTATACTTGATATTTGTGTTAGGAACATTTTTTATAGTGTTCCTTTTTTAATAAACCATACAAGCACTATTTTAGTTTGCTTGCCCATTTTATAGAAACTGATAATCATTTCATTTTACAATCGACGTGCGATAGTACTGCTAGTTGGATACTACAGCCCACTTAGTCTCAATTTCATCGTTCACTCTCGAGATTCTCGTTCCCCCATATTTTTATTTGATTGCTAGTAAATGTGTAGTACTATTGCATGGCCGATATGCACCGAGGATTTCCTAGTTATTCACCTAGTAAGGAAGTGTTGGTTTATCTGGCCGGGTATCAACGTCCCTGCAATCCTTTACATCTCAGCGGATAAAAGGTGGTGGCTTTGCGGAATTCGGGTATATATAGGTGTTTTTATTTGGCTCCCAATGTGTTCGCATCGATTTTGTTGGAACACCAATGTGTTCGTATCGACTTTGTCGAGACATTTGTGGGATGTAGAGAATTGTTAGAAATGTCGATCCCAAATTTTGAAAGTTGTTTAAGTGTATAGACACTGACAAATTTGAGGAGTACAAGAAAGTTAAGAGGCATATTTGTTAAACCAGCTGATGATATTTTGGTCATGTAAATGCAAAAAAAAAGTTAAATTCATGTTGATATAAATTAAGTAGGGATTGTTAAATGAGAGAGGATCAGTTTACTAGATCACGGTTAGATAGGATGGTAGACTTAAGTATAACGTTTTAAATTATGATTATCGGGGTATTCCATTGTTATAAAATGTGTGAGTTGGTCACTCTGAAACTCCACAAAGTAGTGTAGATGATACTTCCCATTTTTCTCAAGTGTATTAAATATGTCGACGGGGGATTTGACTTTCATCAAACCCATGTTAGAGATCATGCAGGCGAACCAAACCAAATTGACAGGGGATATGGAAGCCTTACACAAACTCACACATGAGAACACAAAGAAGATAGAAAGAGAAAGTGAACAGTCAGCTACCACAGTTAAATCCGAAATGAAGGCAGAGTTAACATTAGCCCAATCTCTAACTATATCCAGCATTACATTAGTGCAGGAAGAATGCAAAGGAGTCCAAAATGAAAATAAAAAAGCACAGGAAGAGGCGAGGAAAGCACAGGAAGAGACTAGAAGGACTCAGGAAAAAGCACAGGAAGAGGCTAGGAAAGTTCAAGAAGAAATTAGGAAAGCATAGGAAGAGGCTAAAAGGACTCAGGAAAATGCACAGGAAGTGGCTAGGAAAGTGCAAGAAGAAATTAGGAAAGCACAGGAAGAGGCTAGGAAATTGCAGGAAGAAAGTAGGAAAGCGCAAGATGAGGCTAGAATAGCCCAGGAAAAGACCCAAGAAGATATTAAGAAAGCCTCAGAGAAAACCCAAGAGGAAGGGAGCCTAGCCCAAGAACAGAGTAGGTTAGCCCAGGAGGAAAGTAGATTTGCCATAGAAGAAAGTAGGAAAACCCTAGAAGAGACCAAATCAGTTTTCAATCAAATGAAAGAGGATTTGGCCTCTACCAAAGTAGAGATGAGCATACTTCGATCAGAGGTTACCAGAAAAGTAGTAGAAGCTAGAATACAGTGTGGTGAAAACATTATAGATCTATAAGAAAATATTCAGAAAAGCATTAGTAGTGTAAATTCAGAACACCATGAACACATTACAGGTTCCCAGAAGAGACTCACCGACCAGCTTGAAAACTTAAATGGTATTGTTGGTGAATTTCAATGTAAGTTAGAAGATCAAATGAAACTAGTAAATGAACGTATTAATGTTGACATTGCATCTTGTATATCTAAATCTGTAAAAGTGTTAAAGGAAGAGGTAATAAGTTCTAATAGGGATTATATGCGTGAGTTACATAGTATAATTCTGAAAGATGTAAGGGAAATTGAAACAAATGCTGATATTAATAGAGATGATATGAAGGAGGAATTAAATAAACGGATTGACCAAGTAGAAGAATCGAGCATTACCACAATAAAACAACTTGTAAATAAGGCAGATTCGGATAAAATTAGAAAGTTAATACTGTATAATACATGTACCATATGCTCCAATGAAACATTTTCAGTTATGCACTCATAAAAGTGGAAGAACACTTTTTCTCATTATGATGTCCACTTACTCATTCAAATGATTTCCACTTGCATCACTTTCTTCAACAAGGATTTCTTCTTTCAAATGCTATGGAAAATAAGATGAAATAATTTATTTCTTTGCTATTAACTTACACATTTAACAATTACAAAATATGTAATTTATTGTACAACACAGCTCCATTGTTGTAAAGATATATTCGCATAACAACTACCAGACACTTGCTTCACACTGTCCATCACATCTTCCTGATGGAGACGATCGTTATGTCCTCCCTAGTTCTATAGGTACCTGATGATACACCACCAAGCTATCACTCCTATAGAAACCAAGTGAATCTTAGTGTAAGAGAAAATGCGGAGATCACTGCCTTAATAGAATGAGTATGCATAAGCATAATGGAAAAATGAACATTTATTTTTAAATATTTAGCAGTATGAACAGAAAGGGTCATGGGATCTAACACATGTTTCATTGAGTAAAAAGCGGCTAGATCCGCAAGATTTGTACCAGCACATCATTTGAAAATGAAGGTATGGAATTATTTAAGACACATCACCTATACAATATTTCACAAGAGATTTTTTCACAAAACACTGCAGTTGAAGCTGAGAAAACTTTAAAAAGTAAGAGTAAGTTAATTGAGTGCTTCTGGAGGGGGAGTGTATGTAGAGTATATATCATCAATATTGCAGCAACTTGATACCCCTAGTTCCAAGCATTATATCGTCTGTTGTATGGGAGCTCGTAGTTTGTAATGGAGATGCAGGCCAAGGAAGAGATTGGGAAACTAAAAGGGCAGTCTATTTCAAAGGCTTTCATAAACGTAGTCACACGTTACTTAATACAAGATATTTCCTGAGATCAGCAGTATCCACAGATATT
The DNA here is from genome assembly GCA_946902985.2 of Meconema thalassinum. Classification (NCBI taxonomy): domain Eukaryota; kingdom Metazoa; phylum Arthropoda; class Insecta; order Orthoptera; family Tettigoniidae; genus Meconema; species Meconema thalassinum. Next base: position 14,476,023 of record OX336401.1, on the reverse strand, counting down.
CAGGAAAATACAAATCCAAGCTTGAAACTTGTGTATTGAATCTAACCCTTATAGTTCCATCCTTAGGAGAGACTAAGAGCTCAGCACTTTTCCAGTACTACACAAGATAAATTTTCAAGCCACTTGGTCTGTCTGCAAAGTCAGAATATGAGTGGATATGATCCCCACCCTCGGCCAAACTAGAAGAGTTTACATGGTTCCCAGTTTTCATCTGCAGGCAAATGCAGGGGCAGTTACTCGTATGATGCCATGGTCGCCTCTTTCCAACTACTTATTATATTCATTTCAATAGAAATTAACACCTCTTAGGGGCTGGATAAAAGGGTACGTGGGTGTAAAAATTACTGCCACACAGAACCTCCATTCATTCCTTCCCTAAAACTGAAGAAATGCGAATAATGACGGGTAGAGGTACTTACGCCAATCTACACACAACATTAAAAACATAAAGAAATGTGGTAAGATAGAATATTTCTCAATATTTACTAAAAAGATGTAGGGTTAATTGAGTTCTCCATTGTACTTGTGCTGCTCAGGATTGGGAACGGGGCGATCCCTGTCATTAGTTACAACCATCACTGCAATTGCCTGGAAGTTGAAGTAATACACTACTAAAGATCACTTCAAGGTTTGCTGAGGTAGTGAAACCCATCTATCCTGAGTTGCCCTTATGAGAGCATCTTATTTGAGCCCTCTGGCTAGAGTACGTATATTTGACCAAACCAAGAATAATTGGTGTACCTTTAAAAACTTCCAAGTCATTCATGTTAAGTTCTTAACATAATACAAATCTAGACAATGAGAGTTCCAATGCATCCCCCATTAGCTCAGTGGTCAGAGCAACAGAGTGTGAAGCCTCAGGTCGCAGGTATATGTCCCACATTGGTCAGATATTCTATAGCTTGTGCTTTCTGTACTGAACACAACCTATCAGATGAACGCTTCCATTTATCATCAATACTGTTGTGAAAATCAATTCTGGAATCTCTAAATACCATTTGGTGATGAAGAGATGAAGAACTGGTCATGTCTTGTAAAGAGGCATAAAGTTTAAACATGATAAAGTACGTACCTGTTTGATATCCAAAGGTGCTGTTTCTATTTTGATACATGGAACAAACTCGGGTGAGGGACATTCTTCAGTCTTGATATCCCCAGGGAGGTCGGTATTACCCTGCAGAGAGGTGATTTGTTTCACAAATGTATTCCTTTGCACAGCAGAAATTACAACTCACAATTGACTTGTAAAAATATTAATATTCATTTTATATGATGGAATTACAGCGTAAAAAAGAATAACATTCGGAACAAAGAACGCGATATTATTCAATGATATCTCGGGAATGAATTGGAAATCGAAAGAAGAGAAACAAAACAAGGACGCTTTTCAAACAAATACAAACGTGGTCAAATTATTAGAATAAACGTTCCTTTTCCCAATTTATTATCTCTTTGCAACCTTGATGAAGCATTTACCCAATATTTGTTACGGATCTGTTGTTTACTATTTCTTTTATAAAATAGTTCATATAAAACCCTAGAATGATACTATTACAAAGTTTCCATTGTAATTCATTCAAAAGATTTTAAGACAAGTTTTGTTGACTAGGGTATTATTTTATAATGTTTCAAGAGTTATAACAATGGGCAAGCAATGAAGGATATCGGAGAAAAATTTAAAGTGGGAGTGAAGATTCGAGGAGAAATAATTTCAACTCTGAATTTGCCGATGAATTTAAGAAATAACTGAAAAAAGTCAATAAGGATCAAGGTAAACAACAATACCACAGGTTTATGGATTTGCTTACTATAACAATCTATAAACCATCCGATATTTTATCCAGGCTTGTAGCCAAAAACCAAAATGGTGGCTACTAAACCCAAATATGGTCGACCATCTTTCTACAACCTAATATTTAGCTTTGTGAGGACAATCTACTTTCTCTCTTAGACCGTAGTCAAGAACCAAAACAGTTGACCATTAAGAACCAATTTAGGTGACCCTCCTCTCCCTTAAACCCCATCCCAAAGAAACTCGTCTGAATTGAAACTGCTTGGAGACTGTCGTAGCGTGACTTCATGCCCTGTCTCAAAACAAGAATCAACTTGTTTCTTAATCCACGTAGTCTGTCATGGACAAACTCGTATGAAACATTCCCCTGTCAAACCAACGTGGCAAAAACCACATGTCAGGAAACCATGACAATCAACATGGCCGCTGAGGAAACGCGAGGCCACCGTGGCAATGTGTTCGGTTTATAGAGGAAGACAAAGGGAAACAAAATTCAAATCTCGGGGATTTATTGAGGAAATCTTGGTGAATTTCAATTCATAGGTTGACTACCCTGATTATCGAAGATGGTTGCAACTTAGTCGCCATGGCAGCACATTGGTCAGAGCAACAGCATGCAAAGTCGGCGGTCGCTGGTTTGTGTCCAGCAAGGGTCAGATATTTTACAACAGCGCCTTTAACCAAAAGGCTTGAGCTTTCTGTACAATACACAACCTAACTTTTGTTATCAATACGGTTGTGAAAATACAATACTGGAATCCCTAAATACCATTTGGTGATAATGAGATGAAGAGCAGGGCATGTCTTGTAAAGAGGCATAGAGTATTAACTCGATACAGTACTTACTTCTTTCACATCTGAAGATGCTGGCAGTTCTACTTTGAGACAAGGAACAATCTCCGGTGTGGGACATCCTTCTTTACTGAATGGAACAATCTGCGGCGTGGGACATGATTCAGTCTCAATATCCCTGCTGTGATCAGCAACAATCTGCAGAGAAATGGTTTGTTTTACAAATACGTTCCTTTGCACAGCAGGAATTAAATCTTACATATGGCGTGCAAAATGAACGTTACAGGAATCTGAGAATGAAATAGGCATTCATCCTGTTCCCATTTGCTTTCATTTCATCTAAATACAATATAACATGGACGGTCTACATCAGTAGGCCTATTTAGGTGGAAAACATTTTTCAAAGATCACAAAATGAAATAAATGCCAGACTTGTGTGTTTTATTTGGAATCCTCAACATTATAGTATTCAGCTGATCTCTTTAAACAATCCTCGCTATAAATAATAATACAAGAAGGATTCATGACATAGGAATGGTTAAGGGGGTTCATAAAAACCAGGCTTAAAGATAAGGAGGGAAAAGGAATAACGCCTCCTATGTGGGAAAGTAATGGGCGCAGCAGATATGCTCAAAAATATACTTAAATGAAAATAGTTACATTAAAGAGTGTAGATGATGAAGATTAGAATGAGAATATTAGGGAACAGAGCATGCCAGGTAAATATTCAATGTTACCTAAGGAATGTGGAATAGAAAAGAGACAAGAGGTAAAACAAATTGAACTTGACAGACGGTACTGTACGCTTATAGAGTTGCGAGCCAAGAAATTATTCATCTTCTCAAAGTTTTCTAAATTGTTCCATGCTAAAATATAACGACTCTGGAAGTCGACCAGAAAACCAGTTTGTTACATCGCCCAGTTAACTCAGTTAATTCAGCCAGCCAATGAGAAAAGTAGTAGCCACGTGCAGTAACTGGTAGTCAAACTACGTCGTACAGAGAGAGACCGGACGAACAGGCGCGGGAAGACTCGAACATTTCCGAAGAGAGCTAAACCTCGACGCGAGCTATAAGCGTGTCTGGAACATGGAAGGGGTAGACGCGAGAATGGCACGCGACATGCAGCCAATGAGAAGCGGCCTTATTAAAACAACAACCAGCATTGTAATGAGCATAGCTAATTACCAGGATGATTTTAAAACATCATAATATTAGAGAAGACATTAAATAATAAATAAGAACTACCGGTACCGTAAAACGAGGTGAATGGGATCACTTTTGAACTTTGACTGTAACTTTTGAACAACTGAACTTTATTTCGTGTTCTTTTAATTGAAACATGAGTCCGCATCAATAGATTGTATATTGTTGGTAAATATGCCTCTATTCTGAAAAATTAAGTGCATATACCTAATTAAGTGCGAGATCCCATTCACCACACCTGGTGGGGTGATTAGGATCACTCCTCGATTTCTATGATTAATCCTATTCAGTTGTACAGTAGGGTGAAAGGGATCATTATTTAGGACTCTGGACTACTGATAGAAATATCAGATCATATTTAAATTAAAATGCCGACGGAGAAAGACCTGTAAAACAGTTTATTACTTAAGAATATACATATTTAGTTGAATGACAACGTATTCACTACGTAAATTATAAAATTGGTGATAAACAGAACTATAGGGTGTTATAATTGAATGCAAACTTAAGTTGCCCCCTACGGATATTTTCTGGGCCCTTCAGTCACCCAACTATTTGCTCATAAGAGGAGCAAGTATTGTCCTCCACAGCTGGAAACACATAGATGTGTCCTTGGAAGTGTCTTGTGGATTTGCATCAAACAAACGTCCCTTCGAATTTCTTCTCATCATTACTGTTTACAGACCGCAAAATCTGGCCTACAAAATAAAGCAGCTTGCTTGTGCCTTGTTTCCTGGTATCTGGAGGAAAACTTACTAGGACCCCGTCTCCTTCAGCACTTAATGGAATTGAGAATTTATTTGCCGCCTTTCTATACTTGGTCCTTATTCCTTACAGCTAACCTAGCTCTTTCTATAGAGTTAAGGTCAGCTTTGCGGTGTACCTTGCTATGTGGATCTGGTCTGTAATGCCACGGCATACTCAAACTTAACATCAGAGTATCTGATCCTAATTAACCTGCCAGTCAGAAAAATAAGGCAGGACACAAAACGAATAGATTTTATCACAACTGATAATATTCAAACTGAAGATGATACTAGAAAGGAATTCACTCAACATACCTTATCCAAATATAAAACACAAATTTTGCAAAATGCTAGTGCAAGCACATGTTCCACACAAAGTTATTTCACCAAGCTAATTTCGAAGAAAGTCCTCTCGGCACGCCGGAAGGCGGAGGTAGATTTCACCGGACAAACTTGGGGATAGGCGAAAATAGGCAGAATATGCAGGTTTTCGTAGAAGGATCAGACTTCATTTATTGCGAGAAAGTATTTTATAATTGGAGCTTAATTAACTTTGTTTTTCGTCATTTTATGCATATTTTAAACATTTTATTGTCTAATGGGGACGGTAACCTTCTTGTCATTTGGGGTCCATTTTTATACTTGTGGTCACACTGTCCTTATGCAAGGTTTCGACACTGTGTAACTATGTAACGGTCTGTTACTTCTTCACGCAAAATTATATCTACCGCAGAGATTTTGGTTGGTTCCTCAGTTTAAGGGCTGAGACAACGCGGTCATGTAACCCCGTGTACTTTGGGCGTGTGTAGAATCTGTCTGATAAACGGTGTGAATTGTGATGGCTGTATTAGTCTGTAATTCATGTAAGGACTTCAGACGGTCAATTTCAAGCAGTAGTTCCTAATGTTGCTACCAGATACTACCGTCAACGACACCTAGCTGTGGACTTGGCTACTAGATGCCACCAAAACCAGCAACTCGCAACGAACGTTGGAACTTCCCCTCCGAAGTAAAGCATACTGAGGGATTTCTTACGCTCTTAGAAAATCCGACGACTTCGGCCGGCTTTGAACCCGTGACCTTGGGCATAAATGTTCAGCATGCTACCTGTTACGTCACCGAAGCCGCTTCACACTTAGTCAGATGGAAATCTGAATCTGATCTCGTGCAAGTGCGTTGTCATGGCAACGTCTGATGGCTCATCCCTCATCAATTTAGTAGTGTTGCCATGGCAACCTCTGATAGCTCTTGGCATTTTCTTATAATTCCGAAATCATTTTTCTCATCCCTTGGCGTAATGGTGGGTCATATCAAAAATTCTTTCAGACAAAAGTTTTAGGTAATTATTAGGGAAATATTGTCCATTTTGTTCGGTTTTGATATTGTGCCTATTAAGAGAGATATGATTAATGTTTCCCGAAAAACCCACTTTTTCCCACCCTTTTGGTCAATGGTAGGTGCTATAAAAAAACTTTTCAAACATAAATTTTTGGGCTTTATTCGACACCTAGTATGAACTTGTAAAATATGAATCCGGAGGTAAACTAGTCCCCCGTTCGGATCTCCGGGTGGGGACTACTCGAGAGGGGGTTAACATCACAGAAGTGACAAAGAGGAAATCTGACATTCTACGGATCGGAGCGTGGAATGATAGAAGTCTGCTAGGAAATGGAAGGTTAGAAAACTTAGAAAGGGAAATGGATGGGTTGAGGTTGGATTTGGTTGGGATTAGTGAAATGCGCTGGCAGGAAGAACAGGACTTTTGGTCAGGAGACTATAGGGTAATTAGCACTAAATCAAACAATGGCCAAGCAGGGGTTGGTCTCAAATTGAGTAGGAAACTTGGACAGCGGGTGGAATATTATGAGCAATATAGTGAAAGGATTATTGTAGCAAAAATAAATACTAAACCTACCTGCACCACAGTGGTACAAGTATATATGCCTACCAGTCAAGCTGATGATGAGGATGTTGAAAATGTCTACGAAGAAATAGACGAAATTCTGAGGTATATCAAGGGTGATGAAAATGTTATAGTAATGGGAGATTGGAATGCTGTGGTAGGAAAAGGGAGAGAAGGGAAGATAGTAGGAGATTTCGGATTAGGTGAAAGGAATGATCGAGGAAGCAGGCTGGTAGAATTCTGCACTGAGCATGAGTTGGTCATAGCTAACACCCTATTCAATAACCACAATAGAAGAATATACACATGGATGAGACCAGGAGATACAGGGCGTTACCAAATCGACTTCATTATGGTCAAGCAGAGGTTTCGAAACCAGATTTTGGATTGTAAAACATATCCTGGTGCTGACATATACTCTGACTACAATCTGGTTGTAATGAAATGCAGATTAAAGTTGAAGAAACTGAAGAAAAGTCAAAAGCCAAAAAGGTGGGCAATAGACAGACTGAAAGAGAAGGATGTAAACGAAAGATTCAAGAAGAGTATAAGGGAAGGACTAATGAAAAACCCTAAACAAACTTCAATTGCAGACGAATGGGCACTTTTGAAGAATGAAATAACAAAATCCGCAGAAGAAAACATTGGTAGGAAAGAGAGAATAGGTAGAAAACCGTGGATCACTCAGGATATACTCGAATTGATGGATGAAAGGCGGAAGAACAAGAATGTAAGAGATGAAAAGGGGAAAGCAGAATACAGACGTCTGAGAAATGAGGTTAACAAGAAGTGCAAGGAAGCGAAAGAAGAATGGTTGAATGAGAAATGTGCTGGTATAGAAAATTGTCTGAAATTAGGAAAAGTAGACACAGCTTATCGAAGGATTAAGAATACTTTTGGGGAAAAGAAGACTAAGTGCTGTAATATTAAGGACACAAATGGAAAGCCTCTAACAGATAGGGAAGAAAAGGTTGAGACATGGAAAGCTTACATAGAGAGTTTGTATAAGGGAAAGGAGATTGAGAATCATGTAATGGAAAGGGAGGAGGAAATTGATGAGGATGCGAAAGGAGATTTAATATTGAGATCAGAATTTGATAGAGCTTTGGAAGACTTAAGCAGGAACAAAGCACCAGGCATAGATGATATACCGATTGAGTTGCTACGCTGCATAGGAGATGAAGGTCTGATCAGGTTATTTCACTTGGTGTGTAGGATTTATGAGACAGGTGAGGTACCCCCTGATTTCAAGAAGAATGTAATCATCCCTATACCAAAGAAAGTGGGAGCTGACAGATGTGAAGATTACCGTACAATCAGCTTGATTACTCATGCTTCAAAGATCCTGTATAGAATAATTTACAAGAGAATTGAGAGCCAGATAGATACGGAGTTGGGTGAAGACCAGTTTGGTTTCAGGAGAAATGTAGGAACAAGGGAAGCTGTACTAAGTCTTCGGTTGATTTTGGAAGGTAGAATAAGGATAGATAAGAGAACGTTCATGGCTTTTGTGATTGGACTAAATTGTTTGACATTTTGAAAGCGATTGGAATAAAGTACAGGGATAGGAGGGTGACATGCAATCTATACAGAAACCAGACAGCAGTCATTCGAGTTGAAGGACATGAGAGAGAAGCTGGTATTCAGAAAGGTGTAAGGCAAGGCTGCAACTTATCACCCATACTTTTCAATCTTTACATTGAACAAGCAATGAAGGAAATTAGAGAAAAATTTAAAGTGGGAGTGATGATTCAAGGAGAAATAATTTCAACTCTGAGATTTGCTGATGACATCGTCATCTTGGCCGACAAGCCTGAGGATTTGAATGAGTTTTTGAATGGTATGGACTCCGTCTTACGGAAAGAATTCATGATGAAAATTAATAAATGTAAAACAAAAATACTGGAATGCAGCCGAAATAAATCAGAAACCTCTATGGAGATCAAATTGGCAGGTGAAAAGCTGAAGGAAGTAGGAGACTTCTGTTACTTAGGAAGCAGAATAACCAGTGATGGACGAAGCAAAGAGGATATAAAAAGTAGGTTGGCCCAGGCAAGAAAAGCATTTCTACAAAAAAGGAATCTGCTGACATCGAATATAGATTTAGGTATTAGGAAGTCATTTTTGAAAGCCTTTGTCTGGTGCGTGGCGCTGTATGGAAGTGAAACATGGACTATTGGTGCAGCAGAAAAGAGGAGAATTGAAGCATTTGAAATGTGGTGTTACAGGAGAATGATGAAGATCAGATGGGTAGATAGGGTTACAAACAAAGAAGTATTAAGACGAGTGGGAGAGAAGAGATGCTTCTGGCGACTGCTAATGAAGAGAAGAGATAGGTTGGTAGGACACATACTAAGACACCCAGGAATAGCAAGCTTAGTTATGGAAGGAAGGGTCGAGGACAAGAACTGTAGGGGTAGACCAAGGTTAGAATATGTTAAACAGATTGCCTCGGATGTTGGGTGTGGTAGCTATGTTGAGATGAGACGATTAGCTCAGGACAGGGAGGCATGGAGATCTGCATCAAACCAGTCAAAAGACTGAAGACTCAAACAACAACAACAATATGACCTCTGAACGGATTCGATATTTCACATATTAAGAGAGTTATAGCAATATTTCACTTTTTCGATAAAAGCCCCCCATTTTCACCCCCCTTCGACCGATTTAGCCCAGCAACGAACTCGACCGAGATTTTATAGGTATACATATTCGGTAAAAAATTAAAAGTGATTGGTGCAAAATTACGGCAGTTATCGTGTCCACAAGAAACTGATATATATATATATATATATATATATATATATATATATACATATATATATATACATAAATTATAAATAAACTTTTGAACTGACGGTGGTTTAGGGGTCTGGGGGATGTGAAACGCGAAGATATGTCGAAATTTTCCGGAAGTCGAAACATGGTACCCATTGCAATAGTTAGCTTTCTAATGAAATCCACCTAAAACTTGTTGCTTCTGGTTGAATGTGTATACTGTTAAGTGCTGCCAACTTAAAAAATTGCAAAACATGTTTTACCATAGCGTTGTACCAACACAAGTAACACCAACTGCTAACAACCGCCTTCCGGTTTATGTGGTACATGTAATATACGTTTATGATTACCAACAAAGTTTTGATCCCATTCACCCCACTGATCCTATTCATCTCGTATTACAGTATTTATTAGAAATGCGACTAATTAATTATGTAATTAAGGATTGATATGATCATCGACATTGAGTGACCAATCAGATCCATGCTCTGAAAAGGACGCGGGCTTGGAAATTTGATGAGGGAGAAATGAGAGAGGAATCACGGCTTCTTATTAATTACACCTTCAGCGGAGAAAGACGTCTCACAAGTAGCTCGTCATTGTTACAAAGCAAATAGAAATTCACATCGAAGGCACTTAGTTTTGTGCAAGTCTACATACAAGGTCGACATCCAACAAGAAGATTATTTAAAAGTATTTTAAACCAATCTACAGAATTAAATATGTCAAAATTCCGGAAGTTGAGGGAGGAATTTTGTAACAAATCTACAGCAGTCATGATGTGCGACTAAAAAGTTATGGGAACAAAACTATGATGGCAGCAAGAATATTCGAAATGACATAACAACAATCTCGCGGGGAGATTAACATCTCATCTCTCCCGTGAAGAAAATTCTACTTCTACAAGTCATTTCCACATCTAAAATGACGATATATATTGGACCTTTGTCGAAGAAGACAAGAAGAATTCCTGTACGAGGGTGGCCAGGGAGTACCCGGCACGGAAGAGAGAAAGGGCTATCCCATCTCGCACGAGAAGAGTCCCCGGCGAAAGGAACGGCAAAACGATGATGATGGAGTTTGAATCCCGGACCTGACCGCATGGAAACTTCTGTACGAGACCGGAGCGGACCAAACTACATCATGCAGTCTCACGCTACTAGAAACAACCCGTTTCTAAAGGACAGGAAAGGAAGCCCACTTCTAATCATCTTTAACGCAACACAAGGTAGTCCTCGGACCAACGATTTATATCCCACTTTGTAGAGTATTGTAGACTTTGAAGAATATCCGAATAACTATTTATTGATGCCATTTTTCTACATTTTAATGATATTAGTGTAATTTGCGACGTTATATTTTCATAATTACATCATGCATATTTTTCGTCGATTATTAGTATTTGGAATTTTTCGAATTTTGCGACTTTCTAAATTTGAATGGAGAGATTTTACAATTTAGTTCAGAATATTTGTATGGTAAAGTTTAAATGTGATCCGATCACATTTTGTCAATTTTCGAATTGTAATATATGGTTTTTATTGTCAACGATAATAATTATGAAAATGTATTCCAAGAGTTTTATACTGAGAAATATTTGAAAGAATGCAATTCTTAAAGATCTTATGTAGAGATCCATGTCAAGTCACGATCTGATAACTTATTAAACAGATTCGTTGATAAATATTTAATGACTAACAATTATAGAGTATTAAAGTTTTGGGAGAAATATATTAAAGAAAGAATATGTAAAAGAATACAATGTCAAGTAAGTAAATACGAATTACAGCGTATTTTGAAGTTATAAAAAAGTGAAGAAAGATTTAAAGAAACATTGCAGGTAATTGAAAGCTTTTAAAGAAAGGCAAATGACGCAACGGAATAAGATAAGTATTTTATCGTATTACCTGTTAAATTAATTCATTGTTAGAAGTAGGTAAGATAAGCCGAAGCTGGGACAGGGGCTAATGCGCAAGATGGCCGCCGCGCGCAACCACTCTATGTTATTCTTATGGAGAGGTCAGTCAGAGCTGGGTCAGGGGCTAATGCGCAAAATGGCCGCCAAGCCCTGAGACCGTGAATAATGTCACAGGGGGAGGTCGACCGTGTAGTTGCTAAATGGAATATTTAATATTATTATTATTATTAATGAAAATCCACAGCCTGCTTCCAGTCTCCGACCGGGTCAGGAATGGAATGAATGAAGCCCCTAACTAGCGGCGAGGATATGAACTGTGCCGGCTGCCGAGGCCTGACGCACTCCTCTGGGGCAATGATTAAATGAATGACAGATGAAATGAAATGATAGTGGAGAGTGTTGCTGGAATGAAATTGTGACAGGGAAAACCGGAGTACCCGGAGAAAAACCTGTCTGCCTCCGTTTTGTCCAGCACAGATCTCACATGGAGTGACCGGGATTTGAACCACGGACCCAGCGGTGAGAGGCCAGCGTGCTGCCGCCTAAGCCACGGAGGCTTTTATTATTATTAATAATAATAATAATTTTACTAGGTAATTATTGATTGATAGCTTGCCACGGTGGGTGAGTGGTTATCGTGTCGTACTACCAACCCCAAGCTTATAGGTTCGCTCTTGGTCGTGGTAAGTGATTTTTGAAACGTGGCAAAAATTAAGACACGCATGTCATACGATGTTGGCATGTAAAAGAACCCAGTGAGAGGTCGGCTATGTAGTTGCTAAATGGAATATTTATTATTATTATTATTTGATTGATCATGTACAATCAAGACCAGCCTTATATTGCCCCACTTTATGGTGTAGTGGCTAGCATTTTTAGCTGTTACTGTGGAGGCTCGGGTTCGAGTCCTGGCTCTGTCAAGAAATTTAATTCTAGGCTGAGGGTTGGAATGGGGTACACTCAACCTTGTGAGGCAAAACTGACAGGAGTTGGCTTTTGATTCATACCTAACCTAACCAAATCCCACTTTACCTAACCTAGCCTAACCTAACTTCAAAGACAGAATGTTCAATACATGTATTGTTTTTATACCCTCATAAATTAGATATAGGGAATGTCCACCATGATTTAAATCTCGAGCACACTTTTCTGACATATATCATTAAAACGTGTAGGAAGGAATGTCTGAAAATATTCACTAACACATAATACACATTCACTATACATTGTGTCCACTTTTGAATGTTAATGATACGGAATGGAGTATGCATTGGTAATTCAGTGAGCTTTTTCCTCTCTAATCCGCAGTTCTGCCCCATAGCATTGAGAATATTTATTGCAGTAGCCTATAAAGAAACAAAAAAAATCATATCTATTACAGTTTAGCTATAAGTAACCAGAACCACTATATATATATATATAAATATATATATCATTTTATTCTAATGAGGAGATTTCCATAATGATAAGAAAAAAACTTACCATAATAATGGATTGTGTAAGTCAACGTCTTTCGCTGCTTGATGCCACTACTAAACTGATACTCATACAACGGACAAGTGAGTTCAAGTTTCGCTGACGTAATCGTATGTTCCCACGCACTTCCTGTGTTGAGCGCGTCATAGTGGCTAAATTTGATACTAGGTGAGATGATTTGCTGACGTAATCGTATGTTCACTTGCACGCACACGCAGGCCCCTGTGAATGTGTCCCTGTAGACGAGTCCCTGTGGACGGGACCCTGTGGACGGTCATTGTTGACGGGTCATTGTTGACGGGTCCTTGTTGACGGATCCTTGTGGACGAGTCCCTGTGGACGGGTCATTGTTGACGGGTCCTTTTTGACTAATCCCTTTAGACCGGTCCCTTTGGACTGGTCCCTAATGCTATAATGAAATTAAACGTTGTTCCACATGAAACGCAAGCGGAGAGCCGATCGCTACTATGAATTAACATTTTTTTTGTTTGTTTTGTTTTTACACATGTGCACTTGGAGGGTTTTTGTAAGAGGGCGGGCTTTTTGAATATAGATTTAAAGATGAGTTATTTTTTTTTAATACCAAAAGATCCAAAACCAATAGGTCATTAGCTTTTTGAATATTTCATGAACCAATAAGGCTAGGGACTTGTATGAGAGGTCGTTGGACTTGAGGTGACATTCTTTTTTTGAATGTATTATTTATTTTTGTCAAAAGGGCTTAACTACACTATTGTTAATATCTCGCTAACTAATTATCAGAGAGGGTTAAGTGAGGTGTCATGGGACTCAGGATGGTTAACCCTTTTCCATGGCCAAGGAATTTACCCAAAATACCCAATACATTAAGGTCATTGACCTGAAATTTTATAAACTAATAATGGGATACGAACATGTGAGATATTTACCATGTGTGATGAAACATAGCTAGTGTTTTAGATCCCTTAGTTGGGGGTAGTTAGGTCTAAAACATATGTGTTAATGTACTAATTTATAAGGTGATGCCTAGGAGAAGGTAGCTTCCCGTAGCTGGGTAAGCTTACCAGTGTAGCGTGTTGTTATGTGTTAAAATGCTAGGGGGTGCTCTTATAAAGACGTAAGTGTAGCTTAGGGGATGAACCTCTGTTTGCGGGTTAATGTACTAGCCTCTCAGCTGGTTGGAGAGAGTTATATAACCGACGTGCTTATGTCAGCTATGTTGGCGACTCGCTGCTTACGCAGTCGAGTCGCTGCGAGGAACACAATGGAGCCTGAGCTAGCAATTATTTGGCTACCGTGGTCACGGTCACTCGTGACGGGAGTCAGGAAGGATATCAGGATGTAAAGAGGCGTGTAATTAGTAAGACTAGTGTAGTTTACTGACCAAGTGTTTATTGGTCAGTGAGTATGAAATTGTAAGTCCCTTTTAGGGGAATGTATTAAATGTTATAAGTTAAGTGTACAAGTTTGTGGATGGATGTTATAAAATATAGGATCTCAGAACACTTCGCTGATGCTCACCTGGTGATAGCAGCTTGCAGCAGAGCCTCCGGCGACACACACTGTATGACAGATACAGGTCCCAAAAGACCTCACTTCTTATAGGTCTTGCTGTTGTACAGTCAGCATTCCATTGGCATAGCTGCCCCAGTTAGTTATAGTGTAGATGTTTATGAGTGTGATGCAAGTGGTTGGCAAGCCTCCCAAGCTGGTCGGCCGCCCTTGCTGTGTAAAAGATACTGTTCTGGACTTATGATGTTTGCCAGTTAGGGGTGGTTTTAATAGATGATAGGGGTGGCTTTCGGGGGGTGCAGCCCCCCGGGGGCCTGTACACTAGGTAGAGAAAGAATTAGTGTAGGTGACTGACAAGTCTTTTACCATTGAAACTTGTTTTCAGATCAAACTGCAGTATAGAGAGAGTATAGGTTGCAGGTATGGGTTAATAAATGAGAAACGGTGTACGCAAACTCTGATTTATCAAGAATTAAGAGTAGACTATCTTTAATTGATTGGTTAAAGATAATAGCTAAAACACAAAAATGCTCAGTGGTTACCGAGACAAAATGGTCGCTACACACAACAAGCTTTAAATACTTGAGGCTAATAATCTATACACACACACACACACACACTCGCTTGTTGTAATCTAAACTGTGTAGCTGACAGTGCTCAGACAGTAGGCTGATGACAAAATGCATTGCTAACAGAAATATAATCATTTCCAGTTGTCTAATGTTACCAGCTATCCATATATTTTTTTTTTTGTGTTTCAGTGGTAAGCACTTTTAACTCTTGTACTGGTGGTCTTAACTCGATTTCCAGGTCTGAGACCTAGAACAAGTTGAACTTAGAAACAAGGGCATAGTGGTGCAGTGGTTAAGCTGTTAGCCTTTCACCAGGGGGTTCGATTTCAGGTTAATATGCATGTCATAAACATATTAAACAAAACAAAACAGAGATAACGTTTAAAAATGATTACATTTGTGTCTTTTCAAATTATTACTTGGATTACAAATACAAAGGTGAACTGGGTTTGATATACAGTTAATGCTGTCTATCACACACTAGACTGTAAGAAAGCCAAAAGAGCAAAAGGCGTAGGTAGAGCAGTGGTAAAATTGCTATATGTAGAGAACTACCTGGCAAAGCTATATCGCATAAACAGTGCAGGATACAATCCAGTAATCAAATTTGTATCTTGTGGAACAGAGAAATGCACTTACGTGAGAAAATGTAAGTTCATGTGTAATATGACCTAACACACAAGTGTTCACCTGTGCACATGCATGATAAGAGCTAACAAGTCACATTCTGTTTAGTTCGTACGTAACGTTAGGTTAAGGCTAATGCACACACCCTAGTACACGAGGCACACGCCATTTGAGAGCAGGTCAAGGGATCTAACTTGGTGGATGGATGTGTTCTAACGAGTCATTTGTAGTTGAAAGAGAATAATACTTGTTCTTAAAATGTTAAAACTGAAGAAAATGGATGTACAGTAAGACGTCTTGTTATTTCCTGTGTCATATTACAGACATGGCAGAGAGCACACGGTTCTGTTGCTATGACTACGCTGCAGTAATTTGAAACCCTACGTGTTCATTAAGACAATGGGTGATGATTATACAAAGTTAGCAGTCATTGGATATTACACAGGTGTTCCTTCCGGTGTCATGTTGCTGACATGGCAGGGAGCGCACAGTTCTATTGCTACGACTAACGCTGCAGTAATTTGAAACCCCAAGGTGTTGATCAAGACAATTGGTGATGAATATGCAAAGTCAGCAGTAATTGGATACCACACATCAACATTGACTAAATCATAAACGTACTGTCACAACCAGCAGAAACCTCATGTAAAGAATTTACATTTTACATTTTAAATTTAAGATTTTTTTGATTTTTAGATTTTACTTTTTTTTTACATTTTCCTAAAAGAGTAAACAACAAGGTCACATACCTAATCTCATTAAACCTAACTTTAAAAAACCTAACTTAAGCTAATCCAAAGGCTAATGCACATACCCAAAGCATATAAGGTACATGCAACTATCCTTATGCTAGTCTTACAGGTTACTGTACAACATGATCACTACCCAAACGGATTTTTTTTTCATTTTGTTGTTTACACATATGTCAATTTTCCAATTCCCCATTTTCAGTTTTTTTAATGTCAGTTTTTTTAGTTTCCCCATTTTCAGTATATTTAATGTCAGTTTTTTTAGTTTTTTCAATTTCATAATATGGAAAACATGGATTTTTGCATTTTGTTGTTTACACATTTATTAATTTCACAATTTCCCATTTTCAGTTCTTAAAATGTCAGTTTCAAGTTTTTCAATTTCATGATATAGAAACATGGATTTTCCAATTTATTGTTTTCTCATTTGTCAATTTACCAAATTCACATTTACAGTTTTTTAAATATCAGTTTAGTGTTTTTTGTTCTATTTGTTAATATGGAAACATGGATTTTTTTACAATTTGTGTTTTACATGTCATGCAACTATCCTTATGCTAGTCTTATAGGTTACTATACAACATGATCACTATCCCCCACTGGATTTTTTTCATTTTTTGTTGTTTACACATATGCCAATTTTCCAATTTACCATTTTCAGTTTTTTTTAATGTCAGTTTTTAGTTTTTTTTTTCAATTTGATAATATGGAAAACATGGATTTTGCAATTTGTTGTTTACACATTTATTAATTTCGCAATTTCCCATTTTCAGTTCTTAAAATGTCAGTTTAAAGTTTTTCAATTTCATGATATTGAAACATGGATTTTCCAATTTGTTGTTTTCAAATTTGTCAATTTACCAAATTCACATTTACAGTTTTTTATTTCAGTTTAATGTTTTTTTTGGTTCTATTTGTTAATATGGAAAATGGATTTTTTTACAATTTGTGTTTTTTACATGTCATGCAATTATTCTTATGCTAGTCTTATAGGTTACTGTACAACATGATCACTACCCCACTGGTTTTTTTTCATTTTGTTGTTTACACATATGCCAATTTTCCAATTCCCCATTTTCAGTTTTTTTAATATTAGTTTTAAGTTTTTCAATTTCATAATATGGAAACATGGATTTTGCATTTTGTTGTTTACACTTTTATCAATTTTACAATTTCCCATTTACAGTTCTTAAAATGTCAGTTTAAAGTTTTTCAATTTCATGATATAGAAACATGGATTTTCCAATTTGTTGTTTTCACATTTATCAATTTACCAAATTCCCATTTACAGTTTTTAAAATTTCAGTTTAATGTTGTTGTTTTTTTCTATTTTGTTAATATGGAAACATGGATTTTTCCAATTTGTGTTTTACATGTTCATTTTGCATTAGGAGTGGAGAGAGGTGGGTAGTAATTAAAAATGTGCAAGCAGTGTCCATTGTTGACAGGTCATTGTTGACGAGTCCTTTTCATACAACAGAAAAGTGAGTTCATGTTTCGCATGCATTACCTAAAATGTAATACCATGCAAGTGTTTAACATTTTACAACTAACCTGTTAGTATGATTTGCACACTACAAAGGTTATATCTGTTCTGGTAATAGAATTATTTAGCGTTGGCTTTTATATTTAATATGTACAGTTTAAAGTGATAGAAAAGTGGTAGAAATGTGGTAGCAAAGTGGTAGAAAAGTGGTAGACAATTGGTAACAAAGTGGTAGAAAAGTGGTAGAAATGTGGTAGCAAAGTGGTAGACAAGTGGTAGACATTTGCTAACAAAGTGGTAGACATTTGCTAACAAAGTGGTAGAAAAGTAGTAGCAAAGACGTAGAAAAGTGGTAGCAAAGTGGTAGAAAAGTGGTAGAAAAGTGGCAGAAAAGTGGTAGCAAAGTGGTAGAAAAGTGGTAGAAAAGTGGCAGAAAAGTGGTAGCAAAGTGGTAGAAAAGTGGGAACAAAGTGGTTGAAAAGTGGTAGCAAAGTGGTAGAAAAGTGGCAGAAAAGTGGTAGCAAAGTGGTAGAAAAGTGGTAGCAAACTGGAAAAGTGGTAGCAAAGTGGTAGAAAATATTACATGTATTGTTAAGAAATAGTTTAAGCGGTTACATGGATTCATTACACATCTTATTTAGTATGACCAGTTTACACATTTATCAATTTCACAATTTCCCATTTACAGTTCTTAAAATGTCAGTTTAAAGGTTTTCAATTTCATGATATAGAAACATGGATTTTCCAATTTTTTAAATATTTTTTTCATTTATTAATTTACCAGATTCCCATTAACAGTTTTTAAAATTTCAGTTCAATGTTGTTGTTTTTTTCTATTTGTCAATATGGAAACATGGATTTTTCCAATTTGTGTTTTACATGTTCATTTCGCATTAGGAGTGGAGAGAGGTGGGTAGTAATTAAAAATGTGCAAGCAGTGTCCATTTATGACAGGTCATTGTTGACGAGTCCTTTTCATACAACAGACAAGTGAGTTCATGTTTCACATGCATTACCTAAAATGTAATACCATGCAAGTGTTTAACATTTTACAAATTAGCTTATGTGTTAGTTTATGTGTGGGGTCTTATGTTGGGCATTTTGTGTTAGCTTATTTAACAAGTTATTTTGTCAATGCATTTAGCGGATTTTTCTCTTGGTCTTGGAATGTATATCAGTCCATTTTATCACAACATAATGCTTACTGCCATGTTTGTAAGCAACAACAACACACTAAACTTTCAAAAAATCTTAAGTACTCTAAGGTACTCTCAACTCGTACTCTTACCTCTATCCCATGCCAAGTCAAGAACATTATTTTTTTTCCAAAAAAAGGTGAATGGGGAAAGTAGACTATATGTTTAAACTAAAAAAAATCATATAAAGTCATATGTTAACTCTAACACCTACGTTTATCCCATTCTTAGTCGAAAAATATTATATTTTTTTAATTTTTCTAAAATTTATTTGGAAAGTAGGCTATATTTGTGAAAACTAATCATTCTATAAAGTCATATATAGACTCAATCAATGGCTTTTATATCCTTAATAGTTAGAACAAAATATGTAATTTTTGACATTTTTTCCAAAAATGTTCATTTTTTAAAATGGACTATATTTTGGAAACTAGGAATTTTACAAAAAAAAGTGTGTTTGACATAAATGACAGGTATTTACCCCCCTCTACCCACAAACCAAGTCCCAGATCTCTGGGACAAAATCAAAAAATGTTTAATTGTGAAAGTAGGCGATATTTTGAAAACGTTTCATTCTAAAAAGTCATATATAGACTCAAACAAATGTTCTTTAAGTTATTTAACGTTAAAACAAAACTTAACATTTTTTATCATTTTTCCGAAAAAAGTCTAATTTTCAAAATTGTCTATATTTTTGAAACTAAGAATTTTACAAAAATGTTTGTTTAACGTAAATGAAAGGACTTTACCCCCTCTACCCCAAAAATAAATTTCAGGACCCTAGGACAAAAAAAGCTGTGCAGTAGTGTGTTTGCACGGGTTCAGATGCCTCCACCTCCACACAAGATGGCGGCCGTAGCTTAACTTAACCTAGCCTAACCTCACAAGATGGCGGCCGTAGCTTAACTTAACCTAGCCTGACCTAACAAGATGGCGGCCGTAGCTTAACTTAACCTAGCCTAACCTAACAAGATGGCAGCCGTAGCTTAACCTAACCTAACCTGACCTACGAGGTGTGATCAAAAAGTTCCAAAAAGGTGGCTGCGACTTAATCTAACCTAACCTAACCTACAAGGTGTGATCAACAAGTTTCAAAATGGTGGCCGTAGCTTTACTTAACCTAACCTAACCTAACTTAACCTAAACCTACGAGGTGCGATCAAAAATGTTCAAAATAGTGGTCATAGCTTAACTGAGCCTAACCTAACCTAACCTAAACCTACGAGGTGTGATCATTAAGTCCCAAGATGGCGGTCATAGCTTAACTCAACCTAACCTAACCCTACGAGGTGTGATCAAAAAGTTCCAAAATGGCTGCCGTAGCTTAACTTAACCTTTGATTGACCCCTGTTGATTAACCCCTTTTGATTGATCTCTGTTGATGTATCCCTTTGGACTGGTCCCTGTTGACTAGCCCCTTTGGACGGGTCCTTTTTGAAGGGAGTCATTTTTTTACGGGTCGCGGAGGACGGGTCCTTGTTGACGGATCCCTGTGGGTGGGTCCTTAGGACTGATCCCTATGGACTGGCCCATGCATTTTATCCAAATTATGTCAAAGGGGCCCGCCCACAGGGACCCGTCAACAAGGACCCGTCCTCCGGGTCCCGTAAAAAATGACTCCCTTCAAAAAGGACCCGTCCAAAGGGGCTAGTCAACAGGGACCAGTCCAAAGGGATACATAAACAGAGATCAATCAAAAGGGGTTAATCAACAGGGGTCAATCGAAGGTTAAGTTAAGCTACGGCAGCCATTTTGGAACTTTTTGATCACACCTCGTAGGGTTAGGTTAGGTTGAGTTAAGCTATGACCGCCATCTTGGGACTTAATGATCACACCTCGTAGGTTTAGGTTAGGTTAGGTTAGGCTCAGTTAAGCTATGACCACTATTTTGAAAATTTTTTGATCGCACCTCGTAGGTTTACGTTAAGTTAGGTTAGGTTAGGTTAAGTAAAGCTACGGCCACCATTTTGAAACTTTTTGATCACACCTTGTAGGTTAGGTTAGGTTAGGTTAGGTTAAGTCGCAGCCACCTTTTTGGAACTTTTTGATCACACCTCGTAGGTCAGGTTAGGTTAGGTTAGGCTAGGTTAAGTTAAGCTACGGCCACCATCTTGTTAGGTTAGGCTAGGTTAAGTTAAGCTACGGCCGCCATCTTGTGAGGTTAGGCTAGGTTAAGTTAAGCTACGGCCGCCATCTTGTGTGGAGGTGGAGGCATCTGAACCCGTACAAACACACTACTGCACAGTTTTTGTCCTAGGGTCCTGAAATTTATTTTTGGGGTAGAGGGGGTAAAGACCTCTCATTTACGTTAAACAAACATTTTTGTAAAATTCTTAGTTTCCAAAATATAGACAATTTTGAAAATTAGACTTTTTTCGGAAAAATGAAAAAAATGTTAAGTTTTGTTTTAACGTTAAATAACTTAAAGAACATTTGTTTGAGTCTATATATGACTTTTTAGAATGAAACGTTTTCAAAATATCGCCTACTTTCACAATTAAACATTTTTTGATTTTGTCCCAGAGATCTGGGACTTGGTTTGTGGGTAGAGGGGGTACATACCTGTCATTTATGTTAAACACAATTTTTTTGTAAAATTCTTAGTTTCCAAAATATAGTCCATTTTAAAAAATGAACATTTTTGGAAAAAATGTCAAAAATTACATATTTTGTTCTAACTATTAAGGATATAAAAGCCATTGGTTGAGTCTATATATGACTTTATAGAATGATTAGTTTTCAAAAATATAGCCTACTTTCCAAATATTTTTTAGAAAAATTTTAAAAAATATAATATTTTTCGACTAAGAATGGGATAAACGTAGGTGTTAGAGTTAACATATGACTTTATATGATTTTTTTTAGTTTAAACATATAGTCTACTTTCCCTATTCACCTTTTTTGGGAAAAAAAATAATGTTCTTGACTTGGCATGGGATAGAGGTAAGAGTACGAGTTGAGAGTACCTTAGAGTACTTAAGATTTTTTGAAAGTTTAGTGTGTTGTTGTTGCTTACAAACATGGCAGTAAGCATTATGTTGTGATAAAATGGACTGATATACATTCCAAGACCAAGAGAAAAATCCGCTAAATGCATTGACAAAATAACTTGTTAAATAAGCTAACACAAAGTGCCCAACATAAGACCCCACACATAAACTAACACATAAGCTAATTTGTAAAATGTTAAACACTTGCATGGTATTACATTTTAGGTAATGCATGTGAAACATGAACTCACTTGTCTGTTGTATGAAAAGGACTCGTCAGCAATGACCTGTCATAAATGGACACTGCTTGCACATTTTTAATTACTACCCACCTCTCTCCACTCCTAATGCAAAATGGACATGTAAAACACAAATTGGAAAAATCCATGTTTCCATATTGACAAATAGAAAAAAAAACATTGAACTGAAATTTTAAAAACTGTTAATGGGAATTTGGTAAATTGATAAATGAAAAAAAAAATTGGAAAATCCATGTTTCTATATCATGAAATTGAAAACCTTTAAACTGACATTTTAAGAACTGTAAATGGGAAATTGTGAAATTGATAAATGTGTAAACTGGTCATACTAAATATGATGAAGAACTATTGGATATAGAAAATGAGCTTTGTCATGCTAAAATTATTGTGTAATGAATCCATGTAACCGCTTAAACTATTTCTTAACAATACATGTAATATTTTCTACCACTTTGCTACCACTTTTCTAGTTTGCTACCACTTTTCTACCACTTTGCTACCACTTTTCTGCCACTTTTCTACCACTTTGCTACCACTTTTCTACCACTTTGTTCCCACTTTTCTAGTTTGCTACCACTTTTCTACCACTTTTCTACCACTTTGCTACCACTTTTCTACGTCTTTGCTACTACTTTTCTACCACTTTGTTAGCAAATGTCTACCACTTTGTTAGCAAATGTCTACCACTTGTCTACCACTTTGCTACCACATTTCTACCACTTTTCTACCACTTTGTTACCAATTGTCTACCACTTTTCTACCACTTTGCTACCACATTTCTACCACTTTTCTATCACTTTAAACTGTACATATTAAATATAAAAGCCAACGCTAAATAATTATATTACCAGAACAGATATAACCTTTGTAGTGTGCAAATCATACTAACAGGTTAGTTGTAAAATGTTAAACACTTGCATGGTATTACATTTTAGGTAATGCATGCGAAACATGAGCTCACTTTTCTGTTGTATGAAAAGGACTCGTCAACAATGACCTGTCAACAATGGACACTGCTTGCACATTTTTAATTACTACCCACCTCTCTCCACTCCTAATGCAAAATGAACATGTAAAACACAAATTGGAAAAATCCATGTTTCCATATTAACAAAGTAGAAAAAAACAACATTAAACTGAAATTTTAAAAACTGTAAATGGGAATTTGGTAAATTGATAATGTGAAAACAACAAATTGGAAAATCCATGTTTCTATATCATGAAATTGAAAAACTTTAAACTGACATTTTATGAACTGTAAATGGGAAATTGTAAAATTGATAAAAGTGTAAACAACAAAATGCAAAATCCATGTTTCCAAATTATGAAATTGAAAAACTTAAAACTAATATTTAAAAAAATGAAAATGGGGAATTGGAAAATTGGCATATGTGTAAACAACAAAATGAAAAAAAAACAGTGGGGTAGTGATCATGTTGTACAGTAACCTATAAGACTAGCATAAGAATAATTGCATGACATGTAAAAAACACAAAATGTAAAAAAATACATTTTCCATATTAACAAATAGAACAAAAAAACATTAAACTGAAATTTAAAAAACTGTAAATGTGAATTTGGTAAATTGACAAATTTGAAAACAACAAATTGGAAAATCCATGTTTCAATATCATGAAATTGAAAAACTTTAAACTGACATTTTAAGAACTGAAAATGGGAAATTGCGAAATTAATAAATGTGTAAACAACAAATGCAAAATCCATGTTTTCCATATTATCAAATTGAAAAAAAAAACTAAAAACTGACATAAAAAAAACTGAAAATGGTAAATTGGAAAATTGGCATATGTGTAAACAACAAAAAATGAAAAAAAAAATCCAGTGGGGGATAGTGATCATGTTGTATAGTAACCTATAATACTAGCATAAGGATAGTTGCATGACATGTAAAACACAAATTGTAAAAAAATCCATGTTTCCATATTAACAAATAGAACAAAAAACATTAAACTGAAATTTAAAAAACTGTAAATGTGAATTTGGTAAATTGACAAATGAGAAAACAATAAATTAGAAAATCCATGTTTCTATATCATGAAATTGAAAAACTTGAAACAGACATTTTAAGAACTGAAAATGGGAAATTGTGAAATTAATAAATGTGTAAACAACAAAATGCAAAAATCCATGTTTTCCATATTATGAAATTGAAAAAACTAAAAAAAAACTGAAAATGGGGAAACTAAAAAAAACTGACATTAAAAAACTGAAAATCGGGAATTGGAAAATTGACATATGTGTAAACAACAAAATGAAAAAAAATCCGTTTGGGTAGTGATCATGTTGTACAGTAACCTGTAGGACTAGCATAAGGATAGTTGCATGTACCTTATATTGTACCGTCCCCCAGGGGTCTGCACCCCCTGGAGGCCATCCCCCCATCATCTATTTAAATCACCCCTAACTGGCAAATCTTGTAAGTCCAGAACAACTTCTATTAACACCGCAAGGGCAGCTAACCAGTCTGGAAAGCTTACCCAATACTTGCATCACTACCACAAACAGCGACACATAATTAACTGGGGCATCTATGCAGCGGAATGCTGACAGCACAACGCCGGAGACTATAAAGGGAGCCTTAAGGAGGACAAGCTCTCTCTCAATTACCAGTCTTACAGTGCGTCGGCCGGAGGCTATCGCTGTTATCATCAGGTGAGTCAGCAGTGTTCAGGGTTCCTGTACTTTGTAACCTTTACCCACAAATTGTATACACAAGTTTGTACACTTACATTGTGACATTTACTACATCCCCTAAAAGGGACTCATAATTCCATATTACTGACCATTAAATACTTGGTCAGTACACTACACTTGTATTACTGTTTTACATGCCTCTCTACGTCCTAAAGTCCATCCTGAATCCTCCGTCACGATTAGTCGTGACGTACAGTAGCCAGACACTTGCTAGCGCAAGTATCATTGTATTCCCGTATAGGCCCGACTGCTAGCAGCAGCGCGAGCCATAAAGCTGACGCGTGCACGTCGGTTATATAACCAGCCAGCCAGCTGGAAGACCAGCACGTTGACCTGTACGCTAAGTTCCATCCCCTAAAATACACCTACGTATTTTATAGGAGCACCCCCTAGCATTCTAACACTAAACAACACTCTACACTGGTCAGCTTACCCGACTACGGGAAGCTACCCCCTTTTAGGCACCTCCTTATAAATTAATACAATAACTCTTCCGTTTTAGATCCAACTACCCCCCACTAAGGGATCTAAAACAGATGGTGGAGGCCGGGTACCACGCACAGTAAAATAGGACTCATACAACGAGTTCTCGTGGGCAAAACGGCCCGTACCGCATATAGCCAAGCGAGACTGAAAAAATGTTTTTTTGACCTCATATTACGTCACACATTTTTTTTCTCTAGGAGTTTGTATTATTACACCAACCCCCATCCGCCCCATAGTGCAAAGTCGGTAGAAATTAAATGTCCACATTTAGAACTACACTAAGAGACTTTGCGCACCATTTGTCGGCTAGTACGACTCCACTCCTGCCGAAGCTAAAAATTAAGAACGGTGACTTAATAACTGACCAGACCGCAGTACAACTTCTCAGGGACCTTGAATTCAAAACATCACAGATCCGTGCTCAACACCCTACCGCCGCAGCACAAGTTATACATTTTACACGATCCCAGGCCAGTGAACACAGACAAGAGTCACCAGTATCTAGCGCTAGTGAAGTAGATTGCCTGCCAACACTCCATCCCCTATTGTTGCAGCAGCTGCAAATCACAGAGCAGAAAGCCAATAATCTGCTCGAGCGCATTACAGAGCTACTAGAGACAGACACTACCAAGTCAAATAATCATACGACAGAAGCAGTTCTTGACATCCACACTATCCTAGAAACAGTGAAACAGGATTTAGACAGGACCGTACACATAGTCAAATCCACACAGTACGACAACACACCATCCATTAGCACAGGCATATCAGGTGACGAGCCACCTGGTAACATAACACAGGTGTCGTACACGGGAAGCGAGACTAATTCCCCTCTAAATAACTCAAACACCTCGGCACACGTTAGCGGTGTGAACAACATAGACAGACCGCAATCACTAAACAGCCAAAAAGAAATAACCGAACACGAAATGAACAGACACACGGAGTACCCCATGATCCACCCCACAAAGTTCACGGGAGAAGGCCAGGATCCCGAGGAATACCTCAAGGCCTTCAATCGAACGGCCCGGATCAATGGTTGGAGCGAGGAAGTTAGGAAACGGCTCCTTCCTGCATACCTCACAAAGGCGGCCATGACATGGTATGAGCTCCATGAGGACACACTAGAAGCTGGCACATGGGAGGAAACCGCTTTACTGTTAAAGAGTGAATTCCAGCTCATACCAGACGATGACGACCTCTACGACCAAATTCGACAGAGGTCACAGGGACCCAAAGAAAGCGCCCAGGCATACATCAATGTAAAGTTGATAATGTGCGACAAGTACAATGCAGCCATGACAAACAAACAGAAAGTCAAGCAGTTAATGCAGGGCCTTAGACCAGCCATAGTGGAAAAGCTGTGTATAATGAACAACCCCACGGTCCAACATATGTTAAACAACATAAAGACCTAAGAGGAGGGGAGAAAGATCACGGAAAAGGCTACGGAAAAAGCCGTGGATCTGCACTTCCAAACACAAAAAGACGACACTAACAATAAAATGGACGAATTGGTGGACAGAATGGAGAAACTGACCATAGCTGCCATCCAAGCAGGCGGGAGACCGCTAAGGGATGAGCACGCAGACACACAAGAACGCTATTATCCTGAGAGGGACAGGGGGTACACAGAGAGGAGACGCTACGGGAGGGAGGAAAATTACTACCCTCCACAGCGGCCAACAACACCTCCCCCACAGGATAGGCCACACTACCCTCCTCGGTATTCACCGGTATTGTACACGGACACAGAGCCGACACACCCCTCACGGCCATCACCATCCCCGTACACACAGGAGTACTACCCTGAGAAGTACGAGCACACCATCCCCCGTCGAAATAGCCCGCCACCAAGTAGACGGTCTTACGCTGCCCCACAATACAGGGCAGACAGGGAGTACCGGGAAAACTCGCCCCCACGCAGACAAGGCTGTGCAGCCCCGCAGTACAGGGGAAATGGGGAATATCGGGAGAACCCGCCCCCGCGCAGGCAAAGCTATGCACCCCCACAGTACAGGGGAAATGGGGACAGGCGAGGAAACCCAACCCCGACCAGACAGGGGTATGCAGCTACCCAGTACAGGGAACAGGGGAATCGACGGGAAAACCCGCCCCCGCAGCAGCAGATATACACCCCACCCTGGCGGAAACAGGAAAACAAACCCCCGGGCAATAACAGACAGGGAAGAAAACCCACAAGGGGATGGGACAATGTAGATAAATACACAAAGGGCCCGGAACACTACCCCCTGCCCGACGAATACCCGAGGGAGTTCAGGGATGAGACACCCCGCAGGACAGACAGGGGGCAATACCCCCCCACGCCTAGCCACACACCGCAGGCGGGGAGCTGGCGCAGCCACCCCGAGGGGGGGCGCACATACAGTACAGGCAGACGTACACCTACGTTCCAAAAAAACGCCTAGACGGGGAGGTTCGGCTAGCGGATGAAGCAGCTGATGTTCCTACCCCAACACAACAACAGAAAGGCCCTTCCCCCAAGCAAACTCGCAAGAGTAAGGGGAAGAAGCAGCCAGCCGAAGCTAAGGCTGACAATCCGCCCCCGGGCCGTTTCCAGACACACCCCGTACAAGGAGACGGCAACTGCCTGTTTAGGACTATTAGCTTCCTGGTTCGGCATAGCGAGGACCATCATAAGGAATACAGGCAGGAAACGGTCAAACACATCCTGGCCAACTGGAAAGAGTACCGAGACTTTGTGTCGGACGACCGGGAAAACCCATTCCAGACCGGGGAGGATTACAGAAAATACATGGGTAGGGACGGCACCTATGCCAGTACCGTAGAGGTGACCGCTCTCGGCAAGGTGCTTCGAACCAATATCCACGTATACACTGACGTGCACTTGCCCCCGCTATTTTCCACTGCGGGATTCGACAGGGACCTGCATGTACTTTTTACAGGGAACCCTAAGGCGGGACATTATACACCCCTCACAATTACGCGCAAACTGCCTGAGAACACACCCACACCCCCCAAACAAAAGGCCATACCTCCTACATCACAACGCAGGGTAGGAAATAACCACACACAGGCGCAGGACGCGAGCTCGCTCGGCACTGGGAAGCCAGCAACAGGAGTCGAACTCGCGACCGCCTGGAACAAAAAACGGGGTAACAAGGGCAAGCTCAGGGTCACGTTCGCAGACACACCTTCCCGAGAGGAAGGAAACAACAACAACTCAACTACACGAAGGCTGGGAACGATTAATACATTAAACGTTCGCCAGCAGACTTCTATTCTAACAGCGAGGCCGACTAAGAGAGCTGGCAACGTACTGGGGGAGCGCACTTTGCTGACGGAGGGACAGGAAGCAGGCTTAGAGGCTAAGCGTGCCCGATACGATAAGCGGCCCGCTCCATGCCTTCCCAGTACACATGTCACTCCGGTAACAACAACAACTACATACATCCTACATAACACATCGGTGCAGGGCAGTGGATTTCAGGTATCGGCCCTCACGATACACGCCACCATAAATGGCCACAGAGTGCAGGCCCTAATTGACACCGGGGCAGCCGTAAGTTGTGTTAATAGGAGACACGTTACCGAAGCCCAAATACACGGTGTCACGGGTGACATCCGGCTGGTAGCGGCCAATGCTCAGACGCTAGAAAACGCGGGGGTGGCAAACATACATCTTAGGATAGACCATTTTGCCACAACGCATCCCATGTTCGTTATAGAACATCTTTCTGCGTCAGCCATAATTGGCATGGATTTCCTCGCTAAATATGAGGCTAGCATAAATTTCGCTAGCGGTCAGATGCTTTTAAAGCACGACCAGAGGCTCACCACACATCCCATGATATACACGAGGAACACAGATGGGATTCGAGCGGAGCGAGAAAATCACGAGCACCAGGCCTCTGCACTACATACTATCAGCCAGCACACAGACACACACACAGGTAAGGCGGCCAACAAGAACCACAGACAGGACCTGACTCCGGAGCAAAATAAAAGGCTCACGGAGCTCCTGGAGACCAACAGGGACATTTTTGCCCATTCAATGAAGGATCTCGCTGTGACAGACCTCATTGAACACCGTGTCACACTCACTAGTGACCGGCCAGTACACCAGCCTCCCTTCAGAGTGAGCCAGAAGGAGAGACACGCCATCGACGCTCAGATCTCAGAGATGCTCGAGGCAGGGGTCATTGTTCCCGTTATTTCAAACTACAGCTCGCCGGTTCTGCTGATAAAAAAAAAACGGGACGGATCTCACAGATTTTGTACTGACTACAGGAGGCTCAATAAGTTAGTCGAAAATGATAGTTATCCACTACCAAGGGCAGACACCTATTTGGACGCCCTTGGCGGAGCTAGCTGGTTCAGTTCGATGGATTGCTATAGTGGATTCTATTCAATCCCCGTCTATGAACCAGATAGGCACAAGCTGGCGTTCGTTACAGAGAACGGACTATATACCTACACAAGGTTACCCATGGGCCTCCGTAACGCCAGCCAAACCTTCCAAAAGCTGGTGGATAAGACATTTTCAGGGCTTAAGTGGCGTTCCGTATTAGTGTACGTGGACGACATAACAGTTTTCTCCAATACCTTCGACGAACATATCGTACATTTGGAGGAGGCCTTCGCAAGGATCAGAGAGGCCAAGTTAAGGCTTAAACCTGCGAAATGTCAATTTGCCAGACAGCAGATTAACATATTGGGCCACATTGTAAACAGAGAGGGCATTATTCCCAACCCAGCAAAAACTGACGCAATAACGGGCATCCCAATGCCCACAAATTTGAAACAATTGCGCAGTTTTATTGGGCTGGCTTCGTATTATCGCAAGTATATCTACAGGTTTGCACACATCGCCCATCCCCTAACTGAACTCACACGGGAAAAGACGCCCTTCAGCAATAAACAGGAGCACATAGATGCCTTCAACACATTGAAGCAACTATTGACCTCACCACCATTACTGCAACACTTCCACAGTGATAGGCCCACATTTTTACACGTGGATGCCAGCCTGTATGGGCTGGGGGCGGCCCTATTGCAGGAAGACGCAGAAGGGCGCATACGGCCCGTCGCTTTCGCTAGCAGGAAGCTAACGGCCGTTGAGACTAGATACTCTGCCACAGAGCGGGAAATGCTGGCATTTTCGTGGGGAGTGAAATATTTCAGGGTATACCTCTATGGTATCAAGTTCACGGTAGTGACAGACCACGCGAGCTTGCTTTTTTGGGACAAATTTAAAAACCCAAATTCGCGGCTCAACAGGTTTATATTCCGCCTGTATGAATATGACTTCGTGGTCAAACACAAGAAAGGCGCTACACACCTAGACGCAGATGGGTTGTCTAGGCTACCAGTAGCCGATCCCCCGGATGACAGTAAGGACCACGAATGGGACGACATGCCCACTTTTGCCCTGACGGTGATTAACATCAAACAGGAGCAAGAAAGTGATCCGTACTTGAAACAGATTCTATTGGCACTAGAAAACTTCGATAAAGTGGACTCCAAGACAGCACGGCTATCTAGGCGATTTTTCCTAGACAAAGACGGGGTACTGAAATTTAAGCCCACAGCCATTCACGATAACGCACCTATAGCGGTTCCGGAATCATTGAGAGAAAATATCATGATCGGACACCACAATAGCCCACTGGCAGGGGCACACTTAGGTACGCATAAAACATACCTTAGAATCCGTGACAAGTACTATTGGGTAAACATGAAGGCCGACATAGATACCTTTGTAAAGACATGTCACACTTGCCAGCGATTCAAAACAAGACCTGGCAAGCCTCATGGACTACTCAACCCAATTCCCGTGGGAGAGTTATTTCACAGAGTCGCGATAGATGTGAAAGGCCCCATTACGACAAGTCAGAAAGGCAATAAATATATCCTGGTGGCCACCGAGTATCTCACACGATACATGATTACAAAGGCTGTTCCCAAAGCAGACGCGAACAGCATAGCCGAATTCCTATTTGATATAGTTACACGATACGGCCTATTCCAAACCTTATTATTCGACAAAGGTACTATTTTCACCTCGAGAGTGCTCCAACAGTTTCTGAGGATACTCAGGATTAAGGCATACACTACCACGAGTTTTTCCCCGCAAACCAACGGACTCACGGAGAGTATGAATAAAATACTCGGAATAGCGTTGGCTAAATTTACAGAGGACGCAGGAACAGACTGGGATGAATACCTGCAGTCCATTACTTTTAGTTATAATACCTCTATATCCACGGCTACGAAACACTCTCCACACTTCCTACTGCACGGGTACACACCCAGAAGTCCCATAGATAATATATGTATCCCACAGGACACCTACACGGACAATGCTGCCCGGCTAGAGCACTTACAGATAGCGCGAATGAACGCTAGAAAGAACATAGCCGCGGCGCAGAAGAAACAAAAAGAGCGGTACGATCGGAATAGGAAGACCGTGGAATACACACCCGGGCAATTGGTTATGGTTTCCAATTCTGCCCGTAAGAAAAACGTGTCCGAGTTCCTCCTGCCACGCTGGTCAGGCCCCTTCAAAGTCTGCAAGAAGGTATCTGACCTAAATTATATAGTCAGCGTGCGCCATGGGAGAAAACTCATTAAAGACACTATTCACGCCCGCCGTATGAAGGCATATCATACACGCAAAGCTCCCACACCTACACGTACAGGCGGGAACACTACCAAAAGAAAAGGAAATGATCCCACTGGCAGACTCGGAAAGAAGGCCAAGAAATAGCCTTCGGACCTCACTGACCGCACCGGGATACGATCCTAACACTCGACAGAACTGTCCTGGAGACACAGCCTAGAATGGCACCAGAAACAATTACTCTGGGTAAAGACGGTCTCAAAACCCGCAACCTTCTGAATACCAGGAATGTCAGGTCGGGTAGCTATCCAGTTGCAGGATAGAAAAGTAGGAAGCTAAAACAGATTGGGACAGTTCCACTAACAGATGTTCATAAATGAAAAACAAAAAAATCGCCTCCGGAACCTAGTCACCAAACACACGACTAGCGGCCCAGAGACACTCGCGTATAACGACATTTTGTACAATGGATAGGGACATATTCGACCCACGTTACAGTTAACACAAAACTTTGGGACACGAATGTAGTTAGTGAGAGGTTCTTTTGTATGGCGGAAAGCCCCACTCGCAATTACAGAGTTAGCACTCAGGCTAAGAGGCACAAACATACAGACACGGAGCATTGTCAAGCAACTAACAAGATAACGCACACGTGAGTGAAACTAGAGACTATCGCGTCAGCGATAACGCACTCACCGTGGGCGACCTTTGCTGGCACAGACAGACTGGGAGCGCTACAGACGAACCTGGGAAATACACGTTCATTTACGCCGAGTTCAGAACCAAACAACTCCCCAAATTACACTACGAGGAGAACTCAAAAACACACAAACTCTTCACAGGAATGCGTATTCCCATCTGCGCATTTCAAATACACGGTACATGTGCCATAATATATACGGCACAGATAGCGTCGTAACAAGCCTTTACAGTAAGCCGGGTCCGAACCCATGATCACACACCACACTCGTACCATAAACTAACTAACCAACGGTATTTTTGGTACGAGAGACACAAGCAAAAAACACACTGAGGACACCTAAATCCCAGAAACACAACGCAGACATAGAACACAGAGAATGACATGAGATCACGGGTCCAAATCCCAGAGAAAATTGGACACCATGGAAAACAACTATCCAGGCTTCCAATCACACCGAAATTGGCCCATACAACTACAGAACCAGATAATACCACACTTCCTTCGGTCAAAAGCCAGGCATAAAATTTCAATTACACCTGACATAGAAAATACATTTCCCAGACACAGGTATGAAAATTTCATAAGGCAAAGGTCTTATGGAATAGTGGCCACACAACAGTACCAGCTAAATAGGAGAAATTGACACATTGGGCCGTCCGGAATCTAGAACGGTGACAACACTCATATACTGGCGAAAAGTCACGTACATAAACAAATCAAAGCACTACATGGCGAAAATACTGACTTACAGGTTTCACCGCATTGCCACACTGCTGGTGACAGACACTATTGTTATATCGGCATTGACCATGAAATTACAAGCACAAAGCATTCATAATGCCACACATTTTTTAACACTGCAAAAAGAATTGTGACATTTAGCAATGGACAGACGTGACAGACCGGAACTTATCTTGAGCCCATAGGAGCAGGTTCGCAAAGACGTTGACAGGCCACGGGCACCTCCTGCCCATACACGCGATACACATTAGGACTTAGCCTATAACAGACCAACCGTCCGCGTGGTGTAGCGGAACATAGTCACACACACACGCGCTTACTAATCAGGAGCGAACACAGACAGGGGCTCTGAGGAAACAAGACCTCCACCCTAATAACTTCCTTTCGCGATTTTATTTCTAAAAGAAATCATTCCAGGCGATTAGGACATGGCCAGTCGCACTACGACCACTGGCCACATACACACTTCAAATGGCAGACCAGATTAAGTCGTGACGTCACAGCGTCACGACGCTCTACTATCCCAAGAAGCGGATAGAGAGCAGACATGGACCAAGGGAGAATGACTGAAGCATAGGTGGATAATCCCAGCGGGATTACCGACATACCACCCAAAGGCTACCATTTTGAATACCTTACTCCCCTCCAATAACCTTCCCACGTCCAACATGACCAACGCAGACACATGAACACGATGAAAACAGCTACACTACATTACAAAGTATACATCGGGGTTGATAGACTTCATGCGTTTAAAAAGAGGGCTTACTACGCCTTGGA
Organism: Meconema thalassinum; assembly: GCA_946902985.2. NCBI lineage: Eukaryota > Metazoa > Arthropoda > Insecta > Orthoptera > Tettigoniidae > Meconema > Meconema thalassinum. Next base: position 14,442,013 of record OX336401.1, on the reverse strand, counting down.
TCTCGATGCTGCCACCTGAGTATTAGGGGTGGGTCGGCAGACAACAATTAAGCATAATGCGCATCTCCAAATGAGAGATGAGGCCACAGTCATATATTAACCATTTTTTGTTAATTAAATACTCCCGCATGACAGGGACATATTATTATTACGCCTCACCCTACACCTATCCTTACATGAGTGCAGATGCCTCATATCCAGATACGTGCATGGAATATCCCATCCATTTACCAAGGGTTATTACTATCAAACCTGCATGGAATTTTTTTATTTTTGCAATCCCGGGAATTACCTCCCCCGTCCACTCATTGTAAGAGCAATCCTAGCAGCATTACCGGCTCAAGGCCACCATTTATTTGAGCCCAAAGATGCGCAACCTCTTCCTACCATGCTTTCAGCCCACTCTACGAATAACTACCCCCAGATCCTAATAACAGGGTACCTGACACCATAGACCCTACTAACACCTCCATGAAGGTTAACAGAGCATTATCGTTGGACAGCCGACATTGCAATAGTAGACCTAAAGTAGTCTATGCACTTAGAAGCTCTACAACCCCACAACACTTGAAATATTTTACATTTTACACAAAATAAATTATTTACACAAGTTACGCCCATATTTTTTTATTACATGAAAAGGAATCTGAAACACTCTGATTGGTGATAGCGGCACGAGAAAAAGGCCAAAGGCACCGCACTTTGAGAGAAGAACAGGCGATGATGAGCCTTACCCTAGTAACTTGACGACTAGACCAAACAGACGAACCACGTAAGGTTGAGGCACTCGCGGCCTGGCCGGGCAAGCACTGGAATCCTAGGTGCGCCTAAACTGCCCCTGGGAGGAAGGGATGCTACACCCACTATGTGCCACGGTCATCGAAGCCAAGACCTGCAGGGAAAACTTTCTGAGGATGGTGGGAGAAATAGCTCGCTCCACGCCGGACCCAGGAGTTGACCCTAGGGACGATCAAACTAGGACTAGACTCTTAGGTAAATGTAAGTAAGTACGGCTTCTACAGCGGGAAGCAAGACTCCTATGCGCAGGAGTGAAGTATTACTGCGGCCGATAAAGGCGAAGAGATTATTATACTGCGAAAAGCATACTACTGCGGCCGATAAAGGCGAAGAGATTATTATACTGCGAAAAGCATACTACTGCGGCCGATAAAGGCGAAGAGATTATTATACTGCGAAAAGCATACTACTGCGGCCGATAAAGGCGAAGAAATTATTATACTGCGAAAAGCATACTACTGCTGCCGATAAAGGCGAAGAGATTATTATACTGCGAAAAGCATACTACGATTGCCAATGAAGGCGAAGATAATATTATGCCATTGGACGATGTCCAATGCCCACATAAATGGCGACGCATCGGGCAGCCAAGGGCATTAACTGAGTAGCATAGCGAGCAACTCAAAGGGGTTAAAGTGGGCGACCCAACTACGACAACGTATGAAAGACAACGGTAATGAGCAGGAAGGTACAGCAGGCGAAACGGTTTGCTTCGTGGCACCGTAAGCCGCCTGTGACTAGATTAGTACTAGTTAGTAAGACCTAGAATAGACGTCGACAATTAGGATTAAGACGGAGGGGACTACGAGGCATTGTTGGGTTCCGTTCTCAACAATGTACTACAATGGCCCCCGCGAGAGAAATCGGACGGACGAGCCTCCATCTAAATTTTAGTATTTAAGTTACAGTGCCATTTTTAAGGTCACTTAGATGTAAGGAAATTCAACTAGCGCTGTTGCTAAAATTGGGCACAGCACATTTCGGCTTTAGAATAAGGTCTACTCGGCTTGTATATACAGCATAGTTTTACAATTAAGGCAATTTTTTTTAGATTAAGGTAGAATATCTCGGCACCTGATGACCGACAAATCCGTCATCAGGATAAGTCCGATAACACATTACAATACATTATAATACATTAGAATACACGATAATACATTAACATAAGTATAATTGAGGTGGAATATATCGGCACCCGGTAACCAAAATTCCGCTACCGGGGTAAGACCGACAACACATTAAGAAACGACATTACGGCACCGTATAGGGTAAGCCCGGCCATACATCGATTAACACTAACCATGCCATTTTTTTCACAGGTCAAAATAGCTTCAGACTGTGGACACACTGCCACAGGGAGCGGCATAGAAAATAGGCAAATATTTAAATGTTTTATTAACCTCTCCATTTTTTTCAGCCATCGTCACCAGGAATATGGCACTGGTGACTATGATTTTGCTGCCATATAGCAGCAGCATGCTACTAATGCCGTCTTATTATTGTATTACACCTGTGCGCACTAATTTATATTTAATATTCATCTTCACTTACAGGCTCACCACATTTTTACAGCTACACTCTAAAAAATCTGCACAGCACGGCTGATACCTGTGGGGTATCAGGCTCGCTGGCAGATCAACATAAACAAGAAAATACATAAGGCGTCAAAAATGCGGCGCAAATTACGGCAATGAGGGCGCAACCGACTGTGGCGGCGACTCTCATTGTCAAGTGTGAAAGCATTCACCCACAGGGAATGCTTCACAGATTAAGGATTAAGGATACATTTCAAGCGGCACGACCACTAAACCATAACAGGAAGTGGCCGTACAGGATTAGCCGTGAGACGGCAAGCATACGTACGAAGGGGTAGCGTGCACGCGAGGTACCAAAAACTAGAATCATAAGAGATTAGCGCGCTTAAGTTAGATATAAGATCATTGTAATTGATAATTTTAAAGGGTAACATAATACAGATTCATGCGCCCACGGGCAATTATTCCACTAGAAATCAATATATATATATAATACTTCGCACCCCCACATTGTCTACGGAGGTGATCAATAATATTCCTAAATGTTAACATATGAACATCGCAACATAGCACATTAAACGGTATACTTTTTTGTTTGTTTGTTAAAATCACATGTACACAACGTCTATGATTTGTTTTCTTTCATTTTTCTTTCTTCTAACTTCCCCATTTGTCAGGGTGTTCCGTTTTATCCCAAATCAATAAATGCATTTTGAATATTTCCCTTAAATTATACCCGGGAACACCCATTTTTGTCTATTTCTTCTATCTTTCTCATTGCAGGGAGCACTTTTTACCTAAGATAGGGCGGACGACGCAATCACCCGTCCAGACCTGGGTTTTTTTCCTCCGTGCACAACAATGCACCGAATAACTATCAGCACCATGTATTTTTTTTTCTTCAAACTTTCAATATGTCAATATCGATTTTTTTTCATGCACTATTTTTATAATGTCTATGCCAATGTCAATGTTATATATATATATGTATATCCCATAACCCACCCCTCTGAACACGAGCTGATCTCACACCTACACATCAACACGACATCACCACATCATACGACGCCGAAGAGGACACCAACAGGAGATACAAGGAAGACCCAAGAACAACTACATCAACTACATCTACTACATCAACATCCCAACCTCAAGTTCCGTTCCCGTTCGCTGGGACGCGAACTAAATAGGGTAAGAGGCTTGTACAGTCCCCCAGGGGTTTGCACCCCCTGGAGGCCATCCCCCCATCATCTATTTAAATCACCCCTAACTGGCAAATCTTGTAAGTCCAGAACAACATCTATTAACACCGCAAGGGCAGCTAACCAGTCTGGAAAGCTTACCCTATACTTGCATCACTACCACAAACAGCGACACATAATTAACTGGGGCATCTATGCAGCGGAATGCTGACAGCACAACGCCGGAGACTATAAAGGGGGCCTTAAGGAGGACAAGCTCTCTCTCAATTACCAGTCTTACAGTGCGTCGGCCGGAGGCTATCGCTGTTATCATCAGGTGAGTCAGCAGTGTTCAGGGTTCCTGTACTTTGTAACCTTTACCCACAAATTGTATACACAAGTTTGTACACTTACATTGTGACATTTACTACATCCCCTAAAAGGGACTCATAATTCCATATTACTGACCAATAAATACTTGGTCAGTACACTACACTTGTATTACTGTTTTACACGCCTCTCTACGTCCTAAAGTCCATCCTGAATCCTCCGTCACGATTAGTCGTGACGTACAGTAGCCAGACACTTGCTAGCGCAAGTATCATTGTATTCCCGTATAGGCCCGACTGCTAGCAGCAGCGCGAGCCATAAAGCTGACGCGTGCACGTCGGTTATATAACCAGCCAGCCAGCTGGAAGACCAGCACGTTGACCTGTACGCTAAGTTCTATCCCCTAAAATACACCTACGTCTTTTATGGGAGCACCCCCTAGCATTCTAACACTAAACAACACTCTACACTGGTCAGCTTACCCGACTACGGGAAGCTACCCCCTTTTAGGCACCTCCTTATAAATTAATACCATAACTCTTCCGTTTTAGATCCAACTACCCCCCGCTAAGGGATCTAAAACAATATGCTTTGGGTATGTGCATTAGCCTTTGGATTAGCTTAAGTTAGGTTTGGTAAAGTTAGGTTTAATGAGATTAGGTATGTGACTTTGTTGTTTACTCTTTTAGGAAAATGTAAAAAAAAGTAAAATCAAAAAATCAAAAAAATCTTAAATTTAAAATGTAAAATCTAAAATCTTTAAATGAGGTTTCTGCTGATTATGACAATACGTTTATGATTTAGTCAATGTTGATGTGTGGTATCCAATTACTGCTGACTTTGCATATTCATCACCCATTGTCTTGATCAACACCTTGGGGTTTCAAATTACTGCAGCGTTAGTCGTAGCAATAGAACTGTGCGCTCCCTGCCATGTCAGCAACATGACACCGGAAGGAACACCTGTGTAATATCCAATGACTGCTAACTTTGTATAATCATCACCCATTGTCTTAATGAACACGTAGGGTTTCAAATTACTGCAGCGTAGTCATAGCAACAGAACCGTGTGCTCTCTGCCATGTCTGTAATATGACACAGGAAATAACAAGACGTCTTACTGTACATCCATTTTCTTCAGTTTTAACATTTTAAGAACAAGTATTATTCTCTTTCAACTACAAATGACTCGTTAGAACACATCCATCCACCAAGTTAGATCCCTTGACCTGCTCTCAAATGGCATGTGCCTCGTGTACTAGGGTGTATGCATTAGCCCTAACCTAACGTTACGTACGAACTAAGCAGAATGTGACTTGTTAGCTCTTATCATGCATGTGCACAGGTGAACACTTGTGTGTTAGGTCATATTACACATGAACTTACATTTTCTCACGTAAGTGCATTTCTCTGTTCCACAAGATACAAATTTGATTACTGGATTGTATCCTGCACTGTTTATGCGATATAGCTTTGCCAGGTAGTTCTCTACATATAGCAATTTTACCACTGCTCTACCTACGCCTTTTGCTCTTTTGGCTTTCTTACAGTCTAGTGTGTGATAGACAGCATTAACTGTATATCAAACCCAGTTCATCTTTGTATTTGTAATCCAAGTAATAATTTGAAAAGACACAAATGTAATCAGTTTTAAACGTTATCTCTGTTTTGTTTTGTTTAATATGTTTATGACATGCATATTAACCTGAAATCGAACCCCCTGGTGAAAGGCTAACAGCTTAACCACTGCACCACTATGCCCTTGTTTCTAAGTTCAACTTGTTCTAGGCCTCAGACCTGGAAATCGAGTTAAGACCACCAGTACAAGAGTTAAAAGTGCTTACCACTGAAACACAAAAAAAAAAAATATGGATAGCTGGTAACATTAGACAACTGGAAATTATTATATTTCTGTTAGCAATGCATTTTGTCATCAGCCTACTGTCTGAGCACTGACAGCAACACAGTTTAGTTTACAACAAGCGAGTGTGTGTGTGTGTGTGTGTGTATAGATTATTAGCCTCAAGTATTTAAAGCTTGTTGTGTGTAGCGACCATTTTGTCTCGGTAACCACTGAGCATTTTTGTGTTTTAGCTATTATCTTTAACCAATCAATTAAAGATAGTCTACTCTTAATTCTTGATAAATCAGAGTTTGCGTACACCGTTTCTCATTTATTAACCCATACCTGCAACCTATACTCTCTCTATACTGCAGTTTGATCTGAAAACAAGTTTCAATGGTAAAAGACTTGTCAGTCACCTACACTAATTCTTTCTCTACCTAGTGTACAGGCCCCCGGGGGGGCTGCACCCCCCGAAAGCCACCCCTATCATCTATTAAAACCACCCCTAACTGGCAAACATCATAAGTCCAGAACAGTATCTTTTACACAGCAAGGGCGGCCGACCAGCTTGGGAGGCTTGCCAACCACTTGCATCACACTCATAAACATCTACACTATAACTAACTGGGGCAGCTATGCCAATGGAATGCTGACTGTACAACAGCAAGACCTATAAGAAGTGAGGTCTTTTGGGACCTGTATCTGTCATACAGTGTGTGTCGCCGGAGGCCCTGCTGCAAGCTGCTATCACCAGGTGAGCATCAGCGAAGTGTTCTGAGATCCTATATTTTATAACATCCATCCACAAACTTGTACACTTAACTTATAACATTTAATACATTCCCCTAAAAGGGACTTACAATTTCATACTCACTGACCAATAAACACTTGGTCAGTAAACTACACTAGTCTTACTAATTACACGCCTCTTTACATCCTGATATCCTTCCTGACTCCCGTCACGAGTGACCGTGACCACGGTAGCCAAATAATTGCTAGCTCAGGCTCCATTGTGTTCCTCGCAGCGACTCGACTGCGTAAGCAGCGAGTCGCCAACATAGCTGACATAAGCACGTCGGTTATATAACTCTCTCCAACCAGCTGAGAGGCTAGTACATTAACCCGCAAACAGAGGTTCATCCCCTAAGCTACACTTACGTCTTTATAAGAGCACCCCCTAGCATTTTAACACATAACAACACGCTACACTGGTAAGCTTACCCAGCTACGGGAAGCTACCTTCTCCTAGGCATCACCTTATAAATTAGTACATTAACACATATGTTTTAGACCTAACTACCCCCAACTAAGGGATCTAAAACACTAGCTATGTTTCATCACACATGGTAAATATCTCACATGTTCGTATCCCATTATTAGTTTATAAAATTTCAGGTCAATGACCTTAATGTATTGGGTATTTTGGGTAAATTCCTTGGCCATGGAAAAGGGTTAACCATCCTGAGTCCCATGACACCTCACTTAACCCTCTCTGATTATTAGTTAGCGAGATATTAACAATAGTGTAGTTAAGCCCTTTTGACAAAAAATAAATAATACATTCAAAAAAAGAATGTCACCTCAAGTCCAACGACCTCTCATACAAGTCCCTAGCCTTATTGGTTCATGAAATATTCAAAAAGCTAATGACCTATTAGTTTTGGATCTTTTGGTATTTTTAAAAAAATAACTCATCTATAAATCTGTATTCAAAAAGCCCGCCCTCTTACAAAAACCCTCCAAGTGCACATGTGTAAAAACAAAACAAACAAAAAAACATGTTAATTCATAGTAGCGATCGGCTCTTCGCTTGCGTTTCATGTGGAACAACGTTTAATTTCATTATAGCATTAGGGACCAGTCCAAAGGGACCGGTCTAAAGGGATTAGTCAAAAAGGACCCGTCAACAATGACCCGTCCACAGGGACTCGTCCACAAGGTTCCGTCAACAAGGACCCGTCAACAATGACCCGTCAACAATGACCGTCCACAGGGTCCCGTCCACAGAGACTCGTCCACAGGGACCCATTCACAGGGGCCTGTGTGTGCGTGCAAGTGAACATACGATTACGTCAGCAAATCATCTCACCTAGTATCAAATTTAGCCACTATGACGTGCTCAACACAGGAAGTGCGTGGGAACATACGATTACGTCAGCGAAACATGAACTCACTTGTCCGTTGTATGAGTATCAGTTTAGTAGTGGCATCAAGCAGCGAAAGACGTTGACTTACACAATCCATTATTATGGTAAGTTTTTTCTTATCATTATGGAAATCTCCTTATTAGAATAAAATGATATATATTTTTTTTGTTTCTTTATAGGCTACTCCAATAAATATTCTCAATGCTATGGGGCAGAACTGCGGATTAGAGAGAAAAAAGCTCACTGAATTACCAATGCATACTCCATTCCGTATCATTAACATTCAAAAGTGGACACAATGTATAGTGAATGTGTATTATGTGTTAGTGAATATTTTCAGACATTCCTTCCTACACGTTTTAATGATATATGTCAGAAAAGTGTGCTCGAGATTTAAATCATGGTGGACATTCTCTATATCTAATTTATGAGGGTATAAAAACAATACATGTATTGAACATTCTGTCTTTGAAGTTAGGTTAGGCTAGGTTAGGTAAAGTGGGATTTGGTTAGGTTAGGTATGATTCAAAAGCCAACTCCTGTCAGTTTTGCCTCACAAGGTTGAGTGTACCCCATTCCAACCCTCAGCCTAGAATTAAATTTCTTGACAGAGCCAGGACTCAAACCCGAGCCTCCACAGTAACAGCTAAAAATGCTAGCCACTACACCATAAAGTGGGGCAATATAAGGCTGGTCTTGATTGTACATGATCAATCAAATAATAATAATAATAAATATTCCATTTAGCAACTACATAGCCGACCTCTCACTGGGTTCTTTTACATGCCAACATCGTATGACATGCGTGTCTTAATTTTTGCCACGTTTCAAAAATCACTTACCACGACCAAGAGCGAACCTATAAGCTTGGGGTTGGTAGTACGACACGATAACCACTCACCCACCGTGGCAAGCCATCAATCAATAATTACCTAGTAAAATTATTATTATTAATAATAATAATAATAATAATAATAATAATAAATATTCCATTTAGCGACTACACGGTCGACCTCACCCTGTGACATTATTCACAGTCTCAGGGCTTGGCGGCCATTTTGCGCATTAGCCCCTGAGCCAGCTCTGACTGACCTCTCCATAAGAATAACATAGAGTGGTTGCGCGCGGCGGCCATCTTGCGCATTAGCCCCTGTCCCAGCTTCGGCTTATCTTACCTACTATTAGAACCAGTTTTTTTATTAAATATTTTTATTAAGATGGTTGCAACTATGAAAGGAATTTGTTAAGGAGAAGTGAGTTGAGAAATATGATATTTTTGAAAGGAACTGCGAAGCATCTCTGAGAGTGAGATTTATTATCCCCGTAGCAAACGGAGGCATTTATTGTAAGACAATGGGCGATTGTGAAGCCATTGGTCAGTTGTTGAAGGAATGTCTGTAGTGACAGACTTGCGCATATTTGAAGTTGAAATAGGATGTTTATAAAGATGCAGTATTATTAATGTTTATTAGTATTGGAAGTTATTGCAATAGTCTCACATAGTTGAAACTCCTTGAAATTCACAGGACAGCGGATCCTAGATGAAGTTAAATCTGAAAGCAATTATAGGACTTAATGGATCTTTGTTGAAACTGAGAGTAAACTGGGATCTGTTAAATGGTTCCTGATTAAATATTGAATTTACGGTAAGTATTCCACGCAATGGAAATATGTATTTTTATTAAGTATTTTTTATTATTGACAGACAAGTTATAGGAGGTCTTTGAACTATGTCTCTACTTAATTGTATGGATTATAGAATCCCAGATTGTCACTGAAACCACGAACGAGACATAGTAGAGTGAAGAAATCTTTTCTAAATTCCGTTGAGAAACAGTAAAGGAATAGAATGACAATTTGATATTTTATTGTCAGGGGTGAGAAGTTGAAGCGTTGTACATATTTTATTTTATATTAAGTAGTTGCTGAACTACAATATTCATATTTATGTTGTACAGAAAGTGTATTAAGAATTTCAAGATAGGTTTATAATTACATTTCCGCGCATTATTACATTTTAACTTGTAATTTAAATTTAGAGAGATTTTTATCGCTTCCATGAGAAGAATTTAAGTGATAGGAGTCGGGAGATAATTGTATAGAGTAATGAATAGTTTTTGTAATGACGGAGATCTACGTCAGTGGTAATTTCATTTATTTATTTAAGGGGGATATTTTTTATTAACTTAATAACATTTTTCTTGTTGTTAAACTCCCGTTACCTAGGGAACAGCAGTTGCTTGCTGCTATTCAAGTCATATTTTATTTAAGCTTATAAAAGCGTTTGTGATAATGGTTTTTTTTTAGTTTCTATACGAAACGAATATGTATTCAATGTTTGTGAAGCAATGACATTTGGTCATTTCATTTCATTTAATTTTATTAAGGCAGATAATCAATGCCAGTGACAGGAAACGTGTATTGTTTAGATAATAAATACGCAGGCACGTTGTTACGTTTCCCTGATTGTTTTATAGGAAATTGGCATTATCTTTGTAGTTAAATGGTAGAGGAATGCGCTGTAGGGTGGAAGTTTCCGAGGGACCTAATCCGCATCCTTACGCCCAAGATTTTTATAGATTCTCATTGTTTCTGAATAGATAGTGAACCCTACTGTTCTGTAGTTAGTTACTATAGCACATTCCACTTTGAAAAAATCCTGTTCCTTATTCTGAGTGTTTTCGCCTAGTAGCACCATGTTGTTTTTAGCCGGGACTACAATATGCTACAATCCATTATTATTTCCAGCCTGGGATATTGGTGGATCATCCAGATATAAGGGTGCAGTATCTTAATCAATAATACAACCTCTCTGTATTTTTCTGAACAATATCAGTATTACAGTATCTATAACACACAATATTATACTGAATATCAACATCAACCCACCTGGTTCAAAACTGCTTGAGATATTTCAGTTAACTAATTTAAAGATTGCTAATAGGTGTTATTTTTTCACTTTAAATTTTAAAATTGCATTTGTGTTCTGTGTGCTTAATTTCTTTAAATTAGTTGAACTTTCTCAGCATTCTTTTGTTGTAGACATCAAGTGATGATTGCAATAATCAATACTCGCTCCCTCTTGTTAACAGATACTGATTAACATACTGCTTAATATAATTTACCATGCTAACTACAAAAATGTTGTGTTGAAGATCACTAAGATTGCAATGTTACACAATATGTGGAATTAAAATACACTTACAATGTCGGCCAAGTCATCTGTTTCTGTCGACCATTCCGGCTCACTTTAGATCATAGCTTGCTCGTCCATTACGTTAGAAAACTAGAAAACAGAAATTCACCAGAAAATTATTTACATATGCACTTATTCATCGATATAGCCTCATATATAATACGATGCGATACGTAAAATAGGGTCCCCCAAATGTAATATTGGCGTTCCAAATACATCCCGTGAGGCGCACAGTGTCAATAAACAGTTAACCCTACTTGATCATGCGCTCGACTTGACAACAAATGAGTTAGCTAGCGAATAATGACGATTAAATTCTAGTACAAGTCATCGAGACTGAATGGTAAAATGAGGATTTTATGGGTATTATTAACGCCAGTTTGTATATATAGAGTTAAGTGAAATGGAGCAACTCGCGAATGTGTCCATTATATGCTGAGTTCCTTTGTTCCCAAACACACACAAACCTGAACAATGTTTGGGCGAGGCGGGGATATCTGGTTGTTAGTACATAGCACACCTATCAACGCGACTGAAATAGGTTCCATATAAGTTAACTGATCGCAGCACACGCTTCTTTGAAATCAGGACTAGCCGAGTACAGGCCTCCAGATATCACACAATGCTCAGTTCAAGTGAAAACTCCTAAATTGAGCGGAAGTGAGAGGGAAAAAAATCTATGCAGACTTACAGAACTAACATAGGAATAATTTGAATAATATCATCGCCATAAAGGTGTTCTTATGTACATACCACAGTAGCACTGAATGAACGTAGAAAGAGCGATAAAATTCTCTAAAGGCCAACATACCGTACCTACCTTATCAAACGATGAAAAATAAATCAGACAATACGTAATATCGCCCAGAAGATGAAACAAGGACACAAGGTATATAAAAGTCACATTCATGCCTGATGCGAGTGTATAAGCCGCGTTCTACTTTCATTCAGAGTTAATCATACCTCAGTCAAGGATATCTCTATATTCTGGTATTGTAAACTGAGTGTTACTGATAAACTGCGCTGGGCACAGAGAATAAAATATCCTTCCGCCGTAAGACTCATTACCGTACCTTAACTTATTTTTGTCCCATGTCTCCACAGCATTTGAAATAGGCCTACTCCAGCTTGGATCTGTCATCTAAATTGAAAAGAGTTCTCAGTTTGTTCATTCTAACCAAACAGTAGGTATTCAAAATAAAATGCACTAATTCAATGAAAAACATCATCCTCGCGTTACAAGCCGCCAGGTTCGAAAGAAAATAATTGAATGTAATCATTCAACAGAAGTGACTTTGAATGTCTCCTTAGACATATAATATCTTTGTGTGCGGTTATAGTCACATTACTTGAACACTGAATAAGATATTACAGTCTAAAATCTAAATTAAGAATTGTTGATGTTGGTGTCTTTAGTCTTATTGTGTGCTTTGATGCACCACTCCAAGCCTCCCTGTACTGAGATAATCGTTTCATCTCTACATAGCTATCACACCCTACATCCGAGGGAATCTGTTTAACATATTCTAACCTTGATCTACCCTTACAGTTCTTATCCTCAACTCCTCCTTTCATAACTAAGTTTGCCATTCCTGGGTGTCAAAGTAATGTCAATCAACCCATCTCTTTTTTTTCATTAGCAGTCGCCATGAATATATCTCCTCTCCCAATCGTCTTAGTACCGTACCTCTTCAATTGACACCCTATCTACCCATCCAATCATCACCATTACCGGTATCCTGTAACATCACATTTCAAGCGATTCAATTCTCCTCTTTTCTGCTGCTCCAACTGTCCAAGTTTCACTTCCATAGGGCGCGACGCTCTAGACATAGGCTTTCAAAAATGATTTGCTTTTACCTAAATGTAGCCTATAGTCGATGTCAGCAGATTCCTTTTTAATTTCTGTACAAATGCTTTCCTTGCCTGTGCTAACTTACCGTACTTTTTATATCCCTCAAGCTGTGTCGTGGGGTCGTTTATGGCACCGCTTCTCAAACTTACTTTTATTACAATGTTAATTTTTATCCTTGAATGTTTCCCTTCTATGTATCTTTCTGCCAACTTGCTTTTGTTTCATAGCCAGACTGGCAGGCGCCTGCGCAATTTTCTTTCTTTGTTATTAGCAAGTGGAGCGGAAGTGGTGACACTTATGGCACCACGGCACAGTTCGCGTTCTGCGCGGTGACTCTTACTAGTGCTGTTTGTAACTCTGTGAAGGAAGCAGCTGCTGTGCTGATGCAATGGCATCGTTTCGTAAGAGTGAAGGAGCTAGACATTGTGCTGAATGAGGACAATGAGGGAAGTGTTGAAAGTGACCGTGATGACCAAGATATTGACATCAATTCTGAACACGAGTCTGCTTCCTAGCAGGAATATGACTCTGATGACGATGGTATTTCACATAATACGGAAGATAACTCACAGTTAGTGGAAGAAAATCCATCCGCATTTTACGGTTAAAAAAAACGGTTCAAGTGGTCTTAATATGAAGACACCTGCCCATAACATTGTTGTCAAAGTACCAACAATAAAAGGGAATGCTGGGAGATACTTGTACACCACTACAAGTATGGGAATGTGAGGATATGCTGGAAAATGTAGTGAAGCTCACAAATGAAAAGCTCACAACTTACAGTTTTCTAAAACAGACAGAACTGAAATGAGGGATACAACCAGTTTGGTCTCCTGTACTACAGTGCTATTTTCAAATCAAATAATGAAAGCTTAGACTCCTTGTTCGCTACAGATGGTACTGGTAGAGATATATTCTGGGCGACACTGCCTATGAGAAGACTTCTCTTTTTGATTATTGTTTTGCGGTTAGATAATCCGTTGGATCGTTGTGAGAGGAGATGCACAGATCCTGCTGCCGCTATTTCGTGGATGTTCAACAGAATGGTAGAAAATTCCCAGAGTCTTTACAACATCGGATCCATGGCTTGTGTGGACGAGATGCTAGTAGGCTTCCGAGGTCGCTGCAAATTCAGGGTGTATATGGCCAATAAACCACAAAAATATGGTCTCAAAATTATGATCTTGTGCGATGCGCGAACAAACTACTTTCTAAATGGATATATCTACACGGGGAAGGATAGTGATGGGATTGGTTTGAATTTAGAAGAAAGAAAGTTACAAAAACCAACGCAAAGTGTAGTGCGGCTTGCCAAAGTGATTGCCGGAACGAATCGGAACATTACCGCCGATAACCATTTGAGCTCAATAGAGCTTGTTTCGGAACTAAAACAAAGAAAGATGACTTACGTTGAGACCCTCAAGAAAAATAAGCGGGAGATTCCGCCACAATTTCTTCCTAACAGAAGGCGTCCTGTGGGCTCATCTGAATATGGATTTACCAAACATATCACGCTGCTTTCACACGTGCCCAAAAGGGTAAGGCTGTAATTTTGGTGTCGAGTATGCATCATGCTAGGTGGATGGACCCTGAATGTAACAAAGACGAAATGATTGCTTTTTACAATAACACAAAAGGTGGAGTAGACACTCTGGACCAGAAGTGCGTTACGTACGACACAGGTAGACGTACACGCAGATGTCCTATGGCTATCTTTTACATGATTCTCAATATAATAGGAGTCAATGCTCACATAGTGCATACCTCATTCAAAGACAGTAAGGTCATTGCTCGTTTCCAATTCTTAAAACTTCTGGCAAAGCAACTGACTGAGCCCTATCTCAATGAAAGGCTTATGAACAATCGGCTACCTAGGGAGCTAAGGCTGACCGTATCTCGTATTTCAAAGAAGCCTCTTCCAAAGGACAATGCACGAAATAGTGAAGGTCCTTCAAAGAGGAAGAGATGTGCGATATGCCCTAGATCCCAAGAGAATACATCTAATCAATACTGTGAAGATTGTTACCGACCAGTGGGCCAGACATGCCGATCTGTAGTCTGTTGGGAATGCAGAGGTGACGATTGAAAGTAAAAGTTCAGGTGTTGTGACATTTGAGGTGTAGGACATATGTGTGTAATTCTAGTTATTATCTATTATTCCATGTCTTAGGTATATGAAAATATACAATCCATATACTTTATTTCATTCATTAACACTAAGAATTTATTTATCTTTGTGTATAAAAGTGCGTGTGGTTTGCAGTGACTTGGAACATTTTATTTTCTCCAATGTGTATACTCATTTCAGAATTTGTTCTATATAGATTTGTTTACTGATATTAGATAGTGTGTAATAATAAACACTGAGTCAAACAAAATCGAAATACCAGAGTTATGTCCTAGAATATAGGTGGTGCCATTAGTGGCACAGTTTATGTACTCATATTGTCACGATACAGTTTGAGGGATATCCTCTTTGCTTCGTCTATCACTGTTTGTTTTGCTTCCTAATTACCGGTAACAGAAGTCTCCTACCGTACTTCCTTTAGCTTTTCACCCGCCAATTCGACGTCCATAGTGGTTACTTATTTCATTTGGCTGCATTCCAATATTTTTGTTTTACATTTATTACGGGATTTTTCATCATGAATTATTTCCTCAGGACAGAATCCACACCATTTAAAAACTTATTCAAATCCTGTAGTGTGTCGGCTAGGAAGATGTCGATGTCATCAGCAACTCTCAGAAGTGGAATTATTAACAACATAGTCCAGTATATCTTATGTAACACTACACGGGAGTCGAACATAGGATATAAACTGATACCGTAAACTGCTGAAATTAGCCGAAATTCCGTTTATTATGATGAATGATAATAATTGTGGAAATGATGTAGTAATAGATGTTTTCTCCTCAGCTGTCTATTAGCCACCCACCAACCCCTCTTTAGACCACGACATGTAGTATAATTCCAGCTGTGTCCTAAGTAAAACACTACAGAGACCTAGCGGTGGGCGAACACTGTAAGTTGTGTAAAGTACAGTACCGTAGTAAATTTGTTGAAAGGTAGGGCTTTAGACATCACGGAATCGATCAAAATACATTTGAATAAATAATGACACGTATTTGGAAGGATCACCTTTCATATTGTTATCAAACGCATGACGGAAAAAAGCTATGGTTCGTTGTACTAGTGGGTGTAGTTGGGAGGAAGGAATTGGGGGAGATAACAAAATAGGAAATGGCATTTGTATTATACCTGAACCAAAACGACTATTAACATGAGGGAGGAGCCAGATTTACTGGCTCACCCCCACCAGCCAATAGCAAAGCCCGGCGTTGTCTAGTTAACTCAACTCGCCAGGCTCAGTGTGCCGTACGAAATCGTTATTTCTCTCCGCGCACGAAAATAATTGATTCTTCAATTATTTTTGATGACCCTATGTTACAGAGCTAAAAATTTTGAAGCAGACTGTCCAAACCCAGTGGCGCTACGACCAGCCGTTTGGGAGGAACCATCTGTCCTTGAACTGATGGGATGTGTTGAAATATTTCGGTTCGCTGGGGAAGCTAACGAAGAGTTCTTGGGGAAATACGAACTACAGTATTTATAGAGTGGCAGTATTGCAGTACCGGTATCAATTCAGTGCACAGTAGTGGAGCTTTAAGACGTGCTGTGAGCTGAAGTCCCTGTCCCTTAGCAAGCCGAGCGATAGTCGAGCAGGTGACAGGGGTAGTACTCGTAAAGTTTTACACAGTCAGGCGAGAAATATAATTTTCAGAGTGCACAGATTTTTCAAGAAGCTTGCGTTATATCAGTAATTACTCACAGCTCAAGCTTGCGGTGTAAGTGCACATACTGCGTCCAATATTCCTTCCAAGAGTAGAAATAATGTTGAAATAGGGAATGTGCTCGTGTTTGGATCACCGGGCAAATATCGAATAGTTCAGAAACGTGCAATATATTTGGACGACTTTGACAAGTGTGTTTTATATTCGATTTGAACGATCATGGTGAATTTCCGACGACTAAAAAGTTGGTGTGCTTAATGAAGCAGAAAATTAATTATACAGGCCCTGTACCTTCCATATACGCGCTACTGAAATCCTTGGTTTCAAATACAAGCGAACCAATGACGGCAGGAAATTTCTTTTAGAACGAAGCGACATTGTTTCTGCCAGACTAAAATGTTTGCTGACTGTGCATATTATAATGACTTTTGGTGATAACATACCTTTCTTTTATCTGGATGAAACATGAGTAAACCAGAATCACTCAAGGCAGGATATATGGCAAGATTCGTCTGGAAGAGGGGACCTTCGACGACCTGCAGAAAAGATAGCAGGCTGATAATACGTCATGTAGGGCCGGCGAAAACGGGGTTTATACGCGACAGTAAGTGGGGTTTTCGTTCCCGTACTCAAAGCAGAGAATCAGATTATCATTCATAAATGAATGCTGACTCATTCAAAAACTGGTTTGTTCATCATTTTCGGAGTTACTTGGAGGAGGGATCTATAATAATAATGGATAACGCTAGTTACCATTCTAAAGTTATGGACAAATTACCCAGTACAAATTCTTGTAAATACATACATAATATATAGTCCTTTTATTTATTTATATAGAGAGAAAGAAAAAAGTATTTGTCTGATAACCTCTGTTGTTGTGTTGTCTGCAATTGTGTGTATATTTGTAATTGAGCCGAGGAAACCCTCTTCTTCGCAGTTTTACCTTGTCAGGCATAGTGTAACCCATTCTAACCCTCAAACCAAAACAACATTCCTTGATAGTCTAGAATCGAATCCGCACCTGACGGATGACAGCTACGTATGCTAGCCACTACACCCTGTAGTGGTCCCCGATAAACGACCCCATTCTTTTACCTTCCACAACCAATATTACACAGAATGACATGCGGTATAATTTACGTCATGTAAAATAATAATAATAATGCAGAGCCTCACATGGACTGAATACTGCGTTCAAGAATAACTTTTGTGTGACAACATTTTTATAGCCTATCTGCCTCATATCACAATTGTATGAACACGCGAACTTCGTTGGAAGCATGGATATTCCTACGATAGACCCTCCATCCCGTACATACAGTAAATTTAAATTCGGAGCGCCTTCTGTTCAGGGTGAAGGTTGTGTGTATACTGCGAGCATTCTTTCACATGAATCTCCGCGGCAACAGCGCTTGGCAGGACGCACGCTACTGGACGAGCCCATGTTCACATTTGTTTTGGGCCTAGTATAGTTCACAAGATCTAGACTGGGCGGTGTTATGGAGTCCTTGTCTTGCTTGAGACTGGTTGATGGGTTATTTTGATCCTTTAATCTTGTCCGTGACAGGATGGGAGATTAGTCTATGGTAGACTGTGAAGCCGTGGCGATTTCTTCCACACGCCATATACCGGCGATACCAGCCGAGAATAAAATGTACGGTAAGAAGATTTTCTCGTCATAATTTAGATTTCTTGTTAATATTGCAGTCATGACAATCGAATATGTCATTATATTCTGCAGATTGTTGGCACAAAAGTTGAGTGTCGAAGCCGCGTACCATAATTTTTTTTATTTGTGTTGCACAGTTTTAGTTAGAGCAGAGGAAGACAGCTTTAAGCTGTGTGACGTGACGAAATGAAGGGCAAGCCTATCAGTTCGGGGGACTCCAGGCACCATGTTGCCTAGATTAACGGCAAGTGTGTCGCACGTGCATGCTCCTGACAATTGTCTCTCGGAAGATTATGTGCACATTCTATGAAATCTTCGTCACCAGTTTGAGTCCGGGTTTCAAGATGTCGAAGCATTGTCAACAACGTTTCAACTATTTGCAACCCCGTATTCCGTAGATGTAAACAGTGTTCCTGCCAGGTACCAAATGGAACTGTTAACTTAACAATGTGAAGATTTGTTGAAGGATGAATATAAACACAAGGACAACGAGACTGCTTTTTACTAGCATGTCCCCCAACCCGATCTCTGAGGTTGTATGCACATGCTGCACGGATATCATGTACTGGCTAAGTCCATATCTCGAAGTACCTTGTCAGATCACAACCTAACATGCAGCCTTCGATTTGAACATTCTAGACACTACGACATAACATTGATAAACTAGTTCAAGAAAAAAGAAACAGGAAGTGTCCCCGTGATTGTATGGCTCTCTTCTAATATGCAGGGAAAATGCGACTATGACCAGTTCTATTTACGTTATAGCATGTCTGTCCTTCACATTAACTACTTTTGTTACATATATTTTGATAGGAGAGAGCCGAAATGTCATTGGTTATAATCTGTGATCGGTTGTGTAATTGCAACACGGAGCATTAACATTACGACATCCAAGACGTTCAGTTCGTTGTGTTATGTTTCCTATCTCTCCTGCATTGCTGCATTCCGAATGCTTCAAACTATTTCCTCGTCCTCTGCGGCAGTCGTACAAAGCGCGGTGACGTCACTCGTCCACGCCTTAGCCACGATTGGCCACACCTTATTTTGGCTCTGGTTTTTATCACGCTCTGGTTAAGCAAATTTGGAAACGTAATAGCACGAACCGGTCGTGTGTGTTGGTGGCCTCGCTCTCTGTCTTTAATGTGATTGGCTTACACCGACACTAACAGGATCATAACTCTATCATGTTTTAGGCGTAGATTAAACCCTTTGAAAACGAAATCTATTGTTATGAATTTCAGGAGTTGAGCGCATTTAATCATGAACATCATTACAGTGTTTGATATAATTGCATTTACATTTAACGAATTTCACCTGTTGATAATTATACTATGATGGCAACCCTTGTTCCCGATTGTCATTTTATTATTTTGCAAGATGGCAGGATATTTGTTTTTATTAAAGACTAGCTGTACCCGGCATGCGTTGCAACGCCAATCAAAGAAAGTGTTGGTGTTGTAATTTTGCTTCTTGTAGTGCTTTTGAATACACAATTCTTTATTTCTTCTTCCGCTAACTGCCTCCAAACTATCGTAAAATGGATTAACTGATTTAGAAACATTCGTGGGAACGTCCACAACAACTCACCAAAGTTTCATTGCAATTGGATGAATGGCATATGAATACATACGAAATTTCATTTATACGATTCGTGTGCTGTCACTCATTTGTTGAATCAACTCGTTCGTTACCTACTGTGATGTGGATTTACTAAGTTAGAAACCCTCACGTAAGTGCACACAACAACTCATTAAAGTTCCATCGCAATCGTTGAATGTTATACTGTATGAACGAATACAGGATTTTGTTGAAACGCTTCAAGCGACGTACTAATTTGTTGCATCTACTCGTGCGCTACATATTGTTTAATGGATTTACTAAGTCAAAACCCTTCCCTGGCGTGTACACAATAACTCATCAAAGTTTAATCGCAATCGGATGAATTGCATTCGAACACACACGGGATTCTGTTTAAACAATTCGCATGCCGTCACTCATTTGTTGAATCTACTCGTACGCTACATATTGTAAAAAGGATTTACTAAGCCTGAAACCTTCCCTGAAGTGTACTCACCGATCCACCAAAGTTTCATCGCAGTCGGATGAATGTCATATGAACGCATACGGGACTTTGTTGAAATGATTCATGTGCTGTCCTCATTTATTGAATCTACTCGAGTGCTACCTATTGTAAAGTGCATGTACTAAGCCAGAAACCCTTCCTGGAGTGAACACAACAATTCTTCAAAGTTTCATCGAAATAGGATGAACGTTACATGAACGCATACGGGTCTTTGTTGAAACGATTGGCGTGCCGTCGCCCATTAGATGAATGTACTCGTGCGCTACCTATTGTAAAATGCATGTACTAAGCCAGAAACCTTCCTTGGAGAGTACACAACATCTCACCCAAGTTTCATCGCTATTGGACGAATGGTATACGAACGCATTCGGGCCTATGTTGAAACGCTTCGCAGGTCGTCGCTCATTTGTTGAATGTTTTGAAACGAATCGCACGCAATTTTGTTGAAGCTATCACGCGCTATCTATTGTAAATTGGGTTTACTATGCCTATAACGTATACGGGAGTGTGCACAACAACTCACCAAAATTTGATCGCAATCGGATGAATTGTGTATGAACGCAACGCCATCACTCATTTGTTTAAACTATTCGCGCGCTATCTATTGTAAATTGGATTAACTACGCCTATCAATATCCCGGGAGTGTACACAACAACTCATCCAAGATTCGTCGCAATCGATGAATGGCATATGAACGCATACAGGATTTTGTTGAAACGCTTCACGCGTCGTTACTCATTTTGTTGCATCTACTTGTGCGCAAAATATAAAAAATGAAGTTGCTAAGTCGAAAACCTTCCCTGGCGTGTACACAATAACTCATCAAAGTTTCATCGCAATCTGATGAAAGGCATACGAACGCATACGGGACTTTATTGGAACGATTCGCGTGCCCTCGCTCATAAGATGAATCTACTCATTCGCTACCGACTTTCAAATGCATGTACTGCCCCCGTAAATTGAATTATATTGAGACCACGGTGGTTGTATTGGCAAATATGAATAAAGGTATGGCTGTCATAGTTGTGACGTGGATATTCATGACGTAAGCATGGATGACGCAGACTTTATGCAAGTAGGCTGATTGAGCTGAGATTCTTGGTGACGTCATGATTTTGTTCGAGAAAGATCTGAGATTTACGACGCAGTCGCAGGAAAACAAAGAATTGTGCTGAGGAAGAAGTTACGCTATTGGAGGAAAGGCTCGAACCAATGAATGATAGTTTGGAGGGAGACGGAGATTACTGAAACTACCATATTTAATTACTTTTGGCATGCAGAATTGTGGAAAACTATTTTCAGTTATGGCATTGATTTGGAATTTTGAAGAAATTAATTTTGAGTTTTTGAAATTTGAAAATCCGTCAAGTATAGCCAAAGTTAAAACTTCTAGCAATGACGGAGGAACAAGCTATGGAAGGGATGGATACGCCCCTTAAGAAGTTGATAAAAGGTCTTGCACAGGAGAGAGGAGCGCTCATATCTCTTATCTCATATCTCATATCTCATATCTCATTTTCTCGTGTCTTATAGTGGTTTTTCTGATTATCATATTGTCAGACTTCGAGTGATTCAGTGAAGCAAGTCGTCTTTAGCGTGCGGTAAAGCCCACCGCATCGAACGAGCACGGAGCAGTGCAGCAGTTCCATTTTACGGTGTTTGAAACTAGGCGAAGTTGAAACGCACACATTAACGAGTCTACCAGATAATATATCGAGAGTTAGCGACTGCCTTTAAGCTAAATCTATTGTGCATTACATTATTATAGTGTGTAGTAAAGTTGAACATTTTCACGATTATAATTTGGAAGATATTGGCATTTTAAGACTGCCAACAAAAGTGATTTTCTCGCCACCTGAGAAGCACTTTTATAATATCACATTCTACGCTACGGCTGACACGGGTATTGCAACCGTGATACTACATATTGCATTTGGTGATACAACGCTACATTATAGAATGGAACAATATAATATGGCAGTTCTTTCAACTATGATTATAACAGAAGTGGAGATGGAAGGCTAAACCTTTATTGCAATTGGGACATATATCAATGGAGTGAAATAGCACCATGGAACTTCGCTAATCGTCTTTCTACAAAAGCGAGCATGTAGTGAACATCCAACTACACTCATGCCTCGTAGTCCAACGCTGAATTATATCAAATGGCAGTGGAAATGTTTTCATACGCTACAATTATGAATATTTCTGCGGAAATAATTGCAATAAACTTCATGGTGAATTTCTACCAGAACTTCAGGGAATTATCAAGAGAGGCCAGGGTAGACCCGGCTCACAAAGAAGAGTTTTGCCAGAAGGATGTTTATCGTTTACATGGAGCAGTGCAATTTCCGGAGGAGGAAGCAGTTCTATTCTCTGAGGGCGCTGGTTCCAGGTTCGAGGACGGAGCACATCTTTACGTTGGTGAAATGGAACTATCAGCAGTCTTCTTTGGAAGATTTTCTTCTAGAACTTCAATCAACAGATAAGGTAGTCGTGAACGTTTCTTGTTTTATTTGAGTCATTTAGCGATGTCTGAGCAACCATTTTCCCCATATTTTCTGTCCCATATATTTTGCCCCATATTCTTGCTTGATATTTCTGTACTCAGTACACTTTGATGATTTATGCCTTTTTCTACGATTTATTAAGACATGGTTATGTCATTGGCATAATTAAATAATTTTGGATCAGTTGAGACTGATATAAAATATATTCTTTCAGTAATTTGCATATTTTTGCAGTCACGATTTGACTGTAAAGTTAACGATTTTCTATGGCAGATTTGAATTCAGACAGCGTGTCACTTTATTAAAGTAATTCTATTCAGTAAATTACTTTGACCAATTTTCTGTCATCCTCAAGAAAGAAGAATAATTAAAAGATTTTAGAGCGTTAAAATCTATTACTGTATCGACGATCTTGGAAATACTAGTCGTTTTATGAACATGATTGCAACATAGACATTTATTGTCAGTTCTGAAATACCATTGCATTATAGACAATTTTATGAAATATGAACTTTGATTACGATTTATTGAATACACTATGGTAATGAACATTTGATAGGAGTTTTTCTCAATTCTAGATTGGAACAATAATGTTTGCATTCCACAGTCTAATTG
Organism: Meconema thalassinum; assembly: GCA_946902985.2. Lineage (NCBI taxonomy): Eukaryota > Metazoa > Arthropoda > Insecta > Orthoptera > Tettigoniidae > Meconema > Meconema thalassinum. Next base: position 14,418,455 of record OX336401.1, on the reverse strand, counting down.
TATTCTATTCGATTATTTATGCAGTTTAGATGAACTTTGATTGAAGATAGTATTTTTATACTGCGATACTTTGAAGATATTAATCTCAATTTTGATAGACCAGGGAGGCGTGTATAATCGTATTTGCTATTAAATTTATTTGTGATTGGCAAATTTTTACTTCATATCGATTCATGATTGAAACCCACGAAGGTTAAATATAATAACAGTATGATACAATTAATGAATATAAGAATTTTTAAAGAGGAACTATGGATGTATAATCGTTAGTTCAGTGGACGTGTAAAAGTCGCTGATGAATAATGCCCTTGAATAAGTGAAGGAAGTTCCCACAGTAATTAATGAAGTTAATGAATTTATAAGTGGAGGTTTTTTGTATGTGGAAGATTTTGATGCCATATATATTGAGATATATGATGAATTCTGGGCCTATTTTGTGCAATTTTGTGCGTTTTGAGCGAGGTATTTTTCCGCTGAGTGTATTGTCCAGGTCCTTTGAAAATTAATCATGTGAAGTTACTGTTAAAATTAACAACAGTGTTTAAATAATTTGAGATAACGATTTTGAATGGAGGTTACCGTCACAAATAATAATAATAATAATAACTATTGAACCTTATTAAACCTGAATTTAAAATTTAAATATAACTAACCTTCATTGGTCGATTATATTAACACGATTTAAGTAATTATCAACCGGATAAACGTGTGGTTTAATGTATTTCTAAAATAAATAATATAAATATTGTAAATAATTATGTAAATATCTTTAATAATAATTTGAAACGAACGGGATTAATAGAGGAGTGTATAAATTTTTCAATTGTCGTTTGACAATGTTATAAACAATTAATAATTGTTATAAACAATTAATAAACAATTTGTTATAAACAATTTAAAATGTTATTATACTCTAAACAACGCTAGTTAAACATTTGGATATTATAATTAAACAAGTTTTGGGATTATTAGAGTAATCCATTAATATGTGAATGGAGCATTTAAAAGATTTGCGTGATAATATTTGGGCTGAGACGTGAACATTTAAAGTGTTTTGAAAAGGAGCTAGGCTCTGATGTAACTAGCATATGCTAACATTGGCTGGACAGGTGAGTCCATTTGACGATGCAGGCATGCCAAATGTGTAGGGTGTATCGCAGCTGGCCTGACAACTGGATGATAGAGGCCAAGCTCGTCTTCATAGCAGGCTTGCGGTTATAAATAAAGTGTGATGTTTATTAAAAGGAAAACAATTGCTATATGTCTCGTCCCAATTCCCTTATCCATTCCAAGTGTATTATTATTACGTTCTTTTGAGCTAGAAAGCTGAAATTTTGTATGTAAAGTCTACAAGTCCTACAGGAGGACATGATTACATTGACAATGGCTTCTGATTGCCACGTTTGTTTTTGTTGTCATATTTCTTGTTAACTGCTGTGCTCTAATCTCGGTAGTATCTGTCAGTGCCATTTTCATTGAGGTAGCTGTGCCGGTGCGATTGATTATTGGCAATCCGATTGAGGGGGCGGATATCTGACAGCCTACTATCCGGATTTCGGGGACAGTAGGATTGGCGCCCAACGTGGGGCATGTTCAACAAAACTGGATTACCAGGTTGAACACCAGTAGAATTGGCACAATCGAAGTTCGGAATGCTTGAATAACATTGGATTACCAAGTTATTGCAGTAGAATTGGCACCGCAATTTTGTGGAATGTTCGAATAACATTGGATTACCAAGTTATCGATGTCAAAGGGATTGTGAAGACTCAAATAAAGAGGTTGATTCTTTGTTAGAAGTCTTGGCCAATTGTAGAATTTGAGAGTGTGATTATATACGGATAAAATGTTGTGTTGTATTAGGAAAATTACACTCAGAAAAGATCAGATCTTATACAACTTGAGAGAGGTTAAATAGGCTGGAAACTTAGAAAAATCGCCTATGATCTGGAGTCTTATTTTATTTGACCGGCTTATGACATGTTTAGTCATATTAAAGATAAAATTAAACTATTTGGATTGTAAATGTAAATTATTTGTGTTAGGATATTTTAAGATGAACCAAGGAAACTTGAACATGTGCTTGAGTTTATTTCAACATGAGGTGTCTACGAAAGTTAATTATAAGGTAATTATAAGTTAGATTTAAGACAGAAAATTGCTCAAACTTATATATGGTGAAAGATGTTGCTCAGATGTTGTTATTTTGCTTTGTTTGATGTATGTCCCTAAAGCAGTCTATTATTGAAATATTATTGAGATGGCAGATGAAAGTATGAGAATGATGTTGGAGGAGTTGAAAGCTAGCATGAATAACAGTATGAAGCAGATGATGGAGGAGAATTCTAGTAATATGTCTGCTAATTTGAAAGCTAGCATGGATGAAAGTGTGAGGGAGATGGAAGCTAGGAATGCTAGTCGAACGAAGCAGATGCTGGATGAAAATCTGAAAGTTCTTCAGACCAGTTCTGCAAACTTAGAGAATAATGTGTCGCGTTTACAGATCAGTACCCAGGGAATCGAGAATGCTGTAAGTGACATTCATAAAGATGTTTCAGATGTTAAGACTGATGTTTCTAAGGTACAGAATGACCTTACCATGTTGAATCTTGATGTTGCTAATGTCCGGGGTGATATTTCATGTGCTAGAGCAGAGGTAATTGTTGTTAGGAATGATGTTGCTACTGTACAAGATAAAGTAGAAGAGGTTCAAAGCGAGATTAAAAATGTTCGAACCGATGTATCAAACGTTCAAGTAGACATAAATAATATTGATTCTGATGTAAATGAGATGCAAAGCGACATTAATAAGATACAAGTAGAAGTAAATACAGTTTTTGTAGACATTGCCAAAGTTCAAACTGATGTTAATAAAGTAAGAGAAGAAATTGAAACTTCAAAAACGCTTTGTACTCGTAACATTAGTGCTTTAACAACTAGGTTGGTTGACGAGTCTGTTAGGACAACAGCTTCTTTAGCTGGTTTAAAATATGATGTAGAGGTCATGAGAACCCAAGTCTTAGATCATAATCGTTTACTTAAGGAAGACATTAAAGTAGATATTGCGGAACTGTTAACTGCAAATGTAACGGTTTGGAAAGATGAATGGAACAGGTCAAGTGGGGAACATGTCACTCAGATTCAGGAGCGAATTGAACGAAAACTTGCCAGTACACAAGTAGATATCAATAATGAGGTAGTTCAAATTAGAAATGATTTGAGTATAAGGATGGATTCGCTATCCGAGAAGCAGGTAGAGGATAGAACTCAAATAGGTCAGGACGTGCAAACATTAAAAGAACAAATTCATAAGGTTGTCTCTGATGTTAATGAAACTACGAGCAAACTTCAGAATTTGAAACTAGGAGAAGCTAGCATGATGGAAACCTATAAAGAAGAGTTGATTAGGAAAGTCATCACGGAAATCAAAGATAAGGATCCAGAAGGATTGACTTGTGAAGACGATAGGAATTTTGTCAGAAGATGTAACCTCGCTACAGAAGAGAGAGATATTAATCCTGAGGAACGTATATTCAGATTTCGGGATGAAGAAGAGGATAGGAATATTGAACCTGAATGGAAATATCGAGATAGTGGGAAGAATTACATGGATTCATATCCGAGAAATGTGACAGTCATCCGGAACTTTGAGGACAAACCTCAAAAATTTAGCAATACTGATAGTCTAACACCGATAGAATATATCAGGAACCTTAAAGACTATTTCATTGAAGCTCATATTCCCAGAGAAAGAGAGATGAGAATAGTAGAAAGATTTCTAGCTGGAGGACCCCTTGAATGGTTCAGAGCATTTCGCTACACTTTTGGTAACTTTGACGAATTTGCAGAGGCACTGATAAAACGATTCTGGTCAATAGAAGCACAGAATTCATTAAGAGCTGAGGTATACTCGAGGAAGTATTCAGGTATTCTTCCAACACGGTACGCTGATTTCTTCACGAGCCAGTTATCGCGCTTGAGATTTTTGCAACCCCCATTGTCGACAGAGCAGTTGATAGATGCTATTTCTCGTATGCTGCCTGTGGAAGTAAGAAGACTCATCATACCGTCAAATATCAGGGATTTGACCAGTATGGACGAATTATTGAGAAGGCTTGACTACACGAGTCCGATGCCAAATGTGGTTCAATAAAGGTCAGAGGCACGAATTCAAAGACATTAATACAGTCTACATGGATCAAGTCCAGCAAACTGATAAGCCCACCGAAGAAAAAACTGAAAATGTAGGTCCTCATAGGAATAATTATTTTCGCAACAGATCACAAGGTTACCGTCCATATCAGCAGAGAAGAGGCTGGAACAATAATAGAGGGAATTATAATAATGGAAGAGGTAGATACTATAATAACCAGGGCTACAATAGGAACTACAATAGAAATAACCAGAATCAGAATCAGAATTCTCAAGGTCAGGTTATGACACCCGACAAATATCAAGAGAGAGAGAAAGAAAGTCAGCAGTATCTGAAGGAATTACGAGAGAAGGAAGCTGAAAACCAGAAGAAAAGACAGGATGTAGTGATCGATCCTGGTCCTTCTACAAGCCAGCAGAATTTGGAAAACAGGAATTCAGGACCGAAGAGAAAGTAGAGAGGAGAGAATGCATTAGCCACACACAACCCAGAGAAGAAGAGACTTATGATTAAGGAACATAGAGGAAATATCATGCAAGAGTAAGCCAATAATAATTCAATTTCGTGTTCAAGTGAATTCAGATATTTATAACACAGAGTTTAAAAACAATTTGCAACTGTTTTTAAAACGTGGTGAAAGGAGAATGCCCCCGTAAATTGAATTATATTGAGACCACGGTGGTTGTATTGGCAAATATGAATAAAGGTATTTTATTTTTTTACGAGGGACTGTGGAAAATCTTCAAAAGACACATGTGAAGGGTCCGCACTCCACAGTAGTGTGGGATTCTTACCCACTAAAAACCACCTCCCTTTTCCCACGATGTGTTCATCACCCCGGAACCGCTCTCGCATTACTTCAGGGTGACGTCGTGCTTACTTAGTCATTCAGACTTCTTCTTTCTTCATTTTTTCTTAAGGATGTTCGAACGCATCCATTTCCCTCTTCTTCTGGCGCAGGGCACATTCTATGTAAATAGCTATCTGATTCCATGTTTGATCATTTCGGAGCATCATCTGTAGGATGTTGTCCGGCGTGATTGCCCCTATAGAAGCTTGCAGATCTCTTCTATGTGTTGACCAGCGTTCACACACAAAGAATGTGTGGAGTGCATCATCCTCTTCATTACAATAATGACACAAAGGACTATTAGCCACGCCTATGTGATGCAGGAATCTCCGAAAATATCCATGGCCTGTTAGGAACTGTGTCAAATAATAATTGACCTCTCCGTGGTTTCGATCAACCCAGTCAGCCAGACGCGGAATAAGTTTCTTTGTCCATCGACCTCGTGTCTCATCATCCCACTTCTGTTGCCATCGTTCCATACAATGGTTGTGTGCAGACGTCTTTGCCTGGTGTATGTCCAGTTCTTCTTTGGTGTGCCAAACTTCCTGACGCTCTAAGGCAAGTAAATCAATTGGTGCTACTCCCGCTACCACTAGAACAGCAGGCTCTGAAACATTGCGATATGCACATGAGATCCTCAGTGCTCCTCTTCGTTGTACTGCTGCTATCCTTTTACGATATTTCTCGAACCGTAAGGACTCAACGCAGATCTCAGCTCCATAGAGTAATATGGACTGGACTGTTGTCATCAGGAGACGTCGTTTGCTAGGCTTCGGACCTTTAATATTACCCATTAATCGGCTCAAAGCGGTCAAGATATTTGCTGCTTTATCCGTCACTCTTTGAATATGGGCCCAGAATGTGAGCTTCGTATCTAGCGTCACACCCAAGTACTTCGTACTCCTTGATGAATTAATCATCGTCCCTCCCACTTGCATTGGTACAAGAGTGTTGATTCTCCTTCTCGTCAGCACAACAATCTCCGTTTTATGGTCTGCTAATGACAGCTCATGTTCCGTCATCCAATCTGTGACACGTCGCATTACCTGATTGAGTTTCAGTTGCGCCAGCTCTATATCACGAGCCACAATCAGAGCAGCAACATCATCAGCATATCCTACCAATATTGCATCTTCGGGCATCTTCAGCCGAAGCAGGCCATCGTATGCAATATTCCAGAGATCTGGCCCAAGAATAGATCCTTGAGCTGCCCCAGCGGTTAATCTTTTAGTCCTATGTCCTTCCTCGGTATCGTACTGCAAAATACGGTCCTTTAGATAATCCCTCATTATCCGCATGAGGTATCTCGGTAGTCTAAATTTATCTTGAAGTGCCACCAAAATGTCACTCCACTGGGCAGAGTTAAAGGCATTCTTCACATCTAGAGTCACAAGCAGCGTAACTTTACGTGAGTAATGGTTACCCATCTGAGCTCTGTTTGCTGTCTCTACAACTACCCGCACAGCATCTATAGTCGAGTGCCCTTTCCGAAAGCCGTATTGTTGGGCAGATAGATCTCCAGCTGATTGAACTGCCATCAATATTCTTGGCTGTAATAGTTTTTCTAATCCTTTTCCAGCCGTATCCAGCATACATAATGGCCTGTATGATGAAGGCATATTTCCTCCCAATTTTCCTTTACTGATAAGAACTAATCTGGCCTTCTTCCAGCAGGCACTAAATACGCCTGCCTTCAGACATGCGTTATACATGTTCAAAAGGAGTCGCGGGCAAGCTCTTGCTACCTCCTTAAGTGCTTCTCCTGGAATCCCATCTGGTCCAGGAGCCTTCTTGTTCCTGATAGAATTAATCGCTTTCAATAATTCTTCCTCGGTGAACAATGGTATTTCTTCAATATCAATGCAATCATCAGCTTCATCAATCCTCTCCGGATGTTCCGGAAACAGCGTACTGACTATTTCGTCCATAGTGAGTGCATCCATTATCGGATTAGAAAAAGTTCCAAGTTTCTTCAATACAATCTTATATCCAAGTCCCCAAGGATCGTTGTCAACTTCTTTGACCATTTCCCACCATTTGTCAGCTTTACTTCTTTTAATTGCATCCCGAAGCGCCTTTCTTGCTGATTTGTGGTCTTCGGAGAATAACGCTGCCTCTTCTCTTCCTCTCGCTCTATGTGCCCTTCGTCTCATCCTCAGGCAGTGTCGCCTCATATCAGCAATTTCCTCCGTCCACCAGTATGCTGGCTGTTTGTGTTTTCGCGTTTTCTTCCTGCACATGGATTTATTGCAGGCTTGATGAATAAGCAACATAGTGTACTCTACCCATTTATCCGCCACCTCTCTCCCCTCAAATGAAAAGCAACTCGTTTCAACTTTCACCATTCCTCTCTGTATTACCTCACAGAACTTTTCTTTATCCATATTTGTGGGATTCCAGTATGATGGTTTGCGTATGACAGCACTTTGTTGTCGATTTTGCTGAAGTACACAGAAAGTAACATACTGATGATCGCTTCCTGTGTAGTCCTCAATCACCCGCCATTCAGATATTCTTGACAAAAAATCGTCTGCCGCTAAAGTCACATCTGGTATGGTTCCATTGCAGCCAGGTCGTCGAAAGGTAGGCGTATTTCCCACATTTACGGTCGACAATCCTAACCTTGCAGCCATTTCCAGTATACGACGTCCTCTGGAATCTACATCCGGCATACCCCATTCCAAGGCCTTGGCATTGAAATCTCCAGCTACAATAAGGTTATTTCCCATACCACGCAATGTGTCCTCAAGGCTATCCAACTTGTTCTGAAAATCAGCAATGGGCTCGTTCGGAGTGAAGTAACAGCTCACGTACGTAAGCGTGCCATTCTTAACCCAGACGAAACCATCCTTAGAACCTTGATCTGTCACTGGATATTTTCCCAGATCCAGAATGAAAATTGCAGCTGTTCCAAGGTTGTCCGCAAACCACCCATGATGGTCCCTGTTCTGATATTGCTCACTCAAGAGAAAAATATCCACTTCCATTTCAAATGCCAATTGCGTCAAGAGATCATTGGCAGTCAAACTTCTGTGAACATTTCCTTGAAGAACTCTCACCATTTTTTGCCGATTTTAACCTTCTCGAGAGCATCCCTAAACACTATACAGGCGCCTGAACCAGGAACATGGTTCCGTTTGGTGTCATGAACCTCCTTCTCCGTGCATAGCACACATCGTGCTTCACCTTTACAGTCTGATGCTTTATGTCTGGCATCTCCACACTTGTAACAGAGTTTGCTCCTATCAGGGCCATTACAATTCCTCGCAAGATGTCCATATGACAAACAACGGAAACAGCGAGTTACCATTGCTCTCTCCCTTACCCTACCATATATCCATCCCACTTTCATTCTCCCCTCTTCCAGAAGTTTACCGGCATCTTGCTCTGCTAAATGTATAATAGCCATTTTCTGACTTCTGCTATTGGGTTCCGTGACAAAGATTTTGACTTCTCCGCTAAGTGTTTTAATGTCTCGTCTGACCGCCTCCTCCACATCTGCAATAGTCGTGATGCAGTCTAAGTCCCGCACCTCCAGAGTTATTCGGGGGGTCAAAGTTCTGACATCTTCATCCTGACCAAGAGCCTCTCTCAACGATTTGTTGAGGTTTTCTCGACCCTCACACGTCGTAGATTTGTTCAATTCAAGAAGAACATCTCCAGACCTGGTCTTCCTAATTGACTTAATGTCCACGCCACTGTCCTCTGGTTTGACCTTGCTACGGATATCTTTAAGTACATCCGCAAAGGATTTGTCTTTTGCTGGCTGAATAAGAACAGCTTCAAGGCGCCTTCTTGGTTTAGGCCTCTTCCCTTCTTCCTTTCTTGCAGGGTTCATGACCACAGTTTGAACCTCTTCTACTCGCTGCTGAGTATTTTCAATTTCATTACTCTGTTGTTTCCTCTTCTTCTTGGGTTGAACTCTTGTCCATTCCTCCTTTTTCAGTGTTCTCTGGAATTGTTCCCGAAGATATCGGAGACAATTCCTCCGCTCTTGAAGAAAGGTCCTTTTTTTGAAGCAACAGCAACTCTCTGGCTTTCTTCCAGGATCTCCGACTAGTACTCCCTGCATCTAAAGCCTCCTGCAATTTTTTCAACCCAACTTGAATCTCCAGCTTCATATTCCTTTGGGGGATAGCCAAAATGCTCTCCAAAAGCGCCTTAGCAATGTCTAGATACTCCTGTTCTTTGTTTTCATTGTCCGATATCTGCAGTCTTAAGACGGCGAACTTATCGGCATCCAATGCTCCTTGACTCAGTATTTCCTCCATGGCAATGCTACGGGTTAAAAATGTCCGCCGAAACAGAGAGATCTAAACGCCCTTGCCGCCTCCTAGCGACAGAACCTTAACTACTACTAATACCAGACGGCTTTGGAAGTTACGGCAAGACCTTGTACTAACAATACCCTAACCTCTACTTGGACCAAAGATGATATTTCGAGCTCGTTTGTTTGAGACGATACTACCACTTCTTAACCTCAAATTGGTTACGACATTATAATATACAAGCGATAAAATAACCAAAAATGTATATTGCACCAACAACAGAGATATTTATATTAACTGCGATGTACACTGACCTGTTCCCAATTATAATACAAACCAATGATACCTTCTTCTCATGCAAATGCTCATTTTATACACACCAAATCATCAACACCACTATCGTAATCATGGCACCTAACAATCATGAATAAAGGTATGGCTGTCATAGTTGTGACGTGGATATTCATGACGTAAGCATGGATGACGCAGACTTTATGCAAGTAGGCTGATTGAGCTGAGATACTTGGTGACGTCATGATTTTGTTCGAGAAAGATCTGAGATTTACGACGCAGTCGCAGGAAAACAAAGAATTGTGCTGAGGAAGAAGTTACGCTATTGGAGGAAAGGCTCGAACCAATGATTGATAGTTTGGAGGGAGACGGAGATTACTGAAACTACCATATTTAATTACCTTTGGCATGCAGAATTGTGGAAAACTATTTTCAGTTATGGCATTGATTTGGAATTTTGAAGAAATTAATTTGAGTTTTTGAAATTTGAAAATCCGTCAAGTATAGCCAAAGTTAAAACTTCTAGCAATGACGGAGGAACAAGCTATGGAAGGGATGGATACGCCCCTTAAGAAGATGATAAAAGGTCTTGCACAGGAGAGAGGAGCGCTCATATCTCATATCTCATATCTCATTTTCTCGTGTCTTATAGTGGTTTTTCTGATTATCATATTGTCAGACTTCGAGTGATTCAGTGAAGCAAGTCGTCTTTAGCGTGCGGTAAAGCCTACCGCATCAAACGAGCACGGAGCAGTGCAGCAGTTCCATTTTACGGTGTTTGAAACTAGGCGAAGTTGAAACGCACACATTAACGAGTCTACCAGATAATATATCAAGAGTTAGCGACTGCCTTTAAGCTAAATCTATTGTGCATTACAGTATTAAAGTGTGTAGTAAAGTTGAACATTTTCACGATTATAATTTGGAAGATATTGGCATTTTAAGACGGCAGACAATAGTGATTTTCTCGCCACCTGAGAAGCACTTTTATTATATCACATTCTACGCTACGGCTGACACGGGTATTGCAACCGTGATACTACATATTGCATTTGGTGATACAACGCTACATTATAGAATGGAACAATATAATATGGCAGTTCTTTCAACTATGATTATAACAGAAGTGGAGATGGAAGGCTAAACCTTTAATGCAATTGGGACATATATCAATGGAGTGAAATAGCAGCATGGAACTTCGCTAATCGTCTTTCTACAAAAGCGAGCATGTAGTGAACATCCAACTACACTCATGCCTCGTAGTCCAACGCTGAATTATATCAAATGGCAGTGGAAATATTTTCATACGCTACAATTATGAATATTTCTGCGGAAATAATTGCAATAAACTTCATGGCGAATTTCTACCAGAACTTCAGGGAATTATCAAGAGAGGCCAGGGTAGACCCGGCTCACAAAGAAGAGTTTTGCCAGAAGGATGTTTATCGTTTACATGGAGCAGTGCAATTTCCGGAGGAGGAAGCAGTTCTATTCTCTGAGGGCGCTGGTTCCAGGTTCGAGGACGGAGCACATCTTTACGTTGGTGAAATGGAACTATCAGCAGTCTTCTTTGGAAGATTTTCCTCTAGAACTTCAATCAACAGATAAGGTAGTCGTGAACGTTTCTTGTTTTATTTGAGTCATTTAGCGATGTCTGAGCAACCATTTTCCCCATATTTTCTGTCCCATATATTTTGCCCCATATTCTTGCTTGATATTTCTGTACTCAGTACACTTTGATGATTTATGCCTTTTTCTACGATTTATTAAGACATTGTTATGTCATTGGCATAATTAAATAATTTTGGATCAGTTGAGACTGATATAAAATATATTCTTTCAGTAATTTGCATATTTTTGTAGTCACGATTTGACTGTAAAGTTAACGATTTTCTATGACAGATTTGAATTCAGACAGCGTGTCACTTTATTAAAGTAATTCTATTCAGTAAATTACTTTGACCAATTTTCTGTCATCCTCAAGAAAGAAGAATAATTAAAAGATTTTAGAGCGTTAAAATCTATTACTGTATCGACGATCTTGGAAATACTAGTCGTTTTATGAACATGATTGCAACATAGACATTTATTGTCAGTTCTGAAATACCATTGCATTATAGACAATTTTATGAAATATGAACTTTGATTACGATTTATTGAATACACTATAGTAATGAACATTTGATAGGAGTTTTTCTCAATTCTAGATTGGAACAATAATGTTTGCATTCCACAGTCTAATTGTATTCTATTCGATTATTTATGCAGTTTAGATGAACTTTGATTGAAGATAGTATTTTTATACTGCGATACTTTGAAGATATTAATCTCAATTTTGATAGACCAGGGAGGCGTGTATAATCGTATTTGCTATTAAATTTATTTGTGATTGGGAAATTTTTACTTCATATCGATTCATGAATGAAACCCACGAAGGTTAAATATAATAACAGTATGATACAATTAATGAATATAAGAATTTTTAAAGAGGAACTATGGATGTATAATCGTTAGTTCAGTGGACGTGTAAAAGTCGCTGATGAATAATGCCCTTGAATAAGTGAAGGAGGTTCCCAAAGTAATTAATGAAGTTAATGAATTTATAAGTGGAGGTTTTTTGTATGTGGAAGATTTTGATGGCATATATATTGAGATATATGACGAATTCTGGGCCTATTTTGTGCAATTTTGTGCGTTTTGAGCGAGGTATTTTTCCGCTGAGTGTATTGTCCAGGTCCTTTGAAAATTAATCATGTGAAGTTACTGTTAAAATTAACAAGACTGTTTAAATAATTTGAGATAACGATTTTGAATGGAGGTTACCGTCACAAATAATAATAATAATAACTATTGAACCTTATTAAACCTGAATTTAAAATTTAAATATAACTAACCTTCATTGGTCGATTATATTAACACGATTTAAGTAATTATCAACCGGATAAACGTGTGGTTTAATGTATTTCTAAAATAAATAATATAAATATTGTAAATAATTATGTAAATATCTTTAATAATAATTTGAAACGAACGGGATTAATAGAGGAGCGTATAAATTTTTCAATTGTCGTTTGACAATGTTATGAACAATTAATAATTGTTATAAACAATTAATGAACAATTTGTTATAAACAATTTAAAATGTTATTATACTCTAAACAACGCTAGTTAAACATTTGGATATTATAATTAAACAAGTTTTGGGATTATTAGAGTAATCCATTAATATGTGAATGGAGCATTTAAAAGATTTGCGTGATAATATTTGGGCTGAGACGTGAACATTTAAAGTGTTTTGAAAAGGAGCTAGGCTCTGATGTAACTAGCATATGCTAACATTGGCTGGACAGGTGAGTCCATTTGACGATGCAGGCATGCGACATGGTGTAGGGTGTATCGCAGCTGGCCTGACAACTGGATGATAGAGGCCAAGGTCGTCTTCATAGCAGGCTTGCAGTTATAAATAAAGTGTGATGTTTATTAAAAGGAAAACAATTGCTATATGTCTCGTCCCAATTCCCTTATCCATTCCAAGTGTATTATTATTACGTTCTTTTGAGCTAGAAAGCTGAAATTTTGTATGTAAAGTCTACAAGTCCTACAGGAGGACATGATTACATTGACAATGGCTTCTGATCGCCACGTTTGTTTTTGTTGTCATATTTCTTGTTAACTGCTGTGCTCTAATCTCGGTAGTATCTGTCAGTGCCATTTTCATTGAGGTAGCTGTGCCGGTGCGATTGATTATTGGCAATCCGATTGAGGGGGCGGATATCTGACAGCCTACTATCCGGATTTCGGGGACAGTAGGATTGGCGCCCAACGTGGGGCATGTTCAACAAAACTGGATTACCAGGTTGAACACCAGTAGGATTGGCACCGCAATTCGGTGGGGCTCGATTGACAACACTGGATTACCAGGTTGAACACCAGTAGAATTGGCACAATCAAAGTTCGGAATGCTTGAATAACATTGGATTACCAAGTTATTGCAGTAGAATTGGCACCGCAATTTTGTGGAATGTTCGAATAACATTGGATTACCAAGTTATCGATGTCAAAGGGATTGTGAAGACTCAAATAAAGAGGTTGATTCTTTGTTAGAGGTCTTGGCCAATTGTAGAATTTGAGAGTGTGATTATATAGGGATAAAATGTTGTGTTGTATTAGGAAAATTACACTCAGAAAAGATCAGATCTTATACAACTTGAGAGAGGTTAAATAGGCTGGAAACTTAGAAAAATCGCCTATGATCTGTAGTCTTATTTTATTTGACCGGCTTATGACATGTTTAGTCATATTAAAGATAAAATTAAACTATTTGGATTGTAAATGTAAATTATTTGTGTTAGGATATTTTAAGATGAACCAAGGAAACTTGAACATGTGCTTGAGTTTATTTCAACATGAGGTGTCTACGAAAGTTAATTATAAGGTAATTATAAGTTAGATTTAAGACAGAAAATTGCTCAAACTTATATATGGTGAAAGATGTTGCTCAGATGTTGTTATTTTGCTCTGTTTGATGTATGTCCCTAAAGCAGTCTATTATTGAAATATTATTGAGATGGCAGATGAAAGTATGAGAATGATGTTGGAGGAGTTGAAAGCTAGCATGAATAACAGTATGAAGCAGATGATGGAGGAGAATTCTAGTAATATGTCTGCTAATTTGAAAGCTAGCATGGATGAAAGTGTGAGGGAGATGGAAGCTAGGAATGCTAGTCGAACGAAGCAGATGCTGGATGAAAATCTGAAAGTTCTTCAGACCAGTTCTGCAAACTTAGAGAATAATGTGTCGCGTTTACAGATCAGTACCCAGGGAATCGAGAATGCTGTAAGTGACATTCATAAAGATGTTTCAGATGTTAAGACTGATGTTTCTAAGGTACAGAAAGACCTTACCATGTTGAATCTTGATGTTGCTAATGTCCGGGGTGATATTTCATGTGCTAGAGCAGAGGTAATTGTTGTTAGGAATGATGTTGCTACTGTACAAGATAAAGTAGAAGAGGTTCAAAGCGAGATTAAAAATGTTCGAACCGATGTATCAAACGTTCAAGTAGACATAAATAATATTGATTCTGATGTAAATGAGATGCAAAGCGACATTAATAAGATACAAGTAGAAGTAAATACAGTTTTTGTAGACATTGCCAAAGTTCAAACTGATGTTAATAAAGTAAGAGAAGAAATTGAAACTTCAAAAACGCTTTGTACTCGTAACATTAGTGCTTTAACAACTAGGTTGGTTGACGAGTCTGTTAGGACAACAGCTTCTTTAGCTGGTTTAAAATATGATGTAGAGGTCATGAGAACCCAAGTCTTAGATCATAATCGTTTACTTAAGGAAGACATTAAAGTAGATATTGCGGAACTGTTAACTGCAAATGTAACGGTTTGGAAAGATGAATGGAACAGGTCAAGTGGGGAACATGTCACTCAGATTCAGGAGCGAATTGAACGAAAACTTGCGAGTACACAAGTAGATATCAATAATGAGGTAGTTCAAATTAGAAAGGATTTGAGTATAAGGATGGATTCGCTATCCGAAAAGCAGGTAGAGGATAGAACTCAAATAGGTCAGGACGTGCAAACATTAAAGGAACAAATTCATAAGGTTGTCTCTGATGTTAATGAAACTACGAGCAAACTTCAGAATTTGAAACTAGGAGAAGCTAGCATGATGGAAACCTATAAAGAAGAGTTGATTAGGAAAGTCATCACGGAAATCACAGATAAGGATCCAGAAGGATTGACTTGTGAAGACGATAGGAATTTTGTCAGAAGATGTAAACTCGCTACAGAAGAGAGAGATATTAGTCCTGAGGAACGTATATTCAGATTTCGGGAAGAAGAAGAGGATAGGAATATTGAACCTGAATGGAAATATCGAGATAGTGGGAAGAATTACATGGATTCTTATCCGAGAAATGTGACAGTCATCCGGAACTTTGAGGACAAACCTCAAAAATTTAGCAATACTGATAGTCTAACACCGATAGAATATATCAGGAACCTTAAAGACTATTTCATTGAAGCTCATATTCCCAGAGAAAGAGAGATGAGAATAGTAGAAAGATTTCTAGCTGGAGGACCCCTTGAATGGTTCAGAGCATTTCGCTACACTTTTGGTAACTTTGACGAATTTGCAGAGGCACTGATAAAACGATTCTGGTCAATAGAAGCACAGAATTCATTAAGAGCTGAGGTATGCTCGAGGAAGTATTCAGGTACTCTTCCAACACGGTACGCTGATTTCTTCACGAGCCAGTTATCGCGCTTGAGATTTTTGCAACCCCCATTGTCGACAGAGCAGTTGATATATGCTATTTCTCGTATGCTGCCTGTGGAAGTAAGAAGACTCATCATATCGTCAAATATCAGGGATTTGACCAGTATGGACGAATTATTGAGAAGGCTTGACGACACGAATCCGATGCCAAATGTGGTTCAAAAAGGTCAGAGGCACGAATTCAAAGACATTAATACAGTCTACATGGATCAAGTCCAGCAAACTGATAAGCCCACCGAAGAAAAAACTGAAAATGTAGGTCCTCATAGGAATAATTATTTTCGCAACAGATCACAAGGTTACCGTCCATATCAGCAGAGAAGAGGCTGGAACAATAATAGAGGGAATTATAATAATGGAAGAGGTAGATACTATAATAACCAGGGCTACAATAGGAACTACAATAGAAATAACCAGAATCAGAATCAGAATTCTCAAGGTCAGGTTATGACACCCGACAAATATCAAGAGAGAGAGAAAGAAAGTCAGCAGTATCTGAAGGAATTACGAGAGAAGGAAGCTGAAAACCAGAAGAAAAGACAGGATGTAGTGATCGATCCTGGTCCTTCTACAAGCCAGCAGAATTTGGAAAACAGGAATTCAGGACAGAAGAGAAAGTAGAGAGGAGAGAATGCATTAGCCACACACAACCCAGAGAAGAAGAGACTTATGATTAAAGAACATAGAGGAAATATCATGCAAGAGTAAGCCAATAATAATTCAATTTCGTGTTCAAGTGAATTCAGATATTTATAACACAGAGTTTAAAAACAATTTGCAACTGTTTTTAAAACGTGGTGAAAGGAGAATGCCCCCGTAAATTGAATTATATTGAGACCACGGTGGTTGTATTGGCAAATATGAATAAAGGTATGGCTGTCATAGTTGTGACGTGGATATTCATGACGTAAGCATGGATGACGCAGCCTTTATGCAAGTAGGCTGATTGAGCTGAGATTCTTGGTGACGTCATGATTTTGTTCGAGAAAGATCTGATATTTACGACGCAGTCGCAGGAAAACAAAGAATTGTGCTGAGGAAGAAGTTACGCTATTGGAGGAAAGGCTCGAACCAATGAATGATAGTTTGGAGGGAGACGGAGATTACTGTAACTACCATATTTAATTACCTTGGGCATGCAGAATTGTGGAAAACTATTTTCAGTTATGGCATTGATTTGGAATTTTGAAGAAATTAATTTTGAGTTTTTGAAATTTGAAAATCCGTCAAGAATAGCCAAAGTTAAAACTTCTAGCAATGACGGAGGAACAAGCTATGGAAGGGATGGATACGCCCCTTAAGAAGTTGATAAAAGGCCTTGCACAGGAGAGAGGAGCGCTCATATCTCATATCTCATATCTCATATCTCATATCTCATATCTCATTTTCTCGTGTCTTATAGTGGTTTTTCTGATTATCATATTGTCAGACTTCGAGTGATTCAGTGAAGCAAGTCGTCTTTAGCGTGCGGTAAAGCCTACCGCATCGAACGAGCACGGAGCAGTGCAGCAGTTCCATTTTACGGTGTTTGAAACTAGGCGAAGTTGAAACGCACACATTAACGAGTCTACCAGATAATATATCAAGAGTTAGCGACTGCCTTTAAGCTAAATCTATTGTGCATTACAGTATTAAAGTGTGTAGTAAAGTTGAACATTTTCACGATTATAATTTGGAAGATATTGGCATTTTAAGACGGCAGACAATAGTGATTTTCTCGCCACCTGAGAAGCACTTTTATTATATCACATTCTACGCTACGGCTGACACGGGTATTGCAACCGTGATACTACATATTGCATTTGGTGATACAACGCTACATTATAGAATGGAACAATATAATATGGCAGTTGTTTCAACTATGATTATAACAGAAGTGGAGATGGAAGGCTAAACCTTTAGTGCAATTGGGACATATATCAATGGAGTGAAATAGCAGCATGGAACTTCGCTAATCGTCTTTCTACAAAAGCGAGCATGTAGTGAACATCCAACTACACTCATGCCTCGTAGTCCAACGCTGAATTATATCAAATGGCAGTGGAAATATTTTCATACGCTACAATTATGAATATTTCTGCGGAAATAATTGCAATAAACTTCATGGCGAATTTCTACCAGAACTTCAGAGAATTATCAAGAGAGGCCAGGGTAGACCCGGCTCACAAAGAAGAGTTTTGCCAGAAGGATGTTTATCGTTTACATGGAGCAGTGCAATTTCCGGAGGAGGAAGCAGTTCTATTCTCTGAGGGCGCTGGTTCCAGGTTCGAGGACGGAGCACATCTTTACGTTGGTGAAATGGAACTATCAGCAGTCTTCTTTGGAAGATTTTCCTCTAGAACTTCAATCAACAGATAAGGTAGTCGTGAACGTTTCTTGTTTTATTTGAGTCATTTAGCGATGTCTGAGCAACCATTTTTCCCATATTTTATGTCCCATATATTTTGCCCCATATTCTTGCTTGATATTTCTGTACTCAGTACACTTTGATGATTTATGCCTTTTTCTACGATTTATTAAGACATGGTTATGTCAATGGCATAATTAAATAATTTTGGATCAGTTGAGACTGATATAAAATATATTCTTTCAGTAATTTGCATATTTTTGTAGTCACGATTTGACTGTAAAGTTAACGATTTTCTATGGCAGATTTGAATTCAGACAGCGTGTCACTTTATTAAAGTAATTCTATTCAGTAAATTACTTTGACCAATTTTCTGTCATCCTCAAGAAAGAAGAATAATTAAAAGATTTTAGAGCGTTTAAATCTATTACTGTATCGACGATCTTGGAAATACTAGTCGTTTTATGAACATGATTGCAACATAGACATTTATTGTCAGTTCTGAAATACCATTGTATTATAGACAATTTTATGAAATATGAACTTTGATTACGATTTATTGAATACACTATAGTAATGAACATTTGATAGGAGTTTTTCTCAATTCTAGATTGGAACAATAATGTTTGCATTCCACAGTCTAATTGTATTCTATTCGATTATTTATGCAGTTTAGATGAACTTTGTATGAAGATAGTATTTTTATACTGCGATACTTTGAAAATATTAATCTCAATTTTGATAGACCAGGGAGGCGTGTATAATCGTATTTGCTATTAAATTTATTTGTGATTGGCAAATTTTTACTTCATATCGATTCATGAATGAAACCCACGAAGGTTAAATATAATAACAGTATGATACAATTAATGAATATAAGAATTTTTAAAGAGGAACTATGGATGTATAATCGTTAGTTCAGTGGACGTGTAAAAGTCGCTGATGAATAATGCCCTTGAATGAGTGAAGGAGGTTCCCACAGTAATTAATGAAGTTAATGAATTTATAAGTGGAGGTTTTTTGTATGTGGAAGATTTTGATGCCATATATATTGAGATATATGACGAATTCTGGGCCTATTTTGTGCAATTTTGTGCGTTTTGAGCGAGGTATTTTTCCGCTGAGTGTATTGTCCAGGTCCTTTGAAAATTAATCATGTGAAGTTACTGTTAAAATTAACAAGAGTGTTTAAATAATTTGAGATAACGATTTTGAATGGAGATTACCGTCACAAATAATAATAATAATAATAACTATTGAACCTTATTAAACCTGAATTTAAAATTTAAATATAACTAACCTTCATTGGTCGATTATATTAACACGATTTAAGTAATTATCAACCGGATAAACGTGTGGTTTAATGTATTTCAAAAATAAATAATATAAATATTGTAAATAATTATGTAAATATCTTTAATAATAATTTGAAACGAACTGGATTAATAGAGGAGTGTATACATTTTTCAATTGTCGTTTGACAATGTTATAAACAATTAATAATTGTTATAAATAATTAATGAACAATTTGTTATAAACAATTTAAAATGTTATTATACTCCAAACAACGCTAATTAAACATTTGGATATTATAATTAAACAAGTTTTGGGATTATTAGAGTAATCCATTAATATGTGAATGGAGCATTTAAAAGATTTGCGTGATAATATTTGGGCTGAGACGTGAACATTTAAAGTGTTTTGAAAAGGAGCTAGGCTCTGATGTAACTAGCATATGCTAACATTGGCTGGACAGGTGAGTCCATTTGACGATGCAGGCATGCGACATGGTGTAGGGTGTATCGCAGCTGGCCTGACAACTGGATGATAGAGGCCAAGGTCGTCTTCATAGCAGGCTTGCAGTTATAAATAAAGTGTGATGTTTATTAAAAGGAAAACAATTGCTATATGTCTCGTCCCAATTCCCTTATCCATTCCAAGTGTATTATTATTACGTTCTTTTGAGCTAGAAAGCTGAAATTTTGTATGTAAAGTCTACAAGTCCTACAGGAGGACATGATTACATTGACAATGGCTTCTGATCGCCACGTTTGTTTTTGTTGTCATATTTCTTGTTAACTGCTGTGCTCTAATCTCGGTAGTATCTGTCAGTGCCATTTTCATTGAGGTAGCTGTGCCGGTGCGATTGATTATTGGCAATCCGATTGAGGGGGCGGATATCTGACAGCCTACTATCCGGATTTCGGGGACAGTAGGATTGGCGCCCAACGTGGGGCATGTTCAACAAAACTGGATTACCAGGTTGAACACCAGTAGGATTGGCACCGCAATTCGGTGGGGCTCGATTGACAACACTGGATTACCAGGTTGAACACCAGTAGAATTGGCACAATCAAAGTTCGGAATGCTTGAATAACATTGGATTACCAAGTTATTGCAGTAGAATTGGCACCGCAATTTTGTGGAATGTTCGAATAACATTGGATTACCAAGTTATCGATGTCAAAGGGATTGTGAAGACTCAAATAAAGAGGTTGATTCTTTGTTAGAGGTCTTGGCCAATTGTAGAATTTGAGAGTGTGATTATATAGGGATAAAATGTTGTGTTGTATTAGGAAAATTACACTCAGAAAAGATCAGATCTTATACAACTTGAGAGAGGTTAAATAGGCTGGAAACTTAGAAAAATCGCCTATGATCTGTAGTCTTATTTTATTTGACCGGCTTATGACATGTTTAGTCATATTAAAGATAAAATTAAACTATTTGGATTGTAAATGTAAATTATTTGTGTTAGGATATTTTAAGATGAACCAAGGAAACTTGAACATGTGCTTGAGTTTATTTCAACATGAGGTGTCTACGAAAGTTAATTATAAGGTAATTATAAGTTAGATTTAAGACAGAAAATTGTTCAAACTTATATATGGTGAAAGATGTTGCTCAGATGTTGTTATTTTGCTCTGTTTGATGTATGTCCCTAAAGCAGTCTATTATTGAAATATTATTGAGATGGCAGATGAAAGTATGAGAATGATGTTGGAGGAGTTGAAAGCTAGCATGAATAACAGTATGAAGCAGATGATGGAGGAGAATTCTAGTAATATGTCTGCTAATTTGAAAGCTAGCATGGATGAAAGTGTGAGGGAGATGGAAGCTAGGAATGCTAGTCGAACGAAGCAGATGCTGGATGAAAATCTGAAAGTTCTTCAGACCAGTTCTGCAAACTTAGAGAATAATGTGTCGCGTTTACAGATCAGTACCCAGGGAATCGAGAATGCTGTAAGTGACATTCATAAAGATGTTTCAGATGTTAAGACTGATGTTTCTAAGGTACAGAAAGACCTTACCATGTTGAATCTTGATGTTGCTAATGTCCGGGGTGATATTTCATGTGCTAGAGCAGAGGTAATTGTTGTTAGGAATGATGTTGCTACTGTACAAGATAAAGTAGAAGAGGTTCAAAGCGAGATTAAAAATGTTCGAACCGATGTATCAAACGTTCAAGTAGACATAAATAATATTGATTCTGATGTAAATGAGATGCAAAGCGACATTAATAAGATACAAGTAGAAGTAAATACAGTTTTTGTAGACATTGCCAAAGTTCAAACTGATGTTAATAAAGTAAGAGAAGAAATTGAAACTTCAAAAACGCTTTGTACTCGTAACATTAGTGCTTTAACAACTAGGTTGGTTGACGAGTCTGTTAGGACAACAGCTTCTTTAGCTGGTTTAAAATATGATGTAGAGGTCATGAGAACCCAACTCTTAGATCATAATCGTTTACTTAAGGAAGACATTAAAGTAGATATTGCGGAACTGTTAACTGCAAATGTAACGGTTTGGAAAGATGAATGGAACAGGTCAAGTGGGGAACATGTCACTCAGATTCAGGAGCGAATTGAACGAAAACTTGCGAGTACACAAGTAGATATCAATAATGAGGTAGTTCAAATTAGAAAGGATTTGAGTATAAGGATGGATTCGCTATCCGAAAAGCAGGTAGAGGATAGAACTCAAATAGGTCAGGACGTGCAAACATTAAAGGAACAAATTCATAAGGTTGTCTCTGATGTTAATGAAACTACGAGCAAACTTCAGAATTTGAAACTAGGAGAAGCTAGCATGATGGAAACCTATAAAGAAGAGTTGATTAGGAAAGTCATCACGGAAATCACAGATAAGGATCCAGAAGGATTGACTTGTGAAGACGATAGGAATTTTGTCAGAAGATGTAACCTCGCTACAGAAGAGAGAGATATTAGTCCTGAGGAACGTATATTCAGATTTCGGGAAGAAGAAGAGGATAGGAATATTGAACCTGAATGGAAATATCGAGATAGTGGGAAGAATTACATGGATTCTTATCCGAGAAATGTGACAGTCATCCGGAACTTTGAGGACAAACCTCAAAAATTTAGCAATACTGATAGTCTAACACCGATAGAATATATCAGGAACCTTAAAGACTATTTCATTGAAGCTCATATTCCCAGAGAAAGAGAGATGAGAATAGTAGAAAGATTTCTAGCTGGAGGACCCCTTGAATGGTTCAGAGCATTTCGCTACACTTTTGGTAACTTTGACGAATTTGCAGAGGCACTGATAAAACGATTCTGGTCAATAGAAGCACAGAATTCATTAAGAGCTGAGGTATGCTCGAGGAAGTATTCAGGTACTCTTCCAACACGGTACGCTGATTTCTTCACGAGCCAGTTATCGCGCTTGAGATTTTTGCAACCCCCATTGTCGACAGAGCAGTTGATATATGCTATTTCTCGTATGCTGCCTGTGGAAGTAAGAAGACTCATCATATCGTCAAATATCAGGGATTTGACCAGTATGGACGAATTATTGAGAAGGCTTGACTACACGAATCCGATGCCAAATGTGGTTCAAAAAGGTCAGAGGCACGAATTCAAAGACATTAATACAGTCTACATGGATCAAGTCCAGCAAACTGATAAGCCCACCGAAGAAAAAACTGAAAATGTAGGTCCTCATAGGAATAATTATTTTCGCAACAGATCACAAGGTTACCGTCCATATCAGCAGAGAAGAGGCTCGAACAATAATAGAGGGAATTATAATAATGGAAGAGGTAGATACTATAATAACCAGGGCTACAATAGGAACTACAATAGAAATAACCAGAATCAGAATCAGAATTCTCAAGGTCAGGTTATGACACCCGACAAATATCAAGAGAGAGAGAAAGCAAGTCAGCAGTATCTGAAGGAATTACGAGAGAAGGAAGCTGAAAACCAGAAGAAAAGACAGGATGTAGTGATCGATCCTGGTCCTTCTACAAGCCAGCAGAATTTGGAAAACAGGAATTCAGGACAGAAGAGAAAGTAGAGAGGAGAGAATGCATTAGCCACACACAACCCAGAGAAGAAGAGACTTATGATTAAAGAACATAGAGGAAATATCATGCAAGAGTAAGCCAATAATAATTCAATTTCGTGTTCAAGTGAATTCAGATATTTATAACACAGAGTTTAAAAACAATTTGCAACTGTTTTTAAAACGTGGTGAAAGGAGAATGCCCCCGTAAATTGAATTATATTGAGACCACGGTGGTTGTATTGGCAAATATGAATAAAGGTATGGCTGTCATAGTTGTGACGTGGATATTCATGACGTAAGCATGGATGACGCAGCCTTTATGCAAGTAGGCTGATTGAGCTGAGATTCTTGGTGACGTCATGATTTTGTTCGAGAAAGATCTGAGATTTACGACGCAGTCGCAGGAAAACAAAGAATTGTGCTGAGGAAGAAGTTACGCTATTGGAGGAAAGGCTCGAACCAATGAATGATAGTTTGGAGGGAGACGGAGATTACTGTAACTACCATATTTAATTACCTTTGGCATGCAGAATTGTGGAAAACTATTTTCAGTTATGGCATTGATTTGGAATTTTGAAGAAATTAATTTTGAGTTTTTGAAATTTGAAAATCCGTCAAGAATAGCCAAAGTTAAAACTTCTAGCAATGACGGAGGAACAAGCTATGGAAGGGATGGATACGCCCCTTAAGAAGTTGATAAAAGGTCTTGCACAGGAGAGAGGAGCGCTCATATCTCATATCTCATATCTCATTTTCTCGTGTCTTATAGTGGTTTTTCTGATTATCATATTGTCAGACTTCGAGTGATTCAGTGAAGCAAGTCGTCTTTAGCGTGCGGTAAAGCCTACCGCATCGAACGAGCACGGAGCAGTGCAGCAGTTCCATTTTACGGTGTTTGAAACTAGGCGAAGTTGAAACGCACACATTAACGAGTCTACCAGATAATATATCAAGAGTTAGCGACTGCCTTTAAGCTAAATCTATTGTGCATTACAGTATTAACGTGTGTAGTAAAGTTGAACATTTTCACGATTATAATTTGGAAGATATTGGCATTTTAAGACGGCAGACAATAGTGATTTTCTCGCCACCTGAGAAGCACTTTTATTGTATCACATTCTACGCTACGGCTGACACGGGTATTGCAACCGTGATACTACATATTGCATTTGGTGATACAACGCTACATTATAGAATGGAACAATATAATATGGCAGTTGTTTCAACTATGATTATAACAGAAGTGGAGATGGAAGGCTAAACCTTTAGTGCAATTGGGACATATATCAATGGAGTGAAATAGCAGCATGGAACTTCGCTAATCGTCTTTCTACAAAAGCGAGCATGTAGTGAACATCCAACTACACTCATGCCTCGTAGTCCAACGCTGAATTATATCAAATGGCAGTGGAAATATTTTCATACGCTACAATTATGAATATTTCTGCGGAAATAATTGCAATAAACTTCATGGCGAATTTCTACCAGAACTTCAGAGAATTATCAAGAGAGGCCAGGGTAGACCCGGCTCACAAAGAAGAGTTTTGCCAGAAGGATGTTTATCGTTTACATGGAGCAGTGCAATTTCCGGAGGAGGAAGCAGTTCTATTCTCTGAGGGCGCTGGTTCCAGGTTCGAGGACGGAGCACATCTTTACGTTGGTGAAATGGAACTATCAGCAGTCTTCTTTGGAAGATTTTCCTCTAGAACTTCAATCAACAGATAAGGTAGTCGTGAACGTTTCTTGTTTTATTTGAGTCATTTAGCGATGTCTGAGCAACCATTTTTCCCATATTTTATGTCCCATATATTTTGCCCCATATTCTTGCTTGATATTTCTGTACTCAGTACACTTTGATGATTTATGCCTTTTTCTACGATTTATTAAGACATGGTTATGTCAATGGCATAATTAAATAATTTTGGATCAGTTGAGACTGATATAAAATATATTCTTTCAGTAATTTGCATATTTTTGTAGTCACGATTTGACTGTAAAGTTAACGATTTTCTATGGCAGATTTGAATTCAGACAGCGTGTCACTTTATTAAAGTAATTCTATTCAGTAAATTACTTTGACCAATTTTCTGTCATCCTCAAGAAAGAAGAATAATTAAAAGATTTTAGAGCGTTTAAATCTATTACTGTATCGACGATCTTGGAAATACTAGTCGTTTTATGAACATGATTGCAACATAGACATTTATTGTCAGTTCTGAAATACCATTGTATTATAGACAATTTTATGAAATATGAACTTTGATTACGATTTATTGAATACACTATAGTAATGAACATTTGATAGGAGTTTTTCTCAATTCTAGATTGGAACAATAATGTTTGCATTCCACAGTCTAATTGTATTCTATTCGATTATTTATGCAGTTTAGATGAACTTTGTATGAAGATAGTATTTTTATACTGCGATACTTTGAAAATATTAATCTCAATTTTGATAGACCAGGGAGGCGTGTATAATCGTATTTGCTATTAAATGTATTTGTGATTGGCAAATTTTTACTTCATATCGATTCATGAATGAAACCCACGAAGGTTAAATATAATAACAGTATGATACAATTAATGAATATAAGAATTTTTAAAGAGGAACTATGGATGTATAATCGTTAGTTCAGTGGACGTGTAAAAGTCGCTGATGAATAATGCCCTTGAATGAGTGAAGGAGGTTCCCACAGTAATTAATGAAGTTAATGAATTTATAAGTGGAGGTTTTTTGTATGTGGAAGATTTTGATGCCATATATATTGAGATATATGACGAATTCTGGGCCTATTTTGTGCAATTTTGTGCGTTTTGAGCGAGGTATTTTTCCGCTGAGTGTATTGTCCAGGTCCTTTGAAAATTAATCATGTGAAGTTACTGTTAAAATTAACAAGAGTGTTTAAATAATTTGAGATAACGATTTTGAATGGAGGTTACCGTCACAAATAATAATAATAATAATAACTATTGAACCTTATTAAACCTGAATTTAAAATTTAAATATAACTAACCTTCATTGGTCGATTATATTAACACGATTTAAGTAATTATCAACCGGATAAACGTGTGGTTTAATGTATTTCAAAAATAAATAATATAAATATTGTAAATAATTATGTAAATATCTTTAATAATAATTTGAAACGAACGGGATTAATAGAGGAGTGTATACATTTTTCAATTGTCGTTTGACAATGTTATAAACAATTAATAATTGTTATAAATAATTAATGAACAATTTGTTATAAACAATTTAAAATGTTATTATACTCCAAACAACGCTAGTTAAACATTTGGATATTATAATTAAACAAGTTTTGGGATTATTAGAGTAATCCATTAATATGTGAATGGAGCATTTAAAAGATTTGCGTGATAATATTTGGGCTGAGACGTGAACATTTAAAGTGTTTTGAAAAGGAGCTAGGCTCTGATGTAACTAGCATATGCTAACATTGGCTGGACAGGTGAGTCCATTTGACGATGCAGGCATGCGACATGGTGTAGGGTGTATCGCAGCTGGCCTGACAACTGGATGATAGAGGCCAAGGTCGTCTTCATAGCAGGCTTGCAGTTATAAATAAAGTGTGATGTTTATTAAAAGGAAAACAATTGCTATATGTCTCGTCCCAATTCCCTTATCCATTCCAAGTGTATTATTATTACGTTCTTTTGAGCTAGAAAGCTGAAATTTTGTATGTAAAGTCTACAAGTCCTACAGGAGGACATGATTACATTGACAATGGCTTCTGATCGCCACGTTTGTTTTTGTTGTCATATTTCTTGTTAACTGCTGTGCTCTAATCTCGGTAGTATCTGTCAGTGCCATTTTCATTGAGGTAGCTGTGCCGGTGCGATTGATTATTGGCAATCCGATTGAGGGGGCGGATATCTGACAGCCTACTATCCGGATTTCGGGGACAGTACTAAGCCAGAAACCTTCCCTGGAGTGTACACAACATCTCACCCAAGTTTCATCGCTATCGGACGAGTGGTATATGAACGCATACAGGACGTTTTTGAAACGCTTCACGCGTCGTCACTCATTTGTTGAATCTATTCGTGTGCTAACTATTTTAAAATGGACTTACTAAGCCTGAAACCTTCTCTGGAGTATAGATAATATCTCATCCAAGTTTCATCGCTATCGGACGAAAGGTATATGAACGGATAAGGTATTTTGTTGAAACGTTTCGCGTGCCGTCGGTCATTTGTTGTATCTACTCGTGCCGTACCTATCATAAAGTGGATTTACTAAGCCAGAAACCTTCCACGAAGTGTACACAACTTATCACCCTAGTTTCATTGCTATCGGACGAATGGTATATGAACGCATTCGGGACTTTGTTGAAACGCTTCGCACGTAGTCGCTCATTTGTTGAATCTACTCGTGCGCTACCTATTGTAAAATGGATTCACTGAGCTAGAAACCTTTCCTGGAGTGTACACAACATTTCACCCAAGTTTCATCGCAATCGAACGAATGGTATATGAACGCATACGGGACGTTGTTGAAACGCTTCGCGCATTGTCGCTCATTTGTTGAATCTACTCGTGCGCTACCTATTGTAAATTGGATTAACTAAGCCAGAAACCTTCGCTGAAGTATACACAGCATCTCACCGAAGTTTCATCGCAATGGGATGAATGATATATGAATGCATGTGGGACATTTTTGAAACGAATTGCAAGTTATTTTATTGAAGCTACTCGCGCGCCATATATTTTAAATAGGAGTTACTACGCCTATAAATTTCTCGGGAGTGTGCACTACAACTCACCAAAATTTGATCGCAATCGGATGAATTGTATAAGAACGCATCGCCATCACTCATTTGTTTAAACTACTCGCGAGCTATTTTTCTTGAAATGGATTAACTATGCCTATGAACATCCCGAAAGTGTTTTCAACAACTCACCAAAATTTGATCGCAATCGGATGAATGGTTTATGAACGCATAAAAGACGAACAGACAGACATTCCTTTATATATATATACTAGCAGAAGTACCCGCTCTTCGAACGGTCCTCGGTATTAAAAACCAGACGCTATCAATTAAGCTACTGTTGCAATGGTTAGGGATTTGTCATTCCTTCATAAGTTTATCAGAACGAAGTTAGTTTTCTGGGTATATCACAAACACTGTTAATTTAAGGGCCTTAAAATGTGGCTTTCGGAGACCCATTATAGACTCCCTAGTTTAGTGTCACACATTGAGAAGCTCAACATATGCTTTGGTCGTCTTTCTAGGATAATTTTTATTTTCGCCTATCTTAGCATGTATTTTGAAAAGTTTTTCCCTATACTAACAATTCCATGAGATGAACGGTGAAGAGTTTAATAAATGATTGGTGTATTGGCACATGGTTACAATACTTAATTTTACGATGCTCCAAGAACCCGAACACGAGTTATAGGCGTACATAAACATAAAGATATATCAACCACACAGTGTCAAACAAAATCATCTTTACGATGAACCCGTTTGTCGACAAAAATATGATTAGTTAAAATGTGCTCTCAAACTAAATTCACCTAACGTGTTCTTCCTGACGTGAAAATAATATTGAAAACCTTGTTGACGAAACGAAATATATGTCAAATAAAAAACTGACCCTCACCGTTGTGGAAAGTCCCCATCCCCAGGAAGACTCCCTTAATAAATTATAAAGGCCTGTGGTGCATGAAAATTCAGGATTTTTAGCCTCCAATGGCCCAAATTCCCAAAAGCTGCAAAAAACACTATTTCAATTCAGGAATATTTGAAAATAATGTTGCTGTTTGGAATTATAATAGACCTTCTGTACAACATATCGCAACTGTAAGTTGCGTTTAAAAGTTCCAGGGAACCCCATGACCCCCTTAAGCGCATTGATGAATTTTACAGTCTATGTTTGTTTCCTTGATAACCTTATAGCCATTTGCAAACTTTAACAGAAATTTAATAAATTGAGTGGCATTGCTTCTTACAGAAATAGATGGAAAGTTGGATGTCACCTCATGTGATAGTGTTGTCATGGTTACGGCTTGCATTCCTTCATTAGTTTCTTCTTGTTTTTCTTCTTCTTTCGAATGGGCCAACTAAGGACCACGACGTTCAACTTTTCAGCTTGGCGAGGGACTTGATGTTTGCCCAATATTTGCGCATTCTCTGGCTATGATTCTTCTTTCTTCCTTTTGTCCAGATGATGCCGGTTTTCTGACAGGGTGGTCTGTCCTGAAAACTCTTCTGTGTAAGTATCTTTCTGAGATGTGGTCGGCTTCTAATATCACTTTCCATTATCTTCAGTGTTTGGATGTCCTTGTTAATTCTGTTAACCACGGTGTCACGTTCTTTCTATTCTCCCAGTACTTGAGAAGCCGGTTGTATAGTCTTGTTGTGTTCATCCTTGAGACATGGCCACAGAAAGCCAGACGTCTCTTCCTGGCCACATCTGTGATTTTCTCAGTATATCTATATAGCTCCTGATTTTGTCTTCTTCTGTACTCGTCATCTATTTTTATTAGTTTATTAACTGAAATTAGTTTTCTGGGAATATATCAGAAACGTGGTTTAGAGCCTTAAAAAGTAGTAGCCTCCGAGCCACCGAGGGGCTGGAAATGAGTATTGTCTCGTTTTTGTACCCCATAATATCATAATAATCATAATCATAATTTAATAATATAGGGATAGGGATATAATAGTCCATTAGTACCACACCCGCACGTGTAAATCGCGTGAGGAAATTCAAGAGTACCCCTTGACCCCCTTAATCGCATTATATTCGTATTGATGAATTTTACAGCTTAAAATGGTTCCGTGATGACCTTATGGCCGTTTGCAAAGTTCACAGTATTGTAATAAATGGAATGGCATTGCGTCTTACAGAAATAGATGGACTTCTGAGATTGTGTTGCCATGGTTATCGGCTTGCATTCTTTCAATAGCTTAATAAATTAAATTAGTTTTTTGGGAATACCTCAAAAACTGTTGGTTTTAGGACCTTAAAATGTGTGTTTCTCACATTGAGACGCTGAAAATGAGCATTGTCTCGTTTTTCTACGCCCATTTCAGCATGCATTTTAAGGGGATAGGCCCTCTTTTATGAGAGGTATGGAGAAGAGTTACATCAATGATTACTTTCGTTCCTCTGATGGACATCTGTACCATATTTTACATTGATCCACTCAGCCGTTCTCGAGTGATGCGCGTGCAAATTTGTACAGAGACAGACAAAGTTGTACACAGACAAACAAACAAACAGACTAAAATTTTGTTTTTGCGTGCAACCGTCATACACCAGTCTGAAACGCGTAAATAACTCAAATTTCCGTGGAAATTCAGAAAAAAACAGACAAACTTACATTTATATATATAAAGAGATAAGATATTTGTAAATGGTGTGGGTGATAAAATAACGTTGATTCGTGAGCTAAAGGAAAAAAGGAGAAACCTATGAACAATTGTGTCATTTGTAAAGAAATATACATGTTGTTTACTGATGAACTGTGGCGTGTCAGTCATATAGCCTATAACCCTCATATCTGGATCGCCGCCAGCAGTAGTTTTAAAATGCTATTGACCCAATTTCCTGGAGAGTGTTGTACCAATAATATAATTCAGCCGGTCTTATTCTATCAGGCACGTTTGTAATGGTGCTTGTTTGAGCAGTACAACATCACTGGTATTTATTTGTATGTGCCAAATGTTCACTCTGAGAGGAAATGAGGACCTGTAAACCATTTACCTGTCCTCGTTGCTTCCTAAGGAATTAGCCAGCGTGATTCTGACTAATAATTCTATTAAACCCCTATTTGTGGGCTTACTGTGCTTTCCTTCTGCTTAGCCTGAAGAGGAAAATATTGCACTTGCATGCTTTAATAAGCTGGCTATCACTTCTTCCTCTGGGTTCAAGGGATTGCTACAAGTCACATGCTGCAATGTGGTTTTGCTAGACAGCAGTGGATCATTTCCATGAACTGATGAATCTTTCAGGTTCAGTAACAGTCTGTGTCCTTGGGGTTTTCAACTCTAATAATACATTTTATTGGAGACATATCCTTAGACCAGATAATAGTCTTCAGGAGCGTTTAAAAACCTTTTCCTTTCGAGTTCTGATACCATTCAATTGGAATGACATCCTGCAGCGTAGCCATGCTCGTTAAGGCATGCACTACGGCCATGGTGGGCAGCTGCAGGAAATCGAGAGATCCACGGTTTGAACCCTTGCTTTCACCAATGGCGGCCATAGGGCGGTGCGAACATTGCGACCACACCGAGCGCAGTCATAGCAGTCATATGGGAAATGGGCGCAGAAATGGCAATGATAGATTGTAAGCGCAGAAAATAAAACACGATCACCTTATGGGGTTTGAGGGTTTCATGGAGAGCTCACCTGTCTTCACTGTACTATAAAATACACCCTGTCGGAAACAAGACACAACTTAGCGATACAGCCAAGCTAGATAAAAAAAGGGGGGTAAATAGGGAGATTTTAATAGGTAAATGTTATCTGGATCAGGAGTACGATGTACTTTCTTCTTCAATAAACCTAGGCCGACATTCGCGCCAGTATTAAAGATGCCGGGACGTCTTCAAAGACCGGCGCAGTGCTTGTATAAGGCTTCTAGCTTAGGCATGGTGAGGACTGATCCACGGTCTTTAATAGTGTTGTAGTCCTTCCTGAATTCAACAAAATACATCTTATCTAGACTTGGAAACTCGCCACAAGTACACATGCACTGACTACAGACAGCACATAGGAATACGGGGCGGGGGGAGGGAAAACCAGATCAGTGAGATAACATTCCAATTCAGCCGACAGTCACTGGTGCAAGAGTGAAGTTGACACTGCTCGAAGCTACAGCGCCCAACCAGATAAGTAGTAGCCTGTACTATACAGTACAACCATAGTTCACTTTCTACAACCATATAGTCACTCCAAACAGACAAATTCCTGTTTTCTGTCACCATTTTAGCATTTCACCTAACATCATATATACTGCAACTAGCATATAACGACAAGTTGCAATACCAAAACTGCAACTAAATAATTGTACATATTGTAAATTATTTCACCTGTATTTTAAATCATAGATTTTATAGCCGAAGTGTATTGAATCTGATGATGATCGCTTGACGATCGAAACTGGTCATCCTAGTGTATTTATTAATCTCATATAAATGTTATTTCAAGATTAGGGTATAACCCAACTCTTTTGGGTACATTCGTGTTGACCGACTGAAAAGCACCAAACTTTTGTTTACGATCAACTTATTAGTCTACTATTTAACCCTACCAGCAAAACATTATTCTATATATCAGTGAGCTGAGGTGTTCTCATTTCAGAGCTATAGACATATAGCGTGATATTCGCATTTAACGTTCTAGAAAAAGTAACGTGTTGAAACCAATATCTATTCGCCTTTCGAGATTTGATTGCCGCTGAACGTGGCTGCGCCATCGTTTGTTTTTATTGCAGCAGGAGCCTTGCGGGGCGATCAGGGGGACACAGCGATAACGGAGTGCAGCATTGTGCGCGCTACTTGTGTTAAATAGAAGTTATATTGCAGCAGGAGCCTTGCGGGGCGATCAGAGGGACACAGCGATAACGGAGTGCAGCATTGTGCGCGCTACTTGTGTTAAATAGAAGTTATATTGCAGCAGGAGCCTTGCGGGGCGATCAGAGGGACACAGCGATAACGGAGTGCAGCATTGTGCGCGCTACTTGTGCTAAATAGAAGTTATATTGCAGCACGAGCCTTGCGGGGCGATCAGAGGGACACAGCGATAACGGAGTGCAGCATTGTGCGCGCTACTTGTGTTAAATAGAAGTTATATTGCAGCAGGAGCCTTGCGGGGCGATCAGAGGGACACAGCGATAACGGAGTGCAGCATTGTGCGCGCTACTTGTGTTAAATAGAAGTTATATTGCAGCAGGAGCCTTGCGGGGCGATCAGTGGGACACAGCGATAACGGAGTGCAGCTTTGTGCGCGCTACTTGTGTTTAATAGAAGTTATATTGCAGCAGGAGCCTTGCGGGGCGACCAGAGGGACACAGCGATAACGGAGTACAGCATTTTGCGCGCTACTTGTGTTAAATAGAAGTTATATTGCAGCAGGAGCCTTGCGGGGCGATCAGAGGGACACAACGGTAACGGGGTGCAGCATTGTTCGCGCTACTTGTGTTAAATAGAAGTTATACTGCAGCAGGAGCCTTGCGGGGCGATCAGAGGGACACAGCGATAACGGGGTGCAGCATTGTGCGCGCTACTTGTGTTAAATAGAAGTTATATTGCAGCAGGAGCCTTGCGGGGCGATCAGGGGGACACAGCGATAACGGAGTGCAGCATTGTGCGCGCTACTTATGTTAAATAGAAGTTATATTGCAGCAGGAGCCTTGCGCGGCGATCAGAGGAACACAGCGATAACGGGGTGCAGCATTGTGCGCGCTACTTGTGTTAAATAGAAGTTATATTGCAGCAGGAGCCTTGCGGGGCGATCAGAGGAACACAGCGGTAACGG